>JAJQWJ010000017.1:2553122-3153122 GCA_023637945.1 Phaethornis superciliosus
TTTATAGACCTCTGAAAAAACCTCATATTGATCAAGGTCAAACTCTTGAATTCTGACGCGGCTCACTTCAAAGGTGGATTTTATTTGGGTGCCCTCCGAGCACATTAATACTAATTATCTCCCAAACACTTCCCCAAAACTCCTACTGCCTGCTTCAGATGCAAATCTAATTAAGGAGCTGCCTTTGAGTAGCACACAGGGACAGCGTAATTCACGGAGCTGTTGAACCTTTTCCCTGCTTTTCTATTTATTTCTAGGCAGCTCCAGCATAGCTCGGAGGCGCAGGCAGTGTGCGAAGTTCTGAGTGCGGATCTGCTGGACCCAATGAGACTTCCCAGGCCCCCCAGTGAAGAACCAAACAGGATTAGCTCCAACTCCTTGCAGATGCATCCAGAGACGTCTATTAGAACCCTCGCCGGGCCCTACTTTGTCTCAGTTAATTTAGAAATTACTAAATCTAAATAACGCGTCTGGTTTGTAAGGGTGAACTGATGGCTTGAGCTGGAACTGTTTGTGTTCCACACCGGGGACCAAGTCGGGGTGGGCAAGGACGCCTGAGTGAAAGCCCCTAAAACCTGCTCAGCCCCTTCCGAGAAGGCTCCGCACCCCTTTTCTCAACCTTCTGCGTTTAACACCCGCACTCCCAAAGCCACCTCCCGAATATGTTTCTTCCTCGGAGCATCACCCCCCCCAGGCTCCCCTTTCCCCCCTGGGGCTACCGCGGGCTGAGCAGGGGCTGGCGGTGCCCGGCGGAAAATCCGCGGCTGCTCCGCGCTTCTCCGCGGAGCCGGCGGGAGGCAGCGGGGCGGGCGACGGCCGCAGGCAGCCCCCGTGCGGGGGTGTGCGGGGGTGTGCGGTGTGCCGGGCAGAGATGCTGTGTAATTTTATCCACGCTGCACTCTGGGAGTTCACACGAGCCTGATACCTTTGGCTTCCTCCGCTTTGTATCAATTGGTCGCAGATCAGGCTATTGTTGCAGGAAGCTGCTTTTATTTCTATGCTCCGTCGATCAACTCTTTTCCCCGCAGCCTCCTGCCGAAATTCAGCGGGGGTCTCTCTCTCTCTCCCTCTCCCTCTCCCTCTCCCTCTCCCTCTCCCTCTCCCTCTCCCTCTCCCTCTCCCTCTTTCTCTCTGTCTCTCCTGTCCTCTGTCTAGCTGGAAACCCAAGGAGAAGGCTGAGCTCCATCTCATACAAACAGCTGAGACTCTTCGGTGGCCTTTGCTGCTGTCTATTGATTTAAGTCAATCTGAGACAGATAAAAGGGACAGATCGAGGCTGATAAAAACTTGCCAATGCTTCACGGCTCGAACCAGTGTGTGCTCTGCAACTTTGGAGTGCTGCTAGCAAGCCAGCTTTAATGGGACCCCTGGTGTCATTCGCTCCAAGCCTCCATCTCCCCAGCAGACTAAGCGCTGCGGCCATCATGCCACAATGCTTATAATTTGGATCTTCTTCCTGAGTTTGTTGCAGGAGTCGTGCTCCCTGGGGCGGGCCCAGGGGGTCCCCGAGCCCACCGGAGCCTCCCCGAGGGACCCCCGGCCTCGCCGGGATGCTGGGGGCCGCGGCGGAGTCTACGAGCACCTCGGGGGAGCACCCAGGCGCAGGAAACTCTACTGTGCCACCAAATATCACCTCCAGATCCACCCCAACGGCAAGATCAACGGCACCCTGGAGAAAAACAGCGCTTTCAGTGAGTACCGGGCACACCTTTCCCATCCCGCTTCCCCCCGGGGCCGGGGTGTGGAGGTGGGGGGGGGGGGGGTGTGGGGGTTTCTCTCTCGGACCAATTGCATCCTGCTCCCAAAGCAACGGGAAGGAGACGGCGGGTCCTGGGACGGGGCCGCGGTGAAGCCGATCCCGCCTCTCCTCCTGCCCCGGGGCCGGAGCTGCTGCCTGGCTGCTGGGCTTCCTCGGGGGGGACCGGGGGGACTCCCGGGGTTTTAGTCCCTTCCCCTGGTCGGGCTCGCCGAACCCTCGGCCTTTCGGGAGCCGCTCCTCTGGACCCCGCAACACCCTTCCCGCACCTTCCCTCTCCATCCCCGAGGGCTGCTGGGCTCCACGGGGCAACCCCCCTCCCCTTTTTTTTTTTGCTCCCTACCCAAGAGGGTCCCACGGGGTGTGGGAAACCTCCCAGCAGCAGAGGGGTAGAACGGAACCCCCAAAACCTAAACGCTTCCCAAGTTCTAACCCGAACCGGGAACCTGTCCTGCCAACCCCACCCGACCTGGCACTTGCTGGGGGCTCCCCAGGTCAGTGCTACCCGGCCCGGCCCTCACACCTCTCCCGGTGCCCTCCTGGATGGGCTGCAAGCTGCCCCCGGTGCCCTCCTGGATGCCCTCGCCTCCCCCGTCCCGCCCCAGTTTGTCTCCCCCGAGGGGGGGGGGGAACGGGACTTGAGCTTCCACGGGCTGAATCACATCTGTCCCCTTTGACATGTGCCGGGGATCGGTGGTAATTAAGATGAAACGGGATATGTCGGGAGTGAGGGGGTTTGTGTGAGGGCGGCGGGAGGGAGGAGAGCGGGGGGAGCCCCGGGGGGAGCCCCCAGCGCCCCCGCACCCAGCCCGGCCCCTGCCCCGGCCCCGCCACCCCAGGAAGCGTAAATCCCGGCTGGTGATGGCACACAGAGATAGGGAGACCTCAGGGATCTGTCTGAAGTCCATAAAGGAAAACCACTATTTCCTAGAGGAAAACCCCCTCGCTATCAAAGCCTGGAGGAGGCATCCTTCAACAGCAAACTGGTGCCTGATTCAAAACAGCTGTACCAAACCCACCCCAATTCTCCCAGACACCATCAAGCCAGAAACCCAGCTCGGCAGCAGGAACAGGCCCCTGGCTCTGCTTTATCTTTGCTGAAAGGCAGCAATGGGCTTGGGTGCAAGGGTCACCTTTTCCTTGCAAACATTCATACTCAGCCAGTTGGAGAACTGAGAGCAGAATTTACCTCTTTAGAGAGCCCTGCACATACATCACTACAGCTCCTGAGCCATTTGTGCCTCCTTTAACAGGGTGATTGGACAGAAACATTTTGGCAGGTATTGTGTCACTGCTGACACTCTTCTTGTGTTTGAAACCCCATCTTTGATGGCCCCAAAATCTCCTCCCTTTTAATTTAGCTTGTACAGTCATATTGTCCTTGTCTGGAGGACTACACTGACCTCTTAAATGAGAAGTTCCTTTCATTATTGTATGTACATGTCTCTAAAATACAGCCAAATTGCTCTGTTTTACTCTCTGGAGACCTCACCAAGGGCTTTGTCCTGAAACGGACAGCTTTGTGACTGATTTCAATAAGTCAAGAGCTCTTGTGTTCCTAATCAGTAAAGAAGATTTAAACTTTTTTTATATACATATAGGATTAAGTGAGCCTCTAGTTCGTGTCACATTTTTCCCATTTTTGAAAGAGTTCAATCTTAATCAGGCATCTAGGCTTTAATTGTCAGGCTTGTCTCAAACAACTCCCACATCATTGTTGTTTTATATTATTTCAAATAATAGTCTTGTTTCATTCCCACGATTGCAGTTTGATTTTGCTGTGAGCTAGTGATAGCTGTGAAATCAGATTCTGCAGGTAAACAGCCATTCAAACACATCTCAAAATTTACATGTGTTGGAGAGCTGCAACCTATCTCATAATTCTTTCTGTTTCTAGGTATTCTTGAAATAACTGCTGTTGATGTTGGAATTGTTGCCATCAAGGGCTTGTTCTCTGGCAGATACCTGGCCATGAACAAAAGGGGCAGACTTTATGCATCGGTGAGTTTTACTTAAGCCTGGCATGTCCCTCCCTGTTCTGTGGGGAGAACAGGTCCAATGGGCAGCACTGATTTCTTATAAATAAACATTTATACAGAAAAGAATAACTTCATAACTGATTTCTTCCTGGAATTGTTACAGGCAACCAATCAGTATGTTTTTAAAAGTGGAAAGAAGCTGTATTCTTGCTTTCTTATTGCCAAAAGGCAGAAGAATGTATTTGCCAAAGGCAGAAGAAAGTATTTTGGCAAAGGTATTTCATATTGCCAAATTTCTGGGCAAATGGGTGGCAAAAACTTCAGGAGCCAACCTTTGTCATGTAGAACATCCATCTCTATTCAAAATTATCCAGATTTATATTTGATTATCTTTTTTGTTCTGATCTGAGAGGTAAAATCTGAGCTCCACTGATACTAGTGGGAGTCTTGCCTTTTCATCCCAGCCACTATTTCCCCTCGGTGAATAAAATACTTTAGCTTAGACTTCTTCACATTCAAGTACATACTAAAGCATGTTATAGTGTGTACCCTGTAAACATTACCTATGTACTTGAGTTTCTTCCATTGTCTTTGATTACATCCCTACCAATCTTGTCATCTCTTCCCTTGTGCCATCCATACTGTGCAGTTTCTCCAGGAATCCTCTGGTACAGGAGCAGATTTGAAGAGAGTAAAATATGGCAACGTGGAATTTGCTTCCTACAACTAGTCATTATATATTATTCTGTCCATTTGAAAAGCATAATAGTGTCCTTGAGTGATGTGAGCTTTCTCCATGTGAATGCAGTCTAGGTAACACAATCAACACAGTTGCCTCCCTGGGTTAATGTATTTTACTCCACCTTTTCAAGAGTGTTCAGATAGTGTTTACGACCCACCCAGCTTCTGTAATCTGCCTCCTGTGATGCATGCTGATTAAAGGACCTGTGTGTAAAGAGGATGCTGGTGCAGAGAATCAGATATCAAACAATTTCAGCAAGGAAAAATGCAGATGAAGTATAATAAGCATATATCATCTCTGCTGAGTCAGCTTTAAGGCTGGCAGCTTCTTCTTTCAGTTCATATTCTGATTAAAATGAGCATCATTTCCAGTGGAGCCTTTCCATCAGCTCAGAGCCAGCATCTGCCCCAGAGAAATTAGTGGGAGGGACAAGTTTTCAAGTTTTTTCTCAACTTTCTCTTTCTTATTCAAAACAGGTATGCTGGTACTACAGAATAATTAAACTGAATTAAAAATATGTCTAAAATAAGACCAAAAAAATTCTGAGCAAACAGCTCCTCTTCTAGAGTGGAGAAAAGTCTAGAGCAGGACTGCCCAGAGAATCATCTTCTCATCTTCTTATCCATCCAGGAGCATCCTGCTATTTGTTGAGTTGTCATGTGCCAAGGAACATCAGCCATGAAATATTTCTGTACAACTAGAAAAAATAATTTTTTGCTGTTCCAGCTCAAGTTTGAGAGAGACTGTTTCAGAGTTGTTTCAGAGCTGGAGGAACAATCCAGGAAAGCTATTCCACTCCAGCGTTTTTCTCAGAAGAAGCAAAGGGTGAGGGCTCAGCCAAGGAAAAACTTCCTGGCTTTGCTTGCTTAGAAAAAACTGACCAGCAGCTTTCCTGATGTTACTGTGCCAGAAACTTGTGCAAGGTCCCTATTTCAAATAAAGCTGACTTCTTTGAGGATAACTATACAGGGAGCATTTTATGGAGTGGCATTGAAATAACTCCATTATTCCTTGGATCACCAGTTTTCCCATGTCAATAAAACGAGTCTGTGGAGTCTACAGAATTCCCTTGTGTCCTTAGCAGATTGTGATAATCCTCTAGGTTTATCCTCTACAGTAAACCCTCTACAACCAGAAATGAGGCAGACAGCAGGACAAATCTACCTCCATATGGTGGTTGCATGGGTTCCAGCACCACAGTGTATGAAAGCTGTGTCTTTGCAAGGAAGGGCGTTTCTGGTTTCGAGCTGTGAAGCTGAGACATGTGGAGTCTTTTAAAATCTTGTTAAATGCCTATCAGCATTTCTGATGAGTGAGTAGCATTAAAGACACGTACTTCATGGAGCCTATGGCTTTTTTGGCCCCAGCCTGGCTACCTGTGCCCTTCTCATATCCTCTGGAGAGGCAATGCTGAATAAAAAACCTACATGAAGGCCACAGTGGCTGTTTTGCTCTGCCTCTGTGCTTTACACATGTTAGATACTGAAGCATTGATCACACAGGTATAGCAAAGATGATTTTGTAGCTAAGAAAAGATGTACAGTGTGGGAGTTCCTTTATTTACACCATTGCTCCCAGGGAGGAGGAAGGAATTCCTTGTGCCAGGCTTTGGCGTGTTGTTTTCTCTCAGTTGAGGACTAAATGACAGGGGGCAAATTTTGACAGATCATGAAAAATGTGAGCACCAAGGATGGGTGTGTATTCTCCCTTACAGTTTGTGACAAAGAAGCAGCCTAACATTTTTGAAGAACACACTGATGGGCAGGGTGTGTTCTTATTTTGTTATGCTGAAGCAAATAAAGAAGTTTCATGAAAATGTTATTTACTGCTCAAATATCTGTAATAAACTAGATGTGCTGTGGGTGTCTCTACCTACTTATATAAGAATAAAAGAGCTGCATTTCAAATTAAACTGTGATATTTTACCTTTCTAATAGATATCAAAACTTGACAGACAGCAACTAAATCACCCATCCAGTTCACAGGCATATTCAGATCTGTAAGAACAAAACCCTCGGATTTACAGCTGAACAACCAGCAGAGTTCTTTATTCCTATTCATATGCCATTTTTTGTTATCAAATTGTTTTTTTGGCCTCTTTCCATCCCTTGCCCACAGAGTATGCTCACACTGCTGACAGCACCTGGTTGCACAGCAGTTCAGACTCAGCTCTTCTCTTCTGCTCACTACTCTGAGGTTTTCTTACCACGTGTGTTGTCCTTATCCCAGAGCAGTCTTGCTTAAAACCTTAGCCCAATCCTATTGAGGTAGAAGAGAGCTATTGCCTATATAGCCTTCCTTAAACTTTGTCACATTTGCTTTCCAGGAAAACTATAATGCAGAGTGTGAGTTTGTGGAGAGGATCCATGAACTGGGCTACAACACCTACGCGTCCCGTCTCTACCGGACTGTCCCCAACAGAGCTGGCACCAAGCGTAAAGCCGGTGCAGAGAGACTCTGGTACCTCTCAATCAATGGGAAAGGACGACCCAGGAGGGGCTTTAAAACTCGTAGGACACAGAAATCATCTCTCTTTCTGCCCAGAGTATTGGATAACAAAGATCATGAGATGGTCCGACTGTTCCACACAAACGTGAAATATCGGGAGAGCCTTCTAAAGCCCCTGAGCAAGAACCAGAGAAGAAGGAGAGGACATTGATTCCAGCTCATATGGGGGCTGGAAGTGACTGAGAGGCTTCAAAATACTACTAAAAAAACTAACAGCTGTGATTGTTTGACAGGCATTAACATGGGCATTTTTTAGATGCTGTATAATATAATTGGAAGTCACATCACTTACTTTTAGATATTGTAGAATTGTTATCTGTGGTAAAAAAAAAAAAAGTGAGATAAAATAAGGCACATTCAAATGTAAATTAGTTGGATGTAATAATTTTGTCAATGACTTTCACATTTACTTTTCTTAAAAAAAAAAAAAAATATTACTGGTATTTTCATTCTAACCTGCTATGTCTCTGTGACTCTGTCAGATCATATGAATATTTTACATCTACCAATTTTGGGTCCAGAGAAGAAGTGTAGCACTTTCATGATTCTTTTGGCAGTTGCTTGTAAAAGACTGCATTCCTATTTTCATGGAACACAGAAGTTAGAAAACTGGTTTATTTTTAAATTTACATATATTTATTTTTATTTTATGATCAATCAGTGTCAATTATGCTTTTTCTGTGACTGTCAGAGAAAAGTAAAATTGTAAGCTACTCAAACACTTCAGCAGACTTATGCATTTCTAGAGTATATTTGAATTTGTTTAATTAAAAACCCCAAACATCTGACCTTGTAATTCAAATAAATGAATGTTGGTAAAATGGCATTTGCATTGGCCAGGCTTTAGCAATATATACCTGGCTGCCAATTGGTGAATCCTCTCCTAAAATAGAACTCAAGTATGATGTGAAAGCTGAATTTGTAGTGTGGACTGAACTTGCAACATAGGAAGATTCAGTACTAGAGATGAGGATCTTTATCAGGTACTTTTGTTTGGTTAAGTTTTCTACAGGACGTCCTAGTTTTAGGTTAAATATGATTTAACTATTTTTTGGGGGGGGAAATAACAGTCACATTTAGTGTATAAAATATGTAGTGACTTGCTAATTTAGGTGGCTGCTATGTTCTGATTTTCCTTGCTTTCAAATGCTTGCTGTTTTCACAAAGTGGTCCTAAACTGAAAGCTCTAAATCCAGATGGGAGTTGACAGTCTTGAGTTTTGGTCCAATCCACAAAAAATATATATTTCTATACATTATTCTACTCTGATTCTGGAAGTGAACTTTCACAAAGCTGAGGGGAGTCTACATTACAAGTTTAATTCTGAGCAAGGGGTTAAGCTTTGAAAATTTTTCTCCACAGGCAGGAGGTGATAGAGTAGCATGGAGATTTAGATGTGCTTGACAAGCACAAATAATGGTAATTTCAATGAGATTTGGCCTTGTGCTCTTCACTTCCTAGAATTAGACCCTGATACAGCACAGCTGCAGAAGAGAGGCTGCACTGAAATGAACTTTTGATCTGACTTCAACAGAAAATCTATAAGTTAAATATGATGTTATATAGAAACAGACAGGTGGAAATCCCATTCCTGGTTATGTCAACACAAAGGTGGTCTTGTGGGCTACCTACTGAATAACTCATTTAAAACTGGTCAGTGAAAGTCTTCCATCACTGAGGGTGGGAATTCAGTGAAAGAGAAAATGAGTCCATAGAATGAGTTTACTAAGCCTAGTAGTTACAGTTTAGCACTGCTTACACCCCTATAAAGCTACAGAAAGGTGCCTTTATACCACAACATAAGAAACATTCCTTCCACTTTTTAATCTTTTCTGTAATATTCAAACAAAAAAAGAAAACTCTTTGAATAAGAAAGTGAAATTTCCTTGATCTCTGTTTTCCTCTATACTGAAATAATGTAAAAACCCTTTAAATGATGTACATTAAATAATGCAATGTGGTGCATAGAGACCTAGGTTTGAAAAAGGGTACGGAAAATCTTGAACTGCTTTCTCAAATTTTATTTTACAGAATAACTGAAATTAGTGATGGGATCTTCACAGCAGTAATCAGGCAGTATCATGTCAGGAGCCTCTGAAGAAGCTGTGCAAAGCAAAAATGTAGAGACTGAAAAAGAAGAATTCATATTTTCTGTTGTGTTCAGTCTCCTGTGAACCACACGAAGTGCAGCTGAATTCAAGATATTTTTGAAAACTGGTGAAGTAAATGAAGTTTTGCATCCTGGCATCAGGAGTGTTTTGGGGAGACATTGCTGACTGTGCCAGCTCCCTTTTTCAGCTCTGTATTTCCCTTCAGACTACTGGTAGGGGCTGAATAACTTGTCTGGGCAGGAAAGAGAGAGATGTAGGGAATCCTCCTGGCTCTCAAGCCTCAAAAACTAAATGCAAGGGAAGAAAAGTGTCAGTAACCTCAACTGGCAGGGAAAGATCACCTACAGCTGAAGATTAAGAGATCTGATTCCCCTGTGTCTAATTTCTGGGCCATATTTAATTTAGCTGCTGTCAGATCTACTTTACCACAACTTGTAAGAAAACCAAAATCAATTCTTAGCTTTCCCTCCCCTAAAAATTGTTTCTGTAAAGCTAATGACTAATGACTGCATCAGATATTTCTGACAGAATCCTGATTGTCTAAAGAAAGGAAACAAACTCCTGTTTCCCATACAAAGATGGTATTTTCATGCCAGCTCCAAGTTCATTCCCTGTCAAGCATTTAATCTTCACTCTTGGCTTTTCCCAAAAGCAAGTGCTTGTTCTGACTGTCTCCCTTTTATTCCTCTGTTTTTATCAAGTTTTCCTCTTATTCTTTTTCTCCTTCTTCTTCTGTCTTACAGAAAGTCAAACTACCTGTCATAGTGCAACAGAAGGTGATTGCTATAGGTGAACACACATGAACTAGATCCTTGCTTTAGTTTCAGTTTTCATCCTAACAAAGACTGAAGTACTGACACTAAAAAAAAAAAAAAAAAAAAAAGAAGGGGGAGACAAAAGAAAAAAAGAAATGATTAGCTGATTGGATGCAATGGTATTTTAGCTACTGTAGGCAAGTGATGATTTTCACGTCAACTGAAAACAATTTTACTGACATTCTTAGAATTTTTCTTTGCTCAGCCTCATCACAGCAATTGAAAGGAGATGGCTTTGTGATTTGTCTTTTTTTCTTTTTTTTACCTTTTAGGAAATATTAATGTTCTTGTTGAAATACTTTTCATTACAGACATTCATTGCTTAATATTCTTTTAGCAACCTTGAATTCCACAGTTTCAAGATACTGACAGCCTGAAGTCCTGTTCACAGTAATTTTCCCAGTTGTATCCTATATCTCATCTTATTTATTTGGACCAGAACCTCATGAGATACTGTACAAGAGGCAGTTTGTATTGCCAAGAAGGAATTCACACTTTCATCAAATGTTGACATAACTCCAGTTAGCAGGAGCCCTTGCTCAAAAGTATGCTTCTGATTGGAACCAAACACCAGTGGAGATGCACTCTCCATGAGAGAAACTCATTCATACCCTGTAACTATTTCTTTTTGGGGCAGAAATCAGATCTTGAGACCATGACTTCAGCCTTTTTAGTCCAGGGTGGCAAGTCAGTTACTGGAGAACGAAAGTATTGCTGTTCTCATCCTGGAGCCAGGAGAGTGTGGTCACCACATAACTGCCTATTCCTGGGCTACCTGCTCTAGGTGGCCCTGCTTGAGAAGGGGGATTGGACCAGATGCCTTCCAGAGGCCTTTCTGTGATTCAGTGATCCAATTATTAATTATACTGAATTCAAACTGATGATTAGCTGGCTCTCACCTTTGAATATTCAGACTCATGCTGTGCATTTCTGAGTCCAGTTGCCTATCCCAGCCCCTCAGATTTCTCTTCCTTCACAAACTTGCTCTGAAACCAAGCATTCTGTTATCTTTTGGAGTGGTTATTCTCTAGCCCATTTGAATAGAGTACAATTATCTGTCATTTCACTTTAAATCATTTCCTGCACCTTCCGTAGAGCTGCTCAGTTGCCAGATAGAAACAAGAATTGAGCAGCTGGTGTGTGCATTTCCAAAAGCTGACTTCTCAGCTTGCTGTCCTTCACCAGCTCTTTCCTGAAGTCCACAAGGTGCATTCAGTTCCTTCACCTCCTCTGCATCATAAAAGTCTTTCAGCTGGTATAATTTTTACCATCATTTCCTCCCAGTTTTTCACATTAAAAAATTAAATATTGCTCTGTAGAAGTTGTACAAATTATACAAACACTATGTTTCTTTCCCAGTCACTCATACATCACTTGAAATGGACTTGAATATCCTTTTCTTTCATGGGCAAGAGGCAGAGAGTAATGAATGCATCAAGGGGCTTTGGCAAAGAGTTTTCATTCATTTGCTTTCAGACAGAAGACATGCAGCCTCATCCATGACTTCTTGATTTATATCAGTAGCAGATTTTTTAAATTCCTTTCTTTAGCCCATCATAGATCTTATATTTCAAGCTGCTCAAAAATTAATGTAAAATATTCTGATCTTTGATAGTGTTTTGCGGTTGCCTGTTCATTGATAGCAAGAGCTGTGCATGAAATATTAACAACTACCCCATGTTGAATAACTAAGTTACAAAATACTATTTCCCAGTTTACTCAGGCATTATTCTCCACTTTCTCAGCATTGATTTTCCCTCTCTGAGGACCGCTACTCTACCTATATTTTAGTAATTTTGTGGTATTTATGACTCTGTTTCCCTTCTTTCTATAGGTCTGATACTTGTTTCAACAAGCCCTGTCCATTTTCTTCAGCAAGAACTTCAGTGCACCCCCTTGCTATGTATACTTCACACTTAGACCCTCAGCATTTGGAAGAGACACTGGTGATATTTCTCCAGGTAATCTTATTTCATTACAAATAATGTATAAAATCTCTTTTCCTTAGTCACCCCAAGCATGAAATAATGCTAGAAGGGATTTTTGATCATTCTTTTCAGTGGCAGTACCTAGTTCCAAACCCTCTCTGTTTGGAGTCATTTTATGAGCTCTTGGATTTCCTGCTTTACTTCCTGATGTTTCTGCCATCTACTCTGCTTTTTTTGTTTGTTTGTTTGTTTTGGTATTTTTTCCTCAGATGTACAACCCTCTACAAAACAATAGGCAAAGAAATCCTTTTGACCACATGTGCCTTTGCTTTGGGTGGCTGCAAGGACCTGGTGTTAAAATGGGGTGGTATTAGTTCCAAGTATTCAGTTGACAAGGCTTAGCTGTTTCCTATAACTTCCTGAACTGAGGATGTGGTTACTCCCGTAGCTTTCAGAAGGTTTAGTCCCATCCAGAACAGTTCTGGCTGAAAAAAAAAATCTAGACTGCAAAGCTGTTATAATACATTGATATTAATAATCAAGTATTTGATTTACTTATCAGTAAATATGAGTTCAGAGGAGCAGGGAAGTAAATCTGTTTAAAATCATAGCCAGGCAGGACACTATGAGACACCACAAAATGTCATTGAAAAGCCTCTAAGTTACAGCAAAAAACCTTCTCCTGAGCACCCTGCCATTACTGTGGACTGATGATCAGAATCTCCTTCTCAGACCTAAACAACCTCAGAAAAATAAAGCTGTTAATGATGACCATCAGAACTTTGAATCTTTGTGCTGATCTGTGTTTGGTATAAAGCATAAGATTCTTCAGATTTCTATACACATGTATTGCTTAGTTATATGAGCCTTTTGTAGATGAGTGCCCCCAAAACAAGTCACACCTGAACAGAAGTTATTTATTGCAGGAGAAAGGTGCCTTGTTTTCAGATGTACTGTTTCTCAGATGAGAAAAGCACTATAACCATGGCTCTGAGAAGGTTTCTTTCATCAGTATGAATTAACAAAGCAGAGGGTAAAAGAGAGCAAGAATATCTATAAAACCCTGGGGAAATTCTGGAAACTTGTACCCCTTTGAGAACTAAATAATATTAAAAAATTTAATAGCTTGGATAAGGTAGCAGTTTCTTTAGTTCGTGTATGTGCTTCCTCTTCTGTTAAAGAAGATTTGCTTTCTTCCTTCTTGGATTTTCAGTGGTAAAATGCTTTGCATAGGGAGAAAATGTGCTGAATTGATTGATTGATAATTCTTTCTAAGCTATCTTAAATAGTACCTTTGAAGTTTGCAGCAGCACTCAAGTTCAAATGTCTCCTGTTTCCTTTCGGAAGGTTTGAGGGATTTGGGAAGGTGAACAAGCAGATCTATAATTAAAGAACAGTTGATGGTAACTGTCCTCCTTTGTTAGCATTCTCAAACCACCTCCAAATTTAGATGACTGGAGACAACTCTGTCCCTTTTTAGTTCTGCAATAGTTTAGATGCCACCGTTGCATAGCAGGAGAGAAGCCTCTCTGAAAGCCAGGGTATATCCCTTTGCTGACCACAAAAACAAGCTCATGGTCTTCACTTTGCATATTAAAGAAAGTGCTGTGTTTTCTTACAGGAACAATCCTAAATGCTGCAGTGTCATTATTGCAGTCTGAAATGCCTGGATTTGGAGAGCAGTGGTTTGTCTGTGAGGAGAATTTAGAGATCTCCTGATGCTAAGACAAAAGTAAGTAAGAAGTTCAGAGCAGCAGGGCTGGCTGCAGAGGGCTTGGAGGATCCAGCCCCAGTGGCATGCACAGCTCTGCTGACTTGCAAGGAGCTCTGGCCCCAGATGCCAGGTTTTTATAAATTTTTGTCTTGGAGAAAAAAAAACCTAGGTCTGATCATGTCAAAATATCACAAGGTATCACACTAAGGTGTTTTTTGAAGGGGACATCTTTTTCATTTGGAAATAACCTTTTCTGGAACTACTTCATGTAGTTGGGATTATAAAACAAGGTAAGATTACCTTAATGTAACCTTGACACTTCCCTTGTTCCAGTAACAAAAAATATGAAAGCTTTTCTGATTAAAAAAAAAATATATAGAATCCCCCTATTTTTCCCATAACATTGTCTAATGGCACAAGCCAAACACTATATCCAACTTCTTTTCCACAGAAAACTTAAGTTAAATTAAAAAAAACCCACACCTTATCTTCACTGATACATTTTTGCACAGATTTTCCATGCTGTCTACACCAAGATGAAGAGCTCAAAATTTATGGAACAGTAAGATTCCTATAAAACTAATAAACATTTATAAAATAATACAGTTCATAAAGGTATATGTGGAATATGCTGGTGTTTGGATATTGGAAGATGGTTATAATTCTAGTGGGGAATTATAAGAGTTTCAGGGCAAATCTAGGCTATGACCCATGTAAAAAAATGTATGGCTAAACAGAGGAGTTTCGGGTTTGTTTGGTTTTGGTTTTTTTAGACAATAATAAAGCATTTGGTCAAAAAGCTGTGGAAAGACTGAAGGCACTTTGTGCTTCTTTTCCATGCAACCTTGATAAAGCAGAATCAGAAAGGAAACATGGACTGATTAGAAAGCAATCAAAGATAGATAAGGAAAACACTTTTATACCTCAAGCTTCTGTCGTGGTGCTGCTCCCTCCCTGACATGGATAGAAGGGGAAAAAAAAAAGCAGAGAGGAAGAAGAAATAGAATCATTTTAGAAAATGGCTCTGTAGGACCCTGCCAGGTAAAGACCTGGGGGTTTTTACTCTACAGACACTTTCTGGAACGCAGCACTTTATTGGAGGCAAACAAAGTGAGTCTTTTCAAACCAATTACATCCTTTACTTGCAGATGTGCTGTTCCAGGACAGAGATGAGAACAATGTGGGTGAAGGCTGCTGGAGACTCTGCTACCAACCACTTGTCCATCGTGGTGTGAGCCCTGGACGCAGTCCTGCAGGTGGTGGAAGGAGCAGGAGCTGGCACAGCTCTGCACAGGCTGCACGTGTGGTGCTGGGGAAGCAAAATAAACAAAATGCCAAGCCAGGAAATGGGCTGCTGTCATCCTCAGTGGGTGTTGTGACTTTGCAAGAGGCAGTGCACTAGAAACTGGTATTGCATTTCAGGAACTTGGCTCAACTCTCCAACTCCATTGTATTTGAGCTACCGTTCAACCTTGGTACTACTGAAAAGCACCATTTTCAAATAATTCTGCATTTCTGAGAGGAATGATGGCCAGTTCTCCTGCTCCTGCAAAGACAGAAACCTGCCCAAAGTGACAGGAATATTAGGGTTCTGTGAGATTTCTTCTTCACTTTTGCATCCAACAGAAGTTTTCAAAGTAAAGCTGGGTTTTTCCCTTTTTGAATAGTTTTGTGCAAACTTTTGCATGGCTTCAGTGCAATTATAAGAAGGAAAATGGGTTTATGCCAGCTAAATTAATTGCAAATTTATTTAATGGATCCATTTCTGAATTTGAGTCACCAAGGTTTTGAATAACTGAGATACTTTTCAGAGTAAGCAATAAATGCCAGGGATAGAACTGTATTATAGGAAACGGAGACTATGACTGAGCTTTGGATAATCAAGATTCTAGTTTGTACCATGTGTACTTTGGCAGCAGCTGATCCTATAGGAAGAAAAAAGTAAGAACATGTGCAAGCTGCAGTATGACACTGTCACTGTGACCTCGTCAACAACTTCAAGGTCATCATGAGGAGAGTCTCAGCTTTTTTTGCCTGGTTGCACGTAGGTTGTTAAGATTTATTACAATCATTGCAAGAGGACACCTGCTAAATGTCAGAAGATTCCTGGGAAACTTCAAGTGTTCTGCTGAGGCAAAACTACACCTTACACACAGCTCTTGGGAATCCATCTCAGTGGAGTAGTCTTCATTGATTTGTTCATGCTTTAAAGCAGAAGCATTACCACAAGTAATGTTCAGAATGTCCTGCAGACAAATTCACTTGTCTAAAATGTTCTGTGCCTTCTTTCCTGGGATTCTTGATATACATCATACTGACATCATCTGGTGGCAAAGCACTGCTTAAGTGCATTAGGAAAAATTAAATTTTACTTCTGAAATTTATATTAAGTGACATGGCGAAATACCTTTCCGTTTTCTAGAGTTTTTTGCTGAAATTTGTCACACTGTGTCGCAGTGTTTCTCGCCTACATCACCGTTTTATTTTCAGCTCAGCAATTCTTTCTCTTTTTTTCTTTTTCTTTTTTTTTTTTTTTTTTTTTTTTTTTTCTTCCAGCAATGAAACTCTGTCTGCTTTTCAAGACCAAGATATGGCCCCTGAGTGAAGGCAAGGCTGTGATTCAAATCAAGAGTTCTGTTGACATTATAATCCTTAGGAGCACAGCTGGAGCATTTCATGAACAGTAGCAAAGATTCTCCATTGATTTACTGCCTTGGTATTCAATCAGGAGTCCATGTTCTGTGTTGTTAGCTGCAACATACAAAAAATAACTTGGTGAACTTCTAATTAAGGCATTTAGCTTCTTGCCTATCTTGTAAGAAAAGATTTGGGCTAAATATGAGATGCTGCTTCTTTTATGGATTCTCCCCTATTTTTATAGCAGGGCTCCAGGCCTTAAGACTGTCCTGTGGGCTATAAACGGTATAAACACCAAAGCTGCTCCCTGACCCTTCCAAGGAGAAGATGAAGCAGTGTGGGATGGCAGGAATTTTCATGCATTCCCCCAAACTCTACACCTTTTCTTTTTGTTCCAGTTTTACATTGTTCCGATTTTACTTACACCTTTCCTAGCCATAACCACCCACCCCCCCAATAATTAAAAAAATATTTTCAGTCCTCACGAAAGCTGCAAAGGGGTTCCACATCTCTGCTTCTGGGCAGCAAATAAATCCTTCCCTCTCTACAGTGCCAGTCCACAGCCAGAGCATGCACGAGAGCAATTTTGAAGCCGTGCTCTTTCTTGTCTCGCCCCTCGTTCCCAGGGAGAGAGCAACCATGCTGCCAGCCCCCAGTGACCTGAAGATGAGAGTTCCCTAGATTGTTTCCAGCTTCCACCACTAACACTGCTGAACGAATAGCACTTAAAAGTATTTTTGGGGTGGTGACTCACAAGAAAGTCATGAATGCCCCCTGAAGAGGCTGTCCAAAGCCCCCTGGTAAGAAGTGTTTTGTTTTTCCTGTTTTCGTTGTCCAGGCTGCCTGCAGATATTTCCACAAGTCTCCAAGCCAGTTTTCTCAATTCATTGTTCAAGCAGCATGTTGTACCCTAAAAAACATCAGAGCAGAGGTGCAGACCCTAATCAGCCACCATTCCTGTTTATCACCCCCTCCTATAGTAACAGCCAGAGCTTACAGCTCTTCCCCATCGTGATGGTACCAAAGTGCCAGCCAGGACCAAAGCCACTGGAGTTCCTGAATGCCTTTCCTTTGCTTAGTTGCCTGCTAATATCAATGGTCCTTCAAACAAATAAACACCATGGAAATTCAAGGCGTCTTAGCAGATCTGGTATCAAGTGCACCTATCATTTTTCTTACCTTCACAAAGTACCTCAGAAGCTTATTGATGCTCTCAAAAATAATATAAAGTACTAATGAATGATTATCACAAATACTTGTATCTCCAAGAGTTAAGAGGTTTAATGACTTGATCAAGACCAAAGAAAATTTGGTGTTAGAAGCAGAGTCTGGATTCAAAAAAGGGCCTGGAACAGCTGTAAGATCTGGAGTTGAGTGTTATATTTGGACTGAAAGACAACTGTGAGAAGGAAAAATGGCACATGTTCGTTCTTTTTTGTCTGAACATGTGGCAGGAGGAACTGTTTTAACAGAAGGTGTACAAGGCCCATCACAGCCTTATTTGACCTACACTGTTAGGACTGGGTTTTCCAAGTGGTGAATGATGGCAGCGTGACAACACTATGGGTCTCAGTTCAGCAGCAATCCTCCCATCAAGGTGATCCCCCAACAGTTAAGACCCCAACACCACCTCAAAATTGGGCCACTAAGTCAAAAGAAAGTTCAAGCCAAAACTTTTGAGCCTGAAACTCTCACAGGGTGAACCAGAGCATAGCTCTCCTAAACCATTCTCATCTTTAGAGGCTGATAAAACAGATCTGAACCCCGTGAAATGTGCAGCTTTCTAGTCCATGTATAGTTAAAGACTAAGAGCAAGTCCTGTAGGAGTTGAATGTCAGTATGTGGATAAACCAGCTGTGAAATATTTCCACTATTGCTACTTCAAAATTCTTTCTTTATGTTATTCTTGTCAAACAAATATTCTATAATATTCCTCTCTCTTGGAGCCCAGGTTCTAACTTGGTGAAAATCAGTGGAGACTAAACCACTCCACTGATTTAAACAGTGCAGGATCTGAGATTAGTTCAGTAGTGTCATGTCAAATAATGAGAGTGTAAGGTTTATGACTGCTTATTTGGTGGGGCTGGGGTTATCCAATGGGAGGAATACTACCAAAGTCCAGCAAGATATGGTTACTAGGCAGGAATCCCAGGAGATTCTGTTACCACACAGGAATCCCATGGGACAGTATTATCAAGAAGGAATCTGTAGTATTCAGTTCACCACAAGGCAGTAATATTAGATTTTTAGAATTAAATCCTGTGGTATCTTGTTTTATAAGAGCTGGCACAGAAGGAACAAAAAAAATGCAATGGAAGAACGATGTCTCCCTTGAACATGAGCTGGGAGCCCTAATCATTACACTGACTGATATGTCACAAATTTTTATCTAGATCCTGAATTATTTTTACTAAACATATCAATCACTTACTAGGGAAATATTTTTTATTTCATTTTTTAATTGCAAATGATAGATTTGATCACTAAAATGCCAAGGTATGAATTTGATTTTGGTTGGCGTAAGAAACTTTTGAATTTTTTTATTTATAATGGGTATAGGTTTTATCACAAGCAGTACTACTTTGCAAACATGCAATATGGACATTTTACAATGGCACTAACCAGCAATGAGCTGTTCAGATCAGTGTCTGAGCCTGCATCTTGGCATGATGCCTCATGCAATGGTGTTTGCAGCCTTTGAACAACACAGAAATGTAAGAGCACTGAGAAAACTACTTATTTTTCTCATTATCTTTTTCTTGTAGTACCAGTGATGCTGGCATGTTTTGCTACAAGTGACTGCACTCCATCAGTTTCAGCCTCTTTGGAGATTAGCCACTACACCTTTCAGTCTTGAGAACCTTTAGCAAGCAATGGAAAATGTCCTCTGAAAGCTACCACCAGGCTGCCCGCAGGAGGAAACTGAGACTTGCTATTTCCATTTGATCACAATGTGTAAGTGTGAGTATTAATCATCTTCTAAATGTAATATTTTCCCTGCCTGTATCATGGTACACTTTTATCAGTATTTGATCAGATAAACCCTGATCACGGACAAAGGACCCCTTAAAAAAAAGTTGAGTGTGAAAAGATGGATTGGTTCTGTGATTAGCCTGAATGAAGGCATTAAATTAGAACCTAACACCAAGCTGAGGGGGTCCTTTTAATTCATCAGTATTTCTGAGTCCTTTCAGAGACATATCTCTGAAGCTGTGCTTTGGAAGGCAAGTGACAGATGCAATAAGTCACAAACTCCCATGGCACCACATGAGCAGTCAGGAACACACCATAATGTCTCATCTCTCAAAAGTTTATATTATTGAAGAGAGAGACAGGAAAACTGAGGAGTTTAGGTGAGAAGCTGTAAGGGAGAGTGGAAAACTGTTGAAAAGAGATCTATGAGGATGATCTATGCAGGGACATTTAAGAGATCTATCAACATGAGTGCCAAGCACAGCCACAAAGACCAAGACTGAAAGCCCCCAAGGAGAACACAGGGGCCCCACAGGTGTCATTGCTGCTTGGATTCTCTGTGGGACCCAGGAACAGCACCCATGGGACAGCCTCAGGTATTCCCAGTGCTTTTCAAAGCTGCGGAAGGACTTGTTCCTGGTATTCAGCTGTGATTACAGCAAGCTGAAGGAAAAGAAAAGGAGGTGGCAGGAAGGAGTATAAAACTCAAGAGGCATTAGCCTGTTTGCTGTGTTTGAGAATACATTTGCTTGAGTGCCTGTGAACAAGAAGGCAGGCACAGCTGAATAGTAGGCTTAAGGAAAGTCAGTTTAGCTTCAGAAGAGGGTGTACATACACTGATCAGATCTTAACCCTAAAAGAGATAATCAAACAATAGTGTGAGCATGGAAGACTTCTGAATGTGCTAAGTGGACCATTAGAAAACACAACACCTATAGTGGGGGTTACTGGTGACACAGAGGTACCAGGGAGATTACAAAAAGAGATTATTGGAAATGACAGATGGAAAAGTAACAGAACCCACACACTGGAGAGATGCAAATCACAACCACAGAGCTTTTGTGATTAGGACTTCACCTGGTAGGTAATGGCTTGGGACCATTAGTTCACATACCATGTCTTCACTCACCAGCCCTCAGATGCTAATGGTCTGCAGTTCTGATGACAGCAGGATTGCATCATCCCAGCAGGTTTTTTGTTAGCACCTGAGGACTTCCCAGGCACCTCTGGTGCACTTTTTGTTTGGTGCAGAAGGCTATGAAATTTTTAAGGAGAACATAATTTTGTGAGTGAAGCCCACAGTTAAATTCATTTTCTGTGCATAATGACCTACTACACATGTTGCTACAAGAAAAAAACAAAGTCACAAGATTCTATCATCTTGGGACAGTTAGCAGAATTAACATGTTCAACATGAAGTTGAAAGCCAGGCCAGTACTTCATGGATCTCTCAGGACTGAGAGGCTGTCAGGGAATTCTCTTCCTCTCTAAGAAATCACAGACCTTTCACAAAGCTTGTGTTATCCTCTTTAGTGAAATGCCTTTTTCTTAAAATAATGTGCTTCTGAAGTTTTCCTCTTGTATTGCAAATAAATCATTCTCACCATCACTTCTTTCCCTAGAACTTTTCACAAATACTTTCTGCATTGCCATTCTGGCCAGCATCATCTCCTGGGCTGACCTGTAAGAATGAGGATGAAATGTATATTTTTAAAAATTGGCTTGGGAGCCACTTGTTTTGGTGGCAAAGTGGCATTTCTGCAGAGTGACTCGAGGAAGTCAGATGGAGTTACCAAGCAGCCTGCATGGCAAGTCACAAACCTGAGACTGGGAGCCGAAATCTGGTCAGGAATTTGGTTTGGGATTTATTGCATGGCAGCTTGGAGCACAGCTACTCAGGAGCTGGCTGTCTAGCCAAAACACACCAGCAGAGAAAAATTGTCATGGTAACAGTGTTACAGCCCATATTGCAGTGGCACTCTGGTCTGCTAAGGGAATTCCTCAGTGGTACCATAGTAAAAATGATGACTAATAATAACCAGTAATTGTAGCTATTGCTGCTACTAAAAATAGCAGCAATTATATTTATACTATAACAACAGTGAGATATATATGGATAATATTTGGTGATTCCAAATTGCTGTTTAAACATGCCTGGCTGATTTCTTCTAAGCTCTCTGCTGAGGTATTGCAGCTCCTCCAGCAGTGCAGGTGAGTCCATGAGCAAAGGTGTTCTGCATCTTCCCCTCTGCAGCTAAGGGAAATGATTTTGCCTTAGTCTTAATTGTTACAGAAGCTTAAATAATATGCAGTAATAACAATATATAGTTATTTAGATGAACTGCTGTGGTGATGGTAGGTGAGAGAGAAACTTTCTAAACTTTGTAAAAATCTTAACAATACTTGCCAGCACAATTCTTCTCTCTCCTCTCCTTCATCTTCCCAACTCCCCAGGTAAACCACTTCCAATGGGAGAAAAGAACAGGAGAGTTTTAGAGGGAAAGGAAAAGAGGAGATCTGACTGACCTAAACTGCAGTACATTTGTCACAGATGAAACTGCTTGCCTCTTCAAATATGGACAGTGAAAACTGTCACTACCACCAAAAATAATGTTCTTATTAAGTCATTTTGGCAGCAGTTCAGTGGGGACTTCCAGGCAAACAAACAGGGTAGCTTTGAGGTCTCCGTGGCTCTCATTCCTTCTGATACATCCCAGTCCCCAGCCAGTGGGCTTTTTTTTTCATGGAGCTACAGCCCAGCACTCCACAAAAAAGGCTCCTGAGCCAAGCTTTCCATCTGAGTGCAGGGCAGAGGCAGCACCAACGAGCTCCCACTGTCCTTGGGCTGCCTCAGTTGACAGGGTCTTCAGGGCTATTCTGACCTCTCCAAAGCTGGCTCTGGTTTGACATGGTGCTCTAGTCCTGAGATAACATCTTGACCAACTCCCCTCCTCCTGCAGCCACTCTTCTGTGTGGGACAGGACATGACCTGCCCCATCTTCTTAAAACCAATACACAAATAGATATGTACCTTTCATCCAAGTTGCTGTGCTGGTGTTGGTCAATGAAGGCAAAAGAAAATTATTTAGCTGCAGTAATTTGTAATTAAAGTATGCTGAAACCCCACTGAAACCTAGCCACTGCCTGAGCATTTTGGAAGACAAGCCACTCAGCAGCTCATTGTGTTTGCTGTTTTGTCCTGTTTGTGGTTTGATTGTAGCTGAAGCCCTAGACTGATTTTTTGGTCAGAAAAATAATGAAAATTATAACAATAATATGTACCTACAGTGTTGTAGGCAATAAGAATGGCATTTTACAGTAAGGACTCTTATATCATCATTTGTCTTTCAGTTGAAGATGCACTCATAAAGACCCCAGTGCCTTTTATTTTTCTGAGTTCCTGCATTTGAACTTCAGATGACAAGTAATCTCCTAATATGCTGGTCCAGCAATGCTCAGGAATATGGATTTACAAATGAAAGAGGAAGGAGAGGAGAGAAGAACACAGGTAAATTTTAAAATTACTTTTAAATGACAGAATCCTCCCTCACCCTAATATTTCTACTCAAATTTAGATTATTAGCCCCAAAATAAAAGTATATTCTGCAAACTCCAGATCATTTTACAATGCCTTATGCCAGCATTACAAAATTTCATTAAAGTAGCCAAAAATGTTTGCTTTGTGGTTCCAGAGCTGTGCTAAATGGCCAGGGATGTTCTGAAACCAGCCCCTCTGATTTTGTCTGGTTCTTTCCATGCTGGGATAAATCCCATGCAGCTTGTCCCATATGGGTCTAGAGGAGCTCTGCTGGTCTCCTTTTGTGGTGGAGGGTGTGCTTCAGTGGTTATTCTAAGACTTAAGACTTTGGGGTTCACAGGGCTTTTTCTGGCCATGTCTCTGACTGCGTGGAATATTTTGTGACTGTATATAGCATGTGGCAAATAGCATAGCAGTGACTGCACAGCACTGTCTGAATTCCCTGCACAGGGAGTTTTCCCTTTGTTATGTATCGTTCCCTTCCCACTGTTCTGACTCCAACAGTTTGTGTGTGCATCCTCCATTCCCATTAATATCAATAATAATGTACATGAAGTTGCATATCAAAATAGTCTTTCTGAATAGGTGTGCTCAGAGCATAAAAGCAATCTCTTTGGCAGGGATTAGACTTTATGTAGGCTCACTTTCTTTTGTTTTATCCCATTTTTCAGGAAGTTAGATGCAAAAGAGTGAGAGTATAGCTCAATGTCTTTCATGCAATAATTTAAACATTATTCCAATTGAGTAGCAGCAAAGTGAAAATGTTGGAGCTTTGGGACATACTCTGCTTGCATGTGACAGCTAACAGGTTTTAGATGACCACATTATGACACTCAATGTTTGCAGGACATACATATTCAGGAAGGGGATTTAGTTCCAAGTGGTTTCCAATCTGCTAATGGAGGGAATCATGAGTTAGTCCTAGAAAACTATTAAGAACACCAAAAGATGGTATTCTTCTTTGTTCTGTTGTCTGCCTGGTTTAAGACTGTTTTTTTCTCAAGAAAATATTTTAAATTGTCTTTTCAAGCTTGTATTGAGCTTGCTCTTCTCTGAGCTAGGTCTCTGTTGAACTCTGTATTTGTGACAGTTTTCAGGGCCTTTTGCAAGATAAATTTTTTGCTATTGCCAATCCCTCTGGTAAGGACAGGAAATAAGGAAAGATTATTTCAAGAGGTTTCAAGATGTCTGTTCCAGCCACCCCACCCCACCCAATCCAGAAGGTCCAGAGTTGTCCAAAATCCAAGGAGCCCAGCTGTGTCTCCTGGTGCAAGTGAGTTTCTGGAGGACCTATGAAGCTGTCCTGTCCTTGGGAGTCAAAGTCAACATTATAAGTTCTCTCCACTCTGTGCCATGTTGGGAAAGTACAGAAAGTTGGGAAGCTTTGAGAACCTCTACCCCAGAAGTTCATCACATGGATCATCACACAGGTCTTCCACAACCTCTGCCACCCCAGACATCCAGGGAGACATCTCATCTGGTGGCAACAATGCTGCCCCTCAGCGCTACAGGGAGCAAAGAGCTGGGAGGGAAGATACAAACACACAGCCCATGGAGTTCTGAGGCCACTTCCTCCTCAGAGGACTCAGCCCTTGCAGTGGTGAACACTGCAAAAAAGACCAAGAGTAAATAAGGAAAAGAGACATCTGTTTGTTTTCATGGTTGTGACACTAAAGGTCAACTGGAAAAGCTCCTCTCCTGCATGCTCAGAGAGGTTATGAATTGTATGGCTATGTCCTATATGTTCTGACAGATTTTAAGTGGTGCTTTGTTGAGAAGTTTTAAAATCAGCAATACACGTCATTTGCTTACAGCAGCCACTTTCCTTCACGTTAGCCACCGGTCAAAAATGATTCATCCAAGAGAGGCCACATGTTTAGCAGGCTCATGTAAACCAGTTATGCTACACTCAAAGTCAGCTAAAACATTCTCACATAAAAAGTTCACTTAAGCTACTATTTCCCACAATAATAACAACAAAAAGGAGCTTAACAAACACTTACCCTGATTCTCAAAACTCATTTTCTGTTATGTTTCCTTTTACCAGCTTTCTTTGGCTGACTGTCAAGTAATGTATCAGCAAAAGTATGTGTACTGTAATCTGACAACATGAAAAAAAAATATTTTTAGTTTTAAAGTGTTTATAATTTCAATAGTTTAAAAAAATGACCAGGCAGAAGAAAACAGCATCTTCAGAACTGTCAGCAATGAATATAAAAGTATAAGCATGTGAGTTTTAGTGTAACAGTGAGACTGGCTGGGAACTAAGTTCTCTAAGACACAAATTAATAATCAGAGCCTACTGAACAGATTTCTCCATCTAGGTTCTTATCAGGCTTCTCTTCCAAACTCTGGTTCAGAATTCATGAGGATGAAGGCTGTGGGGCTACGACAAGACACTGGGACAGGACTGCCTGCTAAAATGGTGGGGCTTGAATGGTGACTTCCCAAGACATGTCCATTGTCCCATCCTACTGAGTCCTGCTCGTTATTAACACAAACTCCAGTGATATTCCTGAAGAGTCTTCAGATCTTTCATGTTCTCCCACCTCACAGAAAAGCATCTCAGGCTTCAGGAACTGACACTAGCCACAACATCAGAGAGAAATCCCACTTACGGCTGCTAAGAATTTCTCCCTTAGCTGGTTCTCATGGTGTTACTCCCCAAAATTCATTTCATGCCAGCCACAGTTTGCACATCCAAGTAAGCAGAGTGGCACCACAAAGGTGACTGCAGAAGAGCGACCAGGTAGGACACATCCTTCAGCCCTGCAGGTAAGGTCTGTTTAGTCATCCTTTACCATGAATGGAACTTCCATGAAGGGCATTTGTTTCTGTAAGCCTGTCACCTTGTCTTGAGGACAGAGAAAAGAGTAGAACAGCTAAGAAAAATTGGGACAAAAAGTGAGCAGGTATTGGACAATAGGCAGCAAGAAGAGCTGAGAGCAGGAGAAAAGCCAGTGGAGAAAAGAAAATAGCTGGAAAACTACAGGGTCACCAGTGACAGTAGGGTTGGGAATTTTTGCTGTGGGGAGTGTCTGGTGAGCATGGAGCACAGCTGCAGCCTGCAGAAACAGAGGATATGATGGATTGCCTGGACATGTTTCTTCACCTGAGAGCTGTTCATACATCAGCTGGCAGCAAGGAGCAGCAGGACAAGGCAATGGCTTGCCATGACTGTATCAGGCTGCTTGGCTGACAGCCTCAGGTGTCCCAGAGAGTGGCTATCACCACATCACCACCTCACACCTTTGAGAAGATGCTGCAGGAACAGCCACCTTCAGCTCAAAAGCAATAAAGCAACCAAAAAGAGCACAGAATCTGAGAAAAATGCTGCTGAGACACAGAATGGTGTTCACAGGAAATCAGAGGCCTCTGGCTTGATCTTGCAGTCTGAGCTCCTTGGTGCCCATCCCTACATGGTCTCAAGCTGGAAGTATGAATTGCAACATCTTAAGGTGCTGAAGACTTACAGGAGCCACGTAGATGGGTGCAGTCATGTCCTCTCTGATCTCTGCTTTGGACAGAGATACACACAGGGATGTTCAGCTGCCTGAGCTCAGCAGCAGCAGAAGGAGCAGCTGTTGAAAAAGTCCATACCCATCACAAGCAAAGTGACACCCAGTCCTCTTGCCAAACCAATTCAAAGACACTGGAGAGAGGTTATTGGTGCCTTTGTTGTTTGCCCAGCATTGTAGCTGCCTGCTGCTATACTCCACTGCCCTTTTCTAATATATCCCACTACAACATCACTCAAGAGAATAAGGTTTTGATCATGGCCAGACTCTCACAACAGCAAACAGCCCAGCACACAGAGATCAAATAGACCAGCTGCAAACAGAGAGAAGAGAAGAAAAAAAAAAATAAATAAAAAGAGAGTGCATCTGACTGGCTGGCTGGTGTGTGGGTATGTGTGTTATGCAGGCAGCAGAGGCCTGGATGGTGAAGGTCTCCCAGCGACCCCGACCAATTTGGGGCTTGGGCCCCTGGCCCCATGCTGCATTCCAGCCTGCCTCCTCTCCTGGGACCACTGCCCCTGCTCACACAGAGAGGCAGCCAGACGTGAACGTGAGAAAGCTTTCTCAGGCAAGTCCCTTCTGTGGATTGCTGGGTAGTTGTCTTCCAATATAATCATAATTAAAAGGGGCGTGGGCAAAGAGGGAGCGAGGGTATGGGCTTGCTTTTTGACCAGGTCTTCCTAGCATGCAAACATGGTGAAAGGGATTTTTTCCTAACAATATACTTCTCCGTGCCCCTTCCAGTCCACTCCCCATCCTTCTAGATCAAAGGGTCGCAGTACAATATTTGCCTTCAACAGAAAAGCTCATGAGCAATACCTGTCAGGGTCATTTACATCTATTTGCTGGGGTTAAAGAATATGTAAATTGATTTTTCAGTTGTGGACCTAGACCCCTTTAGAGATACAGACAGGGAATCAAATTTGGATGTCTGCTATGCCAGTGCAATTTCAGTATAAGTCATATAAAAGTCATAAAGATATTCCAGACTCCTACTTTTTTTCCCTTTTTCTTTCAGAATTCATGATACGGGGCTTGAACCTGGGTGTGGACCTGAATTCTGTGAATCCTTTCTTCTTTTTTATACTTTAAGCCTAGAGGAATTTGGAAAGCAGAGCTGTCTGAACTGTGACATCGCCACATTCTTCCCTGGGATCAGAACCAGTGCAAAGATGAAGACATTTTACCTGTTTTAAGTATTAACATGAAAGAATTTTGTGACATTAGGCACAGGGGATGCACAGCAGTGGAGCATGGCATGATATGGAAGATTCAGAAGAATTAACTATGGGCTGATGTGGAGACACCAGCTCCTCTTTATCCCATGAAATGCTGTTGGAGAGCCTTGCTGGCACAGGTTCATGGCTTCCATGGGGAATCTGCTGCTTTAATGGTTTCCAACGATGTTCAACTGGAAGTGTCTGTCTTGCAGCATGAAGACCCTGAAGGTCAGCAGCTTCCACGTCCTTTCCACTTGGTGCAAATGCTGTTGTTCTGCTTTGCTTTCACCCCTGTGGGTTTCTCACAGGTACATACAACTTGGCAATGGGAAGATTGTGAGGCATCAAGACTGGTATTTTGTAAGCAGACTTCACACAAGCTCTCACATACAGGAATACATAAAATTTGAAAGCAAACCCAAACCTCATCATTTCATTCTTAGCTGGAAACTTGTTGCTTTTCCTCCCACTTCCTGTGGGAAAAGTGCTGTTCAATTCTGTAACAAGTTTAAGAATGAACTTGTAGAAACATCCCTTGTCCATCAGGGATATTGTGACAGCATAATTTGGTGCTCTAGCTGCTCTGTCCAATCATCTAGGACCTGATCCTAATAGGTCATTTTAGGACCCATTGCCACATGTCCCAAAGGGGTGAAGATACCAAAGCCTGCTTGACCTCCAGTGCAGATCCCTAATTTCAAGTTTTAATGTACTTTAACATTCACAGGACTGTGGTCTCAGGGTTCTTGCTTTTTTGGGTCATGGACCATTGCTGTTCATGGCAGTAAGGCCAAGCAGACCTGGCCCTGACCCGTGGGCTGTGGACATCAGACTGCACTTCTGCTGCAGAAGGGAAACTGCTGGGTAGGTGTGTTTTCAGTTGCTCCATTCCTTGGCCTTATCCTTCAGAGGGTAAATAAAACTTAATCCTAAATTCATCCACTGCTGTTTGCTAACAGCAAATAATTCAGACTCTGAAGGGAGGTGAGATCAAGCAGTGCTAAAGACCCTGGGGAAGGATGAGGTGTCCAGCACAGCCCCTGCAGAGCAGGATGGTTTCCAAACCCATGAGGAGCTGATCTTTGCCTGATGTACCTTTCATCCCTTTCATCCACCAGGCTTGTTGGGTGTCCTAGGGGTCTGACTGGCCCTGATGTGAATGGAAATGTGGTAAATGTCTGTGCGTTTCACCTCAATGGATTTACCAGCCTATGGATTTGGAGAAAAATCTAAACTCTGCCGTCTTTAAACACATACAGAGAAATTAACTTGTTTGTCACTGTGACAAACCTACACCTGGGAGCCTTTTTACTTCTGTAGCACCAGACTGCAATCAGTCACAAAGCAGCAGCAGCTCCTTTTCCATCCTGAGAGGTGTGGTAGGAGAAAGACACAGTGAGTGTGTGTACATGCACCTCACAAGAAGAACTAAAAGCACATCATCGAAGTTTGCTTAGGTTTAGCGAAGGTCAGAGATTTTCACACCTAGGTGAGCTGTCATCTGCCCTGGGGCAATTCTCTTTTCTCTCGCATCCTTTGCTGGAACAGCAGGAGAGCTCTACTGGCGTGAAAGGCTGAAGTATCCTCGGGCTATAAAGGGCTTGAGTCACAAACCACTTCCCCCACAAACACACACACTTTTGTATTAATTCAGGACTTTCCAAAAGTGTCCTAATGTCTCCTCACCTGTTGGTTGTGAAAACTTGTTGTGGGCCGAGGCTTAAGCTAAGGGAGGTGACAAAACATATGGGGTTTGCTCTAAACAAAGTCATTCCAGACTGACGGGGTCAAAACTTCTACTTTTAAAATCTGACACTCATTTTCATAAACTTAAACGAAATGAAGTCATTACCTAAGACTAAGACACAACAACAACATCTAAGTGCATGCAGAGCAAAGACAATAAAATATTTATACAAGTTAAAAGCAAAGGAATACCTGCATGAATGGGCAGCCTGGAAAGCTCAGGAATAAACTGCTCTCACTGCAGCCCCTATCAAGAGGGAGCTCCACAGGTCCTGTACTCCAGAGCAATGTGTGCTTTCTGATTTCCTAAAGGGGTATTTAGAATCAAAAACTTTATTACCTCTTTTGAGCACTTGCTGCCTCTTTAAAAGTTTTCCTCTTTATTAAAGCCTAGGCTCTTTGTTAATTTTTTTTTTAAAGTTCTTTCATTTTTCATTTCTTAAACCTCCCATGCAACAAGTATTTTGGCTTTTAATGAAGGGAATTTTTCTGCATCCAGCAAACTGTAAACCATGTCGCTTGGATACAGCAAAAGCCGAAATTCCACAGATTTCCACAAAGTCATACATTGTGTAGGGAGGAAAGTGTGCTGGGCATTCTTTGATTTTTGTGTCCTGCATTAGCATTTGTAAGTGCTTATGAAAGAGAGAGAGAAAGAGAGGAGAAGAGAAGAGAAGAGAAGAGAAGAGAAGAGAAGAGAAGAGAAGAGAAGAGAAGAGAAGAGAAGAGGAGAGAAAGAGAGAGAAAGAAAAGAAAGAGAGAAAGAGAGAAAGAAAGAGAGAAAAAGAAGAAAAGGAATAAAGGAATAAAGGAAAAGAGAAGGCAGCTGCTGTGATGAACGCAAAATATGACCTTTTCTCTTTAAAAGTTTGTGCTGTCCCTCTTGTTTAGCACCAGTGCTGCTTACCCTTTCCCTTCAAGAGGCTTCGGAGTTGTTAAGCATCTAGGGGTGATAATTTGACTTTCAGCTAAACCGGAGGGCTGCAGCAGACAGCAGTAGGTGGTGATGTAATAGGTACCAACGCACATGGATATATAAATATCGTGGCTAGAGCTAAAGCGCTATGGCTGAGCAGCTATAGAAGAAGATCAGCACTTCAGACAAGAGTCCTGGAGTTGAGATCAAGTTCAGAAGCTCTTGCTCCCGGGATTTCCTCTCCATGCAGCCAGCGCAGGGAGGCTGCAGATCCTCGGGGGACTGAGCACGGGGCTCGCTCCCTCTCCCCCTCCCCTCTTCTCTTTTTTTTTGTTTGTTTGTTTATTTGTTTGCTTGTTTTAGGATTTGATTTTTTTGTTGTTGTTGTTGGTTTTCCCTTACCCCCCACCCCCCTTTTTTGACCTCAGTATAAAGTGGGAGCTGGGGGGCGAGAGGATTTTCGGAGCCTCCTCCCTCCCTTAACCCGGGATGCCTTTCCCCGCCGCGCTGCTCCCGGCGCTGCTCCTGGGGCTGCTGTGGCCGGGGGTGATTCGTGGCCGGTCCCCCCCGGGTCACCTCCCCGCCGGGCCCCGCCAGCGCCCTTGGGACGCGACACTTTTCGCCCGCTCCGTCGCTCGCCTCCCGGCCGAGCGCCGCGACACCGCCCGGGACGGGGACTACCTCCTGGGTATCAAACGTCTGAGGCGCCTCTATTGCAACGTGGGCATCGGTTTCCACATCCAGGTCCTGCCCGACGGCCGCATCGAAGGGATCCACAGCGAGAATCGATACAGTAAGACGGCGACGACCACCGCGGGGCGGCAGGTGAACCGCTCCGCACCCGCGGAACTCTCCTTAGGGGAGGTTGGAGCGGTTCACCTGCCGGAAGGAGCGTTATGCCCCAAAGGAAGGGTGGATTCGGGGCAAATCCCCTGAAAAGTCCACCCGCCCCACGCTACCGGGTGCTGCTGGCCCGAGGCTCCCCCGAGGGCGGTGGGTGCCCGGGGTAGCAGGCTGGAGGTGGAGCCCATCGGGCGCTCCAGCGGAGCTCATCGGGGGTGCTGAGCGCGTTGCCGCTGACGGGCATCAGGTGTCGGGGTTGTCTCAACATCTGGAGGGTCCTCAGTCCCATGGGTTGTCTACTCTGAACAGGGGCCGGGGAGAACCCACCTCTCCCCCAACTTGAAAAGCATCTGCTGGGGACTTAACCCCGTGGCCCCATGACTCAGATATGCAACTGAAACAATAAGATCCGGGAGGGGGGATATAAGCTGCATGATGACAAATGTTTCATTCGCCCCAGGCTCACTGCAGTTTATTTTAATCTCGTCTACATAGGTGGATGCCTGGGGGCAAAGTAAAAATAGTTAGCTAAAAGAGGAGAGGTCCCAGCATGGGGCATGGGGCAGCACGTGGAGCATGGGGCTGGGGTTCTGTGACCACCCACAGCAGTGCTGGGGCTTGGGGATTTACATCACACCGAGGATGGGAGCCTCTGGGTGAGTGCAGTACTGACAGTGCTCACTCCTTCAGGGTGCAGCCCTTTGTCCCCCTAAATCCTGTGTCTCTCCTGTCTGTAGGTTTGCTGGAAATCTCCCCCGTGGAAAGAGGAGTGGTGAGCATATTTGGTGTTAGAAGTGGACTCTTTGTGGCCATGAATAGCAAAGGCAAACTCTATGGATCTGTAAGTAGCCACAAATCATGTGCTTGGGGAGGGGACTGTGGTCACTTGGGGTGAGAAATGTGCATGGTGTTAGAAGCTGCCCAAGCCCCCACCCTTGCCCCTGTTGGGTCAGGAAACAAAGAGCAGTCCTTTCTTCCTAGCCAACAGAAAGTGTGCTGCCCACGATGCTGCTTACTGAGATTTTGAAGTGAAACCCACTCTTTTGCATTACACTTCCTTGGTTCCCCCATAAAACCCATATTCACCCAACCATGGCTATCCACACAGACTGACAGAGTAGCCATCTGTGTGTCAAGACCTCAAGCTAGTCTCAGTCTATATCTTTCTTGTATTTAAGTACAAACACCCTTAAAAGGGTGTGGCAGTCACCCACTCTCTTTTAGAGGGCACTTGAACTTGTGAGCAGCCAGGCCAAATGACCCTTAATGATATACTGAATAAGTTCCTGTCACATACCTATTAATGACTCTTTGTTAATGCTCTTCACCAGAGAGTCTGTTCCCATGACAGTTTAGTATCCTCAAGGTGTAGACTTCTATTTGTAAGAAGACAGATCTATTAGGAGACAATACAGATTGGTTTTATGTTCAGTCTTTGAAAAAATACTCTTGGGGTGGACAATAACAATACAAGTCTTCACCCATCCTTCTACTTTCTAGGTTACTTCTGTATCTTACTGTGATGAGCATCAGACCCATTCCTGGGTCTCTTTCCTTACTCAGGGCTCTTCTGTTTCATGTTTCTCAAGTATACTTTGAAAAAAACTTGGGCCAAACTACAACAAAGTTAACTTTGTCATTTTCACATGAAGAATATAGAATTATTTTCTGGGGCATCAGTCCTGTCATAGAAGATTTTGACTTCTATAAAAGCCAGGCTGAATCAGTCACCCTTTGCATCATTTCTTCGGAAGACTGCTGCTTTGGTGTTCTGGATGTAGTAATTCCAGTGCAGTGGTCAGCTTGGCAAGCTAAGACCTCTTTTACAAAGCTCTAGGCTTTAGCTCAGTAATAAGCAAGGAGTTCATTTGTTACCCTCCAGATAACACACTTGGAACCCCTGTCCCTCTGCACTTACTTGCAAGTGAAAAGCCCTTCCTTGGAAGGGTGCTCTTGTCAGCTCTGTTTTCCTGATCCACTAACATGTTATACAAACCTTTCCTTTGATTTTAAAACTAAAGAAGCGGAAAATACTATCCACAATGATTGTCTTTAAAATGTCTCTTTCTCCTCAGCAACCTGAGAAAGTGCAAGCATTCAGAGTCTCCTTGATTCTTTCTCAGGCAATTTGTTGGTGGCTGGACAACCACTGAGCAATCAGATAAGCAGGGCAGCAGAACTGGGCTTGGGCCATACCCCATTGCAGCTCTGTTAGAACCTGACCCTCTCTACCAGAAGAGCAGACATAGCTCTGGGTCTCCATCCCACCTTTAGGTGTCCATGCCTGCCCTGGACACAGCATCCTTAATGATCCTCTGTCTCCTGAGGCCTGTTTGAAGCTTCCTTTGGGTGGCCACTTCAAAAGATTTTTAAGGGGGGTGGTGGTGTCAGCTGCACGTTTCCCAGCAGCACCTTTTCTACACCTGGTAGCAAGAGTATTTCCACACCTGATGTTTAAAATTCCTTCCCTCTCATCCTTTCCTTTTCATTTCAGACCCATTTCAATGACGAGTGCAAATTCAAAGAGATTCTCCTGCCAAACAACTACAATGCTTATGAATCCAGGATTTATCCCGGGATGTACATAGCCCTGAGCAAAAATGGAAGAACAAAGAAAGGCAATAAAGTATCTCCCACAATGACAGTGACACACTTTCTTCCTAGAATCTGAGATATCTCCCTTCAGACCTACCTCAGCACAGGGGAAGATGCAGAACATGGGGAAAAGAAACAAGGTGCACTTTTACTGGAGAGTTTTATGCAAGAGTAGGTGTAAGATATTTAAGTTAATTATTTAAATCTGTATATATTGCCGCAAAAATTTATTTATAGTTCTGATTTTTTTTTTAATTATTATTTCTTAAAACAAAACAAACCTCTAACCCAAGGTATTTCATTTCATGGTGCAACAGTAGAAGACTTCTGCTTGGTGGTTTATTTAAGTTTGTAAGTTATCACAGGTGTGCTGCTAGTCCACGTCCTAAACCAGGTGAAATTCAATTCCTGTACTACAATGTTTTGCACTGTTTGTGTGTTGTACTGTGTCTGTACACGCTGTACATGTGTGTGTGTGTGTTTGTTTGTTTGTAACGGTGGTTTTATTCTCTTCTGCATGTTTTCCAACACCTCCACCCCAGTGACTCCCAAAGAAGCTCCTTGGCCTCTGAGAAGGAGCAGTGGTGGAGGTACCTGGGTGGGATGCCAGCCCGGAGCCACACACAATGCCTGACCTCCTTTGTGCAGCGTTGCTATTTAATTGGAACAGTATCAGTTTACCTCTGTACAGAAAGCACAGTTCTGAAGAGCTACCCCACAAATCTGTTTTTAGATCTGCCAGGCCTGAACTTTGAACTTTCCTGCAGTCAGTCTTCTTAGAGCTGCCAGGCAGCAGAGAGGTTTAAACACCTATATAAACTCAGCAGGATTGGTTTGGCTTTTTCTGATTTAGATAAACAGGAGTGTACCATCTTCTGTGGTCCCTAATGGAACCTTTATTTGATACAATTGCCTGGCATTAGGCTAAAAGAAAATTAAATGTCTGTCTACCCCCCCCTACAAACGTACTGTGAAACATGCTGCAATGAACCAATTATCTTTATTCAAATCAAATTCCCTTTCACATTTGGAGACTACATTAATTTTTCTAAGTTTGTCAAACCCTAGAATATTCATAAGTTTTTAGAAAGCAAAAGAATTTGCTGGTTCGTAGAAAACACAAGCTCCACAGAGAGAATTTAGATTGATTACAAAGAAGGTTGTTTTGTACTATTTATTATTTTTGGTGCAGTATTTGGAAGGAGAAATATGCTGCTTTTTTCTGTCTCATTCCCTGACAAAGTTGATTAATTTCTACCTCACTAACTCTCAAAGCCAGTCTCCTAACAAAATCTGCATGGAAGGAAGGTACACACTTTTCTGCTTGGTCTTACAGTTCTGGAGGAGGTCCTGGGGGGAACAATTGTAATCCCAAATCTCTCTTTTTTTTTTTTTTTTTTCCATATGTAGCCAAAAGTATTCAGGATAGAGTTGGTTGCATCCTATTTGAGCCTTGTCACGTTTGAGCTATCTTTACCCTGTGGTTTACTTTTAGTAAGGGTAATCATGGTGAAAATATTTGCAGACAGCTGTCAGGCTGCAGTACTATATCGTCATCAAGTAACCCTATATTTTTCTCTATATATTTTGCAAGTGTAACTCATGTCTCTAACGTGATGAAGGAAAAGACAGGTTTGATAACGGAGAAATCACTAAAGGGATCCTTTTGTCCTTTTCTCTTGCTTTCTTTTCTTAAGAGATACGTCATAGGAGGTCGTCAATATATTAAGTGAGAATCAGGACTAACCACAATGTTTGCTGGCTTTAGAGGATGTTTACAGATCATCCAACCTAAACTAGTTATTTCTGACTACCTGAAACTCTGAGTTCAGCTTGTTTTTCCTCTTTACATTCCTATACAAAATCATTTATTCCTTCTTAACAGTGTAGACTTACCTTTATCCTCTACATAGACATGACCTTGAAGACAAAATCTGCTCCTCAAAGTTCAGTAAGATCGGAGCAGACCAGGACCAGCTGCTGTCAAGGCAAAAATAACAAGAAAAAGGGAGCCAAATCAAGAGAATGCACCTAGGAAATGTCACACCTAAGGATTTTGAATTTTTTTTTCCTTGTAATTTGTGGGATTTCTGTACATTCTGTGTTTTCCATATGTGTGTAATTGTTGTGTAATTATCACCACTACCTCTGTCAGTCGAAGATTTTGCTCCAGATTTCAGAATGCAAGATCAGATCACAGAGATTTTTCTCTGGAAGTGGTTCTTCTTTCTCACTTTTTCACTCCCTTAAATCCACAACCGACCGCCTCACACGAGAGAAGTCCAGAAGTAGCAGTTGTAACTTTGGAATATTGCAATCAAACCTTGATGACAATGTTACATGGTATGAGCTTTCATCATTTACCAGAATCTGTCTGTAGTTTTATACAGGTGCTGTTCAAGACTGTGGTGTATGTGCTGTGCACATTTAAATGCATAATAAATGATAAACGTTTACAACGTATAGCACCCTGGTGTTGATTTCAACTCTTTAGAAGGGAATGCAGCCTGAAACAAAAGGCCAGAAATAAAAATGCTATTTCACTTGCCCAAAGACTGGGGACTCTTTGCACCTCTGCCAGCTACTTGATGAATGACAGCCTGGATTTCTTACTCAGCTAAAGTTCCCCCTGCCAAAGTTGGAAATTGTCCAGCAAAGCCCAGCTTTGTGAGCTTGGTAACAGATCCCCAGGCTTGCATCTGCCACATGCCAGTATTCTCGCTTGTGTTATTTGTGTGGTTATTAACAACAGCAGCTTTTTGTGCAGCATCTAATGTTAGTGAGCAGAGACACAAACCAGCATCAGAGTTGATGTTGCTGGATGTTAGCATTACAAACAAAACCTGTTTGCCTTTTTCTTGTCTTTAAGGAGTGCTGCTCACTCACTGTCTGTGTGTTGGGACTACAGTGATGCAGGAAATTGCAGGATCACCTTCCCACTTGATTTGGGATACTGTCTCTTTTCCCAATTAACAATTATACTCCTAGAACAGTATAGAAATCTGAAGTGCTTCCTAGCATACCTTAAGGCAAAAGATTCTTTTGCACAAGTTTTATTTAGAAATACTCACCCATATGTACTTGAACACACACTATGCACTCTGTGACAAACCTATCTACTTTCCATTTTACTCCTTCCCAAGGATCAGGGAAAGATATGTGAAGGGAACAACAGTATTCAGGTTTAACTTTACATGATGCATAAAGGGAGTCCAGCTAAAGGCTGTAAAAAACAGAAAGCCAGACCCCAAGATACAGACTTCTTCACTTCGTTTGCCATTGAGCAATGCTCTTTTTCCTGTTCCTAGAAAGGGGAAAGCAACAGATGAGCTGGGAATGTCCAGGGTCCTCACTCTGAGCAAGAAAAATTTCTCTCTATAGCTCTATGGGGTCTATAAATACACAGCACAGGTGTGGGGGGGTTAACTGGACAAGTATAGCTGCAGCTATACATGGTTAATGCTCCTATGAATAGAGACAGAATAAATAGGCAAGCAGACATATATAATAATTTTTCATAATTAACTTTTTTGCTTATAATGCTTGTAAACATAGAACAAACAGGAATTTATTGCTACCAGGTCTTCCAGATTTATAACAAAAAATTACAGCCAGGGACAAAAATTTGCTTCAGCATTGGGAAGACATCCAATTATTATTTAAAGATTGGAGATAATTCCTAGGAGTTTGCTCATAGGAATCAGAGATTTCAGCATTGCAGCTTTGTAGGCTCATAGCATCCAAATCAGTGGCACTGCCAAAGTGGTCCTATCTACCCAGAAATACAGGGGCCAGCTTGAATGCTCTAGAGCACAGAATGCTCTAGAGAAATGTTGCTCCTCCTAGGGCACAGCACCCTTTTTTGCTTTGGAGATAGTCAAAGACATGTGCTAAAGGTGAAAAAGAATGCTTACCCCCCCAAAAAAAAGGTCCCTGATACATCAGGTCTTGCATAATTTCTGAGATCACTGAGAGCATCACCATGCTTCAGGCATGCCCAATGCTCCTGGCATCCTCTACCAGGTATTTCTCTACACCAAAATCTTTTCTGGGGTTGGATTAACCCCTTAACCAAACTAGGCACATTTCTCCCCACCCAGTGATGGTCCTGAGGATGAAGAGAAGCAGAGCAGGGCCAGGGCTGGCCCCATGCTGTGCCCCTGCTTGCCTGGGGAAGGGCAGAGATGAGGCTCCAAGCCCCATTGCTCCTTTGCAGCCTTACCTCTTCTCAATGCTCCATGCTTAACATTTTCTGACTCATCTGTGACATCTACCAAGTTGCCTGTACCTAATCTGTGCTCATAAAAATCAGCATGACAAAACACTGCCTTGTATATAAACAGCCACAGGTTTCAAGGCAATCACTGAGTTTTAGTGCCAGATTTGGCTCTTCACGCTTTACCACTTGGTTTCCACTGCAGTATATTAACTGAGCATGCAAGTGGCCAATTAAAGAGAGTCTGTTAAGGGCTGAGGAATCTTTTGATAAAGGCTAGCAAGCACTTCAGCAAGAAAGTTAAAAGGAATTCCCTTAAACACTGCTCATCCCTGTATACAATCCTAACTATTGGTGCTTGCCAAGCACAGGTGAGAACAGATTGTTAATGCACAAAACCCAGTGTGAGGTTAAAATAAATTAAAAAAAAAAAATTAAAAACATCCCACTCCAGTTCTTCTGCTACCCAATAATCCAAACATTGATGGGGTAGTGTAAAGTTGTAATTCCTAGTTGCTTCTAGGCAATGCAGAGTGCAAAAGCAAGAGCACAGCTTCAGTATCTCTGCACCAGCCATGACTTGTGGACTTCAGACATGAAATATTACTGTTTGTTTTTCAAACTGACCACTCAAAAAAATAGCTTAATGTTTTGTCAAGAAATACCTATAGGCAGCCACTTACGTCAGACTAATTACTTAATATAAACCAAAGAATTGCTTCTCTCATAATTTTAATCATGCATTAAAAAGATGGTTAGTGCTGTCTGTAGAACAGATTAATAGAATTTTCAAGAGTATTCATTGTTACTTTAAAAATAACAAATTTCAGACAAATGTTCCTGAAAACTGAGGATGATTGTTTTTTCTTTTTTTACCTGCAGGTCCAAAAATGTTGCAATCCCTTTTGGGAATGATAGTAGAAGATAATATCTTCTCCATGCTTAAGGTAAACTGAATTCTGAGAACCATTTCTTAGAGGAGTCTTCTCCTGCTGCTGGCAGACCTGTAATCCCAGTGGTCCTGTGCTGGCAGTGAAGCAAGTAAGGAAAATGAAGGAGAGAGTTGCTAGTAGGTTCCCTCTGTGCTTTGTTACAGAAACAAGAGATACACAGTGAATGGAAGCTTTCTCAGGAGAAGATTGTTCAGTGCCACACTGGACAATCAGATGTTGGTATTACCTCTGCAATGCTGTGCAACAAGTGGTCGTGCCTGTCCTTTCTGAATGCTCTACATGACAGGAGGAAGACAGTGAACACCTTAAACTTAGCTCAGCTGCAGCTGTGTGGTGGGTATAATGATGCCCTGGGAAATGACAAGCACTGGGAAACATCAAGGAGGGTTCAGCCTGGGCATTTCTGCACCTTTTTGACACTAAGATATCTGCTTCAGCTCCTCATTTCCAATCTGTCATTAAACTGTGTTCAAAATACATCCATTAATATATTAAAATCTCTGAGGCCCACAGATACTGAGTTGATAAGAGCATGGGGGTCAATGAGCTGGACAGCTTTTGACTGATCAAAATAAAACTAGGAATGGATGCTTGATTAGTGAACACCATCTATACTGGGCACTCTATGAGGCAGGACTCCTGGAAAAAAGGTGGTACATGACCAGATTTTAGTTACAAAGGCAGGTTTGATTATGTTTTTCTTAAATTCTTTGTGCAGGATTGACCTTGGGTACCTTCTAGTGTCATTCTGTGTGTGTACATGCAATTAAATTTTATTAGAAATCATATTATTTTATTGTGGGTAGATACAGAAATCCTCATCCACTATGAGTCCCCAGGCTGTGTTGACCTTCACTATTGTTCATTCACACTCCTTCATATAGGTTAAAGAAAGTGATTTAGTGATGTTTGTACCAATTAACATATTCCAGATTCAAATTGGTTGCTAATCAGGTTACCTCTGAAGTACAAATCAGATCTTTATCAGCTTAAAGGTATTCGGCAAGTGTCAAAGCCACTTGGTAAAACTCTGTGGGTTCTGGGGAGTTACTATTTACATCCTTTTTCATTATCTCCACAGCTACAGCTGTTTGCTTCCATTGCCTTCAAGAAAAGTGTTTGTAATGCTAGCTGGGGCCAATATTGCTGCTTAATGTCACTGAAGTTAAGGGTGCTTGTGAGAAGAAAAGGAGTACCACCTACTGCATCAATTAGAGACTGAGAGACCCCAGCCTTGTGGAGATCTTGTTCAAGAAGTTTAGATGAAATGTCCAGCCATGCAGCTATGACTGATGGCCTGTCAGCAAGCACCAGAGCTTATCCACAAGCAACATTTTTTTCTGAGCTTTGGTTGGATGAATCTCTTTTATAACCTCTTTTGCTTGCCCAAATGGTAACTGGATCCTTGCTCTGATCCCCTTGCTGGGTAGGGATTGTCCCAGACTGGCTCACAGCAGCTCGTGCCTACGTATCACAGTGGGACAAAAGGCCTCCACAGGGCTCCTTCATCACCCCAAGGCTATTCCAGTGCTTCCCCATGCCTGCCACCAGCACTGGAACCCAGCACCATCACAGCTTCTTCCCATCCAGCAGCCTGCTCCCAGTCCTCCCTCCCAGCCTGTAATGACTTGGAAAAGCTTCAGCTCTTCCACTGGACACCACCCAAGGTGAGAGCCATCTCTCTGCCAGTCCTCAGCAGCCCTCTCCCTCCCAGCTGACATGTAACAAGTGTGATGGCTCCACATTACCTGGTGGCAAAGGACGTGGTACAGCTCCCCGGTGCTCACCTTCCCTGCTGAGTCCTTCTCCAATACCTGCTGCAAGAACCCCTGATGCTACTGCAGGCAGAAGCTCTTCCATGAGGAGTTACCCATTAACCCAGGCAGTTAGGTTGCTCTCTCACCCATCTGGAGCCAGTGTGTCTTTTGCATGGGTGCCTTTCCTTCAAATGAGGTTTGAGATAAGCAGGCTGATTTCCCCAGGTGTTGCTGCCAGGTGGTTGCTGCCAGGTGACAACCGTGGGTCTCCTGTGGTGCTTGCTCCCAGAGTGGCCATGCCCGTAGGGCCAGGGAGGTCCAACCTGCCAACAGGCATCACTTTGGCTGCAATTTATTACATCTTCTCCATAGCCCCTGAGGAAAATGACCAAGGTTGTTTCTTTCCCTTGTTTTTGACTTTCCTCTGCTGGGACTGGGTGACTGGCACTGCCTTTCTCCAGCAGCCACCTTCCTCTTCACACACAGAGGGTTGCTTCTGCCCAGAAACATCCCCTATTCAGCCTAACACCCTCCTTCCTTCTCCTACACTGTCCCATTTTGACACCTTTTCCTTTTGTTCTGTCATTTCTTTTTTATTTTCCTCATACTCCAGGTTTGATTTTCTACTCACCTTTATGAGAAGGGCCAGAAAGATGATCAGAGGGCTGGAGTACCTCTCCTATGAAGACACATCTCTTCTGTGTGAAGATCAAGCTTCTTCTCAGGTTAGCACAGAACTTCTCACTTGCCTATGTTGTATTTTGCCCCACGTATTTCCTTTCCCTCAGTCCTTCACAATTTCCCTGAGTGTCTGAGAGTAACAGAGGTGGTGGAGAGTTCAACACGTGCCTCGAGTCTGAACAAGGTGTATTCACCACAAACTGTCATAGAAACAGAATTAAACCATCAAGTGTCTGCTCACCAGAAAAGCATTAAACCCCAGGCCCTTTGTGCTCCCTGATAAGTTATCAGATGTGATTCACTGGATCATATCAGTTTTGGCAGCCTGAGTGTGGGCAATTCAGCTCAGGGTCCTTTGGCATGGTCAAGGAAAAGAACTTCTTGTATTTATAGAACCATGTTGTTATAAATACAACTGTAACAGTCTTGTACCTTGCAAAGAAGATATGGCACAATAGAATAATCAAAGTAAAGTGTATTTTAAGCAGAAAAATATCTAGATAGGTGGCCATCTCTACACATAGCTTTGTGTTTATGATTGCAATGTAAGGAATTTGAATGCAGAAACACTGGTGAGGTCAGAGCTAGAAAGGTAAACCTAAGAAATTACAGACTAAGAGGAATTGAAAATCTTTGACCTTCAAAACTTCAGAAATTCAGCGTCTTCCACAAACCTTCATTCTAGTAATAGCAGTCACATCCAAGATAGCCACTTGTTTTCAATTAATTCTTGTAATTTATTCTGCTCATTTAAATATAAAAATATAAAAATCACCTTGTCTGATTCATACAGAAAGGTGAACAGATGCAGAAACATGGAATAGATAGGCATTTAATACAAAGTTGTATTTTTTCAGGTGGGTACTAGAGCTGGAGATTGAAAGTGGTCATAGTCACTTCTCCCGCTCACATAAATCTGAGGTTGCTTTCCACTAGATTTTTTGGCAGATGCTGCAATAGAAATTTGCATTTGCTCACTGTTTGTACTCTTTGAAAGTTAATTAAGGAAAATATGGAAGCAAATATGTGTCTGCTTGCCAATTTGTTCTGAGTTGATTCATAGGAAGCTCAAACACATTTTCTCAGTTCTATGGAAAGCCCCAGTAACTCTGCAGGTGTCTGCTGATTTCCAGGCACAGTCAGGACTCACCTGCACGAGTTGCTGCATTAACAGAATTGCCCTTACATGTGACCATCAATAAAAATAGTTCTTTCTGTTGGCAGTGGTGGTGCACTAAAGGATATATTCCTGAGAGAAATGAAGAGTGCATGAACTGATGGTCATAAATCACATTTAAGGCAGGACCAGCATGGGTTCTTTATACATGGTGCTGAAGAATCCCCTAAAAAGCACACAGCCACAGGTCTATGAAGGTGTTATAGATGTAAAAATATATATTCATACTTTAAAATCTCTCTCCTAGCTGTCAACATCTTTTCATTTTTCACCTTTCATGGGGATCTATGAAATTCCGCCAAAATACAGACACTTCACAACTTTGTTCCAAATGGTGACCCCAGGGGAGAATCCACTCAATTGTTCTGCTAAAGGAAATAAACCAGGCAATGATAATTCATTTTAGAATTGACACAAGCACTCAAAAAACTAAGCTCCTCTGGAAGTCTGTTGAATGACACACAGCTTCAGGACATTTCTGTGGCTTTCCTATCTATTTTCGGTAAATAAAATCCACTTGTAAGTTAATGAAAATTATTAGAAATGCTAGTTTAGGTTTTAATAACTAGAGAGCCACACCAACGATGGAAATAAAAAGGCAGGCAACAGTGTAGCTTGTGGGAAAATGTTCCTCTTTTTTTCCCCACTAAGGAGATTACAAGGTTATCATTTGTAGAATAAGCATATTCCCGTTAATTAAATTAAGGACTTGGGCTGCATAAGCAAATACCAATCACAGGAGAGAAAGAGAGAGATGCTGAACTTCACACATAATTTGTTTCTGCCTACTTAGCAGGGCTATGACAGACATTTGCTAAGTAGAAAGCAAACATTTACAATTTTTTTCACCTCTCCAGCTAACACCTACGAGCTGCTGTCAGCTGCCTCTTTGGGCAGAGTGGATGGTTTGTTGTGGAAAACTTTTCTTGCAATGCCTTTAAAAGAGCATTTGCTGCTAATTAAAGATGTATCAGCACTGATTGAGTAAGAAACATGTTTACATGCTTTCTAGTCACAGTACACTTTATATTTCAGCCCTGAGTCTACTGAAGTAAGTAGGGAGGGAGACTTCTACTGACATCAGTGAACCCAGTGAGGTTTTGCCTCATCAGGCTATCTCAGAGCTGCAACCCATGCCCAAGGCCAGCTCCATATCAAAACAAGCTATACACCCCCAAAGAAGAGGGGAAACTCCCTTTTAGGATCTGTGGCTGGACACCCCACTCATGCCTGTGCCTACAACTTGCCACTTCAGCTCAGTGCATTCAACAAGGACTCTTGTCTTGGGGAGGCATTGCTGCAATTTTGTTAAATGTCAGCTCAAAATCATAGCAGCCAAAACAAAGCAGGAGGAATGCTGTGTCATGGCATGGGCTGCAAGCTGGCAGAGGACACTGAAAATAACAAAGGGGTTTCAACTACAGCTTTGCAGGAATGTGTTCTGAAGGGGAGGGAGGACTGATGGACTTGGGTGGGAACTGGCTGGTGGAAAACCTCTCTCATCTAAGATACAGCACGTTCTTGTTCTCCACTTTTCAGAGGATAGAACTGGAAATTCTGTCATTTCTGTGCTTATTAAAAATAATAATACAATGGGTGGGCACTGATCTAGTGAAAGTGTTATTTAAATGTAGGTAGTAGAACAAACTGATTACCACAGAGAGATGAGCTGATGGATTGCTGCTGCACAGCTTGACAGTTTGGACTAAAAGCTCTCTATAAATAATGTTTTAATTGTGTGAGTTTACATCTCTTGTATTTTTAATTATTATTCCTACTCTGAGGTAAATGTGACAGAGTATTTAACCACAGGTTTTTTACCTGTGTTACCAAAGGTAATTTAATGAGCTCGGATATGGACTCATTAAACTTCTGATAGGATATGAAACTAAGAATTTTCCATAGACATTGCTTCCAGAAAGAAGTTTTTGAATGTTAAAGACATTTTGTCACTCCTTATATGGACCAAAGTTGAATCTAGAGGTAAAAGATAATTAAATACAAGGCTAGAGAGACTGAAATTTGTAAGGCTTGTGTCCAAACTGACCCCACCATGTCCTACCTCCTTAGCTCTCAGCACCAAAGCAAAACCTTCAAGCAGGTCTTGAATTGGTTTTCAAGAACAAATGCCCAGGGTCCCCAGCCCTGGATATTCCTGTGGCAACACAGCAAAGTCTGTGGGGCCAGATTGCTTATTTTTGAAGGCAAGTGAAAACAAAATTAATAAAACAATCAGGAAAGCAAGGAAGAAGTTAACAACGTACAATTTCAAGCTAGCTAAAGGAAAAGAAAAGAGTGGTGTTTATGAGTGATGTGCATCCTGCTGATCCTTTGTAAATCCAGCTGTGAAATGGATCTGCCAGGTCTGCTCAGAGCTAGGTGTGCCAGCTTCCAGATGTGCACATGTGAGGCCTGCAGACATCAAAAGGACTAAACATTTAAAACCATTACCTGAACACCACCTTTATGTGTTTCAAAAGGAAACCAGCTGAACTTTCCCTGTAATCACTGTCTTGCAACTTCCCTTTAATGAACCCACTGGTACAGGATTGTTGTGTCAGTCAAAAAAGAGGGTGATGGGCACTTTATTTTCTTTTCCTAGAAGCAGCTCATGTCCTTAAAATCCCTGATAAACAGCCCTGATGTCCACAGGGGCATTGAATGGGATTTTACAGAAGCATCAAGTGGTATAGTGGGTAATATTTGTGGTCATAAACTGGCAATGTTGGAAGAAGGCCTTTGCTCAGGTCTTGGAATAAGAGGAAAAATGAGATGATAATCCCCTTGCAACTGCATTTATAATTCTGTAATTTAGTTACTTTGCTTTCTGGAGCTTAAGAAGTTACCTCACAGCTCAGAATTGTTAAATGTGCAATGATAGTGATAAATAGGATTTTGTAAATTGCCCACAAAGAGGTGATTACTTTTAGTAATTAATTGTCCTGTGATTGCTTATACAAACAGTAGCCAGTGGACACTTTCTAATATGAATTTAGGGACTGGTACCTGTTTCAAAGAGAAAAATGGATGTATTTCTGTATTTCAGGTGTGCAAAGGGATGATATGTTCTGCCTGCCGGAGTCAGTGGCTCCCTCAGCCATACCCTGACATTTCTGCACCTTGGGTGAGTAACATAGACATTTAAGAATTACTCAGAGTTGTGTTTCTAAAACATTCCTGATCAACCCCATAGTGTTCACAGAAAATTATTTGGCAATTACATTATAAATGGTCCATAATTCAGGGGATAAAAAAATATAAATGGATAGCTCTTTAGACCTCATCTTACCTCTCTTACATTACTGTAGCAGAAAATCAAGATGGGACAGAGGCTTTCTATCTATAGGAGACTTAAGACCCACATGAGTCTTAACAAAACCCACATGAGGTTTAACTAAACTATTAGGGAAGTATCTTGCCCTATGATTCCACAGATGAGAAATTAGTTTCAGAATCAGCTCCTACTTTTTGTATTCCATTCCAGACAGGAGTTTCATTCTTTAAACTCTGATTCAATCTTTTATAGTCCCAGAAAAAAAAAAATAAATCTCAAAACTGTAAGCCAGCTGTAAACACAAAACAAAACAAAATAAAACAACCCCCAAAAAAACCCAAACCAAACCAAACAAACAAGACAGCTGCCCACACTATTTTTTAAATATGTGACCTGCCTCATTTCCCTGTTTTGACTTTGTGCAATTTGCAATTTTCTGGATGGGAAAACTAGCGTTTTCCCAAGAGGAAATTCAGGGGTTTTGCCACAGACTTCATCCCTTATGATCACATTTTGGTTTTATTTTTATCTAGCAGCCTGCTTTGAGTAGCTTCCTTGGTAGCTTTCCCACAAGTAAATAAGAAGGGGATGATTATCCCCTCCATAATTCCTTAGGTCTACACTTCAGAAACCTGAGAACAAAGAGCTGGCAATCACCTTGTAAACAGAGATCAGCCCACACCAAGAATGGGCAGACAATATAGAAGCTCAGGTGCAAGAATTCACTACAGTTTGGTTCAAACTCTTCACTTCATTAGCCTAAAATGTCAGGGCAGTGATTTGGGATATGAGAGATGGACTCAAATCACCTAAAACACATAATAAAACATCATCATGTTTTCTGATAAGCAAATAAATGAAAGCTGTAGTAGAGTTTGTCAAATGCCATGTCAAGATTTGGAATTACTGGACTTGCTGTCTGCCATACACAGAAAAAAAAGGTGTTTATTTAAGAAAAAAAAAGATTTTGTAATCTCATCAATTGTCCCATCATTGTCCCAAGGTGCTGAGGATCTGGCATCCCCACTGGACACTGTTTAAGGGGGTTGCTTCAGGCAAGGTTTAATCTTCTCCCGTGGACCAAACAGCCATTAGCAGTTAGCAGCATGTCAGGGGACTTCACTGAGCACATGGTCAGGTTTAGTTTAATCCAGAGAATTCAGTCCACGTGCTCTGACAGCATCTACTCCAAAAAGCAAACTAAAGCTCAGCAAGGAAGAAAATGGCTCTTCCTTCAAACCATTTATCATGACTGAGGCTAAAATGCTGCTGAAAACAGATGCTTTTTTCACTGACATACTGCACACTGAAAAAACATCTAGTGATTGGAATTAATTTTCTTCTAAATCCTCACAGACAGTTAATGGCAGGCAGTGTGTACAGACATGTACACCTGCCAGCTGAAAATACACCTGTAAAGTGCACAGGTCAGGTAAAATTCTTTCAGCCACCTGCTCCTTCTCCCTAGCACCAAGCCTTCCAGACCAAGGCAGCTACATTTGGCTCCCACTTCCAGATACATTCATTTTCCTTTGGCATCCTCAGTCTCACAACCAGAAATGCTGCTGAAGGACTAGATTCTATTTCCTATTGTCAGTCAGCAGATGGGAGGCAGGATTGCTGGCCACTTCACAAGGGCCAGGACACCCTCCCTCCACCAAGGGCCCTTGCACCAGTATCTGCACATCTTGGTGAAGATGCTGACAGGCACAAGCATCTCTCCTCCCACTCTGGGTTCAAAGGAAAGGCCTGCAAACCAAAATAATTGTCCATCATCCTGTGATATTTCCAGTTTCTTTGCTTTAGTCAATTTGATTTATAATGTGGGTGCCACAGGGTTGATCAGGTTTCACCAGGCTGTAACATCACATCCTTGCTCACACAAGCAGCTAGGTGGAAGCAGTCAATCCACCCTTTCCTGTGAGAATCAGTCCTGGGAAGCAAAAAGTTACTAATTTTCCATTGCTTGGTCAATCCTTGCCTTTTATTTTTTATCTAATGACACAATAGGTAATAGAACTAGCTTACTTTCATTTGACTTAATTTTTAGGGGCTGAGGTGGTGGTTAAAGCCCGTCCATAGCTCAGCATTAATATCAAAAGTCTATAAATGCAGCCTGTTATAAGATTTAAGTTCTAAGCACTGCTTGAAAACTATGGGAAGAGGAAATGTTTAGCTCTGTATGAGCAGCCACTGGCTGGCTCATAAACAGCCCCCCCAGTAGCCTATTTAAAGAACATTGCAAACACTTTGGACAATGTGCATTTTATTAGGAAAGGGAAGCACTGAAGAATCAACTAGAACATACACAGCAGGAAAAAGTAAATGCATTAGCTGGCTTTAATGCAGATAAAAATGGTGAAGCAGGGAGAAATTGTTTCAGAAAGGTCATTCTGTTGCTTCTGCATTCCTTCCCCCAACATTTACATGCTGCTGGCTGGATTCATCAAAGGTTTTCATTATTCCCTCTTGGCACACATAAAACAATCATTTTCAGATAATATAATGACCTAATTACTCAAACAAGACAAATGAAAAGAAATGACAGCTATTTACTTCAAATATTCACATTTAGCAGCTCTTCAGCAAAGATTTAAAGGACTTGTGGCACTTATTTAAAACCTGAGAGCCTGGCTCACCTATCAGGGTGGGGTTTGATGACCACCAGCAGCATGGGTGATAATTCCCTTTCAGTCTTGGTCTGCCCAATTTATGCTTCTGTCCTTAGGGATCAGGACAGCTCCAGGTAAGTCATCAACAGCTGCAGAGCAAGGATATTTTCACCATGTTTTTCCCCAGGCTTCCCCATGGTCAGCCCCAGCTCCTCCTGCACACCCAGGGCTGGCCTGTAGGGTGTAGGTGACACTTGGACACAGGGAAGCCCCAACGACCAAACTTTACCTTTAATTTAAGGGCCATTTCTGCTTCCTCCCTAACCTTTTCCTCCTGCCTGAGCAAGGCAAAGATCAGATGTAACAAGGGAAAATTTTAGACTGAACATTTGTAAATGAATGCAGAAGTAGAGTGCTTTATTGTTCAGATTTACTGTGTCTGAAAAGGAGAGGTAGTTCAAAAGGTGGATCATTATGGTTCTTGTTTATTTTGTGGTGTTCTGTATGCTGGCATAGTAGTAATGATGTAATCACTGCCACTAAAAGTCACAGTCAGGCAATGACTCCTTTAGACCTCAGATAATTACAGAAAAATTCAGATACCGGTGTTATTGTGATGCTTATCAGGGCTGTATCATACACAGAACTATATTAATTGCCTCAATTAAAAAGAGTTGATTCTGGGGACAAGAGTCAGAGCATGAACTTTTGAGCCTCTCTGCACTTTCCACTTCCTGCAAGTGTGGAATATGTGTCCTTGTGTTTTTCCAGAGCAGCCTACCTACCCGTCCACCTTCCTGCTTGGCAGTGTTAGTAAATGCTCACAAATGTTACAGAGCTGTTTGCTTGATCCCATTCTATTCGTGGTAATACCCAGGGCTATAGAAAGCTCCAGCTCATTGCCTAATTACCAAATGTTTCACACTGGATGGCAAATGAAAGGCTTAAGCCCCGGTGGGATCATATGTGTCTGACCCCCAAATAATTGTTTGACATCAGAAGGTTTATTATCTCCTAGCAGGAATGAGAAGCATATTTCTTAATAGGTTCCCCACCCTGGGCAGTGCAAGCCTGCCTTTGATGAGTGTCTCTATGGTAATTGATGTTAATGAGCAACAAGGCAAGGAGAAACACTGGGTCACCAGGTAGGAAGCCCCCCAAGAGATAATCTAATTACTCTGCAAAACAAATTACTTTCAACCAAAACAAATTACTTTCAATCACTCTGCAACAGATAAGATCAGTGGAAGGGGCTCAAAGCTGATGACAGCTGGAGACTGAGGCTTCACCACTTTATGGATTGATCCCTTTTTCTCTTTGGTGAATTTTGGTGACGGACAATGGAGTGGCAGAAAACTGGAGCCAAGCACTGAGCTCCCTTTCATTTCATTCAGATGAATATGGAGGGCCTGCACACTTGCTGCTCTTTGCTGGGGGGCTGATTGATTTAAAATTGGAAAAGCTGTAGCCACCTATGTTCACATCTCTTAACACCAGTGAAACTCTCTCGGAATAAATGCACAGGCTGGGAGGCTGTAAAATCAACTCATTGGGAATCATGAGGAGAGGAAGCAGAAGGGGAACCATTGCATGGTTGCTTTTTTGTGCATGCACAAATATGTGAGGCAAAATGGAGCACTTAATATTTTTATGAGTAACTGTAAATATTAATTGATACTCTAATAATTCATTACCACAAGCTGTTGCCAGATATCTGACTCTTCTCACTGAATAGATGTGGGGTTTTTTTCCATGGAAGGCAGAACTTGGCCCCCATTCTTTCTCTTAACAAAAAATCAACAATATTGTTCTGAACATTACCTGATTATTATTGTTACGGGTATTGCTACTATTATTTAGTACCCTCTGATGAATTCAGACTGAAATAGAAGCAACCTGTGATGAAACACTGCAGGAACCAAATTGTAAGATTTGTTTCAGTGAAAATTAGTAAACTAGTGAGCATACATGATAACTCAAAAATCTGAGCTGATGCCAGTGCAGAAGGAAGTTAGGCATCAAGTGTTATAAATTACCAGCAAAAGCTGTAGTAGATTTGTCTGTCACTACTTGTCTCAGGAAATGGGGAGTTGAAATGCAGGGCTGAAGGAAATGTAATGCAGTCTGTGTGAGGGGGTGAATAATCAAGTGATTTTTTTTATGTCACTGCTGTTTGCCATAATGGTGCAGAGGGTTGTCTTTGCTGTTTGTTTGTGTGTGTGTGTGTTGGAGGAAAAAGTAGATGTGGGGATTACTGTCTTTTGAGAATGGGATATTGGCAATGCCTCTGGAGCCAGGTTTATGTAGGGTCCACTTATAGTTCTGTTACTCTTTATTTCATTAGTATTGGCTAGATCCTTCTACAATGTTATACAATCAATGAGACCTCTGCCTAACTGGATCCTAAGCCCACTGATGGCAATATCTGACCTATTAGTCAAGAGAATGGACAAGGGCCATTGATTGCCAAGCAATAGCAGCTCCTCTGCAGAGCCAGGCTATGGTAACAGAGATCAGCAGTTGTTTTGTTGCAGGCTTTACTTGCTAGAGGCATCTGATCCAGGGTAATATACAGTCTTCAATGTTGAATAAAACCCTGGTGCCCTGAAGAGATCACTCTGGAAATTGTCTGAAACAAATTCAGAATGGACTGGGGGGGGCTGTCTTTACATATCCCTTTGCAAAATGAGTGCCTGAATCTATAGAACCATGTTCAAGAGTGTATGAACTGTAGATTGATCCATATGAGAGTGACACTATGCCTGCACATTTTATCCTCAGCACTTTGGTCTGCTTTGCTCAGTTCAAGAGCTGAGGTGTCCCCACCTCTTGTCATGCAAGGTTCTTCTGGGTACCTCCAGCCATGAAAGAACCAGAAGTAATTTGGCTTTCACTTCTGGCCTGTAATGTTTAAAGTTGTTCATTTCCAGGAAAATGAGAAAAAAAAAGTTGAAGATGCCTTTGACATAAAATTTTGGAGTTTAAAGATGGTAAATTAGAATCCCTCTGACCATTATGTGTCTAATCACAGTTGTAAACACACATAAAATAAATACTGAGTTCAGTTCTGCTTCTTACATCCTGTCAAGGTACATACACACACATCAAGATACATAGCAGACACAATAGCCAGACAGTGAGGGATTTCACACTCCATTTAATATTTACTGCAACATTAAGGTAGCGAAATTTAATGCAGGTATTTCACTTCTCTTTTCAGCAATGCTCAGATTTTATATCATACTGAAATTATTTAATAGCTCTAAATTACTCTTGGAGCAATACACCCATTACCTTCTGGTTTTATCATTAGTCAGATGTGTAAAAGCTAAGTAAACTTGAATTACTTTCTAAAGACCAGCCAGGCTTTTTCCATGCTCATTTGTTCTGCTTCTCTTAAGTTCAAATAGCCTTTTAATTGGCCATTAAACTAGGAAATTATGGCTGATTAGGATCAATCCAAATGCAATGTTTTGGATGGACTAGCTATTTGAATACCATTCTTTTAGATCCCCTGTTACTTCTGCTTTGTCAAGTAAAGGTCACTTTTAGGAGCATAGGCAGGATGCTTCAGTAACCTTTGCCTTTCAGTTCTTGACCCCAAATGTCCCACAGCCACCTTCTGTGGTAGCAGAAGTGACTAGTTAAGAAGCTGCAATAAGGAACATCAGAGACAGTTACTTGGTCTCCCAACTCCCAAATCCTTGTACAAGTCTGTTGTCTATATTAAGGATTGAGTCTGGGTGACTTGTGAAGAGGGAGGGAAGATATTGTCATATTTTTAAAGTCCAAGTCATCTACTAAATAGATTTTGGAGGAGCTGAACAAGAGGTTTTATTTCTTCTAAGATACTTCTCCTTGGTTTGGGCCTTGGATATGTCCTGGAGTTTTATAGGGGGATTTGGGCATGTTTGAACAGGACCATGGCTCTGGGTATGCATTCTTGTGAGTTTGAAACAAAATTCTGGTAGCAAATCTCTTTCCTTCTCTTTGTTGTGTATGTTCCTTTTCTACTGACCCATTCCTTGTCTATTGAAGGAAAAATAATTCCAATCGAGTTGGCATAAAGGCAACAGTATTTAGCCACTGGCAAGAAAAGAGAACAGGTCAATGCTCTATGGATATCACTTTTGGCTGAGAAGCTGGTGATCTAAAATCACCCTTGTCTGTGAAAACCACAAGGAAAGCTTTTTCAAAGACATTGCATAAACAAAATCCGGGGGCATTGCTCCCTAGGTCAAGACAGAAATGAAAATGTAACCTTCAGGCAAAGAAACTTGCAGTTATGTATTTTTTGCTGTGGAATGCAGGTTTGCTCAAAAAATCCTGGTGCAAGATGATTTTAAAGAAGAAATCACCATCGATAATAATCCAGCAGCATTGTATGTTCCTGGGAGTCCAAACCAAAAGTATGAAAAAATAAGGATCTCAGCCTTCATGAAGAGGGAAGAGGCCAGATTACAATTGCTTTGGGTATTGAAATATTTTAATAAAATCATATGTTTAGATTGGGTGCCTACACTTCCCAACTTTTGTTGATTTAGTGTCAATAAGGTGCTGGAGAGCTACTGTACCAAATATGTTCCCAGAAAATCAGTAAGGCTTCTTCTCTACCAGAATTACAGAGGGATTTCAGAGCACACATAAAAGACAAGGTGGATTAAGTATTTCTAAAGTATGAAATAATGGTTTACGGTGAGGGGAAAAAAATGCATTTAGGCCATTTGAAGCTACCAGGACTTTTGTGAGCTTCAGAGTCAATTTAATCAGAAGCTACCATTTGACAGGGAAAGCTTCAAGTCAGTTCCAGGCTAAGTTTTGCTCTCAGGAATGCATCGACTGATAGCAATAGTTAAGAAAGCATTAGGTAACAGAATGGTGAGAGATATTTGAAATTAGTTGTCTGGCTGTGTTCACTGGAAAAAAAAAAAACAGCAGTAACACCTGCAATGATGAATTACAGCAGCAAGGATCTCTCCAGCGCCTTGACTTTCTTTAGCAGAGCAGGAGCCCCTGTGGAAGCTGATCACTTGAAAAATCTTGAAGAATCTGGTGCATTTGGAGCCTACTCATTCACTGGAGACTATTCTACTGTATTATTATCTGGGGAGAGCCTCTGTGAATTCTCATCCTGCTGTATGACATCCTGTCAGTGGGCGCAGGCAGCAGGAGCTGTGGAATCTCTGTTCTGCACTCATTCACAGCCCGGGGAGAAATATTGTCACCTTTATGCCTCTTGGATTGCAGAAGCAGCTGGGAAGCAGAGCAGCCCTTGGCATGTGGTGGAATAACCTCTCCTTCTTAGGCAGGTTTTTAAACTTGCTTGGTGCTGATAAGGCTCTTTATAGAGCAACCCCGTGCTGGAATAAGAGCGTATGGCAGCGTGCTGTGTCTGCCCTCCTGCCTTCCCCCCTTTGCCTGGCAGACTCATCTCCACCAGAAGCAAGAGAAAGGATGGGACTGCTCTGCTGGCCCTTTGCCACAGGGGAAATAAAGGCTTTCCTTTTGCTGTCGCTTCTGGGATGACATGCAGGAGCTACAGCAGAAATCAGAAACCGAAGGGATGAGCACCAACCTCCCCAGCTCTGCTTGGGACCTCACTTCCCTGGGAGTATTTATGGCTTCTGTAATTCTCACACTTCCGATTTCAGAGAAAAGGGCAAGAGACTGATAAACCTCCTCTCAAAAGCAATATTGTACCACACTCCTGTGATGCCCGCTCCTAGGTCTGTGGGAGATGCCAAAGACACCCCAAAGGAAGTAAAAATTCTTCAAGTTTCTGTATCTTCTTCCTTTTTCTGCAATGATTTGTATAGCCAAAGTATTCTCTGTGATGTTCTGTAGATATTCTGAAGTTATTCTGCTTTTGAGCAGGTATTTCTTCATCCTAGACACATCTAGTTCATCACACTTTAACCCTTTCTCAGCCTTGAATGACTCACCTACATATTTTTTTCCTTGATCTCCACCACAAGGTAGACCATGACCACCTTCTACTCATGGGTAGCTTCATGCCCTATTTTTGATCAGTATCTGTGGCAATTTTCCTATTTAATTTATGTTGGTTCCAATTATCTTATTGCCCAGTTAGACACGAGCCCTCAGTTACCTTTTTGGCGTATTCCAGGATCTCTGGATGTTTAACTTTTAAATATAGATACTTACATTCTTCCAGAACACATTCAGTTCAGCTTTAATGTTACAGAAACCTGCAGTTCTTGTCCTGAAGAAATTACACAGGGACATTTAAAAGTGCAGTGGAATTAAATGATTCATTACAACAGGTGAAAATACTTTTGCAGTTGGGTACTATCTGGTCAGGAGGTATTTTTATTTTACAAGACTTTCCTCCTGGTTTTCTTTTCCCATCCTCCCAAAAATCAAGAAGTCTTGCAGTACCAGGTTTCCTTGTTGAAGGGAGCAGGTCCAGCACTGGAAGTGATGGTGTGATTCACCCTGTATAACATTTGTTCTGCAAATAAATTTTTCTATGCACCACATTTGTAGAAACATGCAAAGATGTGTCTTTCTATTGAACTTTGGCAAAAAAGATGACAATAAATGATAAAGTTCAATGACACAGGTAGGCATTGAAATGAAAATCACATGTTGCAACTCCTAGTTTAAAAACAGTGAGGTTCATTAGCTCATTTGGCTCTAGCTAAAAATGAGATACTTAATCTGGGTTAATCATCTAGGCTTTTTTTACAGAGCCAATAAAGAAATAGGCACTTGCAAAGATTATCTAACCCATATCTCTTAGACAGCTGTTTTGAGATAGGATTGGTACTATGCAGCCCAGATAAGTACCTGGAGGCACTTAGCTCTCTCACTGCCTACAGAGGAACTTGGACAAATGACTTTGATTTAAAGCTTCCTATAGCAAGAAAAGCCTTAAAAAAACAACCAAAAAAAAAAAAACCAACAACCCACCAAAAAACCCAAACACTTTGTATTTGAAATTTATTATATATGAACCTCTAAATATCAGTAACAATGAAAATAATTTTTAAAAGCTCCCCATCAATTGTTAGGAAATTGTCACTTCAGCCAACTTTTTCACTGATTCGAAATTTCATTTAGTATAACTTATTTTATCTTTCTGCCTCAATTTTTGATCTTCAGAAGAGAATAATAATGCTGTCAAAATGAATGAACAAGTTGCAACTCTTAATTTCTTACCCTTTGAAAGAAGTTTGACTTCTTGATGAAGAAAATTAATCCTTACGATCATGAATATTATTCACACTATAGCAGCACAGCAGAAATAGTAATAATGAAATCACTTATATTCACTCAGATGCATAACAAAATAAACCAACAAAGCCTTTCAGATTAATTTCAGACCATAACCTCTGCATGTGTGGTGGGTGCTTGATACCTTGAAGAATGCACATGTAGCCAGGATGAGTTACATGCACAACTGCTGTGGGGCCCAGGGTTGTAGGGTTGCCTTGTAGCAGTCATGTAATAATGCAGAATTTGGTAGAGGGAAAAAAAATGAGGGTCTTGGATGCCTTAGTATTATTTGCTGGGTTTATAACACTGTGAATTTGTGTGGTGTTTGAAAGGCCAGACTCTCTCAAATAGCCTGTGATTTGGAGGATGCAGCTGGAGACATATGAAAGTGGTTCTTAATTAATTCTTCATCAGCCATATAACGAAAACTGGACTTTTTGGGTGTCTGAAGTTGACCACCAAACAAACCTGAAGGCAGCTAAAATCAGTAGCTGCTTTTTAAATGGTTGGTGACATAGAATGCCTTGCTCCAGGGTGTTTGTGATGCAAGACCCCGATCATTCAAACATTGGTTCATCCATGTGATTAACTTTGGTGCCATGAGCTACACACAATTGGATGTGCAAACATTTATGGAAGTGCAGGCCACCATTCTACCTCTGGATTTCTGTATGACCTTGCCTGTGTGCACAGCCTGGTTGAGCTGAGAGTGCTCAGAAAGAAAAGTTATTTGTGTGGGTGTTTGCAGGATGGAAATGCACATGTACAGACAAAAGGATGGAAGTAAAAGGGTAACAAAATACAGAAATAGTATTTGAAGGTGATGGGAAGTTTGTTGTTTCAGAGAAGCTACTGAGGGCATGGTTTTATGTTTTGCTTGTTATTTCGTGTGTGCTGTGGGAGAAGGATTTTATTTTCTTTATGAAATGACCCGTTTTCTCTCTTGAGATCTGACAAAACTCCTTTAATATTCGGTTTGGATGGACAGCAGCAAAGTCAGCTACCATGTCCCTGAGATGCAAACAAAACAAACCAGAATGTGTCTGCCTGCTGCTTTCCATCTCTCCTGATGCACTCACTGAGGGAGCTCCTGGGAAGGAGCCTGCATGGAAAATCTACGCACTGACCCAGAAATAAATCTGTTTGATGCTTAGGTCTGGCCGCTGGCTGGACACGAGGCAGTTTTACTTACATACACTTTTTTTTTCTTTTTTTTTTTTTTTTTTTTTTTCTTTTTTTTTTTTCTTTGTTTTTCTTTTTTTTTTCCTTTTTTTTTTCTTTTTTCTTTTTTTTCTTTTTTTTCTTTTTTTTTTCTTTTTCTTTCTTTTTTTTTTTTTTTTTTTTTTTTTATATTTTTTTTGTTTTTTTTTATTTTTTTTTTTTTTTTTTTTTTTTTTTTTTTCTTTTTTTTTTTTTTTCCCCAGTCTCTGTACCACTGGGGAGGAACAGGAGCTGGAGAGCCCTCTCCCCAGCCGCAGGTTCCCCCGAGGGGGAGGCCAGGCAGCTGCCCAAGCTCCAGGCTCCATCTAGTGACAGAGCCGGGCATGGCCGGGCGGCAATAAAGCCCGGGAGCAGCTCCAGCCCTTCCGGAGGCTCCGTACCGGGCCGCCCCGTCGCGGCTGCCGGGAACCGGGAACGGCAACCCCGCTCCCCTATCCTGGGAGGTGAACGGGGCTTCAAACCCCAACGCCGGCCAAGCAGCGGCTTCAGCAGAGGCTGATTTCTCTCAGCGAGGTGTAAAAAGCATTCCCCGAGGGCACGGCTCGTTTATTTCTTAGCGGGGAAATAAAGGACAGGAGGGTCCCGAGGCAGGAGCTGAACCCCCCCAGGGCTGGAGCTGAACCCCCAGGCAGGAGCTGAACCCCCCCAGGGCTGGAGCTGAGCCCCCAGGCAGGAGCTGAACCCCCCCAGGGCTGGAGCTGAGCCCCCAGGCAAGAGCTGAGCCTCCTAGGTAGGAGCTGAGCCTCCCAAGCAGGAGCTGAGCCTCCTAGGTAGGAGCTGAGCCCCCAGGGCTGGAGCTGAGCCTCCTAGGCAAGAGCTGAACCCCCAGGCAAGAGCTGAGCCCCCAGGCAAGAGCTGAACCCCCAGGCAAGAGCTGAGCCCCCAGGCAGGAGCTGAACCGCCCCCCAGGGCTGGAGCTGAGCCTCCCAGGCAGGAGCTGAGCCCCTGCGCTGGCTCCGCGGATCTCCTGGATGGGGTTGGCTTTCCACACGCCCACCGCCGGTCCCTTTCCCGGGGCTCACATCAGGACAGGGGCTGCGGGACCGGCAGTGCCACCCCTCCTGTCCCCTCCCTCCCTCCCCTCCCATCCCCTCGGGGCAGCCCAGGACTGCGAGGGTCCGGCCGGGCGGGGAAAGCCACAAGCGGAGCCTCAATGAGAAGGGGGGCAAAGCCGGGGAGGGAGCGACTTGCGGGTGTCCCCTCTGCGAAATGATGTCACCCGATCAATGTTTTCGGGGGGAGTGACCGATCCCGACCAATTCCCTCTATGAAACGGGCTCTATATCGGAGCTGGATGCAGATCGAGCTGATAACGCCGAGCTATAAAAAGCCGAGGGGGTTTGGCTTCTCTCTCCCAAAGGCTACGTCCCCCCAAGCAAGCGCAACCCGCGCAGACACCTCTCGGCTCCGGCTCCCTCCGCGCCTTTTCCGCGGCATGGGCCCCCCCCCCGCCTCCCTGGCCCTGCTGCTTCTCGCCTCCCTCCCCGCCGTGGTTCCGCTGCCTTTGCCCGACGCCGGTCCGCACGTTAACTACGGCTGGGGGGAACCGATCCGGTTGCGGCACCTTTACACAGCCAGCAAACACGGGCTCTTCAGCTGCTTCCTCAGGATCGGGGGGGACGGCCGGGTGGACGCTGCCGGGAGTCAGAGCCCTCAGAGTGAGTTACCGGGGGTGGGAGAACCGGGACGGGGTGGGAACCCCGGAGAGAACGCCGTATTTTTAATTTTTTTATTTTTTTTTCTTTATCCCCGCAGGTCTGCTGGAAATCCGCGCCGTGGCCGTGCGCACCGTGGCCATCAAGGGGGTGCGGAGCTCCCGGTACCTCTGCATGGACGAGGCGGGACGGCTGCACGGGCAGGTGAGCTCCGGTATTCCCGGTTCCCACTTTCCCGAGGGAGATTTCCAGCCCGGCCGCCGAGCTGAAACATCAGCCGAGACCCAAGGGCTGACATATACATATTTAATTTTTTTTTTTTTTTTTTTCGTGATGGATTAACAAAGATTTCAGGTCGGTCCCAACCTTCCCCTTCTCCCCCTCGAATCCCCGGTTAATTCTTGTCACTGTTACTGCCTATAAGGCTGTCAGGTTTATCAGGCTGATGAGAAATCATCAAGGAACATAATTTAGAATGCAAAGTATGTGTTGCATGCCCCTCCACCAAAACTATACTGAAAATACAGTCCAGAACAAAATTTTGTTTGTATTTACAAAGCCTCATCAGTGGGTGGCTGAGATTCTGCCACAGGAAGAGGTTAAGTCATGCCATAGAATCTGAATGATTTCTCACTCTTCAGGTCAGGTATTCTGGAAAAAAAAAAAAAAATTAAAAAAATTAAGAAAGAAAACAAACAAACCCCAAGATAAATCTTTGGGGAAGGACATGAAGCCAGACAGCTGCCAGGCACACACACATCCCAAAAACACAGGGTTGCTGCCTCTGAGGTAGCACAAAATAGGGTTTTGAGGATCCCTCTCTGCTGTCTCACTGCCCTTTGCTACCAGCACACCTGGAGCCGAGGTAATGTCACCCTCTGACACCACTTTGTCAGGTCGTGCTTTTTCCCTAGGTGTGCCAGCTTATCAGCTAGGCACTATCAGTGGCATAAGGTTGTTTTTTTAAGCTGCATAAATTGCCAGCTCTAGAGCTTGAAGGGTAGGCTTCAGGTTCAGTCTGTGTACAGCTGCTGCACAGGAGCCTGAGTTTCAGAGAGTGGCAACTTTTTATTATGCCATAGTAAAGACACAGCTTGATTCTGCTTTGATTGCACTGGCAAAATTTCTGCTGATTTCAGACAGACAAGGGCTTGGCCCATTCTCAAAGCTCCCAGTATCTTTAAGAAGAGCAGTACTGATGTAGTAATGTTTTTGAATGCAGATAGAACGTAGGATAAATCTTTCAGAATTTCTTTGCTTTTCTGGGTTAGAATAAATTGATGCCATGATGAGGTGCAGAAGTTCAGACAATGTGGTGGGTCAATTGCTAGCTTCATGTTTTCAAGTACATCCAAAGCAGACCCTGGATATACAAGCTGCTGGACTTAAAATAGCTTTCATATAACACAGTTTTGAAGGCATATGCCTTGACTGAGCTTGTTTATTAATTTGTTCATTAATTTTAAGGGGGGAGGGGCTGTCTGAAAAACAGAATGGCATGTAGCCACGCTGTCACATTTATCTGCTATGGACACCTGCCATCACCTCTCTGCTCACAGCTCAGGCAGGCAGCTCTACAAAGCAATTCTTCACCTTATCAGCACTGAGCTCAGGAGTGGAAGAACAGAAGGGCACAAAGAGTGCTTGGGAACTGAACTGGGCAATGCTTTGTGCTCCTGAAACATGCCCCTTTTAAACACTGGGAAACTGAAGCCTAAATTTGACTTTTCAACATGCAGTGGGCTGTAGACAGAAGTTTTGGGGGAAATCATGTAGCTGCTGGATATACTGACACACTGTAAATCCCTCCTGTGAAAATAATAATCTGAAAATACTTAAAGTGGGTTTTGTACTTCTTAAAAAAAAAAAAAAACAACAAACAACAAGCAAACCACTAGAGACAATCCCAATGAAATGAAGAGTGGTCGACGTAGCTGAGACATGAGGGGTGCAATCAATAACTGTTGTTTGTAACGTGCACTTGCTCAAGAAGCTGTTTTATTTCATCATCCTTGCTAGTGAGCAAGAAGCACTCCTAGAAAAAACAACAGATAACAGTTCAGCCATAAATTTGTATCATAGACACATTTTTCTGAGATATAATATATGTAGAAGGATAAATATTGCATAATTTTATTTGAGGAAAATGCCTTTTTAAAATTATTTGTTTAGTTTAAAAAGTGCTTTTAGAAGACAAACAGATGCATGAACTTTAATTATACTCTGTACTTTGAGAAAAGGTCTTTGAGAAAGGATTGAAGAATATCAAATATGCTCTCTATTTAGACATTCACAGCATTCATGAAAGGGCATTTTTATCACTGCAGACTGAGATATAATCAGCAATTGTCTTTTATTGACCTCAAGTTCAATCACCTGGAGTGGCTGAGCCTGAAATAGTACCAGAGTTGTAAGAAATACAGTGTTTGTGTAAGGATCTGGAAAGGTCTGACCTGGTGATGCAAACTCCCACTGCACCATCCATACAACTACATCAGAAATGTAATTCTACAAATTAATTTCTAAGCTGGGATTCAAAGCTTATTTGACTCGATGGACGTGCATTAAATTCAGGAGTTTTGGGTTAGCTCTTTTAATGTCCTCATAACCCAAAATGCATACTCCGTGTACTACATGCAACGTGGGGAACTCAAACAGAACAGAGCAGAGAAATTTCAGGTGGAAGGGATCTGCAACAATAATCTCATCCACAAGGATGTGACAAACCAGAGTGGCAGCAGAGGGAGAAGGGCTGGTGGCATCAAAGCTTTATCTTGTGCTTGAAGGCAATGAGTCTGGTGGGTGTATTTGTAATTCTTGTTACTTCTTGCTGTTCAGCTCAGGTATTCCACTGAGGATTGTTCCTTTGAAGAGGAGATTCGTCCAGATGGCTACAATGTCTATAAATCCAAAAAATACGGAATTTCGGTGTCTCTGAGTAGCGCCAAGCAACGACAACAGTTCAAAGGAAAAGATTTTCTTCCACTATCTCACTTCTTACCTATGATCAACACTGTGCCCGTGGAGTCCACAGACTTTGGTGAATATGGGGATTACAGCCAGGCCTTTGAACCAGAGGTGTACTCCTCACCTCTGGAAACAGACAGCATGGATCCCTTTGGCATCACCTCCAAACTCTCACCAGTGAAGAGCCCCAGCTTTCAGAAATGACTGTGATCACACACACAGGTTTTTTAAGAAATATTGCAGAATACTTGAGGGGTTTTAGCTACTCACGTTGTGATATTTCAGGCTTTTTTTGTGTATTTCAGCCAGCCTTTTTTCTTGCCAGGTGTTGTACCTGTAAGGGATGAGTGCCCAGAAGCTATTCTATACTCTAAAGAATTGCTTATCCATAGTTTTATTTGGAGAAGGATTAAATAAGAAAAGCTGAGCAGCTTCCCCAGAGTTCCTCCATTACCACGGTGATGAGGAAATAATTCTCATTTTTCTGCCTCAACTTCATTACCACCTATGCTCACCTGTTATTTTTGCTTATGGGAGTAAAAGCAGGAAACCTTTTTTCCAATCACAGGGAAGTTAAGGATCTCTTAGCTTTGGAGTCCTTAAATACAAACATTTGTAACAACACAATTAAGGAAAACCTAGCAAATGTCATTCCATGAGCTAGAATTAATGCAGTTTCTTGAAAAGCTGCAGACAACATTCTGGGAACACTTTCTATTGAAAGCATACCACTAAAAAAACCCAACTCTGCTTGTATATTGTGCTTTTTCTTCTCTTAGGAAATAAGGGAAGAAAGGGAAATTTTTCTTCCTTCTCCCTTATTGCTAAAGGGTACTTTGAAAAACTGGATCTTTGATTTCTTTTTAAATTTATGTGGGATCAGCATCATCCAGCAGAGTGTTCTCATTACCATTAGCCAGAATCCAGTGTGTGGTTGTAAGAGTGCACAGAACTAGCTATTATTTTCATCAGGTAGGGAATGAACAGCTCAAATGAGTGCTTAAATGAAGGTTCTGTTGTTTATAGGCATGCATAGCATGAGCAAACTGAGAGAAAGACTGAAAATGGATGATGTATAGGTCAAATCAGTTGCAAAACAGGCTTTCCTGTTTAACCTTTAACCACCAGCAATTCTTTCAAGTCCCTGCCAGGCTTGATTCTGCATCTGAGAGAACCAGTGGAGAGACAGTTTAGTGACTTAAATGCTGAAGAACTTTGTCAGCCATCCTGTTCTGGCAGGAAGGGATTCTCAGAACCTCATGGCCCAAAGGTGAAACCAAAGAAAAATAAGGAAAACAAAAATTCAATGTGAGAAAAGGGTTCAGGGATTCTACTCATTTCCAAAGGTTCATGTATAATAGAGATTTCTATACAAAAAAAAAAGCTTTACTGGAAATGCTGGTGTTCTTCTGACCTAGCACTTCATTGCCAATGCAATATTTATAATTAATTTATTTAATACATACGTCTGTTTATTTTGTTACTGTTATTTATGCTCAAAATTATATTTATATACTCTTAAGGTGAGTTTTTTAGTTGTAACAAATTTTGTCAGGTTTTGTAATCGGGAAATTTTAGCAAACTAATAGCTCTTTAAATTTCTGTGCATTATCAGTAGTGTAATTGTGTACATTTGCAATAAAAAAATGTAATCTTTAACACAGAAATCAAGCTGACTCTTTTGTCACTTCTTTGGTCTAGAGACTTCAAGGAGCTTTGGCATCTGGCTCTGTGGCAGCTCTGTGAAGGTAAAGTCCCTTGTGAAGGTGGTGTAGTTGAGGTGCAATAGAGAAGGACATGGAGAACCAAAGGGGTTTTCCCAAAGTCAGGCATTGAATGCCAAAGCTGGAAATCAACTCTGTTGTCAGTTACATCTACACATCTTTTAAATACCCCCAGGGGTAGTGACTCTACACTTCCCTGGGCAGCCTGTTCCAGTGCTTGACAACCCTTTCAGGGAGGGATTTTTTCCTAATATCCAACCTAAACCTCCCCTGGAGCAACCTGAGGCTGTTTCCTCTTGTCCTATCACTTACTACTTGGGAGAAGAAAGCAACATCCACCTTGCTACAGCCTCCCTACAGGTAGGTGTTGATCTAGGCTGGTGAGTGCTGCCCGAAGGCATCATCAATGACATTTAATCTGTGATAAAGCAGTCGTGGGTTTGCATTTGTTCTATGAAACATCTCTTTCCTATTCCATTTATGTTGTTAAAACCTTCCATTCTCACTGCTTGCAGCCATCCAGTTGCTGGACACCAAAAGGTGTGCTCACCCCCAGCTGCTTGAGGACGTGGACCCTTGAGATGATGAAAAAATCCAGTGCCAGGTGTGGATTTTCCTTCAGCTGTGCAAAATCCACCTGAAAAATGCCAGAAAATCCTGTGAGTGGAAGGCTGCTACCTTTTAAAAATGCAAACTATGCTCAACAGTGAAGCCAGGGAGAAAACTGGTTATTGTTGTCTGAAAAAGCTGTTGATTTCTGGCAGGAAAAGGGACTGAACATTCCCATTTGGAAATGCTGTGAGTCACAGGGACTGCAGATTTCTTGGCTGGCAAACACCTCCCATGGTGTTTCCCATTCCTCTTTTTTGTGCTGAGCCACTGCCACGCATCCGGAGGGATCCAGCTCCCCATGTACTGGGAGGTGCAGTCCTGATTTTCAAGTTGTTTTAGTAAAGAAAATTGCAGGCTTGGGGAATTTTGTTTTCCTGTTTTTCACGTCCTTTATTTTCATTTTATTTTTCACCTAGGAACAGCCACTCTGCTGCCTTTGAACATTAGATACCTTTTAAGAGCCTTGGATAAAATAAAGAAAACCCAGAAACCAAACCAAAATAAATAAGAACTTTTAAAATGTCACCAGAAATCCACTTTTAGTTTTCCGCTTTAAAAATTTTGATGGGAAACACAGCAAATATTAGAGCTCGAAGGGCTCGAAGAGCTGCTCAATTTAACCCTTGTGAGGTTTTTTTTTAGTAGATGTCACATTTTTCTTGTTCATATTCTCCAGAAGCACAAAGATGAGCAACCTCACAGTTGAAAGCAGCATCTTGAGCTCTCCAGTGACCCTACTTGCTGACACCTTTGGATTTGCATCTTCCACCAGCAGCATGGTTAGAGGTTGGTACAATATTTATTCAGATGGAGGGAAGGATGCCAGGAGCTGAATTACCCACACCACTTCCTGGACCACTTGAGTTTTCCTTGGAGGTTTCCCATCCCATCTCTGTCTGTTTTGTGTATAAAATCAGACAAGCCCACAGCTTGAGGTGGAAGGATTACTGGGAAATGCTTTCCCTACCACCAGGCACCTGACTCCAGTTTTGGTGTGCAAAACCTTGGAGGACCCCATTGCCTTTGGTTCTGTGGGAATGTAAACATCAGCACCACCATCCCCATCCCCATTCTGGTTGATCAGAGTTTCTCAAAGCCAGTGGGACAATGGCAGGGGCTTTCACTTGCAATGGGACCTTTTTACAGCCCCACAAGGGTTTTAAAGGTCAGGTGTCAAATGTCTCCTTGTGAAGTCTCAGTCAGAAGCTATGATGTGCAAATACAAATTCTTAGAGTAGGTGAGAAGGCTGTAGGAGAGGAGATACTGGGCATCTCCATTGCCACCTTGGGGAGGTGTAAAAAGCTATAAATCCTTTATTTAAGAGCCATAATATCAACTTTACCTCTGCTCAAAGCACTGAAGCCCTGTGCCCATGAAAAATTTGGGACCATTCTTTCCACCCTGCCAGTGCACTTTGTATAGCAGCAGGGAACAACACCACAACTTAAATAAATGTACATTTTTTTCCTTGAAAAATGTATAGAAGCCAACCCTCCTTTCAGGCAGCATCAGATGTGATGAGAGCAGAGATGCATTTCCACTGGAAGCAAATGGGAGTGCAAAAAGGACATCATTAGGACTCCAAATTTGGGATGAATTTGTGACAGTTTAGGCAAACAGCAAATTTACCAGGAGCCCTGTTGGATGAGACTCATTGTCAAGGCTACGTAAGAATGGCTCCAAATGAGGACAGTGCCTTGTAGTCTTCTTGCCAGGCCATCATATTTTCAGAAGTTTTCATCAATCCCACTGTCTACTGAAAACAAAGAACTTGTTTTTCCTTCACTTTTGTTTTTTTTCTTCCAAAACATGACTTTTATTTTCCCTCCGATGTTGTTTTTTTTTTTTTTCTGTAGACCCATCTCTGGTTTTTCAAACTGCCCATCCCAGTTCTCTGTCCTCCTGTCTTTGATCCAGAGGATAACAGATGCCCTGCACCACTATTTGGATTGGCAGACTGCTTTGGTGTGCTCAGAGGTACATTTTCATTAAGTATCTGAAAAATAACAGTATAAATTATCGTTAAGATACATGCTCAGAAATAATATGCTTTCTTTTACTGCTGTAAATTTGTAATAGCAACTAAACGTTTTAAGAAAGCAGTCTAGAATGGCATGCTGGACTTTGGTTTGGGTATTTGCATCAAAAATATTTACATTTTGAGCCTGTACAGCAAAAACACACCACCTGAAAATCAGAAATGCCTCAAGTCAACCCAAAATTGCTTTGTGTCACTGTCCAAGGCTTGTGGGGCTGGAAATAAGCCTGGCAAAGTGTTCTTCACACCTGTGAGGAGCAGATGAGGGAACTGGAATTGTTAAACCCGGAGAAAAGGAGGCAGAGGGGAGACCTTGTTCTCTATAACCACCTGGAAGGAGCTTGGAGGAGGAGGGATTGGGTTCTTCTCCCAGGTAAGAAATGATTGAGGCCTCAAGTTGTGCCAGGGGAGCTTTAGAGAAGAAATTAAGAAAAATTTCTTCAGTAAAAGCACTGGAACTGGCATAGGCTGCCCAGGATGGCGGCGGAGGGATTTAAAAGCTGTGGGGATCCGGTGCTCGGGTGGGTGCTGGTTAAGTTTGGACCCCCACGACCTTAAAAGAAAAAATAAATAAATAAATAAATAAAATAAAATTATAAATAAATAAATAAATAAATAAATAAAAATCTCCCCGGAATTGCCGCTTTTATGGCCGGGACCGGGAGCTTTCCCTGCAACCGGGGCAGTCCCGTGTCCCCAGAACCCCCTTGCCCCCCAAACCCCTGGGGTCACCTCGGGCCCGTCCCGTCCCCCCCCTAACCCCGCGGCCGCGCTCCCCGGTGTCGCTCTGGCGCCCCCTGGCGGACACGCGCCGCCGCTCCCGGTAAAGGGGCGGGGCGAAGGAAAAAGGGGCGGGGCCACACAAAAAGGGGCGGGGCAATCAGAGAAGAGGCGGGGCTAAATGGAAAGGGGCGGAGTCGCATAAAAAGGGGCGGAGCAAACCAGGAAGAGGCGGAGCTAAACAGAAAGGGGCAGAGAACCTGAAAGGGGGGTAAAGAAAAGGGGTGGAGTCACACGAAAAGGGGCGGAGCAAAGAAAAAAGGGGCGGAGCAAACAAAGAATGGGTGGGGCAAAACAAAAGGGGCGGAGCAAAGAAAAAGGGTGGGGTGGAAAAGGGGAGGAGGCACACAAAAAGGGGCGGAGCAAAAGAAGAAGCAGGTCAAAACAAGGAGGGCGGGGTGAAAGGAAAAGGGCGGAGAAAACTAAAAGGGGCGGAGCAAAACAAAAGGGGAGGAGCAAAACAAATTGGGGTGGGGTGAAACAAAAAGGGGCGGAGAAAACTGAAAAGGGGCGGAGTGAAACAAAAGGGGAGGAGCAAAATAAGGAGAGGCGGAGCAAACAAAAAGGTGAGGCAAAAAAGGGGAGGAGCCACATGAAAAGGGGCGGAGCAAAAGAAGAGGAGGGTCACAACAAGGAGGGCGGGGTGGAAGAAAAAGGGCGGAGCAAAACCAAAGGGGCGGAGCAAAACAAAAGGGGAGGAGCAAAGCAGAAAGGGGCGGAGTAAAAAAAGGGGCGGAGAAAACTGAAAAAGGAGCAAAACAAAAAGGGGCGGGGAAAACTGAAAAGGGGCGGAGCTAAACAATAGGGGCGGAGCTAAATAAAAGGGGAGGCGCAAAGCATAAAGGGGCGGAGCAAAAAAAAGGGGCGGAGCAAACTGAAAAGGGAGCAAAACAAAAGGGGAGCAGAAAACTGAAAAGGGGCGGAGCTAAATAAAAGGGGAGGAGCAAAGCATAAAGGGGCGGAGCAAAAAAGTGGCGGCTAAAACGAAAAAGGGGCGGGGAAACAGAAAAGGGGCGGAGCAAAACGAAATGGGCGTGGTCAGCGCCCGTCGTAACCACGCCCCCTGGCTGCGGGAGGGGAATGCGTTGCGCGCCTGCGCACTGGCGCTGAGCGCCGCGGCCCCTCCGGCTCGCCGTCCCTTCCCGGCATCCCTTGCGGGCGCGCTCTGGCGGCAGCAATGGCGGCGGCAGCGTCGTCGTCGCTGAGTTGCGATGTGTTTGAGGAGATTGTGATGGCCGAGGAGAGGTGCGGGAGGCCACGGGGAGGCCTGAGGGACACCTGGAGGGGATAAGCTGGGCCGTGGGTAACGGGTCGGCTCCGGTGGGAAGGAGGGGAGGAGCCCCGAGCCTGGGCCTGGGCTCCCACAGGGGGAGGTTGGGGCTGAGAGAGAAAAAGCTGAGGGGCAGAAGGCCCTGGGAACGCGTGAGGGGGGAGAAAGGCGGGAAAAATTTTGTCTGCTGAGCAACCGATGTGTTTGAGCTGCGTTCGGTTGCTGTGGGGAATCTTGACCCGGAGTTGTGAGCTTGGAGTTAGCGGTGTGGAAATGCTGAGGTAGGCTGAGGAGTTCTTGATAAGTTGCCATCTGTTTGTTTGAAGAGATCGTTATCCATAACTGCCTTTTAATTTAATTTAATGTTATATCATATGTCTAAATATGGGCAGCTGCATTTCTGAGAGGACTCCGAGGGGGTTTGTTTCAGTGAGTTGCTTGTGTGCAGCCTGTGTTTGCTGTGAAATAGAAATAGATGATAAAAATGTGTCCTGTCTTCACAGGTTTCATGGTGAGGGGTATCAGGAGGGGTATGCTGAAGGCAGACACCTTGGAGTTGTTGAGGGAAGGAGGTATGGGTCACTTCATGGTGCCAAGATTGGGTCTGAGGTAAATGGGAAAATACTTAAAAATTGGAATGGTTTTGTCAGAAAATTATTGTAACAGTTGGACAAAGTCAGATGTATTGGTACTCTGAGGCCTGCTGTGTTTTGCTGCTTTGTATGTGTCCAAGGGCACCCATAAAACTGTTTTAAAGGTGATATTTTGATTTTTAAACAGTTAACTAGATGGTTTGGTGTTTTCTGAGCTTGTTTGCTCTATGAGATTTGGGCTGTTTCTTGAAAGGGAGGATAATGAAAAGCAAAAATCAAACAAGCTTGTGCAGACAAAAAAGATGGGCTTTTTTTTTTTTTCCAAGACAAAATTCTGCCTAAAGGTTTGTGTGTCCACCATTTCCTGTGGCTCAGCATTAGGGAGAAACATGGAACACTGAGAAACTTTGGGTGGAGAACCACAGAGGGGCAATTCTGGGTGACTGTGTAGCAGAAAAGTTTGTTGGTTGAGGCACTGCTATTCCTGTGGCTGATGGAGCCATTTCTCTGGGTAATTGAATCAAAAAAACTTCCTAGGAATGAAAGGGATAGAGAGTGGTGGTGTGGCACCTTAACTTCTCTGCTCTGTCCTGACATGGAGTGTGTCCAGTGCTGTACAGTGTAGTTACAGCATTTTTGGAGATGAACTGGGCTTCAGCTTTGGAAAGCTGTGCTGTAGGATTCCTGACAGTTTAAGCAATTATTTATCTAAAGTGCAGCACCACAAATCTAAGTCTGTTTGGTCTCTTGAAGGTGCTTGAGCCTTAAGAAGAACCTCTACTGGGTAGAGTAACAAAAAAAACCTAACAAAAGAGTGGAATTACCAAATACACTCTACTCCAAAGTGGTTTGCAGGCCACAGGAATTTACACATCCAGTAATGTTTTCTCAGTTTAAATGGCAGGTGTGTGCACATGCAGACACAGGGGCTGAAATTGTTAGGCTGTAATTGTGGAATTAATGCTTAAACTCAGGAAACTTTTATTTCAAGTGTCTGCATTGTTCTATTATGAATACTGAGTCAGTTTTCTAACAAGTTTTCTGACTCTTACACTGTTTAACACAGTCCTATCTTATTTATTCCACTGGGATTTGCTGGATTTTCCAGTGTAGAAATGTAATTGTGTACCCAGTCATTTGTTTCCTGCAGAATGAGCTACACTGTGGCACTTTTTTAGTTTGATTATGTGTACTACATGGGTTTATTTTTTTCCCTCCTGATATTCTGATAAATTCACAGGTTGGCTGCTACCTTGGGTTTGCACTGACGTGGCAATGTCTGCTCCAGAAATGCACAGATGAAAAGAACAGGTAAGGTTTAAAAAAAAAAAAAAAATTGTTTAATTTTGCTCTAATACTGTTTCAAATTGTGGTGTCCAGTTTTGCCTCTTCACAAATACAAAAGCAGCAGTGAAAACCAGAAGAAAGGTGAGCAGAGGACCACGAGGAGGGTATCAAATGCTGCAGCCTGTGATACTGACAGGTTGTCCAGAGAGACTCTAGAAGCTCCATCTTTGCAGTTATGCATAATCTGGTTGGAAGTGTCCCACAGCAATGTTACCTGGGTTTGAATTTAGTTCACCTTCCACAGCAGGGGGACTACATACCTCCAGCTGTCCCTTCTAACCTACATTTTCCCATGACTTCTTTTGTCCATAATTTTTTTTTCTGTCCTGTTTGTATTAATTTTGTCTGACATACTTGCCACCATTCTGATATGTGTTTTGGTGAGCTTTGTTTATTGCATTTCCTTACTTTGCTCAGTCATCTAATCACTATTTCTGGAGGTTCTTGAATATTTCTCAGCTTTTGGCAGGGAGAAGGGAAACCTTGACACTGTCAGTTGTGCTACAGCTGAATTTCTGATTATGGCTTAAATACTTATCAAATGCACACCCAGCTAAATGGGAGAAGCTGAGTTAGAGAGGGCTGTGCTCTGAATTATTATATATAAGTATTAGTATAATTTTCATATTGATAGATTGAAAAAAGCCTCTGTAATAGGCTTACCAGTTTTTCTGGTTTGATTTGATTATTTTTTTTCCTGTAGCAAAAAGCTAAGGGCTCTGGATTCATTAATAGTGATGATTCAGAAGTTTCCATATGAAGACCCCACTTATGATAAGCTGCAAGAAGATCTGGAAAAAATCAGAGGAAAATTTAAACAGGTTTGTAGTATTAAGTTGTTATTTTAGCACAAAGTAATATTAATTCCTGAAACTCAAAACCCCTGAATACTCCTCAAAACAGCATTTATTCAGGGCAATTGCTGTTCTTTTTTTGCAATCATAGTAGAAATACCTTAAGTGAATTCAGTGAAAATACTTAATAATTGAAAATTCTCCAATAGCAAATGCAAAATAAAATACAAACACCTTCTTTTAAGAGGAAAATTGAAAATATTATTTGACAGTGAATTAAAGGTGAGACCAGAAGAAGAGAAATAGAGGATTTGGGAGCTTTGTTGAACAGTCGCCTTGGAAAACAGACACTTTGAAACACTTTTGTGTATTCTTTTTTAGGTTTGTTCAATGCTAAATATTCATTCTGATTTTAGAGTTGGTTCTGAAAGTTCTTCACTAGCATTTTGAATGTAAGAGATGAAGATAAGCATGGATGACCAAAGAAGAAACATTAAAAACCCAGATAACTGGAAAAGTGTTTACCTACTCTTAATTTAAACAAAATCAAAATAATGAAGAGGTGCTAAATATTAAGGGGAAAAGGGAAAAGAACTGACTGTGAAGTAGTATTTTTCATATGTCATTTAATGTTTTATTACCTCCAGGTTTTATTTAGGATCACTGAAACTCCAGTGTGTAAACCTGTTGAATAGAAGTAGTTACTTTAATTCCTCACTAGCCTTGCAATGATAGATTAATTCCTCACAATGAAAACATGTGTATTCTCAAAGTTTCTTTATTTAAAGGCTGTAGGTTATTTCAAAATCTTCATATGCAGATCATTCTGTTTACACAATGTGTAGATACTATGTTTTACTTCCCCTCCAATGAATTGCCTGCTGACTTTGCAGTGGGAAACATTCTTGTGGGTACAGGGTAGAATGACAATTGATGTCAGAAGGCAAAGGAGAAGGGCTAAGGTACCAGCTCATAAAGTAGCTGCAGCTCAGAACATGAAATTTGCACTTTCCACTAGCTCTGCAGACTGATCCAGTGTGGGGAAAAAAATTCCACCACCAAACCCTCCAAAAAATAGACCCAAAAGCTAGCAATTTAAGTGATCAGTGAGAGAAACCTGACTACCAGAAGAGTTGTGATACTGATTGACTGTATTTATTAGTATTTATTTACCAAGGGATAGCTTTTTATTTTCCAGTCTTGAAAACATACTCTTTATTCTCATTCCAAAGAATAGATGCTGCCACCTAAATGTACTCAACTGTGTTATTTTAAGAGAAATACAATCAATTTTTTTACCTGAAAGATACAATGAATTTTATAAGAACTTTCCTCAGTTGTAATATACTCACGTAGATCAACATGGCATGGAGCAGCTTCTTGGGTAGAGATTTAACTGCTGTGCAGGGTAAATTCTCTCAGGAGAAGGACACAGTATGTCCAGATCCTCCAACAGCACTACTTTGTGCTATCTAGAGCATATGTATCCATTTATTTCAAAATAATCTTTTTTATTTGTCTGTTTCCCGAGTATGCCAGTATCAGAAGCTTTCCTGAATAGCTGGTGCATCTTTTTTTAATTTTTGTTTGTTTAATTGTCTTAAATGTGGAAGTGTTGGAACAGCTTTGATCCACATAGTGATTGTTGGGGCCATCTAGTGGAGGAGGTTGTTCAGTGTTAGAAATTCGTAAGAGCAGAAATATTTCTATTGTTAAAAGTTATTAAAATAGAGTACAGAACATGTGTGCCTGTGATGCAGCTCTTCTAATTATGGTGTGAATTTCTTTGAAATAAAGTAATATTGGGCTAGGATTCATTTGTAGATGTGTCCTCCTTTGGGACCTTGGAAGCATTGATGGTCTCTTGGTTTAAGGCTGTTGAGTACAGTTGGCTTTTAACTTTTAGGCAGCTAAACCACTGGGAACCAGAACAAGCACCAAACTGCAAGTACCTGAAAATAGAGAGAAAATAAAAAAGCATATTCTGTAATGTCAGTGCATAGATGGGCACAAAAGGATTACATAGCTAGAGAAAACTAATTTGATTCAATAATCACTTCAGATAAATCCAAATTTGAAAAAGTATCTGCATCCACAAATCAGTTTATTTTTGCAAATTGGAATATTTTACCTGTTTACCTCAAAGTAATGAAAGGTACTAGATATTAATCTATGATTAGTTTTGACTCTTTGTTTGTTTGTTTTTAAAAATCCATGAGTTATGCTTTCAATAAACTGCCCTTGGATCCTGGTCTAAAAAAGGCAGTTTTGTTCTTCTGACTGATAGTAAACAGGAGTAAATGCTGGAAGTTTTAAGTATTCATATTTTAAAATCTGGCCTTTCAGGGAATCTTTGTACATGGTTTATAAAAATGTATGTAAAAGCAAGGGAAGGGATCAAGGTATCTGTGAAGCATTTGGTTACTAGAAGTGTGTGCTACAGAAGCTACATGCAAAGTGCTGCTCTGGATTTTGTATCGAAAACCCAATTGTTTGTGTTCACCTAAGGAGAGAAGGAATCTTATCAGATGAAGCATTTAATGACTGTTATTTTGAAAATTGGTTTGGTGGCTAATTTTCTTGTATTACTTTAATTATCTTTATAACAATTAAATTTACATTATTAGAATAACTTATTTATATATAAATATATATACATATTTAACTATAAAGATTGTGTTCAGACTGGGACATGCCAGGGTTAGGGCTGCCTGATGAGGCTTTCATTTGGCTCCAGATGCATGTACATACTGATGGAGTTTCTTATTCCAGGAGTCTGTATTTTTCTGAATATCTTTTGTCTCATGTCTTGTATGGGCCTGATGGTGCTTATTAAATGAGATGCAGTTAAAAACTGTTGGCTATGTAGTCGTCTACTTTCTTTGGTGCCAACTTTTGAAAGGCTCTCTGGGGTTTTCTGTGATGCTCACAGGGCTGTAACAGTGGAATCTTCACAGCATACTTTGGGAGGTTTTTTAATACCTAATTTACAGTGAAAGAGTTAAAGCCCAAGTTAAATCAGGATTTGAATTCACCAATGTAAGATGTGACTCGTTTCAAATAATTCTGCATTTTGAGTACTTGAATATGATGGAATGTGCTTCTTGCCAGTGTTGTGAGTGGCTATGGGTACATGGCTTTTTTGCATGTTTGCTTTTTTGCCTGTGTTTCTCAGATCAGTCACCTAGAAAATGAGGAACATTACAGTTAGCAAACACCTGTGAAGCGTGTGTGCTTAAGCCAACTTGAATGCTATTGGGGAAAAAAAGCCCACATCATCTCACTTTGAAAACCAGCACTCATTCTTGTGAGGTATAAGCATATAATTTCTTTTGACATCTTTCCAGTTAGGTTAACATCTTCCTAAAATCTGTAACAAGTGAACACAGATTCTTATAAATGGCTTCATTAGTTTCAAAGCCTGCTTACTCATCCTGGAATAGTCAGGACTCTGGTGGCAGCAAGTGTTACACTGTAATTGAAGACTCTGTCAGAAGATCTGTGCACAGAGAGGCTGAATAAAGTTTCTAGGGACCACAGTCATCCAGGCATCTCCTGGTTTGAATGCTTTTCTATGCAATTTAAGTATTGATTGGAAGACTGTGTGAAAAAGATATGGGGGAGGGAAGGCAATTTTGTAGAGTATAATATTGGCTATTAATAATATGGAACATAGAGATTGTGACTCTGTGTGGTGTCATCAAACAGGTTTGAAATTTGCAAAAGTATTTGATGTGTTAAGAACAGTTGAGGTAGAAAACTTCTGTGCAAATTAATGAAGTTGCTAAGACTTAAAAGTATATTGCTGTATTTACCATCTCTAGTTATTGCACAGTAGTTAGGGAGGAATGTTTGAAACGTTTAACTTAGAATTTTCTGACTTGCCTGGGCTGTGTTCTAGCTTGTTTTGATTCTTCCTGATCATCTTGGCTGAAGCTGTAGAATATGGAATTTTATTAAAAGGTGGATACAAGGCTAATTACTGCTGGTGTTCTGAAGTCACTGCAGTCCAGAAGGCTTCTTAGAATTTTTCTTTCTACTTTCTACTATATGTGATGAGTGCAAGGAATAGCAAGTGTTGAGGCATCAGCAGAGAAAAATAAACTGACTACAGTGAATTCATTCCCTACAAAATTCCATGCTGATTCAATTCTGTCTGATAGCCAGGGGATTAGCTGCTCATACCAGATCAGACATCACTAGAACATGTAAATCTGACTTTGTAGATTATCTATGTCATTGTACAACATTTATAGACTAAAAAAACTCCAAAAAAACAAACCAAATCAAAACAAACAGGATGGTGTTTGTTAAAAACTTCCTAGTAAACTCATGAGTAAAACACTTGTTCTGTCTTCATCAAGCAGCACATTTTATTGCCATTTTTTATGAATATGAAGGGAATGAATTTCAGCTTTGAATGAAACGTGTAACCATTAGAAATGAGTGAAATAAAATAAAAAATCTGCGTATGCAATTGTGCACTTAAAAATCAACCCTGTAAGAGTAGTCTGACTCATTCAAATCCTATGATGTTATTCTGAAACAAGGTTATGATAAGTTACCTGTGGTTGTTTAGGGAGAGTCTGGATTCCCAGCTTGGTTTGCTGTGCTTGGTTATGTGAGGTTTTGATCTGATTACTCTTGAGGTATGAAATACATAAGCAGTGGTGTATTCTAGGATGCACAGAGAACCTGTGTGGACTCATGGTGCCAGCTTTTGGGATATTCACCATTTAGAGGAAGAAGAAGAAAGACTGGTTAAAACACTGTGTTATTGTAGGATTATTTTTGGTGGGGAAAGTACACATTTTGGTCTGTGTCTTTGGGATTTTGAGAGGTAGCACATTTTTATTGGTACTATTTAAATAGGTTACATTTAGATAAAATTAAGAGGTTTGATTTTTCAGCAGATCAGTTCCAAGGTTTAGAATACTTCTTATGGCTTTGGGTTCTGGTCTAATTACACCCTAAAACTTCAGCTTTCACAGTTTGGCAACTAACCAGGAAGATTCTAAGTTTACAGTCTCCCAGAGTTGTTTTTTTAATGGATAAAGTTATGACAGTGCAGATTACCACAGAAATGTACATATCACCAGAGAAAATGGAGATTTGGGAGGTGAGAAATGAGTTGTGGCAAGTTTCCCTTGCAAGTTTTGTCTCTAGGCTTCACATATAAAGGCCAACTAGAGCAAGCTGGTACTGAGGCATTCCAGTGTGTCCCAGTGTTTGGAATTGCAGAACCAGCTCAGCCTCTGTTGATGGCAATAATAAAAAAGCCTTGTGTGCTATTATTTGAATGGTCATGCACTCAGACTTGAAAATAAAATAGTACCTGCTCATTCTCATGAAATATATGAATGGTAAAAAAGAAAAAAATCAGTAAGTTCCAGTTGATATGGAAGTGGCTTGCTGTACAGTGTTTTAAATTGTTCTACCATGTTTCATATACATATGTAATTAACCAGTAATATGTCATTGCAGAAAATCTGGTTCTGGCATGTCAATATTGCCTGCAGAAGAATTCTAAATAGGTGTAAGAAATAGCATGTAGTTTTTGCCTTAAAAAATTAGGAAGCTTGATCATAGTTGTACAGAATTTATATGGACGGCATCTGAAATAGTGGCATAGTGACTAAAAGGATATTAAATATATATGCTTATCATAAAATTAGATCTTACTCTTAGCAAAATATTTATGTAGAAAGAAGGCTGATTATGTAGTTTCTCCATCCCAACTCTGCACTAGAGAGAATCAGCATGAATATTTGTCAGTGTCTTTCATTTTTGATTGTTTAGCAACATATTTTGCTGCTTTATTTCAATGTAATAATAATTGCAGTGTTTAATCCTCAGCATCTTCAGGATTCTGGGGAATAATCAACACTGCATAAAATCTTTCTTAGTTGTAGGAACTGTGAGTCAGCAACCCTTTAATTTTTTTAGTTGCAGCTATTGTTCCAGCAGCAAGCTTTACTGCTATTGTCCACTGTTTGTCCAGCTCACGTTTACTGGACTGTGGGAACGGATTAGGGTTTCATGGCTTTTTTTTCCTTCTTGCATAAACTCTTGATCAAAGACATTCCTTGGATGACAAAACACTGTATACTGTGTCACACAGTCCTGACCAGACTGCACGAACAGTAGTTTAAAAACACATGCCTACATTGTTCTCTAAACTGGCTTTTTTTTTTTTTTTAATTGCAATGTATGTGCAGACATCGGATTTTTGAGACCCCTTTTACCTCCTTTAAAAAACACATATACAGAAGTTACTGCTAGTAAACATTTGACAGTTGCTGAAATACAAATAAAAACCAAGTGACTGTTTGAAACTAAGGGTAGATGTAACAGTATGTCACTTTAAGCAGAGCTAGAGGTGATATCTGTAGTTCTGCAGACATTTTCTGTGTGATATGTAGAACACCTGACTGAGATGCGGAAGGATTTGAGCACAATTTGGGAATTCCTAACCCTGCTTCACCATAGGCAGGTGTTAGAACCACGTGTTGAGGATCTGGTCCATTATAATTTTGTCTTGCTCTTCCTTTAGATTCTCTAAGACAAGGAAACTTTACAGAAATCCAGTAGCATCATTGTTTCTCAAACTATATGAAAAGGAAACTAATTGTGTTAGAGAAAAATGTGGAGAATTTTTCAAGGAGCTTTGACTTGTAATTTGTCTGAAATTCTCCAGCAGAAGCATGGGATAAGAGGGTAGAGATCCTTGAAAATGCTGTAAGCAGGTTTACAGAGGGATTAAAAACATGGAGGACTATGTTTAGGTGATTGGAAGGTTGTTTCAGGATGAGAGAACACTTGGGTTTCCACAAATCTGAGGCTTAGCAAGTACCTGTTTGACTCTGCAGCACTGTTGAACACTATCATGCAGAAGCAAAGACAGGTGAACTCTTTCACTTACATTGGAAAGGTATTTGCCATAGAGGAGGAACCTTTCTTTGCAGTCCAAGGGTCTCCATGAAAAAACAAACCTGAATTAATAGGTGCCTGATAGATGCATTGCCTAAAAGGAACAAGTGATCATAGTGAATGACTGCAATACCTAAAGAAATACTGAGTAAAAACAAAAAATGAATGTGTTGTGTCTGTAAGAAATAACTTACTTTGGAGTAAGTAATTGCTGATGCTTTCTGGAAATCTTTGGAAGATGTTGATGTCTGTGCATATAAAAAGAACAGCTCAATGTGTAACAGTGTACATTTGCTGAAGATCTGGTCTTCATATTTAAAGTAGTCATCAGGCAAATGTAAAAAAAACATGGCCTGCAGGTGTTCAGGGAGCAAAAAAGATGTTCAAAACTAATACCCTGTATTCAAACAACCTCCAGTGATAAAATCTAATAAAAGGAGGAATAAAACATCAAAAAGCTCAATTGTCCGTTTCAGACAGTTTGCCATCAGAGCAGTGACTTAGGACTCAGGTCACTTGTTGGGTGCTGGCTCAGCTGAGCTGTTGTAATGCTCTGGTGGTTGTTCAGTGGTCTCTGCTCAGTGATTTGCCCCTCTCAGCCCAGCTCCTCCAAGAGTGGTGTTCAGGTTACAACTAACATCTGTAGGGTCTTGGCTGGCATCAGGGACCAAGCATTTAATGGAGGAGAACTTGCAGATGGATTAAGACAAATTTCACAGGGCAGTCAGGTGGGATGGGTGAAATAACAAAACTGTAGCACTCAGCAGCAGAGAATCTGAAATTCAGCAGGTTGGGAATGGTGAGGGAATGGATAGCAATTTCCATTCTGTGAAGCACACATTACATGCACAAATCAACACTCTAGACCTTCACCACATGGACACAGAAGAAGACTTCTGCTCCAGCCAGTCACCATGTCAGGTCCTGACCTGGAGGTTGGCCTTTGTATGTAGTGAGTCCTCCTTTGGTTCAGTTTTCTTGCTGGTATTGGGTATCAGGCCCTGAAGCTCTCTACAACCTTGGGGAGTTAAAATCTTAACCAATTACTGCTTTATGTGTTTGTCAGCACAAGGAGTCCCAGTCCATTCTCTCTGACTTTTTATGTATCTCAGGCCATTTACTGATGGGGTAGAAGGTTCCTGTCACTCTCTCTGGTCACCCATCTCAGATGTGTTACCAAGTGTGAGTTTAGCAATGATTGCTTAATGAAGTTCTTACTTTGTTTCTTCATTTTCCAGTTCATGCCAGGTTAGTCAGAGCTGGGCAGATGTAGCCAAGGTCTCATTTGAGTGGGCAGTCTTTAACTTCCAGGTGGGTTTCAAGTCATGTTGGCAGGAAAGATTGTACTGTGACTGGCCACTAGCATATATTTTCAATATGATGATAATATAATTTTCTACTGCAATCTTCAAGTGACTGGACAGGTATTCTGCTTTTGGGATGGGTCACTGAGTGTTGTGGCTTTTTTTCCTGAAATAAGCAGTTATATTTCTTCAAGGATATTATCATGAATAAGAAGAATAACATAAAGGCATAATTAAAATGAGGAGATGAAACCCATACAGAGAGCACACAGTCCTTCCCTCAGTGTGCTCAGGAAAACTGTGGCTGCAGATACTTCAGGGACTTGCCTGAAATATGAGACTTTTTAATACATAATTTTCACACAGGCAAAAAGTAGAAGAGATCTAAGTATATATCTCAGTCAAAAGCCAGATGGGAATCTATGTTTGTCATGCCAGTGCAATTACTATTATCAGTTATATTTGTGGGATCATAAAAATACCATGTTTGAAGAGATACATTTGCCCTAAATTGATGCTTGCAGGAATTCATAAAAATGCCTTCACTGATAGCTTTACTGCCTTTGTCCCATTGTAGCCTTCCAATGACACTGCCAGGAATCTTTATCCACAGTATCTAGCCCACATGCCTGGGTCACTCCTATGGCTCCTTTGAAATAATAGCTCCAAGCTCCACTTTCTCTTCTCTCTTGTGGAGTTTTCTATCACTTAAAATGCCAGATAGACTTGAATGGAAGTGGATTCTGAGTTTTTACATTTAGCAGGTCTTGTTTCTTCTTTAATAAAGAATATATGAATTTAAAGTGTTACAACGGACCAAGCTTGTTGATCAGTGAAATTTAGAAGGGTTTTTTGGAGGTTTTTTGGAGGTTTTTCTGTGTACATGCCTTGATCTGATGTGAAAAACTACAGTATTTTTCCCTTTGCTAAGCTACAGCATAGCCTAGCTGAACATGCATATTTTTTACAGCCTATAGTAAATTGTTTTTCTTGCTGCATTCTTGTCTTCCTGCCCTTTGCAATGTAATACTGGCATAGTTCACCCAACATTCAAATTAGCAGTCTGCATTTAGATGGTGTTTGAGAGAAGGAAAATGTAAATAACAGAGCTGGCTATTTGTGCTTAAACCTACTTAAGTCACAGAACACTTCAGTCAGTTTAATAGTTTATAAAGCAGATAGGAAAGGCCAAACCCACTTAACATGTTCAGTAGAAAATGCAGGTTTTAAGTTTTCACTGAATCATTTAATAACAGCAAAAAGGTTTCTGTTCCAAATGAAGGTTTCATTAGAGGGCATCTTCACTGAGCTTTCAAACATTTAAAATCAGAAGGGCTTGCCATCAGTGACAGAAAAGCAAGTAATTCTGTTTTTCTTTAAAATACGCTGAAATTTTGCAGAAAACTGATAAAAGATCCATGTTGGGGGAAAAAAAAAAAAAAAAAAGAGTAAAGCTTTGGCTTGATTGGTATTTAAAGTCACTGTGAATCAAAGTTAGACCTTTCACTGCTACACTGGCCTACCAGTGTAACTTGACCATACTAAGGAGCTCCCCATTTCAAATGGAAAAAATTACAGCTCACACAATGTGCTGCTATGACTTTACCTACCTGGTCACTGGTTTTACACTGGGCCATGTGGGTCAGGTTTCTGTCTAAAATGACTGGGAAACTGGCAGGCTTGACTGGGAGTGTTCTGATGCAGATGGTTTCCCACCTATTGGTAACTGCACAAAGACAAACTTTGCACTAGGCTATAATTAGCTTGTTGGGTGTTAACATCAGTTTCATTTCTCATTTCCTTTGCTGTGTGTAGTGCCTACAGTCAGTTGTAATATGAATTTCAGTCAATGAGAAGCTCAGGAGGCAGATACTACATTTCTGATTTGCAGCAGGAGAGAAAAGCACTTCATGGTTCAGATAGATTTGATTTTTAAGTCAGAAATATTTTCAGAGTAAATAGAAAAATACACAGGCTTAGAAGCTTGACCGGTCTCCCCTAAGAATAAGCTGTTTCTGCCATGCTTAGCTCTTGAAATAATTGATAATATGTATCCCCCAGTTTTCAGAGATATTTGGGAATGTGAATTGGGGCATAGGCTATAATTTTTTCTCACTTAATAGCCATAGGTCGTTTATTTTCTCCTAGGTCCAGTTCTTTGTGTTCTTTTTAGCAGTAGTCTACATTTTTCTGGTTTATTCCTTACTGTCTTAGTGATAAAAAAGTAGATGCAATGGTGAATCAGAAGGGAAGGAAAAAGGCAGGGTAACCTTACTACTTTTAAAGCAAACTTTATCTTCTGTAAATGTATTCTAGGACACAAAATCCTTACATTGATAAAAAATACTAAAAAGCATTCTACAGCATCCGACACCTACTTTATTTTACCTTTTGTTATAAAGAATCACCAAATGGTGTTTTACTGATGAAAGGCTTCAGAAAAACAGAATTTGCTTTTTAAAAAACATTACTGTGACAGGCAATCACCTACTCATTGCATTCCTAAAAATGCCTACAGTTTCCCAAAATAATGACAAAAGGTTTTCAGCTTTGCAGCTACTGAAGCACAGAGTCAAAACCAGAAAATGTCATGTGGTCTCTTCATTGCATCAGGTCATTACTATCGTTCAGCATACATGAAGGTAGCAAGAAAAAAACAAAAAAAACCAAAAAACAAGAAGCAGATACTGGGTTTTACCAATTTTATTTCTAGACTTTATAGTTTTTTTGCTGGAAACTTGTCTGTTACAGGTCTGGTGGTGAAAATGTGCATTTCAGACCAGTGATGCCAATAAGTACAATATAAAAATGTACAAATCTGAATTGCTTGCTTACTACAGATTGTTATAATAATGTGACAAATAAAGCATCTCTGTTGGCACATGAACCCACTTAATCTGGATTTGGCCTTTTAGTACATACAATATTTTAAAAGAAATTTGCAGTACAGTACTGCCACTCAGTGTAATACATAATATAACTGACAAGCACTAACTCAATAATCATGTTTGGTTCAGAGACACAGAGATGCCACAAACAGAAGTGTTTTATGAGGTAAGCAGTAAGAAATGTTCCTGAAATTTGGACAGAATGTATTCAGTCCTCCTGGGTCCTGCGACTGCTAGTAGCATTGCAATGCTTTATTTATGCACTATGTAAGATCTTAACTGCATTTGCCTCAAAAATGAGTTCTAATTCTGTTTTGGTTTAGCAGCATACAGGCAACAGCTAGATTATTCTTCAGCATACAACTCTGTTAGCTGGCTTATTAATGAGATTTACAGGCTTTCTTAAATTAGCATTATGCTATAATTAAAAAAAAAAATAAAACAAAACACCCCCCCAAAAACCCCAAAACAAACAAAAAAACCAAAAATAAAACAAAAATAAAAAAGAAACAAAAAACCTAGTATATCATAACAGATTAAACACACAAAATACTTAAGAGTTCCAGAAGATAACCTATCATACCAAATGATGTGTCCCAACTGATGGGAAACCACATCAGGTGGCATACAAGAGTTATATTATAATGCACCTTTCATATATCAATGTGGCTAATAACACAGCTTAAAACTACTATGATAATAAACCCCAGATCAGACAAAGAATCCAGCTTTATAAAATGCATAACAACAAAAAGAACTGACATTACTTGATCTTCTGAAATGTCTGCTGTTTTTAAATTAATGCAACCTGGTTGCAAATCGCGAGACCCATTCAGAATAACGTTCGATGCATTTCCCCTTGCAGTAGAACTATGAGGCACTGTGTACAAACATCAAAACCTGGTCTAGACACGGGTAACTGAAGTATTGAGGTATTGTGAAACAGGAACCTTTTTTGGAATAGAGCAGTAATCACATTAAGTAAAAATTGATCACATAAAAAAAAAAATCTACAAAAAAAATGATGTCAATAATATAATTTTCTATGAGAAAATTAAAACCTATTACATGGCAGTATATGACATTGTATAACAAAAAAAAAAAAAAACTGATCCACAAAATAGCAGCAAAACACAATGACAAAGATACAGAAAAGCAATGTTAATTTTTTTTTTCCAAACCATGCTGGGAATTTATCCATAGCAGCTCAATAAAAAATGGAGCATCCACTCCTTTTTTCTTTTTCTTTTTCTTTTTTTTTTTAATTAATTTTAATTTTTTTCCTTTTTTCTTTTTTTTTCTTTTTCCTCTTTTTTTTGCTCTTTTGTTTTTTTGTTGTTTTTTTTCTTTTTACAATCAACACCTTAGCGGCAGTTTTCTCACATACATTTCACCATCACATTCTCCTCGAGCATCAACTTCAACAGCTATGTCCACGTCCCTTCAGCTACTTTCTAAAATAATAATAAAAGATACATAGCCAAGATGTGCAAATTTTCTATTGGTAGCTAAATTAAAAAAAAAAAAAGGGGGGGGGGCATATACTGGAATAAGAACTTCTTTCAAGTACTCCAATTTTCAGATCTTTAAACTATGGCGTTTTCATGCTTTAGCCTGCTTTTGAGAAATGTATAGGAAGGGGCCAAATCAACTGCTTTGTTTTGGGTTTGTTCTTTGAAGTGTGTCCTTTTTTCTTTAATAAGCTGTGTTAAAACTGCGACATCAAGGGTAGAAAGATTATTTAAAAAAAAAAAAAAAAAAGGGGCGATTGCATTATTTTACAAATCATACTGGCCTTACGAACATCCTCTGCAATAAATATTCTTTTTAGCCTTAACTATAAATTATATATTTTAGTGTTTAAAAACCTTCAGTTGTAAAACATCTAGCGACAATCCTTAAAACTACGTGTCCTATATGTGAACCTTTAAGGCCCCTAATTTATAAAGATGAGTTGGCACCAAAGGATTTCTAAACTTCAACTTTTCTATAGAAAAGGATAGGAAGATATCCTGGCAATTTGTGAATGCAATTTCTCTCACTGGAACACAACCTTCGGAAAAAAAAAAAGAAAAAAAAAAAATCACCTCTCCTCTAACACCATAGTTAAATGCACTTGCTTTGCAATTCCAAGTTTGCGAACAAGCACTTATATATTTCCAAACCATTCCATTAAAAAAAAAAAAAATTCCCACACAATAAAAGAATGTATTTCCTATATCTAATGGACTGAAAGTGCTTTGAATGGAATGGTTTTAGAATATTACAAACAAACAACAAAAAAAAAGACTAAACTGTGGATTGAACCTGCTCATAATTAGGCTGAATATCTGTGGGGTCAGACCAGCATTTTACACAGGTAACTACAAAAATATGAAGATTACAAAAATATATTATGTCACTATTGCAGTTTCTCTTTATAATAGAGTATCGTATGAGTAGTACATTGGCCTTTCCCAACAATGCTAAGCTGGAACCCTACAAATGCCTTATGCACAGGCAATCCACAGGCACAAAAAAAAGATTAACATATAATAATGCTGCATACTAACATACACTAACTTATGGGTTACGTTAACCATTTGTAAGGTGAAGAGGATAAAAAAAACCTAAGGAAATAAAATAAACATTTACAGATGAATTTTAAAGTGACTAAATGCATAAGCAAGCAAGATACAGAAAAGCCTAGAACTGCGTTAAAGCTATGCTTTTTAAAGAAAAAGATATTTCATTTACTATCTAAAAAAACAAAAAAAAAAAGACAAACAACCCTCTTCTACTTTAAAAATGGTTGGTTGGTTTTATATGTAAGAAATCAAATCTAATACCTCCCCTGGAGACATTTTGTGTGTTAATGCCTATTTTTACAACATACAGACAAGAACACTTTAATATAAAAACTAGTTGATTATTATTGTATAAAATCCTCTATTTTTGTAGCACAAACCCCTGGGGGTAATGCAAATACTATTTTTTTCTTTTTTTAAGACAGTTTTTGGGGTATTTTTTTTTTGTGTGTTTATTTGTTTGTTTGAAGTCACAGATGGAAGGGAGACAGAGCAAGAAAAAAATAGAACAAGACTGGTTTTCCCTTCTGGTATAAAAATGTCCCGGAGAAAAAGGGTTTCTGGGGGGGAGATCCTGATGCTGATTCCTTCTCAGATGCCCTTTCTTTGTCTGCTTTTCTTGCCAAGCAAACCCATTAGAAGTCCTCTTAAATGTTCACATCTCGCACATCAGTAGGTGTGCAGGAAAGGTCTGCTTCATCCTCTACAGTCTTTGTTTCTGAAGATGCGTTGTGCTGCTGTGCCTGACGTAGACTGGATTCAAGGAGGGATTCAATCTGTTCTTGGCAGGCTCGTAAACAATCCTAGAGAAGGTTAAATGGAAGGAGAAAAAAAGACCCAGGGTCCTTTAGAAAGATGACAGACCAAATACTCTTTCTTGAAAAGCAAGAAAAACGTAATCAAGTTATCTGGGAGGGCAGCAGACTAAAAGGAGTGTGGGAAGAGCAAGAGAATCACTGAATAGTGGACTATAAACTATCCTATCTTCTGCAGGATGCTAACCTGGATTCAGATTACAACTCTTACCCTCTTAATGGCCTAGGTGAACATCTCCAGTGACCTCTGGACCAACCTTAACTGCTCTTTTATTGCTGGGCTCAGCCTGCAGGTCTGCAGCTGAGTGTGATGGACACCCCACTGCTATGACACACATACAGTAACTAACCTGGCAGGACCTTGACACAGTAAGCTACAAAGCTTACACATTACTATTTTCTCAAGTGCTGTTACTGCTTCAGGGGTTCTGTTAAAGTCCATTCATGCTTTTACCTCACTGTCCTTTTTATACCTTTTGAGATACAGAAACAGTCTGACTGGCCAGCAGTGCAAAGCCATCAAAATTAAATGAGGCATGAAACTGGGCTGGAGTCAAGAGCTGGTCCATGTATTGCTGGTGCTGTATGATTTCCACCTTTACCACAGAAGCACTTTGGCAGTGCAGTCTATGACAAGTGATGGTCATAAACAGTGAATTCCTAGACTGAGTTCCAATAATACAAAGTTCTTATCGACAGAAATGCCATATATATATTTAGAGACGTGCCCAAAGCTGCCTGCCAGCTGTTGCTATGTCCAGCAGTGGGCAGCTCAAGTTAGCTAACTGGTTTCTAACTCAGAAAGCATCAGAACAGGAAAATGGACCAGACTGTCTTGACCCCAAAATTGAAAGGTCTTTCAGAAGCACCACTAAGCCATCTTTGTAACCATGCATTATAAAGAGCTGCCAAGCTCACAGTTTGCTACCTCTTCACCTTAAGATCTCAGTCAGGGTGAGATGCCTTTCCCTTGCTTCAAAAGCATTTTCTCACGAGCTGAAAACACACACACAGTCCTGCTGAATGTTCAGGAGGGTGGCCAGGGCCTTGCTGTTTGCACAGACTTTGGTGTGAATTAAAAGCATGAAGCATCAAGCAGGACCACGTCTCCCGTGGGGCAAGGTAACTCTCCTCAGGCATTAATACCATGAGTAGATTTATCCAATTCTACTTAGCAATCCAAAGCAATTAGAATTGGAGAAGGCTTGTTAGCTCAACCTGTCCACATCTTTCTGCAAGTGATGGTTGTCTTCTTCAGACCCACTGCAGTGACACAACTGGTGCCTTAAACAGGCAGAACAATCACACGACATTTTGCCAAAATTCCTCCAGCGTGCTGTTTACTGATATCTTTATAACAAACATCCTAAGCTTTTCCCCAGCATATTTAACTCTGTGTATTAAGGACTTTGAAGTCTCCTTTCAGTATTGCCTTTTCTGATTTAACCTATGACATGTGTTAGCCCTTGCGGTGAACCCAGTCTTCCATGATAAATTGCCGTCAAAAGTGTTAGGATGTGCATGACTGAGAATGAATGTTGTTTTGCTGAGAGGGTGACCTGCCTGCTGTTTTCTTTATTTCCCAGTTTCAATTCTGCCTTCATTCAGAGGCTTCTTGTGTGATCTACCAGCTTTTCACTGATTCCACTACCACAAGAATCTCCTCTGCCACCAATAAGGGCACATGGCATTTGGGGTAAAATAAGATTAGAAACCCAAGCAAACAATTCTCTGCAAGTCCTTTCTGAGAGAGAGGGAGGTTAATCCTACCTCTAAGCAGATCAGACCATCAGTTACAGCTCACTGAAAACACATAACCTATGACCTTTTCTGGTTTAAACCCTAGTGTAATATTTCCTCTTGACAGAGACACACAGCGTTTTAAATGACAAAAAGAAACGCCTCATATCCTAAAGTCATCATGCCTCTGGCTCCTACATACCTCTGGCCTTCACAATAAGATCTCTATGAAGTTCCTTTCACCCCCTCCCCAAGATATGAGGGATCAATCCTGACTGTAAGGCTGCTTGCATGTCCCGTGCTATGATCCACACATGGAATTAGTTAAAGAGAAGTACGTGAATTCAGGTTTAGGTATTTTCAGTTTTACAAATCCAGGCACTTTTGAGGATAATTAATATTTTCATAAGGTAGCATGTCCAGTGTTCCAAACTGAAAGCTGATTTATTTATGAGCAAAATTAACCCTTCCTTCTTCTCGGGCAGGGGGTGCAGATAGAAGGATCGTTTGGTGGGAGATTTGTGGTTGGTTGTGCTCTTTTTTTTTTAATCCTATCATTTGCATGAAGCATGTTTGAACACTGAAAACTAAAACCATTCAAAAGAATTTCTATAAATACCTATTCTTCTCCCACTGGAGCCCAGTCTTGAATAGTTATATAGGACTGTGTAATTTAAAGGTAATTTTCAAGCACAGACATTTTTTTCCTCTGAGAATCGTAGAGAACAGCATGTTGTATTTTTAAAAAATGTAACAGTTACAATTTATTATGAACAGACTATGTCTTGAGCTACAATTGAATGGACTTTTTTTATGTTTTAGGCATTTTTGTTCATATCACTTTTTATTCAGATGACTACTAGAAGACTAGTTTTACTAGAGCTAGCAAAAATAACTGCAAAATGTGACATTCACTGTGAACTACCTCAGCAGAGCTTTTTTCGTTCTCATTTGCTGAAAAGAAAATACAGAACTTGTGCATTACTCTGGTAACCTCTCCCAACAACTTTTCTGCTTCACTACCCAAATTTTCAATGCCCACAGTTTGTTCAAGGTCATAAACCCTTCCTGGATTAATTAAACTCCTCAGTGGAAAAAAAAAAAAAAAACCAAACCAAAAACTACTTGCTAGCTTAACTGATGTGGTCAAATACCTTTAACACACACAGAAGACATGATCAGATACTAAAGGAAACAAACAACAACAAAAAAAGAAACTGCTTGGAAATCCTTTGTTACTGCCTGACCTGTTCTGGATAACAAGCACATGTTTGGAGGTGCCTCTGAGTAGGGGCAGGCAGGAGAGGAATTCCAATGTACTAACAGACAGCATGGAAACCCAATCTAATCTAGTTTAGCAAATATCTGGCCTGGAAATGAATGTCAGGTAAAATTCAATCCGTTTGGATGATGGGGTCAAGAATCGAATGATGGAAGACAGCCTAAGACTTCTAATTGTGATTATCTGACTTCTAATTACCCCTGATCAAAGGCAAAATGGGAAATTGGACTCCTACCAACGTAAACATGAACCATAAAGGAATTCCAATCAGGTGATACTCATTTTACTTTAGATTCAGTTTTCCTTGAGACTAAAGGTAAAAAAGTGTAATTATATAACCTGAAATCCATCAGACCAGCAGCTCTAGCTAATAGATAATCAGAGAGAATGTTAGCCATGTTGTAATGGGTGTTTTTAATATTTCAAGGTGGTCCAATATAAAGCTTGTTCATTTGTGCCATCTGACAAGGGGAACCATCACTGTGGAGTAACAAACTTCATACACATGCTAGTGATACCAGGTGATAGGAATAGCATTTGATACCATGGAGTACCTTGGCACACCTCTAGGTGAACCATGCTATGAATGAAACCAAGCTCTACCCAAAGCAACAGCAGTGAGAAATGCTGTTCCCTTATTCCATTACAAACACAACAGTATACATATACGTAGCTATGATTTTATGATGCCTATTTTCTGTAGAATCTAGTTAATTAAATTTAATTCCTTTTAAAGCTCTCAAGTTCAGGCCATGCAGATGGTGGACTTGCAATGACTTTAAACAATAAAAAAGAAAGAAGCGAGGATCCTCCTTGCTAAAACTACTTTCTTTTCCTTTAAAAGAGCTCTGACATCAACTAAGTCAAATCAAAAAAAGGACATCTGTTCTCCAAGATGAGAATCTACTTCAATGCTTTGTATCAGGAATGGTTAAATAATATTTTTGTTTGAATCAGATACTGTCAGAACAGATAGTAAGCAACATTTTTTGCTCAGTACCTGTTGGAAATATCTGGCACTGGATAGTGGCCAGCCATACACTGAAGTATCTACACTGTTCACAAACTGACTAAAGGCTTTACACATACATACCAAACTGAGCAGCATTTTATTTCAGCATTTTAAAATCCTATAATATTTAACATTTCAGCACTGGATCCATATTACTTCAGCTGCAGTAATATAGATGACAAACATGCTCAAAACTGAGGTATTGTTAAGGTGATCAAAATAAGCTGAGGTATCATTTGTCAGCAATTTCTGCAGTTTATCAAGAGTAAAATACTCTTGTGAACAATTATGATGCAATTATCTTTCCAGAAACCACTCAATCTTATCAACAAAGTCCAGTTATTCAGACCTAGTTTAGCAGTGTCTAGTACAGTTCTCCTATATATTTAAATAAATCATGTGTAAAAAAAATTAACAGCATCTTAAAGATTCTGCCCCTATCCACAAAGTTGTCTTTATTTGACTCATTGTCCAGCTCTTGGAGACCTCACAAGAACCTTTTTAAAGCATCTATTTATTGGTCTTCCACATTGTTACAAAACAAAGCTCAACTCTGCCCCAACTTCACACACCATTATGACATGGATCATTGACTTTAGGTCTTCCTTGTAGGCTCCCTTCCTGGCCCATTCACTCATGAAAGGTTTATTGCTGGCTAGTTACTGATGTGCATCTCCTGGAAGCTGCAGGGCAAAATGAGAGTCCTGTGAGGACCATCTACCTTGTCAGAAAGTCGTGGGACAAGCATTTGTTCCAAAAAAGGGAATTGAATACCAGCTACTGTGCAGGTCTAGCACATAATAAACCAAATTAGATCATTAGAACTCTTTTAAGAGGGGCTTTTTCACACCACTTGGCACAATAAAAGGCCTCAAGAATGGCCAAAGATAAGGTCAGAGATTCCACAAGGTCTCAGTAACTATTTCCTCATCTAATTTTCAAAGTTTTGTTTCACACAGGCTCCTGGTTTAATTACCCACAACCAAACACAGCCTCTGCAACCTCCTAAATGGATGCAGGGTTTCCTAGGCTTTGTCACAGATGCCTCTCTTACAAACATCAGGGCTGGCTGTGGCATTCCTATCAGTGAACTGCAGCAGCATAATCACTGATTATTAATGGATATAATGACAGCTAAGTAACCAGGATGGGCAAGTTCAAAAACCCCACTCTGAGGTTTGACTTTTTATCAAAATTTACTGTCAGCTTGGCTACGACGCAGCAAGCAAGCATTCATTCTTAAAACTCTAAGGCAGGAGATCAACCAAAAAAGTCACTTACCGGATCACATTTGATAACTTGTGATAGGAAATGTGTGAGGCATTGATAGGAGAGGAAAGTGTTAGTGTTCCCCAGATGCAGGCCTTGCACAGCTGCTACCACACTGCCAGCTGCGATCATGGAAGGTGGATTTGAAATAAATTTAATATCTGTATGGAGAAAAAAAAAAAAAAAAAAGGACTGAAAATGATTGCTTTAGGAGAAGCCTGCCCATACACATACACTCTTCTACCAGCATGGCTGCAGCTGCCAACTCTTGCATCTGAAAAGGTATGGCAAATTGTGAGCAGAAAGGTGCCTCCTGCTCTAAACTATTACAGGTCCAAACCTGCAAACACTTATCCACATGAGCAACTGTACTTCAGTGAGTAGCCCTTCCTAGCACTATGCCTGGGAAGTCATTCATCACTTGGAGGTATTTTTATCAGAAGCAGGGCCCCCATTCTTCAAACATTAAAATACTTTGCTCATGTGAATAATGCCACTGGGGTCGATAGCAGTATCCATCTGGGAACACCTGTTGGCATTCTGAAGTGTTTAGCATGATCAGATCTTTAGGTACACTCTAATGTCCTTGGGCCCTTTAAAGCACAAACCTTTGCACTGACATTCAAAGCAATATAGCTTTAATGAACAACATCAATAAAAAGAAAGAAAAAGACTGCTTAACCCTGTCAGGAGGCAGATAATCCATATTTAAATTAAGGTTTCATCTTAAAAATGCTTTGTCTCAACCTAGTCTCTCGTCAGTGGCTGCCATCCATCCTGGCAACAGGGATTTAATGTAAATGTGGCATAACTAAGTGACGGGGGTCCCAAGAATTGGCGGACAATCAGTTACATTCTGATGTGACACCATGCTGACAAGAGGCTGGGCCCCCTTCCAGACTGCATTGCTGTAGGTCTCTCCACAAAGCCACTCCCATGATTCCTTAAGGGGCTATCTCTGCCATTTAGCATGGTTTTGGTTTGGTTTTTGTTTTGTTTTGTTGTTAGTTTGTTGTTTTTTGGTTTGTGTTTTTGGTTTTTTTTAATAAGAATAATCCACATTTTTAATGCTAAGACTCTTGAATAGGAATGTGTTTGATCCATGGCACTATACACCTTGGAGGAGAATTAGACACAAAGGAAGTAAGTGGCACAAGTAAAATGTCTGATTTTGTGAGGAAGAAAGGGAAATGCCACATTATACACAAGAACCTGAGATACATTCCTTCAGCTTTTATCAGAATACAGCTTCCTCTGGCTTGAAAAAAATATAAACCATCTGTCAAACCCCTGAATGAAATCAAAGGAGTGGACAGCTTAGAGGGCTCAGTGGAACAGTTTAAGTATTAAATCATGCATCTCCTTTATTATGATAAAATAACTTTTGTGTAAATGTTTTACCAGTGAAACTAAAGACTTCAGGACTCCATGAAAGTCCTCTCTCTGAACCTATTCATATACCTCTGACACTCCATTGTAGCTCTCACCAATACCCACGTTCAAAGGGGCATTTCACCCAGCTTTCTCTGAACCTTTAAAATTAAACTGATATGATCAATTGTGGCCAAATAGTTGTGATGCACTGCCAGGGAAAAGGCAAGCTTCATCTAAAAGTCATCTCATTTATGTTACCGTGCTTAAAATATCTTTAGTTTATCCCTTTCTCCTCATCTGCCCATCTTCAGGTAGACACAAATACACCCCACACCTTCTAGCCAGCTTCCCTCATTCCCAAAAGTCAAAGTAATCCACATTTTTTATTGACACTATACACATTCCAAAGCCAGTCCCTAACTGAAACACTGATACAGCTGCAGGTGAGACTTCAGGAATTTGGGATTTTGCTAGGCAAGCATGAATTCCACCAGGACTGGGTTGTTCAGAAGGTTATGGTGGCAGCACGTCCTTGCCACTATTTACTGAGCTCCACAAACAGAACATGACCAAAATGTGTCACTTTAATGAGTCTGTCCTGACAGGATCACGTTTGGCATTAATATTTGCGTTCTTCTTTTAAATGGAGCAGTAAACAAGAACATGAATTCATAGTCACACCCTCATTCTTTCCAAGGTGGAAAAGTGATAATGAAGTTTAAATGACCAGTTTGTGTCTGTCCCTATAACCACTCCAGACAAGCAGCATGGACTGCCTTTTTGTTGCAACTCAACAAGGAATTATTTGTGGCAGAGGCCACTAATTTCAGCATATTAATCAGGGGGCCCCTCTCGCCTGTAATTGGATGCCCCCAAGTGAAGAGTGTGGCATCATTGTCAGCCTCCATCGCCTCATCTTGCGCTATTGAGCGCTCAGGAACAAGGGGGCTTCGGTGAGATGAATTAGACCTGACACAGCCACAATGGGGTAGGGGGCCCCATCAATTGAAGCACACATCCCCAGTAGCCTATCTGAGACTTCATCCAAAAAGAATAAACAACTTCAGCGTTGTTAAAAAGAGAGAGAGAGAGAGAGAGAAAGAGAGAGAGAGAGAGAGGAGGGGGAGGAGAGAGAAGAATGCCAGCCACCCTGAAGGGAGGACAAAGCAGGCATATAGGCGCTGCAGTGCTTTAAAAAAAATTCCTAACAAGGCGAGTCACCCCTTTTCCTTTTTAAATGGAGCAGCAATTCCATCCGTCTGGAGAGCTGGGGGCTATGAATGAAAATCTTTTCATTGAGGCAAATCAAAACTGTGAACATAAATCACTTGCTGCAAGATGCAACAGGTTGCAACTGGTCACATACCTTGAGACTCCCAATTTTATAAAGGCCAGAGAATAGGAGAATTGTAACACGCTTGTTTCAAAGGGGGATCTTTCTTTCTCCATCGGAGAGGAGGAAAGCAACAACAATAATAATAGCAATAATAATAATATAAAAGGAGCCTGGTATGTTTTGATAACCAGAGGAACATAATGAAATGCTGAAGCTCCAATATTTGTTGCTATTCATTGTTATACTTGTATAGAGCTGCAGTTCTCCCTCAACACTGGTCTTAACTTGGGCCAAAAGAGGCCTGCTTCCTTTTGAGCTCTCCCTGCCTTGCTCGGCCATGCCAAAGCCCCATTCATTAAGCTCAATTATGTGTTAACTTCAAACAACCCCTGGTAATTTTTTTTATTTTTTTTTTTTTTCTCCCAAACCTACCACAGCACAAAGACATCCTTTGGTGAAAATGGATTTTTCAAAAAAACCAAACCAAATCAAACAACTCCACTTCTACTAGCCAGACAACTGAAGAGGGAGCTTAGAAGGAATTCCCCTCAGCTTCACCTTGCAGTGTGTAACCTTCTCTTTCTGGAGCAAGCACATACACACTTATCTACAAACACTTCCACAGCTTTCTCCTTGTTAAGCCAACTGGTGGAGAATTTCTTTTCTAAGCAAGCATTATTTTGCTGCCTCTTCTTAGAAGACCCTCCTTTACAGTAGAGGCCACAGGCTTCAAGCAAAGGATATACTGCACTTGCCCCTGAGGCCACTTAAGCAAATGTCAGTGTTTCCAGTGGACTTTGGATTGGGCCCCACAGCATCCAGGCAGCACAACGCGTTTGCAGTCAGTCCATCTAGGTTCATTTTGGCAAGGGGAAATACAACACAACCCAGCAACAGCAAAGCAAAGTCCAGATGCTACTTAAGCCACATGTGATCTTCACTAGCCAACAAAGAAGTCGGGAGGAAAGCAAGAGGTAGCAAGTCTGACATCCAAAAATAACAATAAAAATAGAGAGCCCAGAGGCAGTCTTCCTGAGCGCTCCTTCCCCAGGCAATATTCCCAACTTCAGTAGGGAGCTGAAGAGGGCCCCAATTCTGGTGAGCTCAGTCCTGTTTTTTTTAAAAGCTAAGGAAAACTCCCAGAACATGGTTCTCATTTACTGATCCATTCTCCAGCTGTGGTGTGTAGCAGTGTTAAATAAAGGCTCTGGATGTGCTTCCTAGAAGAAACATAACAACACCGACAGTAGATCAAAGTACTGGACTCTTAGCAAGTCTCCAACCTTTGAACTACTCTTGTTTTCATCCCTGTCGTTGCCAACACAACAACCTAGGTTAAACATCCCCATATCCAAAGGGGAGGCCGGGTAGCTGTTCTTTTTAGCTAAGAGGAGAGGAAGCTTCAAACTTTGCAAACCATGTATTCAGAGTTGCAGCAGCCTTATCTGGTAGAATCTGCCATGGAGAGTTATGTCTGCTTTTCCCAAAATGTTGCTGCAGGTAGTTTGAAGGCTGTTTGAAGGTCGAACACCGAGCAAGCATTAGTCCAGGTAATCTGATTTACAAACTGCCCATTATGCTGATGTTAGGCCCAAGAAGAAAACCAATGCCAAGGTTTATGAATTTCTCTTTCATGGCTTGGTCGATCTTTAGGCCTTGCAGTACTGTCAACTAGATTTTCTTATGAATGCCTGCGATCTTTCTTCAGTCTTTTTACCAAATCCATCTCTAGAAAATTAACTACACATTAATTTGTGCTGTTGACCACACACACCCTACCAAGGTTTTCAAATGCTGGTACTTCTTTTTAAGTCCAAGTGCAGGCTTGTTCTCCTTTTTCTTTTGAACCCAGCTCCTACCAAATATTAACATTTGCTAAAGCACTGTATCTCCTTTACACTTAGTTTTTATCAGTGTCAACAGAACGTCTGGCATTCCTCTTTATGTGCTACTGCAAAAGAACATTTGCCTTGGCTGCTTTTTCTTCCTTACTCCTTTGCCATCCCTGGATTGCTCACCGTAATAAAACGTGCTGAACACGTTTCGTTAAACCAGAGCATCTTCCCTCTAAAAACTTCTGTCCCTGCTCCTCCAACTCAGTCCTGCAGATCTGGAGACCAGAAAGACTCTTCTAAAACTCTGTCTCCTTCCCACTTGCTAAGGGTTCAGCGGGGAGAACCGGTACACAAACACAAACACGCACGGTCCACACGCAGCCACGGAACTTCAAAGAACCCGTGCGTGCGCCCTCACCGTGCCCTTGAAACCAAAGATCAGACCTCTGCAAACCTGGCCTAGAGAACAGTCTTTGGAGGCTGGCCCTGCACATGGCTTCCACACAGCACGTGGTCCGAAGGGTGCAGATGGCAGCAGTTGGGTCCTGTGCCAGGAAAGCCTCAGCGCTGCGTGGCCCTCCTCCAATCCACCAGCCGAGGAAGAGGGGGGTAAAGGGGGGGGGGGGGGAGAGGCAACTTGATGAGGAAAGTTTTAAGCCCCTCCATGCAGAGCTATTCACAAGCCGAAAAATAGTAATAATAATACAAAAAAAAAAAAAATCTGCCTCCGCTCTTAAAAACTGTTAAAGAATGAATCCAGGTGGGGAAGGATTCCTCGTGTGGGCAGTAAAACTTTTGCAGCCCCTGCACAGAACCCAGTGTACAGATGAAGACACCGTGCCATGCTGAGTTGCAACTCCACGGCTAAGCTACAAAGGGAGTTTTCCCCCTTCCCTGACACCACCAGGCACTCAAAAGCAAAATACCTTCTAAATAACAAAAAAAAACAAAAAAAACCAAAACAAACCACCAAACAAACAAACAAACAAAAAACCAACAAACAAACCAAACTTACCTCTGCAAAATAATCCACCTTCTGCAAACAACAAGGGGCAATAATCGGGGTTTAAAACTACCTCCCCACAGCCCTGTCAGCTGGCTTTAGACCACAGCTATGGGAAGCTTTACAAGCCGGGGGTAGGTGCCTGTAGGGGAGCAACACGCTTTGCTTAACGTGCAGGGCTCATACCTGTAGCGCACAGAGCCACAAAAGTCTGAGCATGTTTACGGATGATCTGCTTGGTGTCCTCTGCCAGAGGCATTTTAGTAAGGAAATGTTCAATGAAATCGTGGGGGGTCATTGCAGCCAGATTCCATTTCAGCTTATTCACCAGAAGCAGCTCCATTTGCTGCAAAGACAAGAGGGAGGGAAAAAGGGGAAGAAGAGAAGGAAGAAGAAGGGAAACGTCGTTAGCTCCGCTCACGGACTATCACCACTATCCGCAGCTGGGCCAGACAACCCCTCAGCCGAACGCGGAGGGAGGAAAGGGACGATTTTCCCCGTCGGCGGAGCCCGGGATGAGGCGGGGACAGGGGGGCTCCGGGCCGCCCCCGCCGGCAGGCTCCCGCAGCACTTCCCCTCATGGCCACCAGGAGGCGCCCGCACCGCGCTCAGCCGCTCTCTGGCGGCGGGTCCGGCCGGGGCAGCCCCGGGGACCGGGGGAAGAGGGGCGGGGGGGGATGGCCCGGTCCGGGACAGGGTCCCCGGGCACCGAAACGATCCCGCTCCGCTCCTCAAACCATCCCGAGCCGCCACCAATTGGGGTTACAGCTCCTGGAGCCTCCCGCCCGCCGCCAGCACCCTGGCCGGCGGGGAGGCAGCCCCCCTGCCGCGGTGTCAGGGGGTTTGGTAATCGGCGTTTTTTGGTTTGTATTTTATTATTATTCTATTTTTCTTGAGGTGATTAAACGTGAAATTACCAGTAATTCGTCGGGTCTAATGGAGTTATCTGTATAAATGCACAGTTTTTCTGCGGTCAGAGGAATAGTTTCCTTCATTTTTGAAGCCACAAACATGCAGGTAGCTCCGAGCAATTGCAATCGGCTTTTCTTGAGAGGTTCAAACGACAAAAATCTGTCCAAATAATTCATAGCCAAGGGGAAAACTTCCTCTTCGCACTTCTGCTCCTCGCAGACCTGAAAGAAGGAGCGAGACCATTGAAGAATTATTTAATAGAGGCGAAAATCAGCCTTGTCCCACCGCCCTCATCTTCCCTCCCCCCCTCCAGCCCCCCAGTCTTTGCAGGGCAAGGTTGAAGGAGACGAGGGGGGGAAATGTAGTTGGGAGGAAACGGATAAATAAAGGAAAAACAGAGGAATCAAAGAAAATGAAAGAGAAAGTCACGAGTGACAAAGTGGGGAGAAATGTGGCACTGGAAATCCGCAGGCGATTCATGGTTAAAAGCGGAGGGGGGGGAGTAGAAATCGAAGAGGTCTGTCCCCATCTTTCCAGTCCGTAAATATATTTTTTAAAATTTAAAAAAATTGAAAGCGGAGGAAAATCCGAGCCCCCGTGTCTGGGAACGGGGTGCAGATCTGAGTTTGTTCCAAGATTTATTTATTTCTCTTTAATTTTTTCATCTAATTTGCCGTTTGTGCTGCCGATTCCCTTCTCTGGTCGAGACACAAAGGTGGCGTCCAGCCTCATTTCCCCAGACGTCATCTTTTCAAAAAATATTTAAAAATATTTAAAAAATTATTCGAGCTCTCAAAAAAGGTTGAAAATGAAGCGGCGGGGGTCCTTTACCGAGCCATGTGCCGATGGTGTTGCTGGGGGGCTCCGGGGAGGCCCCCCGAAGTGAAATTCACCGCCTCCCTCTCTCACCCTGCAGCACAGCCGGGCGCGACATTTCCCAGCGCAAGGCAGGGCGCTGCGCTTTCAAAAATTAATTAAAAATAGATCGCGGGCGCCTAGGGCTTTGGAAAAAGCATGAAAATGTAGCCCAGCTCTTGGGGTTCCCGCTGGGAGCCCCCCCAGACGTGTCCCACCAGGGGACGAGGCCTTTTCCAACTCGCTTTTCCCAAGCGACCTTGCCGATCGCGGCCGCAGCACAAGCATGCCTTTGAGGGGTGACCACAGCTCCAGCCTCCTGAACAAAGAAACTTTCACCCTGCAACTCCCCCAAGAAATGCCGGAGCCCCTCGGGCCGGTCCCCCAGAGCCCGCAGCCCCAGCGGGGTCCCCCGGCCCTCGACCTTCTTCCTCCGGCCCCCTTCCCCCGCTTCCCCCCCGCAACACACACCCTTGGCTTCTTCCCCGGGACTTTTCTTAATTTTTTTTCTCTCGATTAAATAAACCTTTTTTTTTTTTTTTTTTTTTCGCTTTGCAAAATAAAAAGAACAAAGATGGCGCGTAACACTGGCACGGGCAGCCGCTTGCATACGTGTACAAGGATATTAATTTTAATATAAAATTCTTAAAAAAATAAGATTAATTGGCATGGCTTTGCCGCCGGCACCGCACCGGACGGCCGAGGGTTCGGCAGCTTGGGGTGGCTACCGGGGGCTACCGGCGGGCGAGCTCCGTTCCGCCGCTCCCGCCTTGCCCCGACGGCCGGAAAAGCTGCGGGGACACCCCCGACCCCCGAGGCGGTGTGCCGGAGAATTATAGGAAGGGATGGGGGGGGGGGGGGAGGTTGGTGTTTGGGGGGTAAGATGGGGGTCGTCCGCCGTTCCTCCTCGGCGGGACTCGGCTGCTGGAGCGGGGATAAAGAAGCGGTAATACCGGGGCTGCCCCGGGCCGAGTCCCCTGCGTTACACGCGGGCGTCTCCGAAGGCAGAGCAACGTGTGCCGCGGCGAGGAACTTATTTGGGGAAAGGGGGGGGTGGGGGGTGTCGGGGTAGGGGGCCAGGGGAGCTGGGGGAGCAGCTCTCCGGCTTAATTGATGTCGAAGGTTGGAAAGAAAAATCCCCCGAAAGATACAAACCTCCAACATCCAAGTGGCAACTATTTTCCTCATATATGGCAAGATTTCTTTCTGCACGCATTTGAAGTAGGAGACGGAGGGCGAGCAGGTCTCCTCCGCCTTCAGCATTGTCTGCAGCACCCTGTCATTGAGGAGGTTGGCATCTAGGTAGCCTCGTCGAATGGTCTCCACCTCGCAGCACAGCAGCTGATGTTCCATGTCTGCCTCCGTCCTCTCGAGTCAGTTTTCTGCAGCAGGACTGAGTCAGTCGCTCGCTCCCTCTCTCTCTTCCCCTTCCAGGAGTCCCTTGGATGCTGCTTCTGCTACTGCCGCTACAGCCCTCTGGAAGCTGCAAAACTTTCTAACTTCTAACAAAACTCTCCTGTATAGTCCCTGTGACGTTACTGTTGTTAAGCAGAGATCAAAGCACGAGAGAGAATGAGAAAGAGAGAGAGAGAGAGCCAAAAGCAAGGGGCAGAGCCCTAAAGCCATCCCATAGGCTTCAAGTCCTTCCCCTTTGCTTAGCTTATAGAGAGCAGGGTTTTAATGCAAATGCAAATGAGACAAGGGCTTGCTTTCTTCAAGGGCAAGGGAGAGGTGGGGGAAACCCAAATTGTCTCTTCAGTGTATCATGCATAATTTTAAAAATGGAGCGAGTTCTGCAGTGGGAGCCAAATGATGAATGGGGCTAGGCCACACACAGACATGCAGGGATATAAATACAAGGAGCCTTCCTTGGTATTATTTTACGGGGGGCGCCGGGGAGGGAGAGCAGGGCAGGACCAGTGCGTTTCTTTTAGTTATCAATTATTATTACTTATTATTACCGCCGCCATCGATGCGTACCTGTGCTACCTGTCATTTAAGGTGTGCTCCTCACCTGAACTCCCACTCTTTGTAGCTGATCCCAAGGGGAAAGATTTCTCCCATTTCCTCAGCCCTATTTTTTTTTTTTTTTCCCCAGCTGAAATGGTTTCACTGCTAGCCGGAAATTTCCAAGGAATTGGGGTCTCCCCACTTCTGACAATATGGTGATTGCTTTTTTTTTTTTTTTTTTTAACATCCCTTTCACTTTAAAGGTTTTACCCTCCAAGAGGTGGCAGGGGCTGAGCAACAGCTAAATCTAAACCACAATCAGGGGCAATGCATGCCACGCTCTGCACCCCACCCCCACCTCTCTCACAGCCACCCAGAAAAAATATCCCAGCAGAGCAGCAAAATGGTGGCCACAGCTTCCTCTAGCACCTAAAGGGAGATGAATCGAGGGATTGGGGGGGGGGTGGGAGGGAGGTGGTGCCGGCAGTCGCCGGAGCCTGTCGGGGCCTCATCTGACACGCCGTGCTGCCAGGAGGAGGACAGCCTGTCCACGCGTGACGTGCAACAGGAGGGCCCCACCATAAATAACTCCCATTCCCTGGCCGAACCGCCTGTACCTGAAAGCACTTTGTTTTGTTTCTAATTTAAAAAAAAAAAAAAAAAAGCCTAACTCCTCACTTTTTGAAGGGCTGACAGGCAAATTTGGGGCCCGCCGGAGAATACTGGAGGTGAAGCCGATGTGCCACCACGTGGGAGAAACAACTGTTCTTGCACCAAAATGGGGAGAAGTGGGAAGGCCATAGAATGGGGTTCCTGCTGCCTGCTCATCCCTCAATACCTGAGCACTGGGGTTCACCTCGGCCTCAGTGCTTTGGCATCACCTGGGTGCAGCGGGGACGATGGGCAGAGCTGCCAGTGGTACAGCCCTGGCAGTGGCATCGCCAGCAGGCACCAGGGCAGCAGAAAGGTCTCCTGGCCATGGAGGACATGCCACGGAGTCATACAGCATCTCTCCTGCATGACCTGCAGGGAAAGCAGTGCCAAAGATCACAGGGCATGTTGTTGCACAGTTGTGTTTACGTAATCTCTTTGCATGAAATACCTGCCCGTCTTTCTCTGAGTTTACTGGTTTGCTTGACCATTTGTCTCTATTTTGTCTTTGTCCATGAAGGAAGATGCTTAAGGCCTGGGAATCTCAGTTTCCCTTGGGTGCCACAGTCTGTGGGGCCAACCTGAATGGTTTCTGGGCAAGGAAGCTGTCCCCTGCCCATCTATTGTGCTTCATGCACAAGACACAATCATCTGTTTTCACAACTCCAGTTTTTAATTTTTAAAGAAGAAATACACCAAGACCCTACCCTCCAAGACTGAATTCAGTCTGCCCACAATGCGCAACTGGGGGATCCCATTTATTACATTTCCCCACACCCCAACACTTTGCTAGGGAGCAGCTTTGGGGGTGCAGGGAAGGCGTTTGGGGTGGCCAGTCCTTGCCCCTTCTCCTCCTCCTCCTCCCCAGCACAGTGCCAGCACTTCGCCTCCAAACATTTGTTCCTGGCCACGTCGCTGGAACCACCCGGCCCTACCAAAGCACGGAGTCTCTCCCAACCCACGCCTCCATCCATCCTCACCCTCCCGGTGCCTCTGGGTAGGGGTGGGTTCGGTGAGGGGTGGTTTTTCCCTCCCCGCTCTCTTTCAGGCCGGTGTTTCATTCACAAACTCTGCAAGGATGCCGACCGGGCTGCGGGGAGCGGAGCGGGTTTGGCTCCGGGCCCGGGGGAGCCCCCGGCGGGCGGTGCGGGGCGGTGCGGGGCGGTGCGGCGGCAGGAAGCGGCCATTAGCGGGAGCCAATGGGGGCGCCGGGCTGTTACCAGGCGGATCGGGCAGATCTCGACGCACGGTCGTTCGCCCGATCCCGCCGAGACAAAGGGGATGGGTCAAAAGTGCCGCAGTCGGGGACACCGACCCGGCCCCTCCGCCAACTCGCCCCGGTGGCAGCTCCAGGCTCCGCCCCCGCACCGGTCGGCCCCGCACCTGCCCGGAGCCGGGGATGGAAAAGGGAGGGGGGGGGGGGGAGGGAAAGGGAGGCGGTGCCGCCCGGGTCCCGCCCCCGCCGCTACCTGCGCGCTCGGTGGTAGCGGGACGAGGCTGCGGTAACACCCGCTCCTCGACAGGAGCTACCGCCTCCTCCAGCGGCTCCCAGACAGCGCCGGATAGAGCCCGGGGCTGCCTGCGGGACTCGGCGCCCGCCCCGGGGTTTGTGTTTAACGTGATGCCGCTGCCTAACGCGCCCATTCCGCGGCGTTCCCGGGGGGCGCGTTGCGCGTTATTGCAGCCGCCGCCGCCGTTTTTGCCCCGGGGGCTTCCGACGGAGCTTCCTTCCTGCCCGTTCTCCCCGCCCTTCCCCGCCCGGCACTTTCTCATGATGTCATCCCGACCCGCACCGCCGCCGCTCCGGCCCCCGCGATACGAAAGCAGCCGCCGCTTCTCGCCCCCCCTCCCCCCCCCCCGAACCCCGCCGCCGCCGGGTGCGCGCCTGCGCGGCCTCGCCACGGGTGCGCGCATTCCTCGTGTGCCGCCGCCGCCGCTCGCCGTCATCTTCCGAAAAGCCGCGCTGAGCGGGGCACAGGGAGGGGGGGAAACCATTTCCCCCGCCCTCCTCGAGGTTCGGGAGGGACGAAACGACCCAAAGCGGTTTAAACCGGCACGAGAGGCCCGCGGGGGGCAGCTGCTCCCGGCGGAGCGGCGTCCCTCAGGACGCGGCGTCAAAGCCTGGGTGGCTCTGCACAGGGTTTACCGCCTGTCACCTGCTTTCCTTCGCCCGCTGTCCCTAATTATGTCCTGCTAATGAGGCACGAGGTGCCCTGGACCTCGGTAAGGGAGAGGGGATGAGGTTCCGGGCGTGCTGGGAGCTCTGGTGGGAGTCCGGTGAGGAGAGGAGTCCCGGGGACAGCTCAGGCCCTAGGGTCGCGCTGCCTCCCGCCATGTTTCCCCTGGGACGCACACCCTCAGGACTTGGGACAAAGCTTGTCCAGGTTGTCTGGATGGGTGCGAGAGGTGCCCAAAGGGTCTCCCGTGGGTGGACACGAGTGTTTCTGGATGATACATTCTGCTGAGGCATCGCTAAAGAAGGAGGTGAGGAACGTTTCCACCTCACCGAGCTTGCGGACAAAATGGCGGGTGGCCGTCTGGGGCCTGAGGGGAGAAGGGCTCCAAGGAGCAGAGCTCAGGGAGGGTTTCTGTGGGAGATCCAGCACCAAGCCAGGGAGAGCCATGAGCAGGGAGGGAGGTGAGCCCAGAACAGAGCAGGGGGTGGCTGGTCAGGGTGTCCTGAGGTAAGGAGACATTGCTGGTGGCAGCTGGGACAGAGCACACAGCCAGAGCTGAGGGAAATCGGCCCAGTTTTAGCCTGGACAGTGGAGGTAAGAAAATGGAGAAGGGAGGTAAAAGGTTTAGGCGAAGAAAAAGGAAGGAAACACGGTCTGGTTTTGTTTCTTAATCAAGGGAAACCATGTTTGGCCAGAAAGGAGCCCGTGGAAGGAGAGGCACCAGAGGAAAGCCTGGCAGACAACATCAAGGTGAATAGACAATGTCTTTAGACACCAACATCCTCACAGTGAAAACATTAAAACATTTCACCGGGAAAAATTTTGGTTTTAAAGCAAGCAGCTACAGTTTGTGTTTCGTTGTGCACTGTTAACCCAGAGCCTTCAGTTGACACTAAGTTCTGTTAATATATCAGCATGAAAATGGCCAACGTACAAGCTGATGTTTGATATGGATTAGTGAGCTCTGAAAAAGCACATCTTAGCCACGTGGAACATTTGAATTCGGTTTCCATTCCCCAAACTGACACTTCCTCCATGCAGTGTTGCCAAGCAATTTAAAGGCATGTTGTTATTACCACTGAAAGCTTGTTGTTGAGCTCTATGTTGGTAGTAGTTTTTGAAGCATGGTGTTATTATATTTGGTCTCTATTTTCCCCAGTATGGCAAAACAAAAAATGGATGTGTTTTGTGTTGATGACAAGTTCAGTTCTGTTCCCACTGAAGTCAGCAGCTGTTGGGTTGCTATGATGGGGCAGATTGCTGATGTGATTACTTGCTTGAGGTGGAGGACAGAGGGTTTACTGGAATGATCCCTAAGCTGTGTTAGTCACTAGTGGCAAAGGTCTAATAAAATTTTTCAGAGTACCTTGCATAATTCCTGATGAGTGCCAGTAAATCAGGATGGATCACATACACTACATGAAAGCTATTAAACTATTCCAGGTATGGGGTTTTTTGGTTGTGTTTTTGTGTGTGTGTGTTTTGAGGTTTTTTGTTTGTTTTTTTTTTACGTCTCCAGACAAAAAAAAAAAAAAAAAAAAGTTCCTGTCAGAAAATATGCATTAGTACTTGTGATCCAGGCTGTGGAGTAGCTCCATGGAGACAAACTTGCTTCCTGGCTAAGTGCTAGCTCTCAAGAGAGGTAGCTGAAGAGATGAATGCCCATTTCTGTGCAGGAAAAAGGTGTGATGATAGAAGCTTATCTTGAGACTGTGATCTGAATACAAATGAGATCTGGAACATTTTTTTGTCACCATCTCCAGATCTTTCAGAGCAGAGAACTGCATCCTGTCACACACTCCTCCTCTTGCTTCAGTCTGCTCCCCTGTCCTCTCTTTCTCTGCCTACTTGAGAGGGGTAATCTGTATATCAGATGCTTGTAATCTCTTCACCTGCTTTAATTACTGCCTGTGGCAGTTCACCAATCCTCTGGTAAGGTCCTAGTTCTTGGTACATTAACCTGGGACAGAGAGAGGGGCTTTCAAAATCAGAATCCTATCAACATCTGACACCCACCAGATTGTTTCAATATTCTCTCATCTTTTCTGTTGTCTTGAAGTCCCATTTTTAGGAAGCTCATCTGTCTTATTTGAGAACCTCTTGAATATCACTGTTTAACATGTTTGGTTAAACCAACCACCATGACCAGAACTTCTCTGTTACTACCTAATTTTTCTCACCATGCAATATTCTCCACCAGGGGCTGAGAGAAAAGTGAGGATGAGGTGAGAAAGCAACTTGCTTATCTTACAAGTGCTGGTCTGTAGAATGTAAACAACTGGGACTCTAGGATATTTCACTGAAATAGATGCAGTTCAGTAGCAGAAACTATCCCAGAAGGTCTCCTTTGCTTCTGGTCTCCTGCAGATGACTTTCTGGACTCATTCTAAGCAGGCAGAACTTTCATGCTGCCAGCAAGAGGAGGGCCTTGTTGTTTGCTGCAGAGACCCTGGAAGCTGAGGTTGCCCCAGTCACCTGCAAGGTGCTTGCATCCCTCAGACTTTTTTGAAAACCTCATCTGTTTTACTCCTTGGTTGTAAAGTGGATTGGCACTTCTCTGAAGGACAAGTATGCATTCTTTGAACCTTTAGTAAAAACAATTTGGCTCAAAACCAAGTCTAAAACACTGGATTATAATTTTGACCTCAAGCATAGATGCCAAAATGATAAATTTGCAAAACTCAGACATTTTTTGGAGCACATGAATTCAATGGGTGTAATACCATCAACATCAAAGGGAGCAGGATTGAACCTGTAATGTATAGCACTAATGACTACAATCAAATAAATCTATATTGCCTGGGTTTTCTTCCACCTTTTGCCTTGTGTGTGTGAATGTTTGTGTGCACTTTTATGTGTGTGCCAAATGAGTGGGTCTAGAGTGCTGCCATTTTGAATCTGGGGCAGTAATAGTGGATTGGTAAAAATTTAAATAATGATGCAGGGTGACAAGCCTTTGGGAATCTGGTCTGCTTGTTTCTGTAAATCAGTAAGGGAAGTGAAGAACTGGAAATCTTGAAAGACAAGATTATAGTCTCAATAGAGTCTTCAGAAATTTTTACACATATTTTGGTCTGCTTGTGACAATTCTTTATTTTTCTTGTGGTACAACTCAATTTGATTTAAAATGACAATGAACACCATATCTCTGTGGAAACACATAATCCTATATACAAAGTTATATCTTTGTATACTATTTATATTTATTGTTTCTTTTTTCTGTGTTTGCAATAGTAAACAATGTGAACAGTTGCTGCCTTGTCACCTCTGGTTTCTTCTTACCTGACTCCATCTCCATGGAGCTACAGCTAGTGACAGAAGAGAATGTAAGGTATGATAATAGCCTTTAATTTAACTCAATTGAATTTCTTTTGTTGACTAATTTTCATTTGTGTTTACATTGTTTTCTAAATTGCTCAGGTTTACAAGCTTAAATTGTGGATGCTTCTTCTTGGAGGGGAAGAGGAATTATCTTTCTGAATGTGTGTTGGATTTCAGATGGATTAAAGTAAAAAAAAAGTAAAAATAAAATGTGAATGTCAGTTTTAAGGTTGGTCATAGCAGATCTCAGTGCAAACATCTAACTGCAGCAGGAGTGCTTCTGGCATGCTTTCCATGGAAGAAGGAAGACCTCATGGATTTCTGTCGTGGTCATTTTTGCTGCAGCTAAGCACTTGGCTGCCTACCTATGATGGCTTTTTTGATAAGACTGTGCAAAGATAGAGCATATTTTTAATCAGATATGTCCATTAGCTTTAATATATTGTACCCATCAGATTACAGTCACTCAGGAAAAATGCACCCTTCGACACACAGTCTCATTTATCCTTGTTCTTTCCATGCACCCAGCTCTGCTTTGCTGACATTGGTGTTGGTTGTGCAGTCCTGTTGTGGATTTTATTATTTTTTTGAGGGGGTGGTGCAATTAGCCTGATTGGAGCAAGTAGGCCAAGGAACATCAAGCAGTAAAATAAAGTCTTGATGACATATTTGAACTCTTGCAGATCATGGGTTATCTGATCTTCAAGGTCACTGCTATTCTCTGGGAAAGTTGAGAAGAATCTGTCCCTGTTTCAATTTTAAAGGGCCCTTCTTGTCAATTTTAGGATGCAAATTCAGTTTTTCTTTTAAGTATTTGCAGTTCTGTATAGGTGAGTGTTTCAGAGTTTTTTAAAAAAACTTATTTTATTTGGGTTTTACTGCTTGTCAAAGGCAGAGTAGAATTAGTTTTAATAAATGGAAGGAAAAAATTACTCCAGCAAGGCTCCTTCTACTACCAAACTGAATGAAATTAAGAAAGGAAAATAATAATACTGTGAAAACAAAAAACCTAAAAAGAACTTTAAAATTCCTTTTAATAATTTAAGTTGTCATCAGTATAAGGAATTATATTTCAGGCATGACTTGTACCAGGCATGTCTTAAAAAGAAAAAGAGAAAGACAAATTGATACTGCTTGAAGAGACTGTCCCTGGGAATAAAAAAGTGCAGAATGAGGCCCTGAGAAGCCAAGTATCTTTTCCACTATGCAGTCTGCAGAAAAAAGGAATTATGGCCCTTTATCTTTAGCAGCTATAACAGATGGAATTGGGATAACAGTAGGAAAGTAGCATCATCAGAAGTTTCTGTATTTATGAGAAGTCAAGTTGTGCTTGAATGTTTGAAGCTATTACAAAGATTTGGTATTAATATGATTAGCTTAACAGTATTCTTCTGTAATATACATCATAAAGCCCTGTCAGAATGAAACTGAATGCTAAAAACATTACATAATAACTTTCACAGAGCATTAGGGTTTCAGGCCACAGCGTGGGAGTTTGTTACAAAGGCACCCTGAAAGGTTGGACACTTCCATCAGGATATACTTTTAAGTCAGAGTTATTTCCCCTCCTTTTGGCTTTATTTGCTGCAACGTGTGATGCTCTGACTTTGTTCATATGCAGGCTGCCTTAGCTGTGGTGGGGTTGTTGCAATAATGCAAAGAATTACAGGAAGGGATCAAGGAGGCTGTTCTCCTTTCATGGGAACCTCAGTATCTAAACTCTTGGCCATTTTATTCTTGCTGGCTGTGGCAAACTATCACCCTTCTGTTTGCCTCCTGTTCTAGTGACAGCATTATCAGGCAGGATGAGGTGTGACTTTCCCTCACTGATGTCTTTCATGCCACTCTGTACTGCTGGGAACAAGGACAAATCACACCCTTGCTTCAGGGATTATAAATTTAATGCCCTTAAGGAAAATGCAGTTTATCTACAAAGCCATGTGCTACTTCTGCCATAAAATTTTTTTATCTACCAGGAGGAATATGGTTTCAGATCCATTTATTTGACTCCTTGAAGGTATGAGAGTTGGAAGAAGGATTACCTTGCAGCTATCTCCTCAGGCTGATTTTACCCTGGTAAAATGCCATGGGCTTCCATAAAACTCTTGCTGACTCCTGTTGGGCTGGTGGGGAAAGGTTGTGTGTACTTGATGAAGTTGCAGTGATAGCAAAATGGGAGCTGGAGTCTTTGGCAGGAAAATCTCTCATTCTCCATTGATAAAAAGTTTATGATTAATCACTGGCTTGATTACATTACCTTTAATTAAGCTTGTAAGTGCCCAAGAACAGGAACGTTAGTGTGTTTTTTCTTTGTTATCTCCTGACCATAGCTCTGCTGGTATGATTTTACAAAAGGTTTTGCATCAATTTCCCCTTATTACAACTGTTCCAATGCTCAAAGGGGAGCTAAGGTCATGTTCTTCCTTGCTGATGCTTCCACACTTGGAAACATTTCAGTGGAAAGCAAAAATGGAGGTGAAAACATGGGTTGGTTTCATTTGTATCACAGAGTTCCCATCTTCTAGCTTGGATTCATTTCTCAGCTTTCCCTGGAGCTCTTGGGAACCCACACAGACATCCATGGGATTTTTTGCCACAGAAAACTGCTGATGCTAACCACGGCTCTACAGCACAGGCAGCTGTTAGCAGCAGTTGATGGTAACCTTCCTCACACAGGATCCCACTGCACTTCACAACCTAATCAAACACAGTGCTGGGGCAGAGCCTGGCAGCTGTTCAGCACAGAGGACATGGATCAGGAGAGTTTCATCCAAAGCCACAGGAGCCAATTCTGCCTTTGCAGAGGAGTGTCTTGGGATGATGAAGGGCCAGAATGAAAAAGGAGAATTTTAGTCTGGAGCATAGTATCTGGGAGAAGAAAACATTACTAATCTCAACATTGGTTTCCCTAGAGGAATAAAGGGCACTGATGGTGCCTGGCAGGCTGAGGTGCTTTTGCTGGTGGACTCACTGAGATCTTGGATCTCTTTCTGCCATTGAGCCATTTAAACTATTTTTTTCCTTTTCCTTTTTTCTGATGCTTTGCATTGGACCATTCCTGGGGCTTTGGTACTAACCAGCCCTTTTGGTAAATGGTGTAGTATTATAGGCCCTGAAGATCTCCCTCATTCCCATAGCACCATCAGCACACGGAGAAAAAGCCTTGACAAAAATCCCACTGGAACTCTGTGTGCAGTTCCTCCACCAAGAAGGGAAAATTTAAGTGCAATGTGTGGAATTTGCAAGTGCAGCTTCCCTTGTTCCTAGCCCACCCTCTGTGCTATGAAAATATTTTTTGACTAGAGGTTATCCTTACAGCAGAAATGTAAGAGCAACAAAGTATTATTTGAAATATCAACAACCAAGGGAACAGCCAGAGCTTTTTGCTTTGGGAGGGCTGCCTTGTAGATCTGCAGGAATCCTCATCTCCTTTTGTCCTGAGGAGGAGTCAGCAGCTGGGATTACTTAGGAATGATGAAGGAGGGACCTAATTCCCTCAGGAGAGGGGCTGGCTGTTCTGGGTGCTGGTACCAGTGCTGGACTCTCCCCACACAGTTTAGCTATTTTGCTCCAAATTGTCATGCCGCTCCAAGGACCACTCACCATAGGACCCCTAACATTCTGTGATTCTGTGAAGAATCAGCCCCAAACCAGAAGACTGAGACCTTTGATGGTATCAGTCTGGAGATAAGGAGGAGGGCTGGCCAAGCCAGATGTTGGCTTTCCTTGCATGCCTAGCAGGCAGCCCATAAGGCATCCATCCTTTTGTAAGTCACCCTCAGGAAAAGTCACTTTTAAGATTTACCTACTAGAAAGTGCAGGCAGGAGTTGGGAGAGGGGCTATGGGGCTGTTACACCCAGCTGTTAAGTTCAGCTTGCTGCTGGCAGTGACTGTTGCCAGCCTGTTTCAGACACTGCTGTCACACTTCCAGTCCTCACTCCAGTGGAGGTTGGTCAGACACAGTTCACTTGTGCTCCCATGCATCTTCTTGCTAGGAAGGACATTCTCAACTCAGGCTGGATCTTCTTTCCTGCTCTTTGGACAGGAAAGTTACCAGTTACCATGCTCTTATTCACTATTCTTATTCACTTATTCCTCTTCTGTAGGAACCCTCTCTACTGTCTTCCTTCCCAAGCTGATGGAGCCCAACCAGCTCAGGGCATTGCTTCCCTGGTGATGTAGTTATCTCATCCATCTGACTCAGATGATTGAGAATGAGATGGAATTGCACACAGGTATGCAGTTTTGGACTAGTTTAAATGATATAATGTAATTAATAGTAATAGTAATGATAATGATGATAATATCTTATGCTATAGGTGAGAAAAATAAACCATTGTCTCAAAATGTACCTGACAAGCAGTACAATGCAGTGTTACATACTCAGAGGAAGAAAAGAAGTTACTTCACTCATTTTCATCCCCTCCTCTGAGTCTTGTCTAGCCTGGGGGTTAAATCTAGGAGACAGAGTCATCTGCATGAGAAATGTGGAATGAACCATCAGCTCAGGCTGATAGGAACTGCAGGCTCCCACACAGCCCATTCCAAACAGTGCTATCAGATGGAAGTGAGTTACATACATAGTGTGGTGTGTCACTAGATGTCTTTGCAGTAGTTTCCCACATCACTTAACAGCTTGTTTAATGTCTCATAATTAACCAGTGATTTTCTCACTATCAGTAGCAATACAGCAAAAGACCTAAAGGACCACAGTAGAAGGCAAACATAATGGTTGACAGTAAGTGTGTGTCTGTGCCTCTCCTGAAAAAGCTGTTTGGCTTCCAAAGTCCTGTCAATTACCTGCTAATAGTTTGGTTTGGTTCTTTTAGTATAATATTTTAGTCAGTTTTAGGAAAACAGCAGAAATCTTGATTGTTTAAAACCTGATGTGATGGAACTCTGCAAAGCCATAGCTGTTGCTCAGCCTGCACAAAATAATCAGTTCTCTTCCCCTGATACTCAGAAAAAGACCTGATCATGGAGTGATTGTACCAAGAGCTGAGAGCTTTGACTTGAATCTGTAAAACCTGTAAAATCTGTAAAAAATGGCAGTTTACAGATGCCTTATCTGGTTTGCCACCTTACTTGGTATTAAATTAAAACAGAGAAAGAGAGAGTGTTTTAAGATGCTTTTCACCTCCTTTTAGCCATGTACCTTTGCATGTTTAGTATTTTGAAAAGTTTGGCAGTTGCTAATGGGTTTGCCAACCATGCAAGTTTAGAAAGTTTCTCTCATAATCAAGATCAATGTATTCCTCTCTTTCTAATTGCAAAACACTTTCTTTATCATGAAAATTTAAAATTTCCATAAATAGCCTTCCCAAAGGCTAAATAAGTGCTAAACAAAACTAAAAACAAAGTGAGAGGAAGTACAATGAAAATAAATAACTCAAATGCAAAGCCTGAATTCTTTCAGGAGGGGAAACTTGCGAAGTGCTGAGCACCCTTGAGAGCTGCTTGCATTGATAAAGTTCTGCATTGAGGTGCAAAAGCATCCTTCAGGGCCTCTTAAAACAGCCCTTGTTAGCCTTCCTTCTCAGGCCAAAGTCCAAAGCTGATTCAAGGCAGTATCAAGCCACAAAACTTTAGTCATAGAGGTGAAGGAAGGAACAGCTGGCAGATGAAGATGACAGATAACAAAAGTGTGTCTTAGATGACCCTTCTAGTTACTGAAAGGCTGTTGAATTAAATATTGCCTTTCCATAATTTAACTCCTGAAAACCCAAAATATTATTCCACACGTTATGCACAGCTGATGCACAGCATTGATGTAATATTGACAGACAAATACAGCTATTGTATTCATAAATGTTCTCTTTACAAAGCAAAGAGCATTGTAGCAAAATATACTTACTGCTAACATGATAGACTGCAATGTAATCAGTGTCTTGGATGAATTGAGAACACAAACAAAAATAGATTAGCTAACAACTAAATTGTATTTATCTTGCTTGACAGGGCTAGTTCAGTAATGAGTCATTTTCTGATCTAATACTGCTACCATCTCTAGTATTGTGGGTAATTGTTACTGCTGAGAGAAAAAGTTCAAACAACCCGAAGGCTGAAGAGGCAGAGGAGTATTAGCATGGCTGATGGAGGAGTTTTAGCAGCAGTCTGTCTGGTCCCCAGTAGATGCAATATACCAGTTAGCTGCAGACTTGCTTGAGCCATGAAACCAGGGGCTCAGCCATTATATATCTCACTGGGCTTTTGGGAAAGCTGAGTTTTCAGGCAGGGTCAGAGCTGAAGGGCCTGACAATATCCTTCCCATCAGCTGTGCTCCCCACTCTGCTGGCCACCACACCCCTCACCTCCAGTGTGTGGGGAGAGAAGAGACAACCCTTGCTTATCTGACCCTCTTGGGCTGTTCCATGGGCACTGCCAGCCCTAATGATATCAGTTATTCTTTTGGGACAACACTGGGATGTAGCCAAAGGTTAGATACAGCCACCTTTATGAACCCTGTCTTTATCTACCCTGCATTGACAGCAGCTCTCCCAGACCTGCCTCCCAACTAGCTAGCACAAGTATGGATAGCAGTATAACCACAGCAGCCCAGCACCCAGGACAGGTTAGGAGCCCAAGGATTTACCCAGGGGCCTGGGTGTTTTTGCTGGCCACCCTGTGCTCCATGCTGCAGCCAGCCAGCTCAGGCATGTCTTCACCAGCAGCATTGATATGGGGACTGTAGCACTGCTGTGTCTAGTTGTTAGTAATCAATATGAGTGAGTAGGAAACTCTTACCTCCAAGCTTTAGAAGCATCCTGCATTTGTAATGTAGAGTAATTACCCTTTTTTGAAAATAGTTGTCAACTTAATTCTGAAGAATAAAAACTTTGTATTGAGGTCAGTCAGGTTCCAAGTGGAAATGTGCTGTGGAAGACAAGTATTAAAAGCAAGAATGGGCATGAATGTGATTGGGCTTGATTCTGATCAAGTTTACATTTGTTTAAAGGCCCAGCCCAAAGCCTGTGAAAGTCGTTTGACTGACTGAATAAATCAGCTGAAGTCAATGGGATTACCCCACTGTCAGCCCAGTATGAGTGAGATCAAAACCCAGATCATTATCTTACTGTGGTTTTCCTTTTTGCATACTGAGAGGGAGTCGGTGTGAAGGGCCATTGATTGTTTTGTAAAACACCCTTTAAGTTCAGTGGGAGTCTGCCTGCCTGTGGACTCTTGGCAGGATATGGCCCATAAAGCTACGGGGAGGCTGAAGATTCACCCCCCTGGATGTGCACTGCATCTGTTTGGTTTTGCTGCCAGAGGTAATCAGACAGTTTGTAGCTTTTAGAGAGAGCCAATTGACTGCCTACATGGGAGAGCTTAGCCAGGCATGAAAATATTAAATGAAAGAATAAGTTAAAACCACCACACTCTTTTGGGGAAATGCAGATGGGTGACAGTTATCACTTACCACCTCAGTCTCTTGTTCTTTCATCTGAATCAATTACTTAATTTTTCTTTTTTTTTTCTTTTTTTTTTTTTTTTTTTTTTTTTTTTTTTGTGTGTGTGGTGGTGATGCTTTCATGAAAAGCTATGGAAATATTGAGTACCAGTAAGTCAGAAGAAGTGAAGGATGCAAGACTGCAGTTTTCCCATGGCCTGAAAATGACTCCCTCCCTGGCTTAGGGCAGCCACAGGTATGCTGTTAATTCTAAGTCCTCTTGCCAGAAGGCTATAAAATGTCTTTTCATCTTACGTTACATAAGTATCCAACAAATAAGAAGACTGTTATTACAAAGGCAACCACATCGAAAAAAGGTTTCATTTACTCTGAAAACCTGCATTAAAGACTTCAGAGGTCTCTGTGTAACTTGTAGGTTGCTGAACACTGTTGGAGAGGAAAATTCATTGAAAAGAGTAAGTTTGGTGCAACATCAAATGGGGATGCTACTAGGAACCACCTCATAAATCTTGTTAAACATTATGATAATTTGCTCTCAAAGAGGAGCTTGTATATTCTTTCAGCAAACCAGAGAACATTCTGAAAAACAGTGCTAACATTTAGCACTTTCTAATCAAACATTTTGGTAAATTTTCTGAACTAAAGAGGAATGATCTATGTATGTCAGGAGTGAAAACTGTGAGGTGTTAAGTACATCTTAAGTTATGAAAACTCAGCTGAGTCTGAGGATGCTCAGGACTTAAAGTACTCAAAGGCCACAGGAAGGCTCTTGAAAATCTTCATGCTTCTTATCATGAAAGAAATAATTCTATTTGACTTCATTGAGTGTTGAATCCTTGCTTTGCACTTTGACATGTTTTTCTCAAAGCAAATAAAATGGGGTCTTGTGCCAGTAAGATACAAACATTGTGACAGTGAGATAAGGCATAGGAGGCTGCCTCTGTGAAGATGATTCAGCATATGCATTCAGCATACCTCTTTGTTGTTTAGCTGTATTTTATCCTTCTACACCTTTACAAATTGATAGGTATCAGGTATATTTAAAATTTATTCAAGGTCAGTTAACTTCAAGGCAGCAAGGCATCCTCACCTGCTCATTTCACAGGAAAAAGGAAAAAACAAGCACCCAAACAATAGAAATCACCGTGGACATGTTGACATTCTGCTTGTGAACCAATATTGTCACAACCAAGAGGCTTAGAAAGAGCAGACCAGTTGGTGAATATGAACTGACTTACACTAATCTAAAATTAGGTCCAATATCCTGATTGAAGTTATTACAATTAACTAAATAAATACACATTCTCAGTTAATTATTTTTGTAATGCCATTGTGCCTAGAGGCCACATGTGAGAGTGAGAGCCATCCATACTAAGCACTGCAAACACATCCAGTTAAGATACAGCCCTGGTCTTGAACAGCCTGCTGTTCATATAGACAAAAGAAACAAAGGACTGGAGGCAGAAATCATTCTTTATTATCTCCCTGACACAGAAACAGGCTCAGAGAAATTGAATTGTCTTGCCCAACACTGTATAAGAATTATTTGGCAAGACAAATTATTTGGGAAGCAAATAGAGAACATCAGTATCCACTTCACAGGCCTGCCCGCCCTTTCTGTAGTGCAAACTCTTTTTTTTTACCAGAAGACTTCTCATTCACAGGACATCTCTGGACTCTTGTTTCTTTATGCTTCTTTCTCTCTTTTTCTGCAGAAAACAAACCTCAGAAGAAAGCTGAAAATCATGAGTTTTCAAAAGTAATATTCTTAGGTCTCTACCAAGCAACCTCAGATTTGTTTTCCAGGCCTTGATTGATTCATTTTGTAGTCAACCAACTAGTGGATTTGAGGAGATTTGAAAACTTGCCTCAAAATAAATAGTCCCTTCTTGCATTCTTAAGTTTGGAGGTACTTATAATGATGCAATAATGAACTTTTCCAGCAGTTTAGCTATGAAATATGACTTCATATGGGTCCTTGAGTCAATCTGGAACCTCAGCAAGTCAATGTCTGTGCCATCTTCCTGGCCATAAAATTATTTTCTGCCTCTTTGCCAGACTGAAAGTTCTAGGAAAGGTCTAATTGGCAAATTACAGAACAGCGTATCAAACAATAATTTTCCCTGGATAGCCACATATCATAAAAACCTCTTTTGAATAGCATGGATGTATAATTTGAATATATGCTTATTATCTAGTTCTGGAGTATTTATTTACTTGGAAGCCCTGCAACTGCAACAAGAAACATATTGTGAAATTAAGAAAAAGATTATCACAAAAATAAATGGCCTAGATATCTCCCTTTTTCAATCTCCTGACTGAAAAAGTTTGGGGGGGGAGGAAAGTAAGTCCTCCATGTCTGTTGAGTGCAAGAACCAGGTTTCCAAGTGTGGAAAGAGCCTTCAGAAACTCAAGTGAAGTTTTGATCCCTGGCCCCAGTGTCATCTATCTTGGAAAGCTTTCTGGTTTTAGTATTTTAAACAGGTCAGCAACAGTGAGATGGGAAACCTTAGACTTCGTAACAAACATTTCTGCAGTGTTTTAGCAAAACATCACATAACTGCAAATGGAAATTTAATATTGATCCTGGTCTCTTGCAAATTACCTATCTTTTTGCCAGTGGCAGCACCTCCTGGTTTACAGTGGTGAGCACTTAGCACAGAGGAGACCCAGAGCTCTGGTTCTCAGGAGATGATTTTGGTTCTAAGGCCTGGGTCCTGAGTGCAGGATTTGGGTTAGGGGCATTCCCTTTGCTGCTCCTCTCCCTCCTACCCACAGCTTCTGCTCTCAGGTCCCAACACCTCCTGCTGTCTCAGCTCCCCTCTGGATATTTGAGGCTCAGACCTGGAGCATGCAGCTGCCCTGCAGTTTACACGTGGCCATGATGTCCCTGATTCCAGATTGCCCCTGTGGAGAGAAGTCCTCAGCAATGAATGAAAAATATTTTCCATTTTCAGCTTCATGTCAGATTAATGGAAATTTTGCAACTCGTTCAGACTGATACAGTTATGGTATGTTTGCTGGTGTGAACAGGAACACAAGAGATGTTATTCCTGTTTCCTGCTTTTGAACACAGTGAAAATATGATCTGGGCCCTCTGCAGTGCTGTTTGCTGACACTTTTTCTTTAGGGAAGTAATTCGGGAAGAACAACAAAGGATTCTTCAGCAAACTTCCTTGCAGAAAAGGTTGGGTCTTGCCAGCTCTCAAAATTAAACCAATGTTCCCGTCAGAAATGCCTATTCAGACTGACATCAAAGAGAAAAATGTGAGCAGGTCAAGGAGTTTAATTTCCATGGCACTTGCATTTGTGATTCACATGTAGGGTGCAGTAATGACTTACATGCCCATTGGCAATAATGTAATAGAAGGCTAGTGTGAATAAAAAGAAATATGAATCAGAGGTAACAGTAACAGGCCAAATTCTGCAGTCAGTTGGATATGTGGAGCTCATTGAAGTTGAGCAGTGTCACACAGAGCATGATCTGAGTGTCTTTCTCACAGAAGAGTTTTCATGAATATGGACTTTATGGAGCCCCCCGTGCAGTTGCTGGTAGCTTGGGCTGGGGTTTTCAGAAATGAGGAGCAGTGCTGCTGTTAGGGGTTGCCAATCCAAGATGCTCATGGGGGGGCCTGATGCCAGAGGGCTTCTGTTCACCATCTAGAGATCAGGTCCCTTTAATGTATCTCAGGCTGAACACACTGGATTACTCTGGGAAATCTGGGTTTCAGGGCATGTTTCCTGAACCATTTGAGGTGTGTTTTCATACCAGCTTTGTAACTTCTCAAAATCTCTAGTTAAGGTGGAGGACTATATCTTCAGGTATGAAAGCAGAGGTATGTAAACTTCTTAACAGTGTCTGTATATTCTCCTACTACTCCTTATTTGCTTTTCTCATAGGATGATCCAACTAGGCATTACAGAGTGTTGATAAATAGATTTTCAGGCCATTTAATTTAACCATTACTGCATTTCCATATCAAAGATTTTACACTTGGCATGCCTGAGCTTATTTTATTTGTAATCTTTTCTCAAATGAGAAGTTTGGAATGTTTTTTCATTATGTGTTTCATCTGCAACGTACTGCCTTCATGTTATTTTTTAAGATGAGATCTTATACTCTACCTCAAGTCATTCTACAACTCATTGACTCTTATTTATTCTGGCCTCCTAATCTAACACAATTTCTATGTTGAAACTTGTTGCTATTTTTTTTCCAAGGATACACCATATGATGTTAAGCATGTGCTGTATATCAAAGTGCAAATATAAACTAGTTGATAGTCTAGTCACACCCTGGATAGGTGTGGCAGTTGGGAATTTTTCACTTTCTGTCTGGAGATCAGAATGTGCTCCACATACAGGATCTTGGTTGGGAGAAAACTGGTTGGTTTTTTGGTTTGTTGTTTTGGGTTTTTTTAATGTATGTTGTTTGAAGAGCTAGGAGCTAAATAGTTGTACTGTTTCCAGAAACAGATTTTCACTTGTTTGGCTATATTTAGAGCTTCAATCAGGAGATTTGAAGGTATGATAATCCACTGCCCTACTGTCTTTCCTTCTTTCTCTCTATCTGGATAAGAGGATGGACGAGCTTAACTCTAATGTCAGCCTGAGGCATGGTGCAGAGCTGCACTACTCCAAGAGAAACTCCAAGGAGGAAGTATGACTCAGAGAGCTGCAATTCCTTCCATGGTTCCTCCTTGTTCCAGCCAGGGAAGTAAGTTACTTCAGTATTTGTGCAGCTAGACTAAAGCTTACTTCTCCCTTTGTGCTTACTAGCCTCAGCTTGCAGAATAGAAAGAAGAGGGATAAGGGTGTGTGTCAGAAAGAAGGGAGCATCAGCCTGGGAAAAGGCATTTTGCTGCTTTTGACACCTTGATTGCCCAAGTGAGACAGGGACCACTCCAGCCCCATGTGGGACTTCACTGTGAGCAGTCACCTCATAGCCACCCACTTATCCTGCTGATTTTTCAGAGGGTTACATGGTTGCCTATCTTGTCAGGCATCTTCTACATTAATACCAAGAGCAATGCACAAACTACTGGAGAGCTTTATACTCTTTTTTTTTTTTTTTTTTTTTTTCTCTGCAGATTGTACCATTCTGCTGGTTTTCTTGCTTAATTTTCATAGTCTTTCATTCAGTAAGACATAGACTCTATCAGGCTACTGCACAGCTTACCAGACACTTCTGAATTGCCTCTCAGACAATCAATTTCTCATAGAATTTTATTTTCCATAGTTTTATTATACTCAGCAAAGGATTTGCAGGCAAAACACTTTCTTTGCCAAAACATTGATGAGGGTTTTCATAGTGAAATGTTCAAAATCAATGTTTCTTCACTGATGATGCAACTCCAAGGCTGGAGAACACCAACTGACGTGTGATCTATTTGCAAATGATGCACATGACTGGTTCACCTGCCTGACATTCTGCTCAGCATCAACACACTTCAGGGAAAAATATGAAAATTCACAGCCCTTTTTTTAATATGCTTTTTCATGGATGGACAACAGAGCAGAAATCTTGTACTATAATACAGAGAGATCTTTAGCTGATCACTGCATTAAAGGAATTCATAATATGATGGCAAAATATTATGTTAACTGAGAGTATCAAGTGAGAGCATATGCTAAATACTTATGTGATGCACTGGCCTGAAAGATAAAAGAGGTCAGGAAAACATGAGAGGAATTCATCCATATGCACATCATCTGGATGATCCAGGTAGGAACAAAACCTCAGTACTTGTTACTATACCCTCTGTATTTAACAGGGAGAAGTTTTTGGGAAATATTTCGTAAAAAAAACCCCAACAAAACAAAGAGTAGAAATCAACTTCAGAAAACAGATCTGGCCCTCATATGGTGTTCAGCAGCACAGATACATAAACACTCATATATGCTCTTGCCCTTCCTGGCTGAGTTATATAGTTTTCAAAAATAGCCTGTGAAAAGAAGGTTCAGATGGCTGGATCAACTTCTGCTTTCAGTAAAATGGAGTGAACACAGAGCTGAATTTATACTTCCATATCTGATTTGTTGTACTGACACATATAAAGCTCATCTTACACCCTGAGCTTTGAATGACATCAGTACTAATTCACCTGAGTACCTGACAGAGATCTGCAGAGATCTACAGAAAGAAGCGTGATTCATATGAGCTGGTCTTTATTCCTACACTGGAATAAGTGATTTAGAAGGAAGCATGAAGTTCAAACATGCAAAAGTATGTTTTATTTTGCATTAGTTTATTGAAATATTTTAAATAGGCTTAATTAAAATAATCACTTGAGCCTTTTTGACAACTTTGTAAGAAGCCTTCTGTGGCTTATTCTTAAATATCATCAGACAGCAGGCTAATTGTGTCCAAGTGCACATCTTTGCCCCAGGTAGCAGATAACTTCCTGTGTTGAAACGATGACTTGAGAGTGATGTGCCTTAAAGTAATCTAGGAGGACTCTCTCTAGCTGAATGCTTAGCCAAGGTATTAGACATATTCAGGAGGTATTAAACTCGTACACCTTCTAAATTACTTGATGGTTTTGAATTCATATGGCTCTCTAATTTAGTCAAATTTCCAGTGCTAACAATAACTGAGTATGCTGAACTGCCAGGGGACACAGGTATCTAATAAATGTGCTTAGCTGCCTTTAATTACACAGATACACAATGGACACTTTTCCCACCACACTGTCCTATTCCCAGTTAGGAATGTGAAACGCTACTTTTGAAATGGGAGAATACTTCAGAATAGCAAACATTTACATGTCATGCTTTGGAGTTCTGAACATAATCAAAAATAAGGGAAAAGAACCTGTAGTGGTCTAAATCTCACACTCTTTTGAATAGAAACAATTTCAAATTAATTCCATGAAGGAAAATGTTATCTGTGTTTTGTATAGCCTCCCTTTTTCTTTTTTCTATATTATTCTTTTCTCTTTCTCATCCTCTTTTTGACGTTTTCCAGCTTCCAGTGCTATGCATAGAAGACATAAGAACCTAAATGAAAGCATACATGAGATAATAGAGTTAGCAGTTTGGGCAGGGTAAAAACAGGCCACTGCTGGAAGTGCAGGAGATGGTAAAATACCAGTAATGCATATTGATATCTGACAGGGCTAACAGAGGAAGGGTTTGTTCCTTGTAGTGTTTTGGTTCCTGAGAATGCCCCTTGCCTTCTACATTGTGTAATATAGCCTGAAGAAAATGTGGCCAGGAAAGGAAAAAGGTAACACTGATCCTACTTTAAACAGGATTTAATGCTGTGCTCATCACTGAAGTGTCTGAGAGCAAGATATACTATTGCTGTTGCAGCACAAAGTTCATGGAATATCGAGTGTTGATAGTCTGTGCTTGGAGTCTGCAAATGTATGTACAAATGGATCAGATCCACAGCTGGCATCTGTCTGGCTCCAGATCTGGTCCACTAAGTTTCTAAAGAGTAGTTCACGACAGACCATTGAAAACTTCCAAAGAAAGTCCCAGGGCACATGACAGAAATGGCCAAGTGGGACAGCACAGTAGAAGAAAGAAATCCTGTGGGTTCATTTCTTTAAAGCATAGAAGTCATTAATCATTTCTATTCCTTTCCATTTAAAACAGCTGCCTGCCTCCATTTGCTAAGTAACTGCTTTCCTAACCACACAGAAACTAAGCTGTGGGCCCCAGAATGCTCATGCTTCCAGATATTAATAAACAATTTCCCTCTTCCACTGTGTCAATGAGAGCACGTTAACATTCTTAGCATCTGGTTTTGGTAGTGAAATAAAACACTAATGCTTCCACACTTAATGAATTCCTTCCAAAAATCTTTATTGCTTATCTCCTCAACCCAGGCTTCGGAAGTTTAAAAGCTTGTCTTGAAAAACCTCTCTGGCCTTTGACCTATCACCTGTGATGTAGGATGTTGCTCTTTATCGAGTTAGAAAATAATCTCTCCCATTGTACTTACTTGCTCATCTTCTTGTGAAACCGAGTTATCTTTTCCACATAAACTCCTACCTCAGAAAGCACACTGTCATCTGTACGGGCTCTTGCAATTACTGAAATGCCAGCCAGCAGGTGGAGACGCATGAAAGCAATCTCAGTTCATAGGCAGGCTGCTTTGACATTTCATTCCCATAGCCCTGGCCAAGCACTCCAGCGGGCCAGAGCCAGAAAATATAGCTATTGGTTTCATGGAAAAGTTCAGAATTAAAATCTTGGCTTGCTGACAAACATGTGACGGAGCAGCTTCTACTGTAGGGCTGCTCTGCACAAAGCCCCTCTGAAGAGCCATCCAGTCAGTACCTTTCATGTATCAGTGAATCGTGGAGGGAGGGAAGCTTCTGCTGACTCCAGGCTGACCTTGAGCCATTCAGTTTGTTCAACAGTTTAGAGCTGCCTGTCAGCCTCAGCTGTGCTGAATGATGCAAGGAGCCACACACGCTCCTGTTTGTGCATATTCACTCTTGGCCTTGTGCTGTACAGCAGTGGGGCTCTGATGGCTCAATGCCATGCTTCACCCAGATGCATTTCCACCTATTTGCTGTAAAAGTGCAGCTTGAAATGGTATGAAAACAGCTTTGCTTCCTCTGTTCCTTTCCTAACTCCTCCCACCCAGTGTTTCCTCTTTCAGAGTGGAAACACCATTGTAATAGCTATTTCTAAAATATCCCTGCCAAGATCAGGAAGTGCAGAGGAATACGTAAGTATGAGGAGGGGGAAAAGTAGTTGGTGAGTTATTTTGAGAGTGGGGAAGTTGTTTACATGAGTTTGGAAAAAAACTGAGGATAATTCTGTGTTGTTGTCACACCAGGTGTTAAGTTTCTAGCTCTGGTATCTACTCTGTAGAAATTGTAAGTAACTGAAGTACTGGGTCTGCAGAATACCTAGTGTGAACCACATGTTTTTAGTGGAAGAATGCTGTGCTAAAATACAGTATGGTCACAAACTCTTCCCTTACACCAAAAATCATTGCTGAGACTGTGAAAAACAAATTTGAACTGAGAACAATGACAGCATATGTCAGCATGCACGTGGAGATTACGGAAAGAGGGAAGGAGATGGTGTAAAATTCATAGAGCTTTCAAAAGTTACAAGAACTATCTGCAAACATTTTGAGATGTTTCAGAGCCCAGTTACATGATGTGCTGGCAAACTGGGTTCGTTGTGGAGATACTGGAAAACATGGTGTCTTGATTTGCAGCTCCAGACTCCTCAACATTTAAAGATTCTTGATTAGTTTAGATGGATTATTGGAGTTTATTATTATTCCTTTAAATGAGAAAGTTTCTTCAAACCTTTAAAATTCAATTTCAGTGCTTGTAAAAAAACATATTTTGTAGCTTTTCCATCCTTTTGGATTTGTCTCCACCCCGTCAGCTACCTCACCTCTTGCACTCCTCTCTTTGGAGAGCAGAGTTTAAAATGCCATTGAGGAGATTGCCTGCATGCAAAGTCCCTCAAACATAAACACACTTAAAGAACAGATTCATCACAGTGTGTTTCCAAACTGCATTCCAACTGCACCCTTATCCATTGGTCATTAGCTTAGATGTTGAATGGACATTCCTTAAAGTGAAGATTCTGGAAGCATACATAGTGCTCAGCAGTGATTCATCAGCTTCCAAGCTTTCTCTGCTCAAAGTGACTCTGCCTGGGGACTATGGGAATGCTGGGCAGGAATTTGCTACACTGAGCCTGCAAAACTGCCTTCAGATGACTTCTGGTGAGTAAGCCCTTCTTTCATTTGACTCAGGTGTTTTACCTCATTTGTTCTCCCTTTAAAAGTTTGTTGTATCTTAACTTATACGTAATAAGAAGAGGTTTTTTAAGACCCTGACTGATTTTCCATGCAGGCTTACAGCACTGTAACATTGATGACTTCTCTGCTGTCGCCCTGACAGAAGACTCAGAGCCATCATGAGGATGCCTGTCAGGAGTTTACAGATGACAATGGTCACACACTCTGCTTGGGGATAAGGCAAGTTATCACCATTATTCCTTGACCTGTTTTTTAGTTTGTAAATGACTGGGTCTAAATACCTCCCCACAAACTAAAGATATTTATTGATCTATTGTATAGCATTGCCTGGAGAGACTTAGCATTTCACTTAGATGACTCAGAGGTTGTTCTGTTGATGGCTGTGTCCTCTAATTTGTTGTGTGCCTGATACTCTGTGTGCATTTGTTTATGTGTGCATATGTATATATATAATGGTTTGCTTTCATGACATATACCCCTTAGAGTATTTTTCTTTTGAGGATTGTTTTTTAAAGAATCACTATTAGTCAAGCATAAGTTACTAAGGCAAAGAGAAAAAATCTTGGTTTACATAGGGAGCTACCAAAAATACTTGAAATAAGGAACAGGTTATTTTATTATTTAGGGCAATGCAGTAAGGGTGCAAGAGGAATTGAATTCAAGTACTGGATTATTTGGATTTACTTAGTATGTTCCTGGTAAATTGCTTAATCTACATGGTGATTTAGTTCCCCACTTAAAATATAGGGACAAAGCTTGACAACCTTGTTAATTAAAAAAAAATTCTATGAATCAATATGGACTGTGGGCATGATGGTGCTGACAGCTTATTCAGAACTTACACAGCTTATTCCTCATGGCCAGGTCTTGCTGTTGGGCCCAACCCTAAACAATATTCTGTTGCAGATCTCTTAAAATGTTGGTATCTGTGGCACCTATTCAGAGTGGAATTGGGTTCTTATTGGGTTTTGACAGAAGACAATGAAATAAAACTAAGGCATAATCCCAGCGTACAGTTGTAGGGCAGAACACCAAAATAGTTGTCCCAGGACAAAGTAGGTCTCTAAAATAGGCCTCTGACTGAGCTGTGTTTGCACCAGTCAAATATATTAATAAAGGGATAAAGTGTTTTTGAAGTATCACTTTGAAAGATACTCTGGAAGCACCTAACTTGGCTATGTAAGTGCTGCAGGCTATGAATCTTTGACATCTCCTTCCCCAGAGTATGAAATAGGTGCTATGTAATGCAGCTACTTGAAATTTCTTCCAATCTGAAATGTATTTCCAGAGCCCTCTATTCCACTGTGAACTTTATGGGTCACACGGGTGCACCTTGTACCTGTAGTTCAATTACAACATTTGGTTTATCTTACAAGCTTCCCTTCCCACAAGTACGTGGTGGTGTTGTGTAGAATGCACATTCCCATAATCATTTCATATGTTTTCAGTCTTAAAAATAAAGTTTAGATAATGAAAATACAATATAATTATACACATGGGAGTCCTGGTTTGGAAGAGGTTCAGCAGAATTCTTTGATAGAACAAGTCCCCAACCACAAAAGCTGCAGGCTGCGATTTGACAGTCAAGCATATATAATCACTTATGCTAAATTAAAGGCAGTGTCACCATCTTAAAAGCAGCCCATTGAAATCCCTTATGTCACTTTTGGCCAACAAGTGACAAATACTGTAAATCTAACCAAATGCATCCTTGAATAAACTCTGAGTAAGTTTTTTTAGAAAGGTGCTTAGAGTGGAGTTATATAAAGAAGCGGAAGCTCAAGGGGTACGTTTGTACAGGGTTAGTTTCTGATACTAATTGAGCTCTCTTATGCAGTCTGCACCCTGGTCCTTTTTTGCTCTGCACCAATTTCTAGTATCCAGAAATGGACAGTAAGTGGGTTGTCAGAGCCAAAAAACCAATCCAGAATTATTTTATTAGTCAGAAGAGAGATGTTAATATCTGTGAAGTTAAACACCTTACTGTTTAGGTGGGATTTTCCATCTCGCATTCCTGCTATTATCTCTTCCCTGAATACATGAACCCTCTTTCAGTCCACCAGAACTGCCTCTTTGTGTAGAAAGTCTATGGGCAAGATCCTCCATGGATAGGAAATTTTGTAGCTCCACTGAGAGCAGCAGGATGATGCTGATTTACACCAGATACGGATCTGGTTCACAGCATGTTTCAGTCTGAATTCACAAAGCATGGAGTAATGTGAAACAAGGAAGTGACTTTTGTGAAAAGCATTTTGGAAAGGAAAACCAAAAATGATGGATGTACCACTGGGGCAGAGGGAGTGGAGCCTGCCTCAAAGAAGACCTTGTAGAGCTGCCAACCTTCCCACAAAATGTGCTGCTGCATTCAGAGAGGAAGGGGAGGTTTCTCCAGGACAAATGCAGCCACACCAAGCACCCTAATAACTGCTTTGTAGATATTTTTATGTATTGTCACATCAAAACCAGACAGAATTTCCCAAACATTTGAATTCGACCCATCACTGATTAATGGAAGGAGGAGAAGGATAATGGGTGGGAAGAATAGTCATTGTGAAGTGCCATAACACTGGGCAGTAAGCCATGCTATTCAACAAATGAGACAATACATTAAAAAATAAAACTTTGTTTTCAGGGGCCTTCTATATATATCAAGAGCTTGATTCACAGACCACTAAAGTTAATGGGAATCTTTCCTTTGACTTTAATCAGCTACTGGTATAGCTATTACAAAAGAAGAGTTAATACAGCTTTGTACTTACTCAACCTCTACAGATCAGAAAATTGCAAGGTTGAAAACAACATCAGCTGTTAATTATAACTTAATTACTAAGTGCAACTAATGCCTCAGAGTACACAGACTGTTTTACCCACCTGTATATACTGCATTTCACTATGGAAGCTATTAACATAAACTGATATATGGAGAAAAGATTTAACAAAAGACAGAGAAGGTGCATTCTGACAAGAAAGAGTAGTTAATTTATGTTCCATCTGGCATTTAAAGCTCTGCAAACAAATTTTAAGGAGAAAAAAAGAAATCTTATTTGCAACTATTGCGTACTATTTTGTAGTTCCTTTCTGTTTCTTTCTCTCTGGAAGCAATTAGCTCAATCATATTATAATTCTTACATCTTCAGCTATGCAATGGGCCATATTACCATTCCAGGTAAATATGCAGCAGAGGCACTAGTCCTTTGTGAGGAATTGTTCACTTCAATACGAGTTTGGGGTTGGGATGGTAAATCATCCTCTTCCTGATCCAGATGTGCCAATGGAAGAGGTGATCATCTCTCTTTTACCATTACTTTGCTGGAGGTCCTACTTCCACCAGTCTTTTTTACAGAGAAGGCACTATAAGAACTTTCATAGTTAATTCATCAAGAAAGATTGAATGGTGAGGGTGCCTAGGGCACCTTGCTGCTTTCACAGGTAAAGATGTGTGACAGCACACCCAAGCTATGCTCTGGAACTCATAGGATAGTAAGCAACATGGCATCTTTTAAAAAATGCATAAAATGTGACACACACGGGACCATTAGAAGATGTAGTCATAATTTACCTGGTTGCTGCCATTTAGTGGATGGAGTAGTCCATCTGGTTTTACCCAGAACATGTTAGGAGGCCCTCACATACAACGCTCTGTCAACAGGTCAGTTGAAGAAGTATCATTAGAGATGGGTGTCAAACAACATAGAGGCTTCCACAAGAAAAACCTATCAGTAACCTTAATGTTAGTCACCAGTGAAACAGAAAACTATTCCTCTTTCTTTACTGGGTATTTCCACTGGGATTATTTTAACCTAACTTTTTTAACCATGCAAGACACACCCCATTTAGAAGCTCTGAGTGAGATTCCTCCCTTACAACTATCAGAAAGGAGTAGAGAGAAAGAGGTGAAAGCTGGTGGCATAGCCCCATACTCAGAAAGTGGGATGGTTAGATCCTTACATGTAGTCAGCAAACTTTTTGATCAAGCTTAAAGGGTACATGAAAATCAACAGTTTTCCAAACAACCTTAACCACATGAGATTGCTCTTCCATTATGCAAAACTCTTCCCCCATATAGCTGAAATATGTCCCACAATATTTGCTCTCCGCCTGTGGGAATTTGAAACTGCAGCTGTAGAGTTTCCACCAGGTCTGCAGGTATATTTCTATTTTCATTCACTGTTAACTTTTTTTCCTCATATGTTTGGGATTCATTAATAGAAAATCAATATTTAGTGACATTAAGTATCAAGGCTAAAGACTCGTCTAGACCAGAGCTTTGTTGAGAAGTCAGTCACAATTCACCTGGAACAATATTCAGTTGTTTCTACAGTACAGGAAATGCTTGAATCACTTTTTCCCTTTCTCTTATATATAAATGCAAGTGTATCCAATATCCTGGACACTTCTACTTGGTAATTTTGACAGAAAGAGACACTGCTGACATTAAGTGTTTGGTTGGCACTGGGAAGTCAAATGGTCAGAGCAAGTTATAGAGGCAGAAAAGTTACTATAGATATTTTAATTTCTTCAGTGGCATTATATGCCAGTAAAGAAGAGTTCTCATCGTCACATTTAAATGTGGCACTTAAGTATCACAAGGATAATGTCTTTTTTCCAACCAAGAAATGTAAGGTTCAGCAGTTCACTGTAGAAAACAGGAACAGTTCACATCTCATTCAGTTTTGTACTTACATTTACCTGAAACATCAGAGATGTGGATGATGGTGTTATTTTTTACTCTTCCTGTCTGGAAAGACTTTTTCTTTTAATCTTGACTTTTCTAGGTTTTTAAAGGGGTTTTCCCTCACTTCCTTATTGGAGAAGAAATGTTTAGTCTGAAAGTCTGACCTTGTGAAGCCAGCTGTAGTTCCTCATCCAAAAACCAGTTCATAAGTGCTAACCATGTCCAGTTGACTCTTTTTCTTTGACTCAAAATCTTAGTGTGTACTGAAGTTTAAATACAAACTTTTGCTTAAAATGGGGTGCTTTCCAAAACAGACTCCTTAATTATTCATGTTAAAAGTATAAAAAAAAATAAGGAAAAGCTCAGATAATACCTGGGAAATGTAGATTGCTGGAGGAAGGGAAAACAGCCTGGCTCCCTCTTGACTTTGCCTGGATCAAAGGGAAAAGTTGAGGCACTGGCTTCTGCTTACATTTTTTTCTTTCATCTTATTGATAGCAGGGTAGCTCTCCAAGACTTTCTGTCCAAGTTCCTCCCTTTGCTTCCCTCCCTTCCCAAGACCAGTTCCTTTCCTCTTCTATCCTTACACAGCAATATTCAGCTTTGCATTTTGAAAAGTCTTGAGCTGACTCTGTGCAGAGGTAATGGCCAGCTGAAGGATGAGTGAAATGTTTGTTTAAAAAAGCATTTTGGAATATCAGTAGGTAAAAGGGTTCTAGCTAGACTGCAGGAAAGAAGGTGTATTCATTCTTCCTGGGTTTTGTTAGGTTCCTGAACCAAACACTTTTAAATTTGTGAACCTGAAGAGATGCCTACATCTCTATTTAAAGAAATTACCTGGATGGGGATGGTTGCTACCAGTTAACTTCTTTGAAAATACAGCCAGCTGAAGTTTCATGGTTGTCTCATGATTTTAAGCAATGGTCAGGGTGTCCATGGAGGAAATTTTCAAGGCATTATTAGCAAGAATGTGGCTGAATACTTTCAAAAGCAACCTAGTTCCACTGTGGTGCTCCACTGATATCTCTGTAACATTCCCTGGTCCTGGGAAATGGGCAAGGCCATTGAATGTGTAATCACTTGTAAAGGTGAGGTGAGCTGCTGATCCATTGCATATTCAACCAAACTGAATTTCCAGTCTTCAGCCATCTCCACCTGCTCTGTAGATTTCTTTTGATTTATCTTTTTTTCATAGGCACCGATTATGCGCAAATCGAATGAGTCTGCTTCTTTGGGTCCATTAATTATTACATTCCATTTACATTTTCTGTTTACTTTTTCCCTTCTCTATGGAACCTATTGAAGGTCTGATGATTCAGAATGCTCTGGGAACACTATGTGGCTTTCCTTCTTGTTTGCCCATTGTAACAGAGCTCATTTTTCAGTGGAGGTTTCCCATTATTTCCAGGAAAAATGTGGTCAAACCCATGTACTCCCAAACCTTTTGATCTCCTGAATCCTCTTCATATCCCAGATAAAAAAGTCAGTGATTAAGACAGAGTTCCTAAAAGGACACATAGTCAGGCTTCCCTTTGACCAAAATGGTTTCCCAGTGAATCAAACCTTTCTCAGCTCAGGGGGGGCTCCACAATAGACCCTGAAAAGATGGATAGAGCAATTGTCCTGCTTAGTGATCCACGAAAGGAAAGGGGTCCTTAGTGAAGGGAGACCTACACTAGGTCTGACCTGACACTGCAGGAGTAAGACAATAAAAGGTCAAGGAGACTAACGAGAGGAAAAATACAGACAATAGGTGCCACAGCCAGCACACAGCTCCTGCCATGCAGACTATGGGGCAGCAACGTTAACTGCCTCAGACATGTGAAGGGGAAGTGAAGCGGAAAGAACTTGAAGTTTCCTTCTTAAGAATTGTGGCCCAGCATCTTCAGGCTTTACCCAGGCCTCACAGAGAGGTCAAAGTGATGCAGTTAGACTTGAGGTGAATGAAAATGAAAAATAAAGATTGGGGAGGAGAAAAATGTGGATGTGTTTTAGACCAAATGATGAGGGCAACAAAGTGACTGTGGGGATCTGCAGCAAGTTCCCAAGGCATTTTGGGAGGAACCAGAGAAAGCTTTTGCCTAATTCTATTTAAAAAACCTCAACAACTTGATATTGAGGTATGTGAAGACTTGCCACAAAAAGATCCTTCATTTGGACTCCAAGCCCCCAGCATGTGTTTTTTTCTGTGAGTGAAAGAAACCTGGTCCTTGTGATCCCATCTGGAGACAAAAGGAGGAATCTCTGTGGCTCCTGCATGCATCCCTGTCCTCAATGGCATCTCCATTATCACTTCTTTGTAGCTGGGCCTTGCCCTTGTTAAAGGGAACAACCCCTTCCTACTTAGCTCAGACAAGTACTCTGAATACCACTTTTGCATGCAGACACCAAAGGGCCACTCTTAAGTTAAAAACTAACATTTTAAGAGCCTCATTGGAGGACTGGGGAAGAAAATCTTCCTGGGTTGTGTTTGTCATATAAATAGCTGAACGTTATTTCCATTTTAAACCATATTTTTCATCTTTTCAATGACCCATCTTTTGACAACAAACTTCATGAGCGCTGAGTTTTGTCATTTCTGTGACAGGAACTAACAGGTGGAATAAACTTTTTCTCATCTGTTTAACCAAAATAATGCAGCATTTGAAAATTTGGTGAGTCCAGGTAAGACAGCTTGCTTTGCTTTGGAAACTTGCAGAAAAATAACACTTTCCCAACATTGCTAGAAATCAGATTTGGCTGTAGAGAGAAGGAATTGGAGTGGTAGTAATAGTTAAAAGGACTGTGTGTGGAAATTAAACAGTACACCTGGATTTTATTCCCAGGTCAATTGTTGGTTTGCTCTGTGATCCCAGGTAAAGTCCTAGAGCTCTTTCTGCCTCAGCTTCCCTGTCTGGAAATTACATCCAGCTTCTTAAAGAACTTTTTGGATCTTGGGTTAGATTATTATTTTCACCTATTTATTTTATTAGACATATATCAAAGAGAGAGAAAATTCAAGGAGCTTGTTAGTTGAGGACCAGTGTGAATTTCTGCTGGCATTAGACAACTAATGAAAATTACAATTTAAGGGTAAAGTACTTTTCCTTATTCAGAGATGATGACCGAATTAAAACCAAATTATTTTAAAAGCCATCTCAATTGGAAACTATTAGGTAATTTCTTTGGAGAGTGGAGGAGAAGGTAGACAATATTTCTTCTGCAATTACTGAGTTTTCTACAAATGAAATGATCTCTGTGCATTCCAGTGATGACCCCAGACACTGATGAAAGCTGTGTTTCTCATCTGACATCTTGTTTTAAGTTTCCACCTGTGTAACTCTGCATTATTAACTTTATAGAGCCTATAGATGAGCACAACATGGACAGCAAAAATGAAAGCTGGACCTTTCCTTTAAGGAGCTAGCAGTTTATGGAACTTTATTCCCAGAGTTATCTCCATTAGTGCTGGAAGAAATTCTACTCAAGATCAAACCCTAAAGTGATAAATGCTTTTAAAGCCTGCAGAGTTACCAAAGCCCAAGTAAAGAAGGAAGTAGGTTTTTCTGCTGTGCTGAAACAGAGAATTTGTATGAAAAAAAGAGAAAAGACTGCAATGTCTAGATTTGCTGAACATCTGGTTTCAACCAAGCCAGTCTGATCTGTAAGCTTCATTAGGGGTTCAGGTTTGAGAACTGAACACTTGCTCAAAACACAGTATCTAAACTATGATTTGAAGTCCAGGCAGCTCTCTCACTAACAGGAACTGGGTGTTAGGCTGACTCCCTTGGCACTTTGATCCAAAGCCAGTGAGCTTACTTTGGCTCTGGGAATGTGTAACTCCATGTCTCCAGCAGCTTATGGACCAGGATGGAGAAGATAATGAGTGCTCATAGAGATCTAGCCTCAAGTTTTGAGCACGGATTCACATGCCTTGTTGTGAATTAAAAAACACTTGGGATGTCTCTATGCTAACATTGTAGCACAGACCTGGAGTTCATGTGTGAAGTGAATCTCCCTGTTGCTCCCCTTGCTGTGCTCTGGTTCACACTGGAGCTCACAGACTCGATTCTGTTTAGATTCATCCCAACTATGAGGGACCTCAGCTCCAACAATTTTTCTGGAAAATCTAAATTAAGGAGTCCTCACTTAGAACTTTTGGGCATTCCTCTACAGCACTGCCATGACCACTGATTGCAGGGGACCACCATGGATTTGGGATGAAGATTGACTCTCTCCACCTTGTTGTCTTGCAGATGATTTTCCTTCACTTAGAAGGGTTTCATCTGCCCTCTTGGCTGCTCAGAATTAGGGCCACAGCCCAAATTTTCTTAACTGCCACACATACTACAAATGTGATTCATCCATCTAAATGCAAGGTAGGTGTATGCCTGAAACCAAATGAATCATGTTGTAGAAGTATCTTTTTTTTTTTTTTTCCATTGACTGTAGCTCAAATATAATGAAGACCAGCTCAGGTCTGGTGGAATAACTCCCATGGCATGTGCCTATTATCTCAGTTTTCCAGATTATGTCTAAGAGGTTTATTAAGCACTTCACAAGACCTCAAAGGGAATAGTATCTCTTCTAATCATTCTGCTGGCCAGGTTTTTACAGTAGGTGTGGCTTTGTATCACAGTTAGTATTAAAAAAAATAAAAAGGTCTTCACACAGCTGCAGTTCACATAGAAAAATAATGAGTCTGGGCTCCTTCTCTGTAGCTGATCAGGACCCCTGTGAAGCTCCCTTCTGATCCTCATAGATTTTTAATTGAGTTTAATTAGCCATTGAAATAATTTCCTAGAGTTTGTAGTGTATTTTCCCTCACTGGAACATTTTAAATCAAGATGGTATCTTTTTCCAAAGGATATGTTCCCATTCAAAGAGGGATTGAATTCCAAGGGACTCAGGCAGCTGATGTGCTCACAGCTCACAGCTTTTTCAGTCTGTGGATACCTAAATATTTTACACTGGAAGTACCAAGCTCTCTGTAGCAAATTTAAACATTCTACTGGTAGGGTTGTTTCCCTCAGGTGCACTGTGGTTAGACTCACAGGAGGTAGTTTCAAACATTTGCCTGAAGCTCAGGAAACTTGGTGTGATTCTTGGGGTGCCTTGCACAGGGACAGGAGTTGGACTTGATGATCCTGATGGTCCCTTCCAACTCAGCATATTAAACCTTGAGCTTAACCTACCAGAATTTTCTTCATTTATTCTATGTTCGTGTTTAATTCTGTTTTCCAAATCTTCCCAAAGAATAACATGGATGAAGTAAAGGCTCACAAAATTAGTTGATAGAGGTGAAGAGATAGAATCTTTTATATATTTCAAAATATATATGTGCTTCATGTTTCAAGATGTGGATCAGCTCTCACATTTGTTGCTGTCACAACGTGTGACACCTTTACCAATAATTTGTACTTCTGTAGCGCCTTCTGCTTCCTCGTGTCCACGTTCTTTATGTGCACTAACAAATGAAACATCTCAATAACCTTGGGAAGCAAGGATGGCTCTGTCTGCTTTCCATGTAGGTCAGCCACACTGGGATAGGTTACAGTTCATGACTTGCCCAGGGTTACACAGGAAATGTGTGGCAGAACTCGGAATGGAAACCAGATTTCGCGCTCTCCTGCCTTAACAACAAGGTTGTCCTTTCTCTTTGTGAGGCTTTTGAGCAGTTCATATGGATCTAGGCATATGTTTCAAATGAGTTAAATTTCCATGAACTTACTGTTTTGGACAAAAGGGGATGTGGAAATGACAAAGGGCTAAATTACAGAAAAAATGGCAAAAGCTGCTTGGAGATTTGCATACGTGGTCACAGTAGTTGTGTTCATAAATAACTAATTGATTACATCCATAACTGCAGGAACTGTGCATGAAATTTTCTAAAAAGTTAGACCAAAATGATTTGAAGGGTAACTGGAGAAAAGAAGAAGGAAAAAGTTTAATGTAATATACATGCATAGTGAGCATGGGCTTGAGCCATAAAGGGTGTTGTAATGGGTGTAGTTCTGGTGTGTGCAGTTCACAGATGATGCTGCACACACTGTCACCCAGATAAACTACTTTAACCTCTGCTGTATCTTACATTTTCCTGTATTGGCTGAACAGTGGTTTTCCTCTCATGTTACCTAAGAGAGTAAATAGTTGTGCTCATCACTTTTTGTTTAATTCATTAATATTCTCTTTTAAAAACAAGCACAATTAGAAAGTCTTCTGATTTTTAAGACTGTTTTCCATTTGCCAGTGGCTTGTCAGTTACACTTCGTGATAATTAGAACTTTATTAGATAATGGTGCTAAGATTCACTGACCACAGTGGCACAAAGAGATATCACCAGTGTCTTTCAGATGTCCCCTGAAGAACTCGATGCATACCTCAGTATACTGCTTACCAAAATAAAAAGGTATGGAAAACTTGCCTTTGGAAAGACACAGTCACAGAAAACTCCAGCAATTTTTCTTTGAGGGGCAGTTTCCCAGACAGCTGCTTCCTCAGCTAGAGAGCAGGAAGTGTACAGTGTCAGATATTTGGGACATCTTGCTTGTATCTCAAAACAGAGCTGTGATGCTTTACACCAAGAGTGGGTCTGGCAGGTAACTTTCAAGGTGGCAAAAGGCAATGTTTTCATTTGCAGCATGTCTGACAGACAAATGGAGAGAAGGGCCCTTAAGCCTTAAGGTCCTCAGTGATATGTTTTATGAGGGGTTTTTTTTTGCTTCATTGAGTCCATTCCTTGTTGATTTGATAATGAGAGGAAAGTGTGCTGTTAGCAGCTTCTGAGCAAAGCACTGCAAATTTATTAAAATGAAAAAATCTTTAACAGGAATTGAAAGGAAATCATTGATTTTATGACAGGATTTTCAGCTGACCGTAGATTAATTAAAAAACAATACAAAGATGAGCATGGGTCGAGAGATGAGAAAAAAATTGAATTTTGCCAGGAGCAGGATTGTTACTGGACTCAGGCATGTGGGTGGAGTAATAATAACACCTGGCCATCTGCATGCAGTGCAAAAAACCCTGTTGGCAAATGCTGAAATTTTATAAATAAAATACAACTGCCAAAGTATCAGCAGCTGCTCTGGAGATGTTATTCAGAATAAAACACACACGTAATTCTCTTACCTCACCTTTACAGGTGTATTTTTGTCCTATTTATTGAGCTAATGCAACATGAAAGTAATCAGGCAACACTGTACAGCCAACATGTTGTAGGAGTTATGATTGATATCTCTTGGCTTAAGGAAAGAAAACACAGAGACAAAGCTTTATCTTCAGGTCCAGTGGTGGGGGCAGTGGTGCTGATCAGAGGAAAGAGGGCAGCTATAGGCAATCCTGAGCCACCCAGACCACTGCTGACAGGCAGGGTACATTAATGAACTAAAATGTGGGACAGTCTGAGAAAAAAAGGGGAGGTTGGCAACAGAAAGATGAGGGAAGGCTTGGAAGAGTGGAAGGGAGAAGGAATGCCCTCTCTTCTCCTGCCTTGTTCCTGTTTTCTTCTAGGAGGGTATTTAACAGATGTACAAACATTCACATGCAGCCCCCTGCCAAAAGGGGAGCAGGCAGCAGGTACTATGAACTATATCACCCACCTTACATTTTAATTATATTCCTGCTCTTTGCTTCCTTTCTCTAGGGTAGAAGAAAGAGGTGTGGGGTGCAGATGACCTTTGTGGTCTCAGGCCTTTAATGCAAGACCTGCATCCCTATTAGCCATTGTTTGTTTTTTTTTTTTCACCAAGACTTCTTCAGCTAATCTGTAATTTTTTTGCCAGTAATGAAGTATCATGCAAATATGTAGGAAGCTGAAGTCCTGAAGCTGTTGGCAGAGAATCTGAGGCTGGTGTGGAGAGCAAAGCAGCTGCTCAGCTTCTGCATCCTCACCAGACAGCTTCAACTGAATGGAGAACAAGGAGGTATGGATCATGTATGCCAGGGAATGGAAATGTTACCATATCATAAAATGTGGGCTCATTCTCATGCTGTAGTGATGGTGGTTTCACTTTGTGGACTAAACATGGGCTTTCTTAATTATCCAATTCATTTAATTTGTAAAGTGGAGGATTTTATGGAGTCGGATATTGTGGCTGTGTTGGTGAGGCAGTAATAATTCAGAGCCACAGTTATGAAGTGCTATTTAGTGGTGGTGGGTTTATACTTTGGGTTATTGTGTGCATTTATTTTTTTTTTATGGTTTTGTAATTATTTATATTGGTAACAGTCAGTTTACAAAGATAATTTTATTGTTGTGTTCCTGTTAAAGAACCATACAGTTTGCAGAACGATTAGAGGAGATATTTTTCTCTATAAGCTACTTGATCATTCAAACATAAGCATGTAGGCTGTTTGCAATAGGAAAACAGTGAAATACACTTAATAAGTAAGGTCAAGAGGTTGTATTTTACCAGGGGGAAATAGAGCTAGTGAGCTCTAGCTGTTCACCCAACCTCTCGTGCACTTTAACAGTGAATCTCCCAGATAACTTATATCAGGGAAAGTTGAATTACCATGGAATCCCCAAGGAACAATTTTATAGACAAGTGGTAAGAGAGCTGCTAGAACCTCTTGGTTTTGCTTCACTTTAATTTAGTCCTGTCATGCTCATTGCTCTGGTACCATGGAGCACCTCATCTATCACTACCTGAGCATACAGAGTCTTGATTTTTAGATCTGGATTGACCAGTGACACGTCTTCTCATTCCAGAGAACCTACTTGATGTCTCTTAACCCATCCCATGAATATGTCTGGCCTACTTTAATATGTAGTCCAACTTTGGTGTTTCTCACAGAGTCACAGAAAAGGTGAGGCTGGAAGGGACCTCTGAAGGTCATTTTGTCCAACCTCCCTCCTCAAGCAAAGTCATCTAGAGCAGGCTGCCCAGGATATGCCCAGGCAGCTTTTGAGTAGCCTCAAGGATGGCAACTCCACAATGCCATCCTCACTTCTCAGATAGAAACTTGTGATCATAAATCCCTCTGCAGGTTCAGTAAAAAAAAAAATAAAAATTTTTTCCAAATCTTTGCATCCTGTTAACTTGCCCCATGTCAGGTCCAAACTAATGGAGCAATATGAAGAAATTCCAGGATAAGCAATTACAGGCAAAAGTTTAAAATCTTCTAAAAGGTATAGAAACACAAGCCCTGGTGAAAATTACTGATTCAAAACACCATTCATTAATTGACTTGGAAGGATACTACACTGGATCCCAAAAGCAGAACATCTTTATCCAGGCAGCACATTACTGGACCTAGCAATCCTGTTCTATGGCTCTGCTGCTCTAGTGTGAGTGAACTCATTTCCAGACAGCTCAGGTTTCCCTGTGCCATGTCCTGCTGCAGGAATTTCTTTGGTGTCCTTGAAAATATTTTCCTGTAGTCATAAGTAGTGAGTCTTTTGGAATGCTAAGGAATTGCAGTAACACTTAAATCAGCCTCAAACTTCAGTGCCCTCCATGCCGTCCCCCACCCCATTGTATTCTAAAAAGGTAGAACTAGGGTTGTCAGGGAATATTTTGGGCATTTTGGAACATTAACATAATGGTGATGAAAATAGAAAAAAAAAAGTGGGGGAACTTGGTGTGATCAGTTTCACTTGGCTAGCAAAAAAATTACTCACTGAACTCATCTTGAAAACTTTCGCCTTGAGTGGATGATCCCAGCAGTGGAAAAAAGGCACTTTTGGAACCAGCAGAGGGAAGTTTACCCAGATGGTATGAGAGAACTGGCATTGTGCTTGGAGATGTGGTGGGGCAGAGAAAGAGCTGCCCTAAATAGAAGGGACAAGATGCTGGGTTTAATTTAGAAATGCTATTGGCTTTTTTTTTACTGGAATGAAGGGAGCCATGAATCTGCAAATGAAACAACCCAAACCCTTCACCACAATCACAGAGTGTAGCAAAAGTGCAGTGGGCAGGCATTTCTAGGCTTTGATTATTTTTTTTTCTTGGTCTTGCCAGACTCTGCAGTCCTTTGTCACCTATTTAGTTGGTTAAAGATAGCTTTTAAAGTACAAAATGTCATCCTGAACTGAGTATTGAAGCTGCAAAGATTTTACAAAAATTCCAGCCATTCCTTTGGTTTAGCAGCTGTAAAGCTCTCACAACTGTTATCATTTGTAGTGGTCACAAGGAAGTGACATTGTCCAGTAAAAAAAAAACAACCCAGAAGTGAAGCCACTTACCAAGGACATAACTTAGACATTGGTTTGACAGCTTTTTTCCTACTTGACATGAATTAACCCAGGTCAGTTGCTTGTTAGAGGCATTTGAAGGTGTTTGGGGTTTTTAAGAGTAAGAGATAAAGTAGTTGCTAATACATCATCTTTCTCTTTGCATATGATAATGTGCTCTCTCATAAAACTACTGGAAGAACAGAGAAATATGGTTAGTAACTCCTTGATAAAGCTGGATTAAGATTTTGCTTTATTTATGTTAGCAATAATCATTGTGGTTTAGTGGCATTTGAAACAGCTGGAACCTTCTGTTTCAGCTGATGTTTTGATATGTAATTTTTTTCTTGGACTTCAGTCCTGATTTTCTGGTCTATGTGAAACAGGCAAACCATTTATGTATCTCAGAGGAGTGCTTTTAATTTAGGAGTTTAGAGAATTATCAAAGGTGGTTATTTTAATCTCTGCCACTCATTCAGATGCTTCAGTCACTAAGGCTAGGTTAGAAAATAGATTTAGGAATCTAAATTGGTACAGAAGTCAAATTCAAGTACCACTTCTTTAAACTAAAACTAAATCCTGGAAAGCCGTGCTTGACTAATGCCTAACTCCAAAGGTACTTAAACACTATACAATCCCTTTTTTTCCCCTGGTTTTAAAGCATCCAAGTTTTGAAGTCTCACACAGCTCAAAAGGTTTGCTAAAGCTGAGTGGTGAGATACCACGTGTATGACCAAATCTCTGCAAGAGCTGCACATCAGGAGTTCCCTTGCTGGAGGAATCCAGCTGGGAAAGGAATCCTCCACGCCACTGTCATCTGAGTTTATTGTCCAGGGCTGGGTAAATGTTTGCATGTGCAAAACTGAAAAACATGTATATGGAGCATCTTTAATTACAGTAAATCAGGGCTGTCCAGAATCTCCCTGAGGTGTTGGGGTGAGATGCAAGGACCACAGTGGTTGATGAATTTAACTCTACTGGGTGTGTAACAAACCTAAGCATTAAGTGTCAATTTTATTGTACAATGGGACAAGTTCCCAAACTTTTCACACTGCTGCTTATCTCCTGAGAGCACCTCCCCACCTAACAGGGCTCCCAGGTTAATTTGAGTGCCAAAAGAGAAAAGCAGAAGCTGTGACATTGCAAGAGCTATCAACTGTTCATGAGCCACTCCCAATACTTAACTAATCCTCAGTCTTTGCTTCCAGGTTATGGAGCCTGGAAAATGGCAGATTTTATAACTGAGGGTCAAATTGTTGAGGTTAAAACCTTTGGAGGTTGCAGAACAAATTTATTTATTTATAGGGGCAATCTGAATATCCAGAGGAGATGAAAAACTCTGACAGGGGAATTAAGAGAAGAACATTTATGACCTTATCTGTTGCTGTGTAACAAAACATGGGTCGTAGTCTGATTCCAAAGTCAAATTATTTGGGAAAATGGGCTTCAGACATGCAAGTAGTAGTAGGGGATGCTCTGTATGTCATTTCATCATAAACTTGGAGTCAGGAACAGCTATTTGCACTTTCTGTGAGTGTCTACATGCAGTAATTCACCAGCCTTGCTGTGAGATGCTGTGAGCCTTGCCCTGAGATGGCTCAGATGCTGTGCAGCTGTCTTTGGAGACTCCCAGTTAATTCCTTATTAAACCAACTTCCAGCCTGGTGGAACTTTGAATTTTTTTTTCAAATTACACAGAAATTTTTCTGAATGTGAATACAGTACTGTCTCTTCACAGCAGCAGCTCTGAATCGTGTGCAGTTTGCTGACCCTGAGACCTTGCATAAAGAAGTGGATTTCATGACAAGTGCTCTTGTCAGAGTGTGGGATGAGTTCCACCAACTGGAGCAAGTGGTCACTGTGACATCAAGCTGAGTTTCCTTTGGTATTTGTCATATTTTGCTTTAATTTTGTTCTGCATGTCTGTAACTTGCTCTTCCCCATGCTTTTGTGGATAAGGTCAGACTCAGGGAAAAAAGAGACTGAAATCTCATCTCTGTTGTGTGTGAAGAAGGTGAGACTGTGAATCTTAATCCTAAAAGAGAAGCAGGTAGGGATTCAAGAATATAAAGAGAGGTTTCCTTTGAGAAACTTGGTTTGAAACATGGCTATGGGGTGTTCCACTTAAAAAAAAAAAAAAAAAAAAAAAGGAAATAAGAGGGCCCTGGAAGAACTAGTAATAAGTTAGTCTCTTTACTTGCCTTATGTCTTCTCCAGTTCTGACATAGGATTTACATAAAATACTGATGGTGCATTTTCAACTTGTACTTGTGATAATGGCACTAAGAAGTGCCTCTGCTCCTTTTTTGCTGAGAGATCCTAGGGTGAAGTGGTGAATAGCTCTTAGGACTGAGTCCTTTATGGTTCTGTCATCTGTCAGATCTTGTACTCAATGTGCTCAGGAGTACCTGGGAGATGAGAGAGTGGGTGTGAAGGTCCCAGGAACCACCCTGCCCCTGTCTTCTGTGCTAAATTGCTGGAAGACACTTTGCTGTTACTGAATCTTGAGTGAGGGCTGGAGAGACTTGGGCCTGACCAGGCAGAGGGAATGCTGGCACGAAAGGGAAGCAGTCAAAAGGAAGTGCACATCTATCAGCACTGATATCTGTGTCTGTGTAAATAGTTCATCGATAAGGTTTCAGGAGATAAGACCAATAAAATTCCTTCTCTCTATGCACTACAAATGGTTTCCTCTGTCAAGGTCTTTACATCAGCTCTTGACAGCATCAGTCCTCTGCAGTGCCTTGGTATGTAGGTTTGCATGTCAGGGTTGCCTGAAAGGCTCAGCTCTGTCTCTTAACCCCTAGCCCATAACCCTCAGCATCTGGGTTTGGTTCTTAAGAGTTGTCACTTTTCTTTCAGATGCAAATTTTGTAACTGTTGCCCAAGAATTTGTCACCCTGAGCTCTGGCTGCAGCTCTAAGCCAGACAGAGCTGGACCTCCTATAGAACACATTGGCCAGTGTAGATGGAATAACAGCCACCCACCTCTCCTCTAATTTGGGGAATCTTAGGTCAGTGGTAATTTATGCCTCTCCAGCCCCATATGTAGTTAATCAAGATGTGTTGTGATTGCTGTGTGAAACTGTTGAACAGTAGCTGGAATAAAACTCTAGGAAAAGCCAAATCCCACTGTCATTTCATGCTGGACCTGAGGTTTGACCCTGAGACTTTGAACATCTTCAGAAAGCAAAGCTCATGAGAAAATGCTCTAACCAAAACCAAGTGAGGTCCTGGTTTTTCATTTTTGGGGGAATGTCTTATGGTTGAGTTTTATTTCCACTCCTAAGGAAAGCACTAAAACAATCCAGGAAGCTGTTACAAAGCATGATTATGAATACATTAATTGTTGGTCAGTCAAGTGATTTGTTTGAATAAAAGCAAAATAGTTCATTTAGATTTCAACTTGAAATAGTATGAGAAATAGGAAAAAAATTGCAATACAAAATTTAAAATTTTATTCTGGAAAGGTAGCATTTAATGTTCAATTAGCTGATTCTTCTAAAGGAACATTAGTCAAGATAATCACTCTTATACAGATTTTTTTTCCAAGAATCTGCAGTTTCCTACAGTTTAAATGTAACTGACCTATGCTTAAAATAAACACCTAACACTGTATTAAAATGGGGACCTAATCTCAACTATTTCAATGTTGCTAGAGAACCTATAGTATCCAAAAATGTCTGAAACAGATAAAGGTTTGGGTTTTTTTTTCTTGGTGAGCCAGAGTATTTGTATGGAAAAAAATATGGTGTAGAATTCTTTATCAGATGACGATTTTAAACTCAACTGGAACAATTCAGAAATCTGTTAATTCTGACAGTCTGTTGTAGCTCACTTTCATTTTCATATACTGAGTCTAAGGAAACCTCTCAAATATTTTCTGGCTGACTGAAAAAGTCTCAGAGAAGAGCACACATTTGTTGATGAGCTAAATACCCTTCTCTGGTTAACTCCAGCTGCAGCTGTTTGCATTTTTTAGCCATTGATTTGCACTGCAGTCTCAGTCCAGCTCTGCTCCCTCCTGCCTGACAGTAAGAGAGAAATCAGTCCCTGTAGCTGTCCCTTGGTATTGATGGAGACCCTGTGACACCCTTGGGAAGCTGGTTTTCTCATGGCAGCAATGAAGCTCAACAGTAGCTGTTTGGAATCAATGGAAATTAAATGTGGATAATAGGCATTAATCGAACATTTATTGGAAATAATTTAAATTATGTATAGTTGTGACTTAGTTAATGGAAATTAATGACTACTGTTTGGGTATAAGCAAAACTGCTGGAGTGTAATGAAGGTCAATATAAGCAGTTAAAAATGATTGAGTTACGGAAGTACTTATTGATGTTAGTGATCTTCAGTATTTCCCATCTTAAATATAATACTGGCTGTATTGCTGTGGACTTAATCTAGAATACAGGGATAAAAAAATTCATAATAATATTATAAATGTAAAGTGTCACTAATCTGGTAACTTGCTACACCAGTTATTGAAATAATTAATGCAGTAGATCATGTTTAATTATAGTCTTGTATTTACAGACAAACTTGAAACTGAGGCTGTTACTGATTAAAAGAGGTGCCATACTGCAGGCTTTTCTAACCCTCCAACTATATTGCTCTTGAATTTCATACAGTGTAACTTAGATTTTTACATCTGATTTGAATTACTTGAACGTCTTAAAAGACGTGTTCCAACCAGATGTGAGAAATGGCTTTGGTTTGGAAAGTTTCAAAGAAGGACCACCAAGTAATGAGGAAAAAAACAACTCTATTATTTTTTCACCTACACCTTCAGCAGGGGAAAAAAAAAAATATTCCAATTTATTAATATGACTTGGGATCCTGTCAGGAAAATGTTCTCTACCTGCAAAGCATCTTTACCATTTTAGCAGCCAGCCAAAGGTTACATACTGGACTTGATAAACCTCTGTAATTGAAGGAATTAAACACTTCTGTACATAGCATTACAATTTGCTGTTCTTTATGCATGTTCTGTCTCAAAGCCAGGGCCTTAACTATGCAGAATTTCTCCTAGTTAAGCTCTGCTTGCTTAATTAACTGCAATAATTGGCTGTACTGATCGAATACATACATTCTAGTTAACTGTACTAAGCCCATTTTTGTTTCTCTCTTCTTTTTTTTTTTGTCATTAAACTTTTGGATTTTCTTATTTAATTTAATTATATGTTAAAAATATTTAAATTTAATTCAAGTATCCAACTTAATGTGAAGATGTTACCTCTTTAAGAGGAAGATGTGGTAATGGACTACTTTTGTGACACATTTTGTTGTCTTTACTTGATGGAAGTGCTTTATCTTTCAGAATTGGCTTTGTGTTGCAAAATTATGTTATAAGGAGCAAAGACATTCCAGTTTCTGAAATAGTCTGTGACATGTAGAGAAAGCCCTCTATTCCTGTGAATTCTCATCAGCAAACTGGGGATGACTTCTAGAAATCGACCACAAAAAGAAAATGAAAAAAAGCAAAGTGAATTTGTAAACAAAAGGTAAAGAGAGGTTAGAGATTTCTTTGGAAATACTTCTAAAATTCTGTTGAGCATACCACTGAAAACTGAAAGAATTAAGTAGTTTGTTATGCCATATACAGCCTTTAATACTGGTATGTATTTCAAGCTAGTGGTAAATGCAAAGGAACTATACTAAACAGGTCACATTATCTCACAAAGATACCATCTGTACTTACCTGTGAGAAGTCCAAGGAGTACAGAGACCTCGTTTCAAGTACTGAATTGACTGGAAAATATAATTGGCATTATTCCTTTTAATTATACCTGGTGATTTGTTCTGGGATATACACTCCTGACCTTGATATGCTATAAACAACCTTCATTTAACAGGGATTAAGTTTGGCTGTGTGAGATAACCCACCTTAACATCAACTCTGTCTGCAAGAAGATGCCAGGCTGTGGAAAGCCTCCCACCCCTTCCCTGCTGATGGCCACTACACTCCTGCAGAGACCTCCTCCTGCCACCAGCTGACAACATCCCATGGTTGAGCCTTCTGAGGTAAAAAACACTGTTTTATCAAGACCATCAACATTAGCTTTGTTTGGGACTGACAGATGTGACACAAGTTCAACAAGCAATGATTTATGTATTCCTGAGTTTTTTTTGTCACAAAGCATTGGTGGAGAGACCCCCTCAACACTTCTGAATCCTTTGGGTTCTGGAAGGCAAAGTCTTCCTAATGCAGATTGGACAAAGGTGGACCTCACAAAGCTCTTCTGCACCCTCTGAGCTGGTCTGGTGGAGGCTGGTTCCAGCCCACAAGATCTGTTTTGTGCCCAGACTTCACACCAAGTCTGGCCATTCCAGCTCCCAAACTGGTGCTTGGATCAAGTCAGCTCAGAACACAAAAGATGGGGCTGCCTCTGCTGTCCCAAGATATCTGAAGCAGAAAGTGTAAGGGTTCCAGCATCTCTTTTCCCAACAGAAGCAAAATGCTAAGACTTAAACATTTCCTACACAGCTCACAAATGAACTGAACTGTCCAAGTCCTGGGCCTGGTTGTGGCTCCTGTCCAACTAGAAATTTGGGGAGAAGTGGGCATTTCTTCTGCAAATTCCTTTCCAGGCACTGGACAAGCACACTCAGGCACGTGGAGTGAAGTGGTTACATCTTTATTGAGGGTTTTGTTACAGGTTGAGTTAAGCCTTGTTGAAAATAGTGGGCTTAACCACCGCCCTTTTCTTCTGAGCTACAGAAGACAGTTCAGCACATGTTTGCCCAAAACAAAGGCAGCCATAAGGTTGCCCAGGAATTTAAAGGATCTGGGTGGGGAGCCTTGTTGAGTGTGTTTTGGGCAGGGATGCACATGGAAAAGAGACAGAGCAGCTTGAGCAGCAAAAAAAGGAGCACAAAAGTAAACTGGGAGGAGAGGTTCAGGAGCCCTGGTGCACAGTTTTGGGAGGCGCCTGGAGACAACGATTTTGGTCCTGAGATTTGCTGATGAGACCTTGGAAACACAAACAAGGAATCTTCCTTCTGTTACCTGAGTTGGGGTACATGGTTTAGTAGTGATTCAAAAGTAGGGAAGAGTATATTCACTCCCATTTCAAGCTGTATGCAATTGTAGTTGTCCCAAGTAAAAAAAAAAAAAGAATAAAATACACAGGAGGTGAAGAAGCAGCAAGAATTTTGCTTACCTGTGGTCTTGAAGTGCATAACCAAAATACCTTACTACCACCTTTAACCATTAGAGACTTCTGCAAGACTGGTTACTTGTTGTGCCAACTTAAGGGAGTCCTGAGAAGTCTATTTTTGATTAACAGAAAGGCACAGTCTGAACGAAATTATTTGAAAATTCCCAGATAACTCTGTCTCCTCTTGTAGGTTATGAACAGTGAATTTGGTAAATTCTGTATGCAATTGAAACAAAGCACCCGAGACCTTTAGTTACTAAACCTGAGTGAAATATTTGAACAATCTGATAACAAACACAGAAACAGGCCCTGGACTGCTTATTTAAGCCACAGTTGCAACAAGAACTGTGGAAGATTTACCTGTGGTGGGACTGAAGATGTGGTTAGAGATTCTGAGTTGATTTTAAAACTCATATAACTGTTTATTTCTGTATATTTCAGCTGGGGGCAAAGGCCTTATCATTGCAGAAACAGGGATTTATAGCTCTTTATTCCCTTTAGCATTCGTGTGGAAGGCCACCGAGCCCTGTCTCCCAGACTTGCTGATAAAAAGATAATCATCTTGTCAGTGAACTTCCTAGGAACCAAGTCCTCCCCCAGCTGGAAGCAATGGAAATGCTACTGCTGACTTCAGTGGTAGTAAATTTCAGTTTTAACATTTTTTATGACACCTCTTTTTGGAACAGATACGTTTACTTGAGCATTGGTTACTAATTGCCTGCATTTTATTTGTGTATATTTTATGTAAATGAGACTCATAATGTGTTTCTGATTCTTTAAAAAAAAAAAAGCCCCAAGCATGTGGAAAAGAAGGACTGTCTGTGCTGAGCAGATCTTTTATATACTGAACTTTTTAATCTCCTTTGTCTTCCTTTTGATTATCCATCCACAGGTGGATGGTGTTTATGAAGTGAGGTTTGGCAGATAGTTCATAAAATAGAAATTATCTTTTTTGTGATATGTAGAGAAGGGGAGAGAGAAGTGCCTTCAGCAGTTTAAATTTTTTTTTTTTTTCACTCTTAAGTACAGCTCAGCATGACCTGAAAGGACAGAGATACCAACCTAAAAATCAAGCTTATACAGCGGGAATGCAAATTGCCTCCTCAGAGCATCACCTTATGTGGCATCACTCTGTACTGTATTGAAATTAACTCAGGCTGGGTGTTTGTGCTGTTTTTTATTTAATGATTCTTGAGCAGAGGAAGAATTCTGCTTCTAGTGACACAAGATAAAGCACTGACCTCTGCAGCAGTGTTTGTCCTGAATGCCCTCCTCCTCCACTGAATTTCACAGTGAAGGGCACTCACTTTATACCTTACCTCATGAATAATTGGATTTATTCATGATAAAATAGGCATTGCTTTTAGACAAAGCATTATCATTCTACAAACTGAAACCAAGGGAGTTCTGTGTTCCAAGTTAAGGTATTAAATGATGTGCTTGGTACTTCTGCATTAAATAGTCTGGGCTTCCTTTAAAAATCTGAATGTCAATTTAGTTTTTGGATACTGTCTGTCTAAGAGACCACAGAGCCTCTAGTATTGAATACTCACAATTTATCTCTCTTTTAATAACTTGTTTATAATAACTGCTGAATGATTTTTAGAGCAAATTGCTTCATAGTTCTGAAAACTCACTGAGCAAGATGGTACTTGGTAGGGCTGGCATAATCTCATCTCCATTAACCAAGCCACTGCTTGATTTTGCTAATGGGGCTGGCCAAAATCTCAATGATATAAATCCAAATTTTGCAAATTAAGACTTCTATCAGCGATGAACTAAATATCTCATTTTGGCTATAGAAAATCTAGCTTTGAGTCTGAATTTTGTAGTCTGGGTTTCCCTCTACTTCCTGTCTGAGAGCATCATTACAGCGAGTTCCCATTTAATTGCAATGCTTGTGGCATGTATATGTGCTAAACAAAGGAATGTAATAAAAAAATTTATGAGTTAGTTACACTTTGAAGCACTAAAGTGTTAAAGAGCTAAAAAGAGCTCTGTTTTTTCCCCCCAGGTCCTTCAAGCCAGGAACCGTTTGCAAGGCAGGGAGCACATTTGGGATCTGACTGCTATTTTTATTCTTTTTTTGCAGTGTACTACCTACACATCTTGTTTGGTTTCCATGAAGTGACAGAGATCTACACAGTGAGGCACGAGGTGGTGACATGAAACTCTCTCAGTGATTTTTCAAAGTATGCAACCCATAAATCATTCACCTTAACCCGGGCCCATATTTGCCTGGAAAAGGCCTCCCAATCATCTCAAAAGCTGATTTCCCTGAAGTCCTCCCAGCTGTATGTGAAGCACAAAACAAAGTTATAAAGGTAGGTTTGAGATGGCTCCAGGGTTTGTAATGGATGCTTTGCACAGCTGGAATGATGAGTGGGTGAGGAGAGTTGAGAATGAATGAAGTGTGGGTGGTGGAAATATTCACCGGGCATGTCATGGCCAGGGGAGGAAGCACAGGGTGCTCCGTGGTGGCAGAGATGGTAAGGCTGACATGGGTAAGTCCCCTGGACATGGGACTATTTGTTTATTTGTTTCAGCTCTGGCAAAAAAAAAAAAAAAAAAAAAAAAAAGTGAAATTGATACTGTTTCTTTCAAAAGCAGGGAGCTGATTGTGGCTGAGGAACAGGGCTCTTATAATCTGCTTCCAAATGTGTGGGTGCCTCTTGGGTTTCCTCAGCTATTTTATGGCCCATTTTCAAAGATTGCTGTAAAATCAGGCCAACAATGTCTGCATCCTCTACCACATCAGTGAGAAATAGGACCATGTTTCAGAGTCATGTAAATTCCTTCTATAAGAAACATTTACAATTTATGAAGTGTAAATTTTTGCAGACCACTTCACGGGGTGCATTTGTCCCTGGTTCTTCTCCTGTGTTATGTTACAGCTGCCACAGGGATGGGTTGACTAATGGTGTACCATTAGTGAACAGAAAAATGAGCAGCACATTTAACTGAATTTACAGATTCTTGGTAAGAATCTGTAAAGTTAAGATTAAGTTTACAGATTGCAAAAACTGTAAGATTTTTTGCAAAGAAAGCAAAAGTTTCTTTTTTTTTTCCTGAAGATTGAAAAGATCTGAAGATTGCAAAGCTTTCTTCCAGGATTGCCATGACGTGTTCAGATAGTTGATAAGATAATTCCTTCTTACTGCTTGAGAACTCACCTATAAGTAAACAAAACCCAAAGTCTAGTTTATGTTTATTGTATTATTATATGGCACAGTAAGTGTAATAAAGCAGCCTGTTGACTTCTCCTTGACTTCTTGTATTCCCTGGTCCTAGCCAGGTTTTTTTGCACATATAAAATACATACAACAGTCTTTCATGTCTGTGATCCTAGTAGCTTAAACACAGTCTGTGTCTTTATTAGCAACATGTTCTTACAGTTAGGGCTGGATTGAGCTGGGAAAAATTAGAGATGTGTTAAAATTACAAGATGTGTAATGTTTAGTTAATGATGGGTATTCGTGGTCCAGGTTGAATGGTTGTTCAGGGGTCAGAGTTGTAACCACAGCTGATGCAGTGGTTGAAAAGATGCTGTTCTCCAGAGCTACTGATGTTGCCTGACAACTCAGTGGCTCAAAATGGTGGGGTAAAAGGTTGGCTTCACTGAAGGCTGCAGCAAACTTCATCGATTTTGAAGGAGTGGAACATTTTTTTTCATACAGAACAATGTACTCATTCAGTTTTTTTTTAAGCCAAGTAAAAGTGTCTTACAGGACAAAAAATATCTTTAAACCAGGGCAAGAGTTAGTGACATTGATAACTGTCATGTTTGAGGTTTTAAGGAAAGCAATGAAAATTCAGAGCCTGCCAGTATTTCATTCTTTTATGCTAAAAGAGTCATGCAGCAAGAATCTGTAAGTGACACTCAACCAAGAAGGAGCTTTCTGAACAGCTGATGTGAAACTTGAAAAGAGGCAACGTAACAAATGTAATGTGGGGGAAGTGCTTTCATTCCAGTTCAGGAACATCTGGTTTATTGCAACAATAACTACTGTAATTATATCACTGCTGGAAAAGCTGCTCTAGGTTAGGTTAAGTTGTGGGTTTCTATAATAAACAGTGCTCTGGAGGAGTGGGGGGTTCAGCATTTCAGCCATGTCAGATCACGCTGAACTGAACTGTGATTTGAGGCAAAAATAACAAAATATGGAAAACATAAAAGCATTGTTTCTAACCATGTATTTCTTGAGATATACTCTTGGTTTTTTCCTCATTATAGCAAGTGGAGGGTATGCCAAAGAAGCAAATTGCTGGATGACTGACCATATTCTGCTGATAAAAAATAAGTAATTTTTTTTGTCAGTTGGAAATAGGCTTATTAATACTTACACTAATATATATTGCTGCAATAAATAAACAGCCATCCACAAAGGGCAGTAAATATCCTTATTCTTACTTTACATACAGGGAGAAGTCAGGAACTTGCCTTAACTCATCAGCTTCATGGCAGAGGGTCTCCCAGGGAGAATCTGGTGGATTTTTCCAGCATTTTGCCTGTGTGGTAGGGCTGACTCCCCGGCCTCAGTGCTGGTTCATTGTCACTAAAAATGAAGGTTTTCAACTACAGTAGAGTGATTTTGTATCTAATGGAAAGTCTGAGTCTCCATCAGGCTGTTACTACGGCACCACCAACTGAATTCTCTCAGCTGTTACTTCCTGAATATTATACAGCAGCAAGAAACAATTATCTGTTTTCTTGGCCAAGGAATACATTTACTGACCATAGCAACAGTGGGTTCCGTATCAGGATTTTAGCTGCATGTGGATCTGCAATGGGCTTGGTGTTGCACATGAGCAATTCCTCATAAACTGCAAAATATCAATAATCCAGGTTGGTTTCTACTGCTGGGATGTAGATTGTATGATAAATGTAAGTCTATATATATGATAAATATAAGTCTATACAATTTTAATGTATTTACAATGCATACAAAAGAATGGGTCAACATCTTCCTGTTAAGGACAACTGGGAATGTCATTCCATGTATATAAATTACCATTGAAATGCTTTGTTACTATAGAAAGATGTGCAATAGGTCCAAAACAGCCTCAGGCATTTAGGAATTTAAAATGGTGGAGAAAGAACTATTCTATTAATGTTGTTTTTCTTCTCTACCTCCATCTCACAATTTGAAGTTGTCTGTGTTCAGACTGATAGGTTTGCACTCAACAAATTAAACAGAATTTGCAGGTGATGTGTATGCACCATTTTAACAGCTGCTATTGCATCTATTTTTGCATGTTTATTCTGGCAAAATATTACCTGAGCAAGAATCAACTTATATTACAGATGCAAATGTGGGTTTGTGTGTGCAGAAGATTTGGTTTTGTTTTTTTTTTTTAAATGCAGGTTTAACACTATCTTTAGTTTTATCTCCTGCAGCTAAAATAATTTCTACCAGCTCAGTGCTTGGCATTGAAGTGATTCATTTGCTTCAGTACAGACAGAATGAAATAATGCCAGAATTTCTGGGTATTATTCTACCAGAAATGTTCAAATTAATGGAGTGTATAGCACATCACTGAAATGGCAACTAAACTTTGGTGAAGGCAGAGCAGTGAAAACATGCTATAGTAAATAACCAAGTTGTTTTAAAGTTCAAACAAAATGTAGTTTTATTGTTATTTTGGACTAGCTCTATATGAATTCTGCAAGGCATTACAGCATGACATGTAGTGCTAATGGTCATTAGACTCCTCAGTCTTACAGATAATTTTTCTTTCATAATGTTCTTTATATCTTAGATATATATATACACAAACATAACTCATATATGTATGAAATATGTATACTTATATTTCTTTTTTTGGGGGGGTGGGAAGGAATCAAGAGTGACCCAACTTTCTCAATTTTCATTGAAAACTTTATTCAATGAAAATTCTGTGAAACCATAAACAGAAAATTATCTCTGGCTTGAAGTTTCATATTTCTCACCTGTCTGTCACCTCATCACCCATTTTAGAATTCTGGCAAGTAGGCTGCTGAAATATTTAGGAATATATATATATATACACATATATAAACGATTGTATCATGAATACTTGTATTTTATACATGCTTCTAGTTTTATTTCATAGTTTTTGACTACAGTTATTGCCACAAATAGCTTCATTCCCTGTGATTTTCTTGCAAAAACATTAACTCTCAGGGTTACAAATGGAAGAACAGATCCTCAGCTGATGTCAGTCAGCACTCACCTGTATTAAGAGGACTACAAAGCAGTTTTCATGAACTGAGGTACAGAAGAATTTGTTTTCAAGATATTGTGTAGAAAACACAAATGGTCTGATGATGAAACAAATGAGGTGTAAGCTTTAAGTCTGCTCTACACTCATGCTTAAATGCCAACTCCAGGTCTGACCTGGTCCTTCAGATGTTTTTTGACAGGAAAAGTCAGAAGCAGATGGTTTGCAAGCTGCTGGCAGCAGCGTGGGGCATGCCTTAACCACACTTGCTTTAAAATACCACCTAGGACTGGGATGAACCTTTCACCTTTCTGCTTTTGGATGCTAAAAAATTCTACATCTCTGCTCCTGCCTGTCGAGGCACTGAATCTTGGAAGACGTGGGATATTGCCTGGATAATGCAAAGTGTCCTCAGATGCCTTTCTTGTCAATGGCTCTAGATACCTCCCAGCACTAGGCACTCATTCAAAAAAAAAAAAAAAAAAAAAAAAAGTTAAGTTATTGCAGACTTTGCAGACTTTTCTTCAGTTTATGTGATGTCAGGCAATCTGGAGGTACTTAGGATTTGGTCCTGTGAAATCCTGACCTTTCTCTTGTTTTACTCCAAGTTGGGCCTGGCTATTCTGAATAATTCATACCTTGTATTATTCAATATACAGACTAAAAGAAAAAGGGAAATATTTTGCTTGTGGTTTTTTTGTTAACAATAGTAAAAAAATACTAATGGACAGAAACATGATTTTTTTTTTAATCCCCCAGATATAATTTCTAACTCTGGCTTTTTCTCTATTTTTGCAGTGTTCCTGTAGTACATCTGGACAGAAAAACGTGCTTGTGGCAAGCTGAGTTCCTCCCGTGATGGCCTAGGAGGATGGCACAGACACATTCCCTGTCTGAGGTTTCCCAGTGCTGCAGTGAGAAGTACCTGTGAGATTCCTGTTTCCTCTGCAGGTAGGACTGGAGATGTTCCCCTTGAGCATTAATGTCTTACTCAGTTCAGGACTTTCCTCTTTTAGAGAATGGAATATTGAATGGAAATCTGTCTTTTCTGAGAACAAAGAAAAGAACAAAAATTGAAGTAGGGCAATGTTTTAGCAGACAGAGCAGAGATCTGGGATATTTGCAGTGGTATCACAAAGCTTAATATTTAACAGTTTTCCACCACACATAAATGAATGAGAACTATATACAAAGAGTAAAAAAAAAGGAAGATAAGCCTAGATCCACTTTTACAAAGATCTGAGCACTCTCATAATAAGTCTTTGAGCCCTCATTTATTTATCTGAATTGCCTCATGGCTGCAGGAGGTGGTTGCACTTACAAGACTATCATTCACAGAGGCACTGAAGGTATTTTTTTTTCTGCATGGATGCCAAACTCAAGTCACAACTTACTAGCTGACTATTTTTTCAGTTTTTAATATTTTTTAAAAATTTTTCTTCCGCTCCTCCCATTCAGAAATCTCCCTCTTGTAGCCTCCAGAGAAAAACCCACAGAGGAGAGCTCATTTTCCCTTCATTAGAAAACTTCTGTGTCCTTTCAGTGCTCTCCCATGGTGCATCAGCTCTTGAAAGGCTGCTGTGCACCCTGGCAGAGCTTTCCCACGTGCTGTATTGTCAGGGGACTGCCTGACCCTGCTCAGTGTGCGGCCACGTAGGCGGAAAGGAGCAGAGGGGCCAGGACTGGAGGAGAGCAGAACAACTGCAGGAGGAAGGCCTGGACCAGGATTGGGATTTGTGGGTGAGGAACTGCTGGCCTGCCAGGAGATGGGGGTCTATGCAACTGTCAATAAAGGCATTAAAAATAGAGAAAGTAGCAGCAGCTCAAATTGCAGCCCTTGGCTTGCAGAAAGAAGTTTTTGCCTGACCCAGAGTCATGGGTGCAAAGTTTCTCATCTGTCCACATCTGCCACAGTTGCAGCAAACACCTGGTGACAGGAGAGCTGACCTGGCAAAGTATTCCTGCAGGAAATTCAGCCCAGTTCTCACCTGCAGCACTTTCACAGCACTGCCTTTCTATTCTGCTGCTGTTGTGGTTTGGAGTCCCCTCCCCTGATATTGTTTCTTACAAACAGGGGCTGCAGAGATGTTACTGAAAGAAAATGAGCAGTCCCAAACCTGAAATACAGAGCCAGCCTTTCCCAGGGGGATGTCTGAGCCTAAGGTTGGGTTCCACCTCTCCTGGGAAGGTGTGAAAACTGCCACTGATGCTGCTGCTCTGCCCTCCCCAGCAGTGGCCTGCAGGGCAAAACCCATTCTCACTAGAAGCAAAGCATCACCATTGGCTGCAGTACTCAGATTTCCATGATCCTTAACTAATCAAAAATCAGAGCAGGCTCACAGTTCATTTTTTTGTTTGGGTTTTTTTTTTGTTTTTTTTTTTTTTTCTCTTGTGTCTGTGCCAGCTGTATCCAAACGATGCCTGGCATTACTTCCTGTTTTTGTAACTGAGATGTATAAATACAGCAAGGCTGAGATAATATCTGGTAATGTAATACTTTTCCATCCCTAGGCACCAACAGGAGTTGGTTCTTGACTATGGTACAAGTTGAGACCTAAACAAGAAGCTCTGGAGTGCAGCCACACAGGACCTGAAGCACTAAGTGCTCTGGGTCTTGAAATTTTAAGTTGCTGAAGAGCAGCCCTTAGTTCTCATCTCCCACCAAGGTCAACAGAAACTAGGAACACTCAGCATCATTTAGAAGTACAAAGTATCTCAGAAGGTGCAGTTCCCTGCTTGATTCAGGTTCAAATCAAGGCTATTGATATTGTCTTTGAGTCAATACCTTAGACCGTCGGTCACAAGAGGTTACATAAGATTAAAGAACTAAGTTTTTTTTTAATCTATTGAATATTAAAAATGGCCACTTCTGGCTTTTCATTCACACCATCTGTTGCTAGCAGGTTGTATCAGCAGTTTCAGGACAGATTAATAATTGTTACTGATTTTGGCACACTAAGAGGTTAAAAATAAATCTTCAGCTACACAGAAGAGTCCTCAGCCATTGATTTCTCAAACATATTTTGGCAACCTGAAAAGAAAATACATGGTATGAGCCTTCCTAGAATTATTTCTCCCGGCCACATGTGATATAAATAAAACAAACCTCAAGAATCTGGCTTAGAATATGGAATAACATTATGCTACAGTCATTTCTGCTGTGTTTACCACAGCAAATGTTGAATTACAGGCGTCACTGTACATAATATTTAAATATTTCAATGATACCCAGAGCTCTCAACACTCTTGCTTCTTTCCCATGTTCCCCACAATTTGCTAGCAGCATTTTAGAACAGAGCAGCCACTTTCTAGCAACATCCTGACACAGTTGTATCTCAGATGTAGCATAACCCCTCAGTAGAGCATCCTTACTGTGGTCTGGGGTGCCAAAAGATTAAGATAGTCCCAGGACGTATGTCTGAGGGTTTTCCTGACCTGGGGGATCTGTGCTCTCAGGTCCTGTGAGGTTGAATCATTGCTTCAATTCCCAGTGGCCACAACTGTCCATAGGAGTGTTCCTTCTGGTGAGCCCTGCCCAGGTGATTCAGGCTGAAGGAGCAGAAATTTAAGGTCAGTGTTAGGTCTGTGTTAGGCTAATGTGACAGTGTGAAGTTTCTGCTTTGAGAATAATAATGAGAATAATTTTTGAGAATAATCTGAACACACATCAGGCTGAGAAAAGAATGAAAATTGAGGGAGAAGCAAGAAGGGACCCTGCAGAAACTGTCAGCTGACTGAAGTATAAGAGTGAAGGTAACCACAAAAGTGTGAAATGGAAACAGATCAGAGATGAGCTCTTCAAATGTGGACGTCATGGTTTGGTGTACAGATGGCACACAAGGGACAGCCTACAATGAAGGAAAATAGCCATGTAAAGTTGAGATGAGTGTTAAAAAAAAATCATCATTCTTCATTAAGCGTCAGTGACTTTTTCACAGGATTTTGAAGTGCACATAGGAACTGGAGCTTTGGACAGGATGTTGATTTTCTGAATGTGTTCTTTCTACAGTTATTTATTCCTTTCATAAACTTTTGTCTTTCTGGCTACTATAACCAAACTTCTCAAGAGAGTATCTGCCAAATAAGTGTAAAATGCTGAGCACATCTAAAAATTTTGTCACCATAAGGTGCCCAAGTGGAAGTTGAGCTCTTCTAGCCAGTGAGTTTCTTACAAAATGCAGTTCCCCATAGGACAATGGGTACTAATTCTGTGTTTGAGAGCATCCATGGGAGGGGGCAGGGGCAGGGAGGAGGGAGAGAGTTTTTAGTCACAGGACATTGAGACCAATTTAGAGTTGGGGGAAACTGTGACCCAGCCCACTCTCCAGCCTCTGGTTCCAGCCTTCTCTTGAACTCTGGGCGTTCCCAGTCTTGCTGGAGCCTCCAGCCAGTTTGAGCCTTTCCCCAGTGTGGAAAAGTAACTGGGGGAGCTGGACAGTAACAGCAGCTGAGGCCAGCAGAGGGAAGGACTGGGAGTATTGCTGGCAGCACAGTTGGGAGTATTACATTTCCAGTCGGTGTTGACTGGAAATACATTATGTAGAGCTTAATGAAGAGTGAGGGAGGAACAAGGCATGAGGGTGGGTGCTAGCAGGGATTAAGCAGCTAGACAAAAGGTCCTTTTTTGGTGGAAGTGAGGGAGAAGGAATGAGAAGACAGAATATCTTCCACTGAGAGAAAAGAGGAATTTCATGTAGATCTTCCTCTGTTCTTCTTTCATCAGGAGTTTATACAATGCTCTGAATCTGGGGGTTGGTGGGCCTGAATCCCTATGGAAAATCAGACATGTGCTCAGTCTTCCATCTACTTTGAGCTTTTTTATAGTGATTTGAGGGTCAAAGAACCCCCTAAATAGACAGAAATTAACCTTCATAATGTTTTGGAGCTATGGGTATTATTACCTTCATTTTAATTAACGGCTACGTAATTAATCCAGAGTCACAGCCTGACCAGGGCAAGGAATGTATCCAGGAATCCCAACTGGCCATCACATGCTCTCCCCACCAGTAGGACACCCTGCTGCCACATGACCTTGTGGTTGGGACAGAGTGGACAACGGATGTTTTTTCTCCCTGGAAGCCAGTCAGTAGCCATGTCCACTGACAGCACGCATGATCAGCTCACTATGTGGTCAAAATAGGAAACATTATTCATTCTTCTTTTGGGACTGCAGCAAATTCCTTCATGAAAAAGCCTGTCAGCTAGAAAAGAAGGGGAAAAAAAAAAAAAAAAAGAGAGAGAAAGGAAAAAGCATGCTTGGAATAAAGCTAAATAATTTCATTAAACATTAGATCAACTCTCCCCAAATCCGCCAGCAAAAACAACACAAGCATACTCAAAAGATGGATGTTTGTGGATGGACCTACACAACCTTTTTCACAACCTTTTATATAACATTAGTGCAGGCTTAGACAAAAAGTAGTCTTGTTCTTTCCAAGCCAGCATGAAGTACAGCCAGGAAGTATTAGTCATCTCAGATTTTTGGTAGTTGTAGTTTGGAACCCCAACTGGAGTGTTTGCTTTGTACAGTGCTAATAAAAGCTGAAAAATCTAAATCAAGAATTGGCCACCATCTCAGTCAAATCATATTTCTTTTTAAAACAGCTTTTGACTAAACTATCACTGTTAGAAGAAATTTTCCTTTTTACGCCCTCACAACACAAGACAAATGCAAAAGAAACAACCCTTCCCTCTTCCCCAAGGAACTGTAACATGTTTTCAGTAAGATCTTTGCAGGATTTCATATTAAAATATATTCTGAATTGTGTTTTAATAGGGAAAAAAAATTATAATTTTGGTAACCAAAATAGAACAAATGTAAAACCTTTCTTCAGAAGGTTAGGATGAAACTGAGGATTTTTCATGGGCAGTATGAAAAACATATTTTAAAGTTTTGTGAAACAATACATGTCTGTCTTCAGTTATTGGCCAGTCACAATGGCACAGCCATCTTCTATGTTTCTGTGTTCTGGTCACTTTGGCAATTGCCAGTTTTAACCAAGTGAACAGTATTTTTGCACACAAATAAGATTTTCTTATTCAATCGATGATTTTCCACAAAGCATTTAAGCAGCAAGTAAAAATGGTTATGTGCACTTTGAATTCCTGACATGAATCATGGAAAACTCTGACATAATACCATGCTCTTATTAAGTGCTATACAGCTACAGTTGCTATAAAAACGAAGAAGAAACTTGAAGTAGTGAAATAAATCTTCAGCTGGTACAAATCAGCCCCGTCCCCTTGAGCTGAAGAGAGTTACACTGATTTAAACGAGCTGAGATTTTGATAGGGTCAGTAGTTTATTCAGTACCTCTATTGGAAAGTGGTTGGGAGTGGTGTGATGGCACCTAGGACAGCTTCTCTTGGTGGGAACACCAGGAATACTGAATTAAAGAGTTTCCAAAAGTCATAGCTGAGGAAAAGAAAATCCCATGTCCTCTAGTAAAACACTCTTGCTTGTCAATACTCAGGATAAAGTGGGGTCTGTTAGGAACTTAAAGAAGCATGACTTAAGAGGTTTTTAGCTTTCCCACTCTACTCCTTACTCCCTGGATTAGTCACTTACCATGTCAAGATGTGAGATAAGGCCATTCCATTTGGGCCTTGGTATACAGGAATAATCACGTGGCCAGTGCCTGGCAACACTGGGATTAAAGGTAACTTCATGGACATCCAGTAGTGCAGGACTGAGTCCCTGGTACTGCTCAAGACCACTTACCTCCTGCTTGTTCCCCCAGCAGCTCTCACCTCTGAGGGACACACAGGTGTTCCAACAGCTCACAGGATCTGCTCCTTCTGGCTCTAAAGAACTCAGCTGAAAGAGATCCCATGTGATTGTTGTATATCCCGTGGCGTGGGCTCACAGAACACTGGCACAGCCTCTCCTGGAGGGGTGGACTTTTTTTTGGGATGTGTTCTCCTCCTGTTCCTGGCATGCAGAGCAGTGATGTGTTACCTCACAGGCAGATCTGCCTTAAGCATCACAAGGCAACACCAACCCATAAGAAGCAAGACTTCAGAGGAAGTCAATTTAATTCAGGTCATAACAGGTATGTTATTCCCAGCTCTGCAAGCTTCTGTTTCAAACCTTAATTTGCTTAAAGGGTAAAACTGTTTTAATCATGAATGCAGCCTTGTCAGGCATGTTGCCTCTATTTTGTTCAGGGTTTTGAGGAATTTCGTAAAAGTGCTCTTACATCATTGCACCCAGACACAATGTTAACCATTGTGAGATAAAGCATGATGATTACATTTGCATAAGTCTGTAGCTTTCCTTTCTATTAGCCAACCTTTTCCTTTTTCAATCATGAATCATTCAAATGGTGCACGTTCTTCTAGGGCATGATAAAGACATTGGTATTTTGAGAAAAACAATGCTGCTTCTAAGTGATACCTGAGCTGTGTGGTTGTGTGTTACCTTGGGTGGTTGTGTGTTACCTGTTCATAAATTCTGAAGGAGGCTGTGTCAGCAAGATGTGTGGAGCAGAGGACACAGGAAAGCTATGGCACTTCCACCACTGTTCCCCACTTCATGGTAAGTCAGCTCCCCTGCATGTGGTATCTGGACAGCTTTGATGAGACACCAGCATGGTCCAGGAAATTGCAAACTGTTCTCTTGGACTCCAGTTGAAGAAGTGTGATAGAAATGATCAAGATTAAAAAAAAAATAAATTAAATGAGATAATTGTTATTTATATGATTGATATTCGGCTTCAGTATTTTCACACAAAGAGTCCTCTCTCTGCCTGCCATGCAGGCGCTGCATTCCCAACGCATTCTTGCAGCCTACACCACATTGCTGAACAATAGAAAGCCTTCTTTCATTCTCCTGCCTAGTTTCTGTGAACAGCACTCTGTTGACAACCAAGTCTGCTCTCACTCCTGAAGAATTCAAAAAATTGAAGGATATAAGGACAGCTTGTGACTTTCAGGAGGCATCTTGTGAAGCATCCTATTTTAAAAATTGTGGTTTGGGGCTTCTTTTTCTGTTTTGTTTTCTGTTTCAAAGGAAACCTAGAAAAATGCAGTTACCCTGCAAATCCCTCCTCAGACCAGGGAGCTGCTCTGAATGCATCACCACTGATAGCACTAAAATGCAAATACATGGATGGCTTTCTCCCTTTGATTGTTCCAGAACAGCCTTTCCCCTCTAAACTTGGAACATTAAAGATGAGTGCCAGACTGACAACCACTCTGCAATTGGAATCTTTTGCACAAGAAAAATAGGTGTGTGGACATCAGTTTGCTTTCCTTGCCAACCAGTTCCAAGCTTAAAATGGGCAGGTTATGTTTAAAATTAAGGAAGTGCAGCCTTCTTAATGTTCATCCCAACTCCCTCACTTGTCCTCAAATAACGATGAGTTTTGGTCAGCTGAAAAGGACTTCATAAATATGAGCAATATGCAAGGAAAAATCCAGATCTCTCCTTGTGAGACATGACATCAAGACAGCCTGGTGCTTAGTCTTGTGGCTGGCAGTGAACCAAAACAGAAGAAATGGGAAATGATTGTGATGAACTTGCTAGCAAGTTCTGTCTTTCTTTGGCTGATGAGACACATCCATACCTGGGCAATATGTCCCATAAACTGTAAGTGCTTATACAGAAGTAGGGAGAGAAGAGGAGGGGATGGCAGGAGAGAGAAAATGAGCAGAATCTCCCTATCTAGTCAGCTGGGCCAGTTTTCTACTTTGGAAAAGAATGTGGACATATTTTTATATATTTTTACAGTAATATTTCTGTTGCTGGTATCCTTGATTTTGTGCACACTGCTATTTCCACCTGTTCAAGAAACCTGATGGACTTCAAGCACCCCATCTTAACATCACTTATACAAAACTTCAGCAATGTCTGTATCTTACTTTAGGCCCTCACATATAAGGATGCCTCAGGGAAACCCCACTCTTAATTTAGGCCCAATTTGTTCCTGGCTTCTGACTTCTCTGGATGGATCTGGCACAGTCACGGCCAAAATGGAACATCAATGAACAAGGGTGCTGGCGTCACTGAAAAATGAAAACAATTGGAAAATGACAATCAAAGGAAGGTGAAAGATCTAGTCCCAGGGCTTCCTGTTTTAGCCCAGAGTTTATTCAGATGGCCTCCAGATAACTGAAGCCAGAGAGAGGGCACACTGACTTATTATGATGCTTATTCTCTGCCTCTGTGAGCTGTCAAATGCAAGAGCAGTCTGTCCTGGATGCATTTGTGGCCTAACATTTCCACACATCTCCTGATTTAGGCTTTGATTTATGGTGCTGCCATGAAGCAAGATGGGACTGAGGAAGGGTCTAAGAAATACAAACACATGAGAAAAAGCAAGAAATTTCTGGTCTCTGACATCTTTCATGATGTAATTATGTAGAGTATTATTTCTAGAGTAATAAAATGTACTTAGTGTAAATTTTTCCTGGATAGTAGTGTAAAGGAACCACAATATGCAAAAAGTCAGTCCCAAATCATGCTGTCTGACCTGCAAGAAATGGTTGGGTAGTTCATGCACAAGATACTTTGAGTTAGGTAATTCATATGTCAAAAGATACTTAATATAAGGACAAAGACACACTGACACACTGGTGTGTATGGAAATCAGAAGTCGAAGTGAAGTCATTTATCCAAATTAAATACCTGGTTACTTTGCCTTCACTGGATGTGAGTTAATAGCCTCTGGTATCTTCATGGTGAGCATCAAACTCAGTTAACTCCAGTGGAGGGAAATACAGGCTGCAGCACAAGTCAAGGTGGCATCAAGAAGACAGCCACTTGTCTAGGCAAAGGAAAAAAAAAAAAAAAGGACAAAGCTTAGAGCAGTAACACCCTTACAGGTCTGGTTTATTCCACTGCAGAGAGACTTGGGTTCATGGCTTTCCTGGAAGAAGTTGTTTGCATTTATCTCTGCTGTAGCCCTCCTTGATCTGGATATTATACTAAGAATTGGGAATTTCTACTCTAAAACCAATTTATTTTTTTTTTAAGGAACACAAAGGAAGTTTCTTTTAGCACTCACGGAGCTAAGGATCTCCAAAGGAGTTAATTCATTTGGTAAGTGCTAACATTTTAACTAGTCAGAACTACTAGTATATATTTGAAATCTGTTTATATCTTACCTACACACATGTCCAGGAAGATCACATGCCAATATGTAAGAATATTTCGAAAACGTTATTTTGAAAGGTATCTTTTTTTGTTTGTTTGTTGTTTTCACATTGGCTTCAATGTTTTACCCTGAGCTTTACATGTAGTGCTGCAAAGCCTAAGATCTGTCTCAAGTATTACAGGAATCATATTAATCAAGTGCTACATGCACCTCCCTCTCTTGTCACAAACCCCTGAAATTTGCCATGGGTAATGCACCCTCACTAAAAGTCACTAAAAATTTTTCCTGAAGGTTAGTTATTAGTAGCTATTTTCATATTGTTTGTATTTAACTTTAAATGGATACTTAAGCTCAGAACCTGAACTGTATATTTGACTGTATTGAGAGCAAGATTGAGGCACCAGGCCAATGAGAGCCTGAAGAGCATCAAAGCTGTTACAGATATCCAAAATGTTGTCTGAAGAATGTAAATTAACAGAAGGAAGCACTAAGAAAATAGATGATACACTGTCTAATTACTCTTCTCTGAAATGACACATGATATAAAACAACCAAGGAACGTTCTTTATAAGAATTACAAACCACAAAATACATCTACTATACAATATGGATGAAAATCTTAAATTGGTCTGCTTTTCAGGAATAAGTGATTCTGAGGTCCTCCAGGGGTGATGGCAAAGAACCAGCACCTGAAGGCAGTGAGCAGTCCCCCAGCAGAAGGCATGGCCATGCACAATCCTTTAGCCCCATGAGGAACAGTCCTGCTTACCTGTTGGCACAGCAGCACTTTGTGGCTCTCACTTGTGTGTAAATGCTTCAGCCAACACTGAAAAACACTTCACTTGGCTTGTGTAGATCATCAGACACCATCCTGAGTATACAACACATCATGCTGCCTTAAAATGAGAATATGAACACTTTGATTACCCAAAAGGTGGACAGAAAGTTCAGGGATTGCACTGTGTAGGACAGTTCTCCTCCTCCTGAACTGCACACCTGATGATGCATGTGGAGAGGGGTATCTGGATCATCAGGGTGTTGCCACTACAGCCTGAGCAGTAGAGGTGTTCCTCTGCACCCTAAGTGTACTAGCTGGCAAATGAAAAGCATTTGAGCAAGATTAATCTGCAATAATTCTTTTTTACAAATGTATTTATTCTGTTCTGGGAGAAACTCCTTGAAAGCTCCAGATGAGACATTTCTCACATATATTATTTAGCTTTTCCTGAGGCCTTAATGAATTGCTTCAAATGACAGACTTAGGTATTGATTAGCCTCATTCAATTGAAATCTAGGCTTAGCAATCTATATGTGTCTATAGTTTATTTGTGATATTATTCCTAATAAAGAGCTGCAATTAATCCACATCAAGAAAAATCAATTAATACAGATTTGTATCACAAAGAAAGAAATCCTCCTCATATCTGCCCACTAATCCTGAAGCTTAGGTCTTTCTTTGCTACCAATGAGGACAGATAAAAATTATTGATTTTACCTTATTTTTACAACTTACAGTGATACAATAATAGCACACAGAACAGACGGGGCTTGTAAAATAAAACTATTTTTGGTAATAAAGGACACATGATGCCTTTTTTCTCTGCATTATTAATAATTATTAATATGATGGTCTGGTAGCTTGGTAATAATTACTCCATGCACAGCTCTCAAAGAGTCTGAGTTCACTTCTGGTATGGATACATATTTTGCAACTTATGAATTGCAATACAGTAATGGTTCCAGAAGTAAAATTGCAGTTACTGTGGTGGCATGGGAAAGAAGGACTATTCTGTATAATTTTAGACTGATGGTAGAATGTGAAGAAACACAAGACGTTATCTAAACTAACATCTTTCTAATTTTAACCAGTTCTATCTGCCATTTTAACCAAGTTAATATCTAACCTAATTTATTAGAAATAAAGAAAAAATCTTATCATAGTCTTCTTGCAGGAAGCATCACATAAACACCATGAATTAGATTTTGCAATTTTATAAGACAAACTTTATCCTTACTACACAAAGAAGACAACAATGTGTCATTGTCCTTTCACAATTCCTACTGTAAACAACTTATGTGATTTATTCTTTTGCATGCTAGATAATTACATATTTTATACCAGTGTATCATCAGTACGTTGTTATTCTGACTGCCCCGTAATAGAAATTGTGTATTTTCCCACTGCAGCCAATGCTATTCTTAACATACATTGGCCTCAACCAGCTAAAAATATCAAAGTTCTGTTGCCTGTGGGAAAGTTTTGCTGAAGTTATTTCTACTAAAAGTTTAATATTGGTCTCTCCCAGTTTTCGTAGTGTTTGTGCCATTCACCTTTAACGCTGCCTTCTCCAATGGGTAATTACTTACAAGTACTTAAGTGTCACATATGGCACATATTAGGCAAGTAATGCCCTAATTCACTCTAATTCTAACATTAATATGAATGATTAGAAATGAGATTAGTGCTAAAGAATACCATTTTAAAATAAATTGTGATGACATAACAACAGCTATATGAAGGATTAAAGAGTATGGATTATTGCAGGTTATGACTCAAGATATCAAATGATATGGCTCTGTGTTTGTTCTTGCCAAGGACACTGGGCAATTAGAGGCTCAAACAGCCAACTGTAATTCTCACACTCAATCTTTGGGCTGGTTGTGGTGTTTTTTTAACTCCTATGAGCTTTTGACAGAATGTAGGTTCTGAAAAAAATTCAGGATCGACTTACTGTGAGATGTCTACATCCACAGAAAGTTTTTTGAGAGCCATTTAATTCATCTGACAACCTACAGCCAGTCTGACAGTACAGATGCAAAGGGAAAGCTCTAACTAGAAACATTTCTCTCTGTACTGAAATTCATGTAATCAATGAAGATGCCTCTAAATAAATGCCATTTATTTGCTCTGTTGTGGCACCTACAGATGTATCTCCTGTAACAGTATTTTTGCTTTTATTTCACTTTTCTCCAGAAGGCAACAAAAGGCTACTTAGAAACCTTAATTCATGCAATCAAAGCAATAACATCTGTGTTACTTACCTCTACCTACATGATCTGATCCCCATGTTCCTGATGTCTCCACATAATACTTTTCTATTTCAGCAGCTTATGAAACAATACTGTTTCATTTAAGGAAGTAAGCAAGGAGTCAAGAAACATTAATTATTCCCTGTTTAGATGATCAGATTTTGGGAAGTACCAAGAAATAACAACAGAAGGGAGGTCTGACCAAGTGTTAATACCTTTAGATTCACTGAAGTTTGCAAATAAAGGAATATCAGTGACCCACATCTCATGAGTGTTAGTGATGGTGGAGTTGAGCAAAACCAAAAGAGCAGTGAAATGGTTTTACCTCAGTAGCTGCCTGTACTGGTACATAAAGACGAGACCAGTATCAATCTCAGCTTTGATATCCCCCATAAGCTCAGGCATGGTGTCCTCTGGACCCAACAGTCTTTTGATTATTCATTACAAATGGTGATCTCTGGAACCCAAAGAGGTTTTTCTAAACCTGTTATCTCCAGTAAGAATCCTGCTGTCAATCAGGATCTAAAAGTACTGTAACAAAACTTCCTCTCCATTGCCAGGATAAGGACATTACTTAAAAATTAGAAGCTACTGAATCAAGTAACATGGTGTATACATGTAAAAATACTGTTTGCTGATCAGCTCTCCATGGGCCATCAGCAAGGGCTTCACAGACAAATGGTCTTTGTGGTACATGATTTTTAAAGAAAACAATAGATATATTAGTGATGCATCAAAACATTAGGGAACAAAAGAAATGAGCACCCAGCATCTATTGCAGCCTGATACAGATTGCCACATTGTTTCTCCTTGCTGAGTTTGTACTGGTTTAGATCAAAGAGAGTATATTTAATTTTATAGATCCATACAGGAGATTGCATTTGGCTCATCCAAGACCAAAGTTCCAGAGAGGACTTCATCCCAAGTTACAGCCTCAGAGGGGAGCTGCTGGGGGTGCAGCCAAAGCCCTGGGTTAGGATCTTGGCTTTGCAGTGGGAGGCTTAAGGAAATACATGTTTCATGGACATGTTTAAAAATACATGCTAGGATGTATGAAGTTCAGCATATAAGTACAAAGCCACATCACAGAGTCAGGTTTTGAGAACAGAAAGTTGGACACACATGCATGTACCTTTACCCCAGAGTTCTACTCCCAATATAATGTATTGTATGGGGTTTCCTACATGGGCTCGTGCTCGTGGGCTCAAAACATTTAATGATCTCTATACTTGCTACTTGATACGGATTTTTTTCTGAAATAAAGCCAGTTCTATCCCTTTTACCTTATTGTTCTATGATCTTAAGGTAATAAAAAAGGTTAGTGTTGTTCAGGTTTTCCACTTAACATAAAAAAAAAAAAAGAGCCTGGTGGATAGAGATCTGCCAGATCTGCCTGCTCCTTATTATTCTTCTGCAGTTTTAACCTTACTCCTCTATATCATTACAAGCTTCCTCTTCTTCATATATATAATTAAATATATATAAATGTAATAGTTATTTTGCCTCTTCATTAACCTATAACCCGTTGATGTGTTTTACTACATTGAATGTCTTCATTAATTGTGGCTTTTCTGAATACTTAGTAAAAAAATTGCACTGGGATTACTTACATGCTTAAACATTAGCCTCTAGACATATCTTTGAATTGGGGTGTGTCTGTTTTCAATGAGAGAGAAAAAAAAGAATTAAACCAAGATTGGTTTGCCTTGATCTGGAGTTCAGAATTAACTAATATGGAATACTGCCAGTTTTTAGAACAGCTTGATTGTTCCCTGTTTACTGTTCTATTCTGTTTCTGTTTGATCTTTGGATTTCTTTTCACATTTTACTCTGCTATTTAAAATCCATCATGCATCTATGTCATCCATGTCCTTGTGAGGGCCCACCCCCAGATAATGTGTGTGTGTGTGCTCAGTATACATGTGCACATACACATGAACACCCACACATACATGCTTGTCCCTTCACTTGTGTATAATGAAGGCTTATAATATTTTTCCAGCTGTTTTGGTGAGCTCAATGTTTAAATTTAATTTAATATCCTATTCATCAAACATTCATAACAGAAAATAAGCATATTTTAATACATGTGCATTAAAAAATATTTTCCTTTAAAGAACTGCAAGGGGAATTGAGGCAGAGAAATAAATCCTTCCCCCAATTTTTATTTATCCCATGCAAGTGTTGCCTGCAAAATTCCACTCTCTCCCCTCTCCTCATCTCTATCTTCCTGACATTTTGTCTGCCAGCAAAAGCTTTGCCAGTTTGAGCATTTCTTATGGACAGAAACTGGAGGCACTGAAAAGGACTGCACCAACCCAAGTGTGTCACCCAGATGCCGATGAGGTTTTGGGTGTCTGGAGGAGAAGGATTGATCAAAATCAATCTAAACTCATTTAGTTTCCCTGGCAAGAATTTTGTGTACACCAGAAGAGCTGGAGATACAGAACAACAACAAGGAGCATATTAAAAATAAAATCAAGCTGTGAACTCTTTCAAGCTTCCATTGTAAATCACTGAGAAGCGACGAAAAGCATAAATGCAATAAAAATAATCATTTGCAGGTCACTGTTAAATGATGTGACAAATGCAGACAGTGATATCATTAACACTGTGAACCAGAGAAGACACATTCTGCCTCATCAGTCATTTCCTTTCTCTTTATGTTCCCATGCCCTGTACCTCTTTGACACTTTTCCTTCTTCATGTTAACTTTTCCATCTTGTCTGCTTCCTTCACCTCTCAGCCTTCTGCAGGAGCATGCTGCTGCCTTTATAAGCTTGCCAGGCCTCCTCAGGGAGTAAAAGCACAACAATCTTTCTCTAATAAGATTCTGGCACTTCCTCTAGAAGATTCTTCTGGAACCTGGGTGTGAAGAAGCATGTGAAAATGAGGAATAATGGGAATAAAATGCAAATTACATCTTTGGAACTTCAGAGGGACCTTGGACTGAGTGCTGTCCTAGCCAGATCTTACCACGTGCAGAGGAAATTCAGTGTCAGGACTCTGAATGTAGTGGAGCAGGAGGAGTTTCTGATGGTTGCCATGAACTGCAGGACTGAGTGTCAGAGCAATCTGTGAAAATACTCATGCCTACAAATTGTACTGCTGATACATATTTCATCACACTGCAACACGTGAAGCCAGTGAGAACCAAAAGGCATTCATCAGGACACAAAAACTGATCTCCAGCTAAACCATGATTCTGCTTTGTAGATCTTACATCTTTCTTTTTTCTTCACCTCTTTAAAACATTTGCATCAAAGCAGGAGCAATTTGGAGACTGCTTAACACAACCTGATCCCTGTTATGGGTAAGTTCTGTAGGTGCTTCTGTAATACAAATAAATCCTCAGTAATGATATATCACTGCTGAACTCCAAAACATCTTGCAAAACATTCTACAAACCTGCTGACATTTCATATATGTTCCAGGCAAATGTACATGTATGTATCTATGGAACACACACACAGATACACATAGTTACACATCTATATAAATCTGTGTCTGGGTCTACACAGGGAATATACAAAATTAAAGTGTAGTAAAATATTAATAAATTTTAATTAAATATATTTTAAAAAAATTGGATATTGTTATTATTCACTTATTTAGAAGCTGTCTTTTGTTTCAAAAAATTCTAGAGTAATTCAGAGGGATGCTACAGGTTGGAGCTTTACACCAGTGTTATTAAAAAGTTGAGTTTAAGGTGTTACTGACAGCTAAGCTACAGCTAAAATGCTGCTGTTTAGCCAAGTTCATGCAATAGGATACAAGAAATGAATGTGCATGCTCTGCCTGCATCCTACCTGCTGGCAGAAGGTCTCTGTTGGATCTGTAAAAACTAACACAGACAAACTGAAGTCTAACAAGTTGCCCTGCTGCTGCTTACATTAGCAAGAGCTTCCCTGGTGTGGCAGGAGCACTGGGAAAGGATTCCCTTCTGGCTGCAAAAAGGGGGAGTCAGGGAGCAGGAACTTTCTATCCCAAATCTGGAAATCCTGCTAGCCCAGCAGGGCCAGCCAGATGTGACTGCAGCTGTGCAACTGTTCCTGGTGGGGTCAGGGGGACATGGGCCACATGTTTGAGTGGATAATTCAGCACTGGAAATCACACATTGCCATGTGAGCACCAAGTATTTGCTCATCTCATTGATGAAAATGGGAATTGGTTCCTGAAACAATCGGAACTGGAAAAGGGTAATTGCTCTGCTTCTGGTTTTGATGGTTTTCTAATAGCTGATTGCTTTTCTCCAATCACACAGATTTTCACCAGTGAGAATCAATCATTCTGTCTTCACTCTGTCTCCACTACAGCTTCAGGACATGTCTGTTGCTCCGACTTTCTTCTCTCCTGGTCTTTGCCCCTTGCAGCTCCCAGTTCCCACAGCCCCAGCCAAACACAGGAAGTGTCTGATGCTGGGGAAGGCCACATCCCTCCCTTTCCTCACCTGCCCCACAGGGTTAGATGTCAGATCCACCTCGCAGCACTTTTCTGCTTCCACTGTCACAAGTGTAGGCATTAATTACACGATCACACATATTTTTGCAAAAAATAATTTGAAAATGGCCACAGCAACGGGAGAGGTCGATAGCCAGAGGAGAAGGCACCCAGAGTGCCCACTGATACTGAGTGTAACCCAGATGCAGAAGAAAACTTGCCCCTTATTCACCCACAGTGCCTCCCATACACACTGGAAAAGCCCTCCATGAGTTAGCACATGACATCTGATGAGATCACAGCATGGGGCAGGCTTGGCTGCAGGCATTACAAAGGCTTCAGCATCACTCTGTCAACAGTTTGGCTTGTTTTCTTTGGTGAAAGAGAGCTTGTGAAGTAACCCCTGACTGCTGTTGCTGGCCCTCTTCAAGGCCAGCCAGGATAACCACCCCAGAGCACGGCTGTGTGGGTCCAAGACACATTTGCTGGCTCGGTTCTGGACTTTGCTCAAGCAGACAAAAAAAACCTTCTTGTGGTAGGGCCCGTAATGAATGGCAGATTTAGCATTGTAAAGTGGCCTCTTGTCACCTGCCTTTGCCAAACTGATGGCAGGAGGTCTTTGCTTTCTCCTGCACCTAATTTCCAGGATTTTGTGGAGGAGTGGAGGATTTTGTGTCATGGCACTTAGGGGCAAACTTGCAAATGAATTTTTCAAGGAATAAGACGTGGAGCTGTGTGGGCACCAGTGGGAGGCAGAGGGGGTTCTGCAGACTCACCAGAGTAATAGCCATGAGGTTTGTTATTGCCTCACACCTTAACAACATCAGCTGATACCACACGGGTAACATGCATGCCAATATATACTAATATTTGTAGCTTGACAGGTATGGAACTGTTGAGTAATTCATGGTGGATAATTTACTCACAGGAATTTAACTTCATTTGTGGCTCTCAAACATCACACACACCCTTTGTCACAAATCAAACCAGCAAGGAGCATCCCACAGCCAGAATATTCAGATAAACTGATCCAACAGACCTCTTTCCTAATTCCCAGAAACAGACACCCACTTTTTAATATTTTGCTTCAGCTTCAACACTTAGGAAATGTTATTTATGCATCTAGAGAATGGGCTTAACCCAGGCAGTAGAAGAGAGAGATTCTTGGCACAGATCAACAGCTACTGCACTTGGCACTGATTAGATTAACACCAGGAACCCCTTTGGAGAGGGCAGTGTAATCTTTATGGCCATCAATTACTTGCTGAGAAAGTTCACATCTTCTGGCTAATGGCAGCTGTGCTGGTGATTTCTTCTCTATACACTGCCACGTGCTCCAAAGAATACACTAAATAGCCTTTTGCCTGTTCTTTAAGACATCCAGTTCCTACCAGCAATGGGCAACATTTTCAAAAGCCTAGAGTCTATTTTTCAGAATGATTTAGTCACAGACTTCCACATAAGCTTATTCATCCTGCAGCTCAGGCTGTGGTTACACACACATTTCTCCAGGACACAAGAGTCCTGTGTGATGCCCACTCTGGCTCGCTGCTGCCTGCTCCCATGCTCCTGCCACCCCTCTGTGCAGGACAAAGAGGGCAGTGTAGGGACTGCCACAAACAGCACTGGGTGGTGGCAGCATGACCTGCTGGAGCCAAAATTGCCACAGAGAAAAACGTTTGGGGAACCACAGCCTCAGGCACTTCTCAGTTGGGTAAATGAATGTTGATGGTGCTCCCTCCTACCAGAGCTGGACTGCTACCAATATCCAAGCTCTGGAGATAACCCAGGTAGCTTTCCACCTCACTCTGACTGGTGTCCAAGTGCTTCAGATGCTTCTTATGTTTTACACAACAGCTGCTGGTTTGGGTTTGCCTCATCCAATGGTAGAAATAGTGCTGCTGTTCCCTCTTCAAGAAGCAGAGTCCCATCAGTTATTACATTTCAGTGGTGAAAGCAAGCATGACAGCACCTGGAGATAGAAAGCCTTGGGCTAACAAACCCTCATCCCTCAAGGCCTACTGCTTTGCCTACTGCAAACATGCTATCTGGTGACCATAAATCACAAACTTCTTAGGTAATGGCTCTGCCATTTCATAGACAAAGATGCATTTCACAGAGAGTATGGTTTTAATAAACAGGCAGCCTTTCAGCGGCTAGACTGGAATAAGCCAGTGATCTCAGTCCAGTTCCTGTTGGAGAGGTAGTCACAGCACAAAAACCACCAGCACAAATGGGCAGATTGTTACCCAATTGGCTGCAATAAGAAGCCAAATGGCTTTCTCACCCTGGTGGTCATGGCAGGAGTGCCATTGCCTTCAGCAGGCTGGGGAGAGCATGGCATGGAGGAACCTGACCCATGACTGCACCAAGGACTTGGCTACCAAGGGGACTGCCTGGCTGGAATTCTCACTCTGAATATGTGCACAATTAACTTCGGACCTTTAATTAATTCACCTACATGTTACCATGCCATAAACGAAGGGATACAGAGGTCTGACTGAGTAATGACCCAAACTCACATGTGCAAAGCATGCACTTCTGAAATGCAATGGGAAATATTCATTATTCTTGGATAGAGCTCCCTTTTAGTTCAGCAGTTACAGCAGCTGTCGTCATTTACTGCATTAGCAAGCACTGTTCCAGTGAATTTATATCTTTGTGTCCTGGAGTTCTTTGCCAGCAATATGCTTAACCCACTGCCACAAAATAATCCCACATATATTGGTCATATATTTGAATTATTATGATTAGACTTTTTAGAGGGTGTTAGGAATTATTTTTATAAACGTAGCATGTGTGTATGCACCAGGTTTTTACAATCACCCTTAAAAAGGAAAGAAATACATTTTCATTTTTCAGCTTATATTTTGATGTAGTTCCCACTAGTTTCTGATAGGCATCAAGCTAATACATTCATGCTGGCCCTGTGAAATATTTAGGTAATAACCAAATACAAAGAAATAATGTCCTGTGGTGTGTTTTTCTGGATTATGGTTTTACGTATTTGTCACAGAATATCAAATCTGTTTTTATAATGGATCAGGCATTGATACCTGAGAGTGTCTGATATCTCATACCTGATATATCAGTCAGACATTTGATGATCAGTCAGAATACTGACAGGCCTGTGTCCTTAAGAAACAGAAACCTGAACAAGCCACCTCACTACACTCTGCACTTCCTAGCTGTGAAATAACCTGTTCTTTTCTATAACATCATCTTCAACTTATATTGAAAAATGCATTGAGGAAACCCCAGATAAAAAAAAAAACAAAACCGTTCAACATTTTAGTCGTTATAACGATCCAAAAAGGTTGATTTTTATTTTTAAAAAACAAAACCAAAAAACCAACCAACTTTCAGAGCCCAAAGGCTTCAGTCTGCAGAAGGTACTGTGGAGTACATTAGATAACCCACAGAGGGTTTGAAAACTTACATTTCCTCTACCACTGAAATCCAAAGACCTCTGGGATGGGGAAACTACAGTTCCACACTCCAGAGTTTGATCCTGACCATGCAGGTAGGGGCTTTATCCAGTAGATTATACCCTTCTTCCATATTTTTTTTAGTTTTTCTGTCACAGGACAGGATATTGTCTCGTTTACTCCTGCTGCTTCCCTCCCTTGTACTTTTTTAGTGAGCCATTTGTCAAATTAAAAGGAAGAGTCCACTGAGCTGAAAGGATGACTACATCTGCTCATGTTTCCCCTGTGCCCACACTGACTGAGCACAAACACACTTTTCCAAAGGGCTGGCAGAGAGTCTTACCCCAGCCAAGGAAATTCAGGAGCTGTACCTATCCCTGTTTCTGATCAGCCTGCATTTTCTTTCTCCAGATCTCCATAGCTAAACCTGGCTAAAGCTGTGAATCTTCTCCAGTGAGCCAGAACTCACAGTCTCTACTCAAACCAGCAATTCAGGACTGGTGTGGTGTCTCAGCAAACTCCAGTTGACTTTTGATCCTCCTGTGCTCAGAAGATAGCTGTCTGACACCACAAGGGTGATGGAGATTTATGACTACAATAGCTAGCAGAACTTTCCCATACCACAGTCTGCCAGGAAAACAGGGATTCTCCTTGCAACAGTTGCTCCCTGAGGGTGGAGGAAATTAGGAAAACACAGAGTGAATTACAGCTAACTTGCACTGCTGAATTGGTGTGTGTGCTGAATCTGGCTGAGTCTTGCTCTGAAAGAAGGATGCAGCCATGTCTCTTACAGCTCAGTGGTCAGATGTAAAGGATGTTAATAATGCACAGAGCTAGGAATGAGTGGAGTTAAACTAACCCAGAGGTCTGACTCTGCAGAGACATGTTGTACTTACACTGCCTTCTCTACAGGACACTTGGCTCCCTACCAGACTGGATCTCCCATTCAGAGCAAATTGTAATAAATTCTAGACAGTGATAGGACAGTCTGATCCTGTAGGACACTGAACTCAGAGAAAGTTGTGCGTGCTGTGACTAGACTTTTAGATAAACAAATCCTAAGGGATGTTCCTGCCCAGCACCTAACATTTTCAGTGAGTTACAGCATTGAGTCTTTTGGAAAAAGGTCTTAATTGATTCTTATTTAGAATGGCAAGAGCTTCTGTCTACAAAACTGCTTTGATATTTTTATGTTATCTGCTAGTAAAATCAAAGCAGTGTGTTTCATCACAGTTAAGTGCTACCTGCAAGGAATAATCTGTCACTAATGCAAAAAAGATAATCATCATTAAATGAATGAACTGGGGTTGCAGATACTCCCCAGTCCCTTTGCTATTTGAGTAGAAAAAGGAGTTTTGAATATAAGGCAGAGTTTCAGATGCTGGGTTTCTGTGCAAACCATGTGAGAGGGCTCAGCAGCAGCTCTCTAGATTCTTCTGAACTGAATTCTCCTTGACTGCATATTCACCTTCCTGGAGTCATTTCTGTTTATTTCAAGGCATCCATGGTGCCTTTTCCTTACATTGCATTTGTAAGATCAGGGGAGCATGAACTATTTTCATCCTGACCCACAAATATTTTGCTTGCTTACCTAAAAGCACCATCATCTTCATGTAAAAGCCACACCTTCAACACTGTGAATCTACCCACCATCTATCTATACATTCTATCCCAAACTCAAAGTTATGCATGTTCTTGCTAACCTAGTTTTGTGTGTGCTTTTTTTTTTCTTTCTTTTTTTTTTTTTTTTAACAACAGGCCTAAATCCATATTAATGATCCAAAAAGTGACCAGGCCTCAGCACCTTTTGTCCTCTATACATTAACTATCCAATAATCAACAGTAGCTGTCCTGTACTCTGGTGTCTTTGGCCTAATTCAGAGGGACAGATATTTATCATCAGCCTTGAATTGGGTGACCCATTCTGACAGGTCGACATCCTTATTTATGTAACAATGTCATAGACAGTAACTGCTAATGAGTGGAGTGACACAGGGGTCTGTTAGATGGAAAGGCAGAAGAAAGCTGAAAAGGGCATGAGGGGTTAATGGGACTTTTCTGTTACAGCCTCCTGGGATGTGTAATTATGTTCTAATAAGAAATGAATGTATTGATTAGATTAGTGTGCAATTGTGTTGGTGTGCACACGTATAGTGCCACATGCATATAGGCAGTCATTGTGTGTGCCTCTGTTTTCTTCAGTGTGTGTTTTTAACATAAAATATCTCTGTGCTTTGGCCAAAAAACAAGCAGCACACTCCCACAGCCTTGTTGTCCTCACTGTGGCAAAGACCTTGTGAATTCAACTGGAGTTTATTTGAGTAAAGGCTGGATTTAACTTCAGTAAACACCAAATAAGGGCTTCAGGATTAGGCCCTCACAAACAAATGATTTCCTATTTGCATTGTTTGGTATAAACACCCACCATCACTTAAAAGAACATTAAAAGCAGGCAATACAGTGTGAACAGTGTTATCTGCTGTGGAGACCTTCTACCAGCCAAAGTAGGCCATGCTTGTCCCAAATGTTAGTCCACTTCTAGCAAGCTGCTTACAGTAGGGAGGAACTTAGCCCAGCATTCTTTCTCATCAAATAAAATATGTTCCCTGACAGGTCAAGGAAAGCATCCTTCACATGCTCACAAAGGGCCAATTCTCCACTTCATCTCCTAAGTGTGTGTGATCTGAACTTGAGGGTGAATTCCCTTGATGGGAAAGACATAACAATAGAGAAAAGCAGGGGGGTGGGGGAAAGGAAAGCAGAAAATCAGAGCTGCCCATGGCTGGGGAGACAGAGGAATGCAGCTGATAGCGGCGCTTACCCTCTGACTGGGTGGGGGTGATGTGGGAAGGCAGCAGAACTGGGGCTGTTCATACCTGACACAGACTCTGGGAGTTCCAGCTCCCCCTTATACATCCCGTGGACTTGTAGGTGGTGTTTAAGTAAGGAAGGAAAAAACAGGGCTAGGCTGGCAGTAGGAAGAGGCTTTTGGGGTCCAGAGCAGCCACCACCCACAAGCCTTTGATAAACGAGTGCCTCCAGTTGCAAGCTGAAGAAATGAATTACTTTGTAGTGACTCCTTCTGGAAAGCGGCAGCATTATTAGGATCTAATGGGATTTTCTTCTACCCTACTCTTGACTGGGAGCTTTGTGAGGCAAAGGGGGGAAAAACAAAAAGAAAGCTGAAGAATTTTTAAGTTTGAGGAGGGTCCACTTTACCCAACAGTAAATTTTGTGACCTGTAGGTTCCAGACATGAGACACAGGAGAGGCTATATCACAGAGGTGTAAAAAAGGACTTACCAGGCAAGATTTCCAACCATTTCAGAAATGTTTAAACTACCTAATATAAAAACACACTGTAGGATCAGTGTTACAAAAGAAGAATCTCTTGAAAATGGATTGTCATTAATCTTTTTTTTTTTTTTTCCTAAAGAATGAAAGACATGGTATTAAAATACAGCACCTGCAACTCTGAGATCAATGGAGTCCTGAATTCTGTCCATTACTGAGGAATACTGGTTAAAGACAATTCTTTGCCATTGCCTTTCCACTGCAAATTTTTCCACCCAAAGAGCCCTGAGGAGGTATTTTTTAAAGTGTTTTATGTATAAAATATTTTAAGGAATGTATTTATAACAGAGAACGTATTTATAGTCCCTAAAAATGAGACTTAATATCCAAGCTAGATCTAACTCTGAAGGTCCACCTCCTAAAAATTTACCCAAGGGTCAAAATAGAGAGTGAAATACTGGCCCTGTAACTGTAGGGTGTTACCCCTAACTTCAGCAGGGCCAAGATTGCATCTGAAATGAAAGCACTGGAGAAGGAATGGCCTAACAAAATATGGGTATATTCTTCCAAATAATATGTGATGCTAAAGTATCCAGATTGAGTAAGAGAAATACCCTCTTGAAGGAAGGGGCACTCCTAATGCCACAGTTCAAATGCAGGTCTGTGTGGTGGATGCAGGGAGTTAATTTTTCAGTGGCTGTTGGCCCTTTGACTCCAAAGAGTTGAGGGTGGGTTCACATTTGAACACTCACACACAACTGATTTCCCCATTATATTGATGGGAACTTTGTAATGCAATGAATCATCTTCAGCTGGTTGATTTATTTCACAGGGCAACTTCAGGCAGCAAACTTGGAGCAAGGTAGCCCAAACTAAGCAGAAATATCCTTCTCTGTCCCATTTATTAGTGTCAGCATCAGCATAAGCTTTTCTCCTTAATGGACTGATCTTTCATTCAGGCCATAGAAGATCCTGAGAAAGTTCTCCTCGTTTCTTTATATTTTGTCAAACTTCTAAGTGAGCTCCTAAAAACTTATTGAAAGAGCATTTCTCAGTCTGACACATTCCATTTATTTCAATATGGTGACAAAGAGGGAAGATCTGGTTCAAAATATTGCAATAGCCTTATGGGATACTTATGTTTTTTTTTTTTTTAAATGTAATACATCACAATAGAATACTTTGTTTTTGTAGAAGGGCATTCTGTATTCGCCAAAAAAGCTGCTGACTTAATCATTAGTTATGATGAGAAGAGATTTAGTGCTCTCTTTCTTTACACTGTCACTGAGAACAATGTCTATGAAAAAGCCTATGCTTCCCATTATAAATCACTATAAGCTCCATGAAAATTTCTCCTCTACCCTGGGGTTTAAGTGAGCAAATACTCTGTGATGCAGACTCCCAGTAGTAGCACTTCATGCCTAGCTCTACAAGTTTATGAAATGCTATGGTTCACCCTAAGTCCAGGCACTACCCCTGCATGCAGTTTCCATTGTTCAGCAATTTATGTGTCTAGAATGTGTTAAAAAATTAAATACCTACCAGTTTCCCTCTCTTCCTTTTACAGATGGTGTATATTTTTAAAATGCTTTAAAACTGGAACACAATTTTCATTTTTAGTGTTAAAACTAATGTTTATCATTAGACAAACACAATGTAGCCTCTAGTCCTTGATCCTCTAGGGTTCAGAAGAAACCATTTCAGATCTTATTTAGGGTAAGCAAGGATTCAGAAATAAAGCCATAAAAAAAAAAAAAAGCTGCTTTCCTTCACTGAATAAAGAGCATTGGATCACATCATTTTAAGAAGACAAACTCAACCTTAAAGACCTTTGGGGTGAAGTTCTGAGATTTTTAAGCACCTCTCAAAATAATTTGTATATTATAGATTTAGAGACCTAGAATTAAGCATCCAGGTTGAAAGTCTTTAACCTTCCTCCTTGCTTTCCCTTCTTCCCTCTTCCCCCATATCATAGTAACATACACTGACTGGGTTTTATCGTATAAAATAAAATAAAAATAAAAAAAAATAAAATAAAATAAAAAAGAGTGAGTGTTCCAAACATCTGCCAGATTTTTTTTGTTTGTTAGCCCAAGCTGACAGATATTTTTTTGTGTTTCCTAGTTTATTAGAAGTCTATCAAAATGTTTTCAAGAAAATGAGCCAGGACATTTTTCCTAGATTTTAGTGCCCTCTAATACTTAAATTAATTCTGCTGAGATTTTTTCCTATTTATTTTGCTTTTTCCATTTCTTGAAGATAATATTCTCATTCCAAGAGGTGAAGAAGTTGCTTGTTTGATTACAAACTGTCTCAGTCTCCTACTTTATTGAGTTTGAGCCTGTGAACCCTGTTCAAAATTCCTATCACTGGGTTCAACTTTGTAAAGGGAGGACTTTGATTCAAAGTTCTCAGCCACCCACACTGGACCTGGAAGGCCACTAGAAATAGCCCTTGTCTGCTTTGTTTCTCAGGAACCAGAATAGACACATTCCCTCTGGTCTTCCCTGAGATATGGATTTGGCTCAATAAGCAAATGCCAGCTGCAGAAGCAGCTGGCTTCAGAGCAGTTTGCATGGAAACTGGGAGCCTGTGTCCTCTGAAAAGATATGATATTACTTCATTAATTTATTGTTATAATCGTTACTTTATTCTGAATGAGCTTTGGGGTAGCTAAGAATGACAGTCTAAAATCAAATTCACACTGGTCTTTGATTTCAGTTTGATTATTGACATTACTCCTGCCAGCAGAATTCATTACAAATTTGCACTGAAATACTGTATCTGTGTATACCAGCAAGACCTTTGCACTAAAAAGTAACAAGATAAAACCACAAACATTCTAAATCCCTGGCTTTAATCACAGGCCTCAAAGCTGCCTCAATGCTGGCATCAGGAGTCTCATTTTCACATAAAAGCAGGACATGCCTAAGCCCTCACATGTAAATAATGCCTGAAGATGTCACCTACCTTCATGGTTTTATGGAGGACTGAGTTTTCAGGCTGGGTCAGTTTTCAGCTGGGCTGAAATCCTTCCTGAGAGCAGAGGCAGCACAGTGCTTCCCAGTGTCAGCATCCCTGGGAAGAGTCCCTGCAGGAGTCACCAGCATGGCCTTCTTCTGGCTGCTGTGGGGCTGAGCTCACCAGAAAGACCTCACCCTGCCCAAAGATAAAGAGCAGCTGGTTGAAATAGTGTTTTCCAAAGAGAAGTCAACACAGAAGACAGAGAGCATTCATGTGGATAACTTCACTGTTCACATGAAAAGCAGAGGTGAGGTTCAAATGCAACTCCATCATGACTGCCAAAGCCTCAGATTATCTCAACCTATCTAGAGTCTAAGGAACAAAACCAAAGCTCTTCAGATTTCTTGAAAGTAATATATCCTCCACTAATCAAAATAATTAGCTTCTGCAATCTCTATCCTCACTGGTCCTGCAGAAACAAGTTACTCAACCATTAATCTACTTCTCAGGCCTCTGTAGGTCTGTATTCCTGACTCCACTTCGCCTTGCTATGTGAAATTTTTGCTTTTTTTTTTTTCTGATTTTCCACTGACACTGAAAAACCTGTGGTGAAATTAAAGAGGACATTACCATTAATAGAATACATGAAAGCATAGTACTTGTTGCAGCCATCTCCTTGGCTGATCTTTCTGGTGTCACCTGGTTTGTGTATGTGGTGGCTTTTGTCATCCTTTTGTCCATCCAAACAGTCCTCTCATCCTTTTTGCCTCTCCAGTCCTCTCCTAACACACTTTGTGCTTTGGCTTTGAGTCTCACAGCTTCTTAAGACAGTGTGAGGCCAACCTACTCCTCCTCTACTCCTACACTCAGTTGCTATCCAGGGGGTCCACCCAAACTGCCCACCCTGAGTTTGTGCTAATCTGTTCAGGGGGAGGTGGAGTCAGATGAACAGATGGTCCTTTCAAAGGATCCTTGTCCTTTCTGCAGGTTTCCTAACTCTAAAATAGAGATGAAAAAAGTGAATCAAATGTGACCCTTGCAATTGAGATCCTCTACTTGTACAAGCAGCCCTATTAAAGTTGATGGGGAACATACATCATAGTAATTAAAGTGGGCACGAGTTGGCTTTGAATTGCAGGAACTCTGGGTGACCACATTTCACTTTCCTTGTCATTGACTAAGATAGAATTTCCTCCTTCTCATCAAATGGCAGCTCTTTTATTTATGGATTACATCTATGCCTTGGAAGGAGGTAGGGTTACTGATAAAGTTTTCCTAAAAAAAACATGCTGAGTTCTGTTTCAGCCTCACAGATGACTGCAGTTGATCACATCTGTTTTCCAGCAGACATCAGTGTAACCAATTAGAAAGATCACAGAATATTTTAGAGGTCTTGGGATCAATTGGTCAGCCAAAAGATTTGGGCTTTGAAAAAGAATGTGAAGAAAAATACAGTATGTGCTATTTTTCATGACCAGCATAGTAAAATATTATTTTAAAAGTAGTTACACAATGTAATCCTTAGCATTAAATATATGTATGTGGAAAAACCAAGAGCTTGGGGTTTTTACTATTGTCTTAAAAACTGCAGTGATTCAATGAGTTGCAGTCCTGGCTATAACTATTGAACTTATAGAAAAGGTTGGAATGTTCATGGTCACAAAATATTAAAAAGAAAAAAAAAACAAAAACAAAAACCAAAAAAAGGATTAACATATGCTTTTCCTTGAAAGAATGCATGAAACTTTAGTGAACAACATCCATTCTTTAAGAGGATGGAAATGTTATAAAAATGTAGCTCTTAGTTTTGATAAGTCTCCTTAATACTCACCTTCAGCTCTGAAGTGACAAAATAAAAATGACAAAATGACAAAGGAGAAATCCATTTTAACCCTTTCATTCTAGAATGTTAACGGCAGAATTTGAAAAACAAAATTTCTAGAAAATACAGAGACCAAGATATCAAAAAAGTTTTCAGTTCTTAGTCCCAAAGACTGAAGTACCTCTTGCAATGAATTTCTTGCTTTTTCACTGATGCTTATGTTTATGATGTCCTTCTGGTTACTGTGTAAATACCTTCACAGTAACAGTTGAAAACATGGGGCCTCCAATCCATACACTCAGACTGGTTAGTTGAGCAGGTGTGGTTGTTATTAGGCTTTTGTTGTTTGGGGAAAAAAATACAGAAGAAGAGGGGGAAAAAAAAGGCAAAACACAACGACCAAAAATTAAGGGGAAAAAAAAGAAGTCAAACACAATGCCAGATGAAATACTGGGAAAAAAAATCATCTTGAGGAAAACTAAGTAAATGAGGCAAAGTGCTGCCTGTGTAAAGGTCTAAGAACTACAAGCCAGAAAGTCTCCATTGTTGCTTGATGCCAGCTTGATGCCTTCAAGAATACAAAACTTTGTCTAGGTAAGTAAACAAACAAGATTACATGAAAAAAAATTGTATTTTCCTATTCATTGGGAAAAATGGCAAAGCCTGTAACTCTATGGCTAACCCACTGATTTTAAAATGGAAAAAGCCAACCTTCAATTTTTTGCATGTCTTTCACATAAACCTTGAACACTGAGAACTTTTTTCTTCTCAGTATCACACTAGCAACATTAGAGACAACCAGCATTACAGGCTCCACTCAAAAGTTCCTGAAAAGCACCCTTTCCTGGACTATAAAACTTTCTGGACTGTAAAACTACCATCATGGCTGTGATTCCTACTCCAGTGAGCATTTCAGGTAAGAGTGAGACCCTTTTAACTGACCTCTTGACTAGCTATTATCTGACAAAACAGCTCCTGCCACAAAATGATGGAATTCTTGGATAGGTGATGGCTGGAAAGTATCACAGAATTTTTTGGACTTCAGGACTGTGATGGAGCATCCCTCTTGCACGTGTTGAGCCCCCACTTTGGGACTGCCAACCCCTGACTCTAACAAAAGACCATGTTACACCAGCAGTGTGTTGTGCTGCAGCTTTCCTTCCAAAGGGCTTGACCAACACTAGTGGTGTTGGGACAGAGCTGATAAACCCCTCAGGACAAAAGGAATTCTGCAAGACCTTGTTATATCTTAAACATAAATGGGTATATTGTAGCCTTGCATGCAGTCTATTTTACTTGTGCAAGTATGTTTTTTGTTAAACACATAAAACACAGAGTGGGTTTTAATGGTTGATCAGATCCCATTAAAGCAAATTGCATGTTTAAATACAAAGGATGAAAGGACCTCTATTATTCTACAAATTTCTAGCAGCACTGCACCTTAAAAGAAATTTTATAGCAAATTTGTAGCTTTGCAACCAGCTCATGAATCAGGGGGCATAAAAAGGACATGTGTTCCAAGAGCAAATGCATTCCATATTTCAGAAATATAAGTTCTTACTTGAACCCAGATCTCATCAGTGCAGAGAATGGATTGTGCATCCCTGAGATGTAGGATGTTGCTGCCTCCAGCAGAACATTATTTTATTCTGGTTGCTAACCTGGGCTATGTTAGAGGAAATCAAATAATGTCTGAAAAGCCCCTGCTCTGCACTAGAAAGTCCCAAGGTCTTCCTTGCCTTACACTTTCACTGCAACCCACACAAACATGGAAGAGTAAGGATCTATGTAAGTGGAAACACTGACCCTGATCAGGCTCATCAGAGATGAAAAGTTTAAAATACCCTAACAGCAAAGTCTAGTGAAAAGGTTCATGAAGGAAGAACTTTTTATCTGCAGGTGATGGTGCCTTTCAGTGCACGTGTCTTGTTGATGCAAGTCTTTGCATAGCCAGGAAGAAAAGTTTCACGTAGTCTTAGAATTCATGTCTTCCTACTAAATGAAGATTGTAGAATTAAAAGGTGCAAAACAGACTTACAGCCTTCAAGTACGGTAATGCATGAGCCTCTGTACTGTATGTTTTATGTTGAACTCTGTTTAAATAAATGGAACATTAGGCACTTAAACCAGAAATAAGAACCAGAAAATGCTGAAAAAATTGCAAAATTATAGAAACTGAAGTCTGTGGCAGATGGACCTCACTAGAGCTAAGAGCAAGGGTTTAAGGTATTATTGCTACCAGGTCTCTGTTTCATCCCTGTGCCAGAGGGTCTCACCATGACCTCCTTGTCCTGTCTTTAGCTTTCAACACTTTTACTTGAAAACAAGGTGCTATAAACCACAGTACTTGAGACAGATTTGATCCTTGTGATTTTCTGAGACAGCAGAGATTGTCAGCTGGAGCCTTAAGCAGATTACTAGAGCAGGGGCAATAAATATGAGAATATGTTTTTGGTTTGCTGTCTTTGATAAGTAAAGATGTGTCTTTGGATTTTTAAGTGCAGAACAAAAATTCCTCCTCCACTACTATACAGGAGCATTTAATGAGTTGTAACCATGAATCTTGATTTCTACCCATAACTTTCTTTCATATTAACAGTTTTTCTTATTTCTTCCTATTGTGAGAAGACAGTTGTCTCATACTGGGAACTAGGAGGCTTGCTGCTTTTTCTATTCCTTCCTGCCATCTACAAGATCTCCTATGGGGTAAAAATGGGAAATTACTCAAGCAAAGCTTCAGCTTTCCTCTGTTTTCTTTAAATAATGTCCTCAGCTTTCTGCCTCTTGATTTACATAATAAGGAGACTGCATTGTGTTATTACATCAGTTTCAGTTCTTCAGGGAAAAAGGCTCCAGATGTATTTGACTAAGTCATTAGTGCAAACATCCCATTTTTGTAACATCATTCTCTAGATCAACTGCAAAGACACGCTGTTGATTTTGGCTAAAGGTTTGGGACTGGACAGACACTGCCACTCGATCTGAGCAGCTGCCTCCTCATTATTCCCCCCAACTTCATTGTCATGGAGAGAAGCACAAACCTCTAATGGATCCACAACATCAGCAGTGGTTCATCAAATCTGGCAGATGACTCATCTGATAAAAATCACCATTGTAAAGTTATTCAAGGCATTGGGGAAAAAAAAAAGATCTGGTCTTCCTTAGAGAGATGACTTCCTTTTGTCAGGGTGTTTTTCTTCAGTCATATGGGAATGAAATTATAAACAAACAGAGAGTACTGGATCCTGACACCTCAACTCCAGAGGGACAATGCTCTCAGTACTCCATTAGAAGATCTGGCTATGCCTCTAGGATGAGGAAGGCTACAAAAGCCCTTCCTTTCAAAGACAAAAGCATCACTAAAGATTAAAAATTAACAATATATGATTGTCTAGTTTTAGAAGTAACTGCATTATTAGTTTTACTACAGTATTTGCTGTATGATCCAGCTCATAGCAAAAATTTGGGTACATGACATTCTCACCACTACCACATTTAGCAGGAGGAAAAGTTTTCAATTTCAGATAAAACATCGTTGTTGATGTACTTTTGTACCTTCGTACAGATCATTGGAAATGATTCATTATTAGAAATTTACTTGAAAAATGCAGATTCCAAATGTTGGCAAATTGTTCCAAATGGAACAGTAATGCATGTGACAAAAAGGTGTTAAGAGTTCTTTGAAATATTTGAGCTGCCATAAAGTTGGTGTAAAGTAGAAGATTATACATAGTTAAGTAGGTGTAAAGGTTCTAAAATTAAATAAGTTAAATATTGTATTTCTTAATAGATGTCTTACTAATAGGTAATTCTTTTAGATGCTGATACCTTTGTATTATGTGCTACAGCCTGTAACTGCTTTCTGGATGAAATTATAAAACTGAGATTTTTTTTTTTGTAAATAGTTTGAATGATAAACAGGAGATGCAGTGTCATGTCCTCATGCAATAAACACTTCATTTTCCATTTGGAAACTCAATAAAATTTCCTTGTATGATACAAAGATATGCCATGATATCAATGAACAAGCATGGCAACTGTCAAGCAAAAGATAGACTATTGTAATGTTTGATACATGCTCTCCTACAGAACAAGGCCCTGTTAAATGTTAAAAAATTGCACTTATTGCTGTCTACAGGATTTGTCATAACTGTTCAGATCCCTGTTGCTGTGCAGGAGATGTGGTATTTGCACTTAATTGCATCATTTGAAAGTCTTAGAAAAGGGTATCCTAATGATTAATTCAATGTAAACCAGGTTTCAGAGCCAAAATAATCAAAAGTCTGACCAAGGCAAATGTTCTCAATAAACTGAGCTTGCCAAATACAAGTGCTAATTAACACCTGATTCTAATTTGGTGATTGTAAAACTGTGGCAAAGGAGCCCTATGATTTTGCAAGTGGAAATAACATTGCTTCTCTCCATCAGCACAGCACATGAATTGCTCTTGTAGCCAAAATTCCTGCTTTTGATCCACTCTGGGGACAATCCATCAATGTGGTGGCAGCTGCACTCAGGCTTGTATAGTACTTCTCTGTCTAAGGATATTGCCCATTCCTTGGTGTTTTGCTAAATATAACAGTGCTGAATTAAATTTTTTCTTCCTTGATATTCGTTTTAAATCAAATTTTTCAAAATATTAAAGTTTAATGTGTCACATTGACTACAAATGATAAACCTGAGTGGTCACATTCTCCTTTTGTATTTCCTGTTAGGATTGTCTCTAGATTTTAGAGGGAGGAAGATGACTACTACCTCTCAGCTACTTTTTAGACATACACCTGAAAGCTCAGGCCCTCCTATCTATGGTGTCAATTCTTTCATTCAAAAGCAGATGTACCAGCATGTGACTCATTGTGGAAGTCACTGGGTGTTTGACCAGGCACCTGAATAATTAGTGTTTTTGCCCTGGGTTGCAAAGGGGAAGTTCCTTACCCTCTTCATAGGGCGTGGGGACACAGAACAGACCCAGCCCAAAACTGGCACTGACAGTTTGTTTACACGTCCAGTAGCCAAATGGGTAAGACTGACTTTGCAAACAGAAAAGGACTGGAAGGACTGTTCTCTTCCCTGAAGTAGGTAATGAGCATTTCCAGTACTCAAAGTGAGCCTCTTCTGTGGGCAACTGGAATGCTTCAGATCTTGAGACCATTAAGTCAGTGGCATCTCTCAAAATAATTTGCTTTTTTTTTTTTTTTTTTTTTTTTTTTAGTGCACGTTCAAAGATAATCTCACATCTCTGTGCAAAAAGGAATGATGCAGTGGCACCTTTCCCCCTGGAACAAAAGTGGCATAGCACAAAATAGTTCTTGCTACCTCAGACCTAAAAGTTGTAACAATTCTCCTTTATGATATGCCTAAAATAACAAGCACTTGACCTCGATGTGCAACATACATATGTAATTACCAAGGCATACAATATATGAACCATCTTCAAAAACAAAGCTACATAAATTTAACTTCTAGCTGACTGCTGGTGAATTTGGTTATAAAATCAACACCTCGTGCATTTGATCTACACAACAGCTATACTATACCATCTACTGCTTATTTAATAATTTACTCAGTCTCTCATTTAAAAAATATGAAAGCCAAATTTTAAAGTACGTGCAGGGTCTGCAGAAATATTTGCAAAGACTCGTAAGTATTTTATTACCTCTGCAGTGCAAATGTATTTGTGTGTTTAAAGCAACCATAGGTTGTTCTTAATAAGAGTGAATTTGCACTATAAATGGCATTCCCTGTTTAGAAACAATACTTCCTTTATCTACTTGTGTTCAAAAGCACCTAACAGGGAAACCTACCTTATCTGGTTCATCTTAAAACTCGAGCTGCCTGTCAAGCTTTGACAATCTTCAGATTCTTTTGGAAATAGGAAGCAACCCATTGTGTTCAAATTTGCTCTTAGTGACAGCTGATCCCACAGGAGCATCTAGTTAGAAAATAATTGATAGCACTTGAAACAGAAAAGATTGCAAATCAGGTATGACAAGTTTGCATTCAATGGCAGACCTAAAACTAATTGTCCAGTTAAGAAATCAGCTTCAAAAGAGGAAAAAACTTAAAGGGAAGGAAATGAGACTTTGTTTATTGCACATACACTTTCATTCTGACAATATTTTCCCTTTAAAAGGCAGGTCTGGAATAAGCAGTACATTAAAGGGATGGGCCCAAAGCAAAACCTCTAAACCGAATACTCCGAACTTTATGACTCAAGCCCATCTGTAGTTTGTTATAAACAAGTCATAAGGCATAAATGAAAAAATCTGGATGCAGAAGGATAGAGGCTCGATCCTGCTACTATTGAAGTTAACAGAAAATCTCTTGCTGACTACAGAGGACTTTGGATCAGGCATTAAAATTCCAAAGTAATACTGGCAAAGCTTCAATCGTGTGTGCGCGCGCGCTTGGGCGCATATATACACACACACAACCCCATATCAAGAATTTTTAACCCTGAGTCTTATATCAGACTATACCACCGGATGTCAAAAATGAAGATAACATGAGAGGAAGTTTATTTTGATGAGGAAATCCCTAAATGCTGTCGAAAATATGCTTGGAATGGTTAATTAGTATGTAGGGGCTTTGGAGGAAATGATATCTTGCAGCTTGACCATCATCTTTTTGCCAGGTTTCCCTTCGATTTATCTCTTATCTGCAGGAAACTGTCTCACAGCTTCTGAATCTGCTGTTGGCTAAAAAGAGAAAAAGGACAATGACTCATTGTTGGGCAACAGGACAAGTTCTATTTGGATTCTAAATTTCCACATTAATGCTAGTTAATGTAATATCTAATGTACTTCAGCCCATCCAGGGGATATCCAGGGTGGGCTCTGAAACTAAGCAAAAGTGAAAGTTCCTTTGAAAAAAATAACAAACACTAAATTAAAAGAAGATATAATACTCAAGAGATGAAAACACTGAGTAATGCAAAAAGTATCTGCTGTATTTTCTATGACTAAGGCATCAAAAAGGCCTTATTAATAAACGAAAGAATGCCAAAAGGGTAAGTAACTGCTGATTGGATGCAGTAACTGATACCCACCAAAGTTATCACTGCCCAGGGAATATTAAGCACGTTGATCACTCTGCCTTGCACCCAAAGGACTGTTCTCCTGCACAAGCAAGCATTGCAGGATTCCTGACTTTGCAGCTTTTACTGAGGGCTGGCAAGGAAGATCTGGTTAGCTGCACGTGGTGGGAGAGCTTGCTACACCTAGCAACAACAAACAGGAGCAGGGGCTGGGGGAGCACACAGACCTAATGCTTGAGCATCCCAGCCCCTGTGCTGGAAGTTAAGCACGTGAGTAAATGCTGAGCTTAAGGAAGGGCTGAGATGCACCAGCTGATCACTGTGCCAACACTAATGCCTACATCAAGGAAAGGATTAAGAAATGATGGGGACATGTTGCTCCCATTCCCTTTCCTACGACTGCGCCAGTGCTCAGAGGTGTGGCTTGATTTGGGTAAGAACTGAGAAATCAACAGCTTCTCCAAATATTACATAAAAGGAAAGAATGACATAAAAACACGATCTAACCATGTAAATATTTTTTCCAGTTTCACAGACCAAATCCCAAGCATGTCATGCGCCTTACATTTTTTATTCCCCCAGCTCTCTTTCCCCAGTGCTGAGCTAACATCTGAAATCAGAGTACACAATCAGTATGTTAATAATCAAGGAGTCTGCTTGCTGCATTATGCAGACATCAGAGGAATTTCTTCCACTGTCTGATGAATATTATAAACAGGCTCATTTGTATTAACAGAGCCTTATGTAGCAAATCCAAAAGTGACAAACTAAACAGCTTTAAGTGGTTACATTCCATCTCCAAATGCCCTGATTATCAAACATCACTCACAAACAGAGACCTGCATCCTGGCTGTATGTGAGGAAAACAAAGAGGCCCACAGTCAGTTGGAGTAGACACTTGGTGTTGAAGCAGATGACTGTGACAAGGTTTTTTAACTGCCAAAGTGACACTGCAAATGCAATCTGGTATTACAGCTGGAGAGCCAGAAATATTGTCTGGGTTACCGAGAGGGAAGGCATTTGTTCTTGAGAGTGACACTTCAGGAAGGGTTTACATCTGAGTCATCAGGTCTGACAGTGTGTGTGTGTGTCCATCTGCAAGCTGAAGGCTGAGCTTATGCAAAACATTCCAGGGAGGTTTTAAGATCTGCAGAGCATTGTGGACCTGATCTGCTACCCTATAAAGTCCAAGGAAAGGTCTCCTTTCTGTGGGCTGAGGATTGATCCCTAGATGATAATTCTTGGACTTAAATGGCATTCAAATATGCAAGCAAGTGGCCAAAAACCTGGCTGAATTATCACCTGAAATCTAACTTTTTAGAAAAACTGAATGAACATGCACAGCTCCTTTACAGAACTTAATACACAGAAGCAACAAGGGAGATTAGCAGGAAAGGAAAGATGAGAATTATATGAATTTCCTCAAGACTTTTTTTTCACGATGTATGTTGCCTCAGTTTCTGTGGGCTGCTCCTGCATCAGCTGGCTACAAGGCTACCAGTTTTTCCTTTTCTGGGCTCTTTTCCCTTGCCACCACCTTAGCCCCTTAGGACACCAGGAGTCCTCCTGGCTAACACACACAGGAGGTGAAAAGTGAGAGGGGAGCAGCCACTGTGCCACACATCATCATCTGAGCTTCACAGATGGAGGTTGGGAGGTTGCAACCCTGAAGCATGGGGGGCTCTCAAGCAAGATGGGTGCATTGCAGAAGAGAGAGGGCTGCATGTCTGCAGGTCTCTTCATTTCACATTTTCACCATCTGCAATGAGGCTTGTGGACATCTGGGAGTCAGGAGGACTGGACCAGAAATGCGGGGAAAAGGAATTTATTTTATTCAGCAAAATTGGCTGGTGCCTATTTGCTCTTCATTTCCACTAAGTTGCTTGGGTTTCCAAAGCAGGCCTGGAAATTGTGAAGGAACAGTCTTTTTCATGAGATTTCCTGTTGGTGTTTCATCCAGTAGCACCAGAAATATCACAAGAATAGCTTTTCTTGTGGTATTTTATTACTTCTGCTTCTGCTCCTGCCCGGAACTGGGAAGTACAGGGGTGCATGGAAATGAAATATAGTGGTCACAGGAGAGTCTGCCAAACATTTGGAAATGACAACAGTAATGGTCGTTCACTTAAGTCTCAGGAACTGCTTCCAATCTGCTCTTATATTATTCAGACACATTTACATGATGCTGCTTTTAAAAGTCATTCACTCAAGGCTGGCATCAGCATTCATTCAAACATTGAGTTTCTGTGGTTTAGCTGTGAGTACTGCTGCTGAGTTCCTACAGAGAAGTGACTTCTGTTTCCTAAAATGTTTAACTGACATAATCCATCATCATCAGAAGTCTAAGCAAAAAACCCCATCCTGCCTTATCTTGTAGCTGCAGTGACTTTATTTAATATTTCTGCAGCATGATTAGCCAGATGAGACAAGACACAAATCTGAGCACCTTGCCTTGCTCAAAAGAGAATCTACTTCTCTGAATTTATTTCCTGCTCAAAATTATTTAACAAACTCTGTCCAGCAATTGTTTGTAAACACACACTGCAAATAATTCTTTAGCTAATTCAGACAGTGGTTCTTGGTGGCTGGAATGATGAAGCAGTGTAAGCAGATGCTAGCAATCCTCCCTTAGCTATGTTTGCCTTGGAGTCTCAAGAAGGCAGCTCAGGGGCTTGCTCCAAGTAGAAGGGGAACGGCTTGGGCAGCAGTGGACACCTAAGAGCAGTCAAAAGGAAGAGGAAAACCAACAACAGCTCAAGTGAGCAAAAACTGTTTGGAAGTTTACACCCTTGGCAATGCAATCAAAACTACCTGAGCCCCATGGGACTGCTTCCATTTCCCATTCGATTGATGTAATCTTTACAAGTTACTCCTGTTTCTTCCTGAAGTGAATTCTCTTTCATTTCAAACCTAATTTTGTACCATTATTAAATGAGGATGGACTGTTAATCAACACTTTGCCTTCCTGAACAGGTTCCACTTGCAAACAAGCAGAATTAAAAGGAGAATGAACACAGATGAAGATAAATTCAACTTAAAAGCCAGGACAAGGATTCCCCAATTAATTTCCCTTACCCAAATTAATTATCTGACTGTCATTCTAAGAGCACTTTGCTCAGTTTTGATTAGAAAAGTGAAGTTTTGCTGCAGATATGGAAATGTTATAAGGAACAATAAGAGAGACTTTCAATTCCTTTTTTTGCAAGGGACATAGGATACTTGCCTCACCTGTGAATAATTTCACTGAAGTTGAGAAAACTATTCCATAATGGAAAAGGATAAGATTTGGTCCAAGAAGGCCATTTTAATTCTGCTGTTTTGGGGAGCCAAAGGAACATACTGATAAAAGAAAAAAATCTGTAATACTCAGTCCCATAGGCTCTGTAATAAAATGGGACCGATTTCTGTATCAACAACCTGAGAGAAAAAAAATGCCTTTTATAGTTATGAAATCTGTTCCATTCCTCACTCCCTCACAACTGCACAGATATTCTGAAGCATGGTTCACAGTTCAAAGTCATCATTGTTGTAAAATACCTTGGTTATCATCAAGGACTTTGTTGTTGCACCCTTTAGATGGCGTGGCTCCATTCCCAGATGCCTGCTCTTGTGTTTTCACCAGAACCACCCTGCACAGATTTCTCTCCCTGCCTTGTGCCAAGGAAGAAGACAGTTTGAAGCCAGCTTCACTGCTTCTCCTTCCTACCTCCCCAGGCCAGATGGTACTGCACAGGCAGCTGGGTTGCCAGCCTACTCATCATCTCTTGTTTCTCCCCACCTAGAAGTTAATCCTGGCACAGTCTCCCCCAGTTTTGGTATCAGTCTCAGTCAGGGAGACACATTTAAAAAAATTAATTACCTCCTGCTACAGGGGGAAATGAGAGGTAAATTCAGGTAGATGCTAGCACTGCAGAAAGATAAGCAAAAGGAACAGTTAGAAGCCAGGCAGGAGTAAAAATTCTGACTGAAACTTTATGTTCTCTGGCTTCTTACAAAAGAAGAACTGGAAAAAAAATAGAGAAGGAAGAACAGAGCATCCTTCATGACTCATTCAAATAAACAGGAGAGTCAAGTCTCTTGTTACACGTTCTGTGCTGCTTTGAGCTGACACTACTGGGTTATATTTGGGAGGAATGTAGTGGCTACCTGTGCATTTATTGCATACTTAGACTGCTCACTGTACTAAAAGCTGAGACACTAAGGTATAATTCTGGGATAAAAGATAATTGCACAGTGTGCTCTATTGCTGTAGAATTAATATAAATAATATACACATAATTTGCATGCTTATGCAATAAAAATTGGGAATCTTTTAAGTATGCTGAAACATCAGCATCAGAAACATCAGCAAATTAAATCTGATTAAGAACTATCAGTTTACTTTTGACCAACACAAAGTCGTCTTCCCTTTTTCAATGTATTTTCACACATTATAGCTTGATATTGACCGAAAATATTACAAAGATGAACATTTGAACTATTAATATCAACAGCAACCTTCATTATGGTATGAGAATGGCTCCCCATCATTACCTCAGGACTGCAAAATATCTTGATGGCCTTGCCTTTTGCACTTGGTGCTTCTTTCTTGTTCCAGCAGATATGTAAGGGTCTACGAGAATTTTTTCTAACACTTCAGTGGAACAGAGGCTTCCAATTAGCTCAGTGCTCTCTACTTGACTTTCCAAAGTAGCAACTGTAAATTAAGAGGATAAAGAATCAGAAATGGTGTGAGGGTCAGCCCATGATAAAAATTCAGTCAATCAGAGCTGGGTGAGGTCCTTGCCCTCTGAGCTGTGGTCATGAAAGCTAAAGCATGGGACAGCATTTGGGTTTCATTCCTCATGTCCTAAGTCTTTCAGTATCAATTGCATTTAATATAAATGATCAAAAGTAACACCCTTATTTCCCAGGAGAGTTTCAAAGATAAATTAATTCATGTTTACAAAGAATTTAGATTTTTTATTGGATGGAAGGGGGATTATACTCAGATGGGCCAGGAAGCACAGAAGATTCTCTTCATTCCCAGCTCAGCAAACCATGTAAGCATGTGCTCAACCTAGAGAATATGCTTAAATCTACCCCAGTAAACAAGAGCAAAACCCCACAAAATCAGCTATGTGCCATGTTGCTTTTTTAAACAGGGGAAAAATAACAGATATAACTGAAAAATTCAGAGTGTACATACAGACTTTACTGAGCAGTCTGCACCTTTAGTACTTATTCTTCAGTCTCTGAGCCTGGCATAGCCTTGTCTATACTGCATCAAATCAGTTTTCACATACTGGATATACACGGAGGATGATGATAGGCAGCAACGTTCAGGTACCCGAGAGTAAAATTTGTCTCATTACACTTAAAAGTTAAGTTTTAAAATTCCTGAAGGGCAGATCAAGCAAATGGTGGAACAAACCACAGCAGTGGGGAGCCTGAATCCCTGGATATGGGACTCAGGGGCAAGGGGATTTGGACTCCAGCTGAACTTTGCAACTCCTACTTAGCCATATGAAATGGAATTGAACGGGAACATGTCCTTAATCAGTAGTTATCAGCACATCAGATGGGCACAGGCTCGATGCTGTCCCAGCTGAGTTCTGCAAGAGCTCTGACAGTTGTTTAAGGAGCATTTTTTCGCTACACTTAAAAGGAAACAACTCATCGTCTGTAACACTATCAGTGCCTAGCATCTCAGGATCTAACACGTTTGGGGTTGGTTATCATTTGCAGTAAAATCAACATTTTGTAAGCTTCTCTTCTCGTGCCATATTTGTAAAAACTGAAACGCAATCACCAGAACAAATGCTTCTTTCATTGGCTTTCTGGAAACGTAAAGTTCATTCAAAGCCTAGAAAATTAAATTGCATTCGTCTGGGAGACGGCATGTAGACAAAATCTGCTTCAAAAGTCAGAAGGCCCCTGAGTCAGAGGAAAGTTCAATTAATTTGTCTGAGAACCGAAACCAGATGAGTTCAATCAGCACCGAAAAAAAAAATAAAAAAAATTACTTCATGTCAGGAGCTCGCTGGGGAAAGCAGAGTTTGAGTTCCAGCACACAAACAAGCGGCCCCGCAGGGCCACGCTGAGTTTGAAGCGCTGGTTCCGCAGCGTTGCGCGGAACGAGGCCCTCAGGTGGCATCGGCGACAGGCGATAGCGGGAGGCGATAGCGATAGAGAGGGGCGATAGAGATAGAGAGGGGCGATAGAGATAGCGGGGGGCGATAGGGACAGGCGATGGAGACAGCGGGGGACGATAGGGACAGGCGACAGAGATAGCGGGAGGCGATAGGGATACCGAGGGACAATGGCGCCCGCTCTCTGAGGCGATGGTCGCGCGCAGCCCGCCCAACCCGCCCACGCGCGCTGCCATGCTGGCTTTCATGAATGGCCGGGCAGCCGCGCCGCTGATTGGCTGCGCCTCCCGCGGGACTCCGCCAATCAGCGGCGCGGGCGCTGCGCGGGGCGGGGCGGGTGTCCTGCCCGGGTTCCCTCAGTGTCCCCAGTGTTACCTCACAGTGTTACCTCACAGTGTCACCTCACAGTGTCACCTCACAGTGTCACCTCACAGTGTCACCTCACAGTGTTACCTCACAGTGTTACCTCACAGTGTTACCTCACAGCGTCACCTCACAGTGTTACCTCACAGTGTTACCTCACAGTGTTACCTCACAGCGTCACCCCGCAGTGTCACCTCACAGTGTCACCCCGCAGCGTCACCCCACTGTCACCTCTCTTCTTCCCTCGCACAGCTTCCTGCTGAGCGGCCGTGAGCTGCCGCGGCTGCTGGAGAAGGAGGGCGGGGGCAGGGGCCGGGAGGTGCGGGGGGAAGGTGCGGGTGTCTGGGATGGCGGCTATGTATGGTTAAACTTTTGTCCTAGGCACCCCGTGGTTAGGAATAACCCCCTGGCTGCATCCCTCCTTCCCTCCCGCCGCCTTGTTCGCAGGGAGGCTCCGGTCCCGGTACTGAGCCGCGCGTTGTTTGATGGCAAACGCCGCCTCAAAGCTTCCCGGTGTATTTGGGGCTGTCCCTTGGGGAGGTGATAACCAAATTCTTGGCCCACGGTCTTCAGAAACCTTACAGATGCTTTGCTGTTCAGTGGGATGTAGTTTCTGTTACGCTGCACAAATCCGGACTCAACGAATCACATTTTCTTGCCTAAACAACTCCCCTGTATTTGCAACTGGGGATCTTAAAAATTCTTAAAATTTCCCTTTCTTTTTTACTATGGAGCTGTACCTGATCCTATACCGGGAATAACCATTTATCACTGGTTACTCTGTTCCTATTTTATCTGTATCCATAATTTCAGAATTACTTTAAAAACCCAAATTAATTGTGTTTATTATTGCCACTTGGTCATCAAAAAATGTGGCAGAAGTGACGATGAAATACATATTTTTAATGGCTTGATATTTAATATGGGTTTATAACCCCACACAACAGCCAGAGTAAAACAAGAATAAAATAGACATTTAAGTTTCTCAGATTTTTTTCTGGAAGTGCATTAACTCCCTTGCACTTCCTCACCAGTTATTAATGTGTCTTCAGTTTTGACACTGAGAAGTCAAGCAGACCATGTGGCATACCAGGGAGAGAGGTGGTTCCTCAGGGGTTCACCCTCCTTTAAGGATTTTGGTTACAAAACAGTGTTTGATCTTTCTCCTAAGATGACCACTATTATGAATAGAAATAAGGCACAACCACATGAGAAACAGGGAACAGCACTTCAAGCAATTGCAGGGGAACACCTGTTCCCTTATCATGTGTTTTTCTCACAAAGATGTTTCTACACCTCTCAAACCCACAAGTTAAAATTAATTATTTAAAGTGGTAATGAATATAATTTGAAATAACTGAAATACATTTTTGTTCTCTAAATAAATAAATAAAGCTCTCCCCGGTTCTACTGACATTCTCAGATTTTGAAAATACACCAGAACAGAATCAATATTTAGCAAGTTTTTGCAACCTATCAAAATCTGTTTATAGAATAAAATTATTATTCCTCTACTTTAGTTTTTACTTGAATGAAAATAACATTCCCCACAAATTTAACTCAGAAAAAGGAGTTGAACTTGAACATAAAACATGGGAACCTGGGCTGCTCAAGTGTATCCTCTTGTACATCCCCCCTTCCTGTGGATACAGGATTTCTCACACAGATAATCCACACACAGATTTTCTTTAGGTTCAGCTTTTCAATGATGATTACAATTTCCTGAAATGGAAATCTTTTTTCAACCCTAGAAAAACTGTGTGATTCAGGTTAAATAATTCTCAATGCAGTTACACTGAGTAAAAATAACCAAAGATTACTACACAGGACAATTGTCAAACTTTTAGAAATAGTTTTCCAAGTCCAGAATTTACCTGATGAATAATATTAAGGCACAGTTTCATTTCACCACAAAGTACTTTCTATATTTTTGTATTTTTTCACAAGAGAAAAAAAAACAACAACCCAAAACACGTTGGTTTTTGGCTCTCTGCTGGCATTATTTCTTTCCCTGCTGCCTTTGTGGGCTCTCTCATCTGAAAGTCCACTTTATCAATGGAGAAACTTTCTCTGCACTGAGGGTGGTAAGATGTAGCCCAAGCACTGGTGGCTTTACTGGTCCCTGTTTGTTATCTGGTGCTCACTGGACCCTGGCAGAACTGCACTGATAACAAAATACAGTTGAAGAGGGGGTAGCACAGACAAAACCCACTGAGGTCAATGAAGCACCACTGGCTTCTGGCTGGTGGTAAGTGGTCAAAGACAAAGTACCCAGCTGGAAGGCTGAAAATAGGTTCTGAAATAGTTAACTCAGGTGAGGTAGGAACACCTTTTACAGAGGGAGGACTGAAGCTGTATGATGTCCACATCTACAGTTCCTTCATTTATAGTCAGATCAGCTGTAGCCCTGTAAACAACAAACCCACAAAGAGTGTCTTGGGCAGGATAAGCTGCTTGGGGCAGTAGCAACATCTCTTTCCCCACCATTTGTTTTACCAGATTCCCCTGGCTTCTTGTATCAGCTCTCTGTTTCAGCTACCTCCAATTTATTTTGCCTTTGCAACTGAGGGATCTTGAATCAGCTATGTACAACTACTTATAAAGGACTAAACATAAACAATAATATGAAATAATTTCTCAAGTGTAAAGAAAAGAAGAGAAAGCCCCTTTAAAAATATATAAAAGAGTGTGTTGTCCCTCCTTCCTCAAAGGCAGTGACAACATTCTCACCAATCTCAGTGGAAGCAGGATGATCTCTGCTCTTGAAAAGTTTTGTTTGCTGCCAGCATATGTCAGCCTGCTCATGAATAAGCAAGCACCCTGTTGCACATGGTTTTGTTTTAAAAGCAAGAATTGGTTTATACTCCATAATCTTTTCTGAGTTCAAATTTTAATGGTAGAATTAAACTATACGACTGTCTGAATCTCAGCAGATAATCCCACTATCCAAGTCCCAGTTATTGCTATAAAATTATATTTATACTACTTATGGAATGTGCAGATACAGGGGAAATGTATTTATAGCTGTTTTGACTGGTTCTACTGTATGCTTAGAGAAGAAACCATGGAATTTGGGGTTTGGCATTTTTGACACCAGGGAAAGTAGAGGGGCCCTAATTATATCGACTGCCATTTGCTACTCTGTGGTTATCAGGTCAATCAGGCATCTTTGGTTGGAAGTGGCTTCTAATTCTCAGCATCAGTCAGGTCCTCTTCAGCTAATTATCTGTAAAATGCTGTGGCCAGCTTCTCTGCCTTGACTGCAGGAAATATTGACTGAAGTCCCACATTGGAAAAGCAGCCTGGCATCTCTGACTTAGAAGAAACTTGGTATTGAATTCACTGCTTCTGTTTAAATCAAACCTTTCTCCCACACTTGGCACGAGAAATTGTACACTTTAAGGGATCATAGGTTTTGTCATGAAAAAAATGAGATAACTAAACCCTTTCACTATGCCTATAAATTAAACTTCTGATTTTCTATCACCATGGAGATTGGCTTCTTCAAGCATTTTGGTATTATGTAATTACGTCAGCCATGCCTGTATATCATATCCAGATATAAAGTATTGCATATTTGTTGAAATTCAAAGAATCCCACATAGCCTGCTGGCTCGATGAAGCTGCCTTACAAGCATGGAGTCCTGGGTCCTCCCACAAGCACAAGGAAGCTCATTCCTACTTTACCCACTCTGTCCCTGTGACAAGGACACAGACAGCTCCTGCTACACCGAGGTTTGAGACCTGCACAATGTACCCAGGCTGTGGTTTGACATTATAGTAAATCTGGAGTTAGAGCTGCTACTACCAGATCATTTGGGTTACACGAACTGCAGCTCAGGCTCATGGTGGCAGCTGTTCAGCTGTCTGTGGAGAGGTTACTTTTCACTGGCAGGATTCTCCCTGGATCAGGGACTGTCTGCCTGCACCGTTTAACTCAAGTCCTTGATCAAGTATTGCTTGTTCTTTCACAGCTGGCATCATCTGAGCATGAACTGCACATCATGGTGCCCAGCAGAATTAATAGAAATCTGATTCAGTGAGTTATCTGTATCATAAATCTGATACAGATCAGATTTATGCAGCTGGGTGATATGGTATCTGACACATTCACTTTCTATAATAATATGATCATGTCTTGCAGTTATAGTTAGTACAACATTTTATCAGTAGTTACACAGATCACTAGTAATTCATTACACTCTTTTCTTCCACTGGTCATTGAGTGTTCTGGAGAATAAAGGGTCTTACTTGAATCTTCTTAGTGGACAAAATTATAGAAAATATTAACAGTAGTTTTTTATCTGCAGACCGAAGAGGATCCTCTGCCCACCGAAAGACTTGTAAATTGAGAGCCACAATTTGAACTGACAACTTTAAAATGCATTTTCTGCTACCTCTTATGTCCACATTATTAAATCACATCAAAGAAGGGCTATGAGCATGGTCCATGAAAAAAACCCAAACTAAATAGTCATAGGTTTTCTTTTGCTTTAAGAATCAGTGTTATTCAGCAAAGCACACTGGTGTATGGGAACATCTGAAATATTCATGACTGCAGAGATGCTGTACCACGATCTTCAGATACCCTTTCCCTTCCCCACATGACTCCAGTGATAAGCAGAGTCAGATGAGACTGCTTGCCAGCCCTCAGTGCCTGCTCTTGCTGAAAGGCAGTGAGTTGTCCACCCCATCAATGGCATGGAGGGATTTGCATGACCCTGATGCTGACATTAGTGCTCATCTGATTCTTCTGAGACCTAATTCAGCTCAATCAAGCAATCCAGAAAAAAAGAGTATGGGTTTTCCACTTACACTGGCAGCAAACTGTGCAATCACTTCAGTCATCTCAAATGACTCAATCCAAAGATCAGGCTCTGGGACCAAAAAACCCCAAAAACAACAAAAAAAACCCCAACCCAAACAACCCATTTTAAAAACAAAAATATAGCTGCTATGCTCATTTTCTCAGCATATCCTTCCAAACATTTATAGCACTATGGAAGTGTTATGGAGCCTATGGTATTGACTGGAGGAAAGACAGAATGTTTTCTCCAGTGATTTGGAATGCTTTCTTTCTTCCTTTCTGAGCAGGAAGAAAAAGTATCATCATAAAACAACATTGTAGTTGGTAATTAACCACACTTGTTTTATCATGATTATTTACTTGTATATACTGGTAGCACATAAGAGAATCCAGTCAGGAATCAGGCCTTCTTTGTGCAACGTGTTAAACAAACACATAAAACCAGCCAGTCCCTGCCATCACTAAGGTTATAGACTTGGGGTTTTATAAAACCTTCAAACTGGAATATTTTTGATGAATCCAAGCATTCTAAAATGAAGCATCTGAAGTAAAAGTAAAAAGCGGTTGTGTCGGAAAATGTCATTATTGCATTTAAATAAATTGGCCTAGTTAGATTAAATGAATAGCCTTTAAAGAAGTCATTCTTTTTTCATTCTGTGCAGAGGTTCTCTCACAGACCACCAGTATTCAAAGTCAAGAGCTTGTGAGAAACAGCTGGATAGAGTGAAAAATGGAGAAACAGGCTGATACTCAGTCAAGCCCATTTAATTACCCTTGCTAATTATATTTCCCATGATAATTATATACAGTATTTAAATGCAGCATGCTATTTCCTGTTCAGAGTGATTAAAAACACCCCCGTGATTGGTGCAAAGATCTGGGTAAAACATAGGACATGTCAGATGGAGCTGATAAGCCCCACTCCCTCCCAGACAGGAAAAGCTCCAAGCAGCAGCGCAGCCGCTCTGCACCTCCAGGCTACACCTCCTGCTCCTCACCTGAGAACAGCCTCCCAGATAAATCCCTTCAGCTATCTGCTCTATCTGTGCTTGTGGCTCAAAATATTTAAATCTGGGTTCTTCAAGTTCAGCATCTCCCTCCTTATTAGCACATCTAAAGGAGGCTCGAAGAACACCCAAGGTTCCAAGGGAACAAAAGCCAGAACCCCCCCATCCTTTGTCCTTTCATTGCTGTGCTGGTGGTTATTATTTGGAATTACACCTCCTTGCAGGTATTTTTACTCCATACCTCCATTGGAGAAGGAGGAAGCTGAAGAGGAAAAGGCAAAGCAGGCAGAAGAATAGAGTTTGGGGAAGCCATGCTGCTCTGGGGGTAGCTCATGTCCCACCACAGCCACCTGCAGAGAGATGTGAGACCTCTCTGCAAGCTGCTTTTGCTCCATATCTTCCTTCATAGGTGTATCCAGGAGTTTCTGGGAGTAACATTGCCTTGGGGCAAGCTGCATGAGAGAATGAGAAGGGAATCCCTGCATTTCATCACGTGGATGTTGCTTATAGGAGGGAATCGGGCTTCCCAAATCCCAGCCCTCCCTCAAGACAGGCAGCACAGCAAAAATCATTTGAATGAACTTCTCCCTTTTGCTTTGCTGACTTCACCACGCTCTGGTTTTTTACTAGACATGAAATATTTGTCATTGTTAAGAAGGGATGGCATTCAGTTTATAAGCATGTTCTCCTGGCCAATCCCAAAAGGGAAGTATTGCTTCTTGAAATGTTGCAAAGGAAAATGCTTCCAGGAGTTGGCCTTTGAACTTAGTTTCTGCTTCATTTAACTGCTGAATTTGACAGCAGTAGAGCTCCTAATTTCTTTATGGAATGAAATGCTTTCACTTCTGATCAACACAGCCTAAATGTACTTGCAACACTGCAGGATACATTGTGGAAGAGTTATTAATATTGCTTTGGAACTAAATAAGCTGAATAAAATATGGATTTCTGGAGACAACTACAGATCCTGTTCTAATTAGGCAGAATACAATGGGAATATTGAAGAACTGCTGTTACTGTGGATGCAGATATAACCTCAACAGTCAGAATAAAACATCAGCCCCTCAAGGCTCAAGAATGTTTTGTACTGGTATCTGCACCTAAAACCAGTGAGGACAGCCTTAAGGTAGATTCTGAGCCATCCCAGTGGATCAGGCATTTTAAATAGGAATAATTAGATAGTTGTAGAATTTCAGCCATCCAATACTCATTTTATTACTGGTAGAGATGGATTCTGAACACTTGAGCTTCATTTTGTCAAGAATACAAAACAGTTGGTAAGATAGGACAACACAGCAAGATGGAAATTTCTGTGTGGAGGCAATACAGAAATTTATTAAGCTACTGGGAAAGGTACCAGTGCAAGATATTTACCAAAGAGCTAAAGGTGAATGGGGAGTATTTTTTAACAATTTCTCTATTTTGGACATTCTTGCAATTTTAAGTACTCTTGATAAGCCAACACAACAAGAGGCAGCTAATTTGTTATGCCAGCCTAACTCCTGTATGAAGGCAGTGTTTACTAACCCTGAATAATTCCAGATTTACACCACTCTGACTGAAACTGGAATCTGACTCAGAAACATTAGACAAGGCAAGTATTTACATCTGGGAGCACATAAGTGCCAGAAACACCAGAACCTTTGATTTTTTTAAAAAAAACTACCATTCAAACTGATTAAGACATGTGTCTTAATTTACTGGTTTGAGGTTTTCCAGTTACATTCCCTAACTCTCTCTCTTATATATTATTCCTTCCTGCCTCCCTCACTCCCTCTGAGTGAGAAAATATGCCTTTTACGCCTTTCAGAACAGTTTAAAGTCAGAACTAAAGCTCCATTCCCATCTCAATCCCATGAACCAAGCTGCTTGCACTGTTTCAGCAGTTAATTAACAATGAATGCCTGCCTTTGGAGACTGGGTGAAGCAGGGTGGGGATAAAAGATGAAGAAGGCTGAGGACAGACATAACAAGAATGGGGAGGGAGCAAAGTGGGTGGCTTATCAAATTCCACAAATACCAGCCGTGGAGAGGTGTTGATTTGTTGCTGGGAAAACCCTGTTTGTTTATGGAGTTTAATCACCTGTTTTATGTTTGTTGTTTGAAACATATGGGAGACAATGGGATTGTTTGCCTGCAGTGTACTGACATACAGTACAGTAAGAGATGTACACAGAGGAAGTCACTGGTATGTGTGGATTGGGAGAGCTCAGATCATTAACAGTTATCTTTCTGGTCAGGCTGTGTGAAGGAGGGAATGAAGAATGTGCCCAAGGTTGACAGTCAAAAGAAATTCCTCGTTTGTGACCCATAAAATAAATATCGTTCTCTGAGGTGAGGCAAAGAATTTTGGAAAACAACATGTCCCACATTGCCCTAATATCTGTCAGCAAGGCACTGCCTGTCACAGAGTTTGGGTTTCTCTTTCATCTTTTTTTTTTTTTTTTTTTTTTTTTTTTTTTAGGAGGCAGATGGACTGGGTGGGCAAGAGCAGAGCTCTCTGCACCACTATTCAAGAGACACTGTTTCCAATCCTGTTTCTGAGCCACTCTGCTGCCTAGGATGCTTGTAGCAGATGACATTTTGCCATTTTTGCATCCTTTGCACCCTCCCAACAGTTCCCATGTCCCATGCACAAGCTGTGTTGCTGGCCTGCAAAAGGACTCCTCTACCTTTTATCTTTTATCACTCTGGTCCCAAGAGTCTCTTGTTTGTCCTTTTGGTTCACCTCATTGCTATCTGATTTTTTAACTTGGTGACAACCTCTCTTCTAGCACTGGAATTCACACCTTCATGTCCCTTCTGGTTTCTGTAGTCTCTTCTCTCTCCTTAAAGTTACTTATCTGAAGGATTCACGTCTGAATACAAAGATTCCGTGAAAATGCATCTTCCAAGCCAAAAGTATAGCACCCTTCTGTGGCTTACCTAGTGAATAATCTAGCTATCCATGTAAGCACTTAATCTAGTTCTAAATTTAAACTCCCAGCCTAACTATAAATGTAAACTCAACAGGTCTGAGCAGTGTTGTGTTCTTTCCCTTGCAGTCCCCTTCCTTTTTCTCACCAGTACAACAACCATCACAGAGATCTGCAAATTCAGCACCAGCAGCAGCCACCTCTCACATCTTCCAACACTTTATCCTTTCACTCTCCATCTTTTCTCCTTTCTCTGAGCTCTGTCAAGACATTAGCTTCTTCCACTAATTGTTCAGGGATGCCAGCAGCCCTCACTAATAAAGCAAACTTGAGAACAAGCACTTCTGCTTTTATGTTTTTGCCATAAATATCTGCCTTTCTTCCACCCCTCCTCAGAAATAATGCTCACAAAAAATACCATAAAGTTGTACAGTTGAAACTGTGCAACTGAAACCAAAAAAACAGCTATTTTGTTTTTAAACACTTCACAGCTCAAGTTTAGCTTAAAACCTCTTTAGGACAGGAACCATCCATATGAACCTCTGCACAGAAAATTCCTGCTCCATGTGTAGATGAAAACATACCCATATATAAAAAAACAGCAAGTATATAAAGATATAAGTTTTTCTAAGAAACTCAGTTTTCATTCACTGTTTAAAGGGAACTCTTGACCCTTACTGTTGCCATTAAAAAAACATGCCATGTTGGCCCACATTCACTCTAACTAGAAAGGCTCTAACATGAGAGGAAACCCAACATCCATTCATTTTTAAAAATATTATTTTTGTAAGCCAACCCCCTTATTCTAGACAGTCTGATTCATGAGTTTGGAGTGTCTGGGGTTGGCTGCACTGTATCAGCTCAAATGAAAATAGAGCACATCCCCTCTATGGGCCGAGGTCTTAAAAAGTTCACACCATTCATACTTTGTTTCCAATTCCTATGGCAAATAAGTGATTATTATTTTGTTGAAAGAGGAGGAAAACAACATTAGCATCACTTAAATGATGTGGCTCATGTTGCTGACATGTTTTGGTAACAGAAGTAGCTTTTGTAAAGTCAGAGTGATTGATGGTGGTGGCTAAAGGCTGTCCACTGGATTGTGTGTGTGTCCATGTTGGCAGGGTTGGAATCATCATACATAATAGTGGGGTTTGTGAGATTTCAAACTCAAGCTTTGGGTTTAAGAATTGTAAATTCGTGAGTTGTTTTTTTTTTGGAAACTAGAATTCAGATCAGGATTCAAAGATTTCAAATTTTCTATCTTTTTTTTTTTTTTTTTTTTCAGTGGACAACACAAAAATCTGAGGTTTGAACACCTACACTTGCTGAGATGACAGAGGAAAACTTGACTCAATCACGTGTCATAAAACCAGTCTGCAGGGTTCCTGACCTCTGTTCATGACAGAAATAGGGTTCTTCAACAGACAGAAGGTTCCACATGAAACTGCAATCCTGCCCAGTCTCTGAAGAAGGGAACAGGGCAAAGTTACCTGGAGACAGCTCTCTATCTTTGTTCTGTCTGCCTGCAGATGATAAAGTTGGTGTTTAGATTTCATATAACATCTTCTCAATTTAAAACCAGTGTGACACTCAAGAGTCATGGACTTCTCAACTCTGGTCTATAAGCAGGCTCCTGGTAATTTTTCAAAGGCACATAAGTAAAGTAGGGACTTAAACTCTATTTTCCAAAGGGATTTATACATAATATTAGGAGTATATGAACTTAGCACACTTAGGCAATAAATCCAATTGATTTCAGGGAAGTTCCTAGGTAGCTTTGATATTTTGAAAATGCAGCCTTTTGTCTGATGGGCTGAACTTTTTTCTCATTTCCCTCACTGTTACAATGAAATGAATCTATCTGCTATGATCTAAAACATGTGCTAAAAATCAATCAGTATCAATGGAACAGTGACTGTCACAGCTGACATTTAACTTGCTTTTTCTCCCCACTGAAACAATATTTCTGTAGTTTTTCTGTGAATTCACCTGCTAAGTTTTCCTATGGGGTAAGCATGGTGCTGGGACCAGGTAACATTTGCTTTTATGTGTCACTGCTTCTCTGACACAGACACCTAAGAGGCTACCAGAGGACCATGCTCTAGGTTCTCCAGCTCTATACTGGTTTCCTTGAGTCCCTCCATGAGGCTCACCCAGTGAGTGGTAACAATGTCTTCAGGTTATCTATACCACCTCATGATAATTCAGACCAATCCTTTTTTTTTCTTTTTTCTTTTTTTTTTTTTTCCTGGAACTGTTAAGATCAGCATCAGCTGGTTCTGGAGGTGAAGTGGCTTCCCTGAATCAAAGTTTCACTTTATGTACAGCAACACAGTTATTGAAGTCAGTGGCAAGTGACACCAGAGCATGGCTGCTTCCCCAGGGCAAAGGATCTCTTCCTGAGTTCCATGAACTTCTGCTTCACAAGTTCTGCTTCTGCTGTTCACCAGGAGGCTGGGCTGGATAGCACCCAGAGATAAAAATCCCATTGGGATTCCGAGGCCCGCGTTTCCAAAGGTTTGAAAAAGGTGTCCCCTTTTTGCAACATCTGTATTCATGCAGCCCCCTGAGTCAGCAGCCAGCCCAAAAGGAGAGCAGGACTCAGCTGTAATTTTGGCTTTAGGTTTAAATGCTCACTCCCCTTCTCTGGAGGCACTGAGCTGCTGCCAGCAATTAAGGCACTGAAAAGCAATTCGTAGCTCCTTAGAGAGCATAACCTTTTGCCACCAGTAATTAAAGCTGCTCTTGTGGCTGTGGTTTTGCAGGCAGAGTGGCAGTGCCAGCATGGTGTGTTCCTGCAACACACCACTCCCTCCCCTCCAGCAACCCAGCTCTGGATGCATCTCTGTGCAGTGAACTGCAGCAGGAAACAAGTCCAGCTTAAAAATAACCTGGCAGAGAAACACTTAGGTTTTTGTGTGTCTTCCTCCAAATTGGATCAAATTCCTGATCCGTTTCACAGCAGAGCCACAAACCAAGAGGCCAAGAGAAGCGAGGGGCCCGGGCGCTGCAGGAGGGAAGATGAAACAAGCAGGAGGGAAAGAAAGGCTGGAAAGGGAACACCAGAAGCCAGAATTGGTGCTGAAGACTTAATCTCATGAAACCACAGCCTTACTCTTCCAGCCAGGAAAAAGTCAGCAGCTGTTGACCAGCACTGTTTTTTCTAACACTTCAGAGCCCCCTTTGAACTCTTTGGAGGCCCTGGGGGGATTGCAGTCCACACTTAGGGGAAACTCTGCCCTGGGCTGCCCATTGGCTCTTAATGCACTGGGACCAACTTTCAGAGGAACAGAAATTTCCCTGACTCTTGGCACACAAGAGCTATCTGCTGGGGAACATGCCTCTTTCCACCCAGTGTGGTGAGAAATCCTGAGAAATGATGGGGAAAAATACAAGAGGTCAAATATAGCTCTGGGTAGAAACTGTCTTTCCCCGCAACATGTGTTGACAGTAAGAGCTCAAAACATGTTTTCTTAAAAGGATTTATAGCAAGAATTGGTTTTCAGACATGTTGTAATGGCAAAATATTGCACTGATAGCAATAAATAATTTCTGAAGAGAAATTTTAAGTGTGTTGGCCAGCCATATTTTAAACACCACTGAAAATAAGAGGTCTTGTTTTGAATTGTTTGCCTTTAATGTGCAAAAACTTCCTGAGAGTCACAGGGAAATAGAATGATTTCTGACTCATAAGGAAAACATGAGTTACTTTTTTAAAAATTCAGAGTATAAATGCAAAGATCTGTGCACGAACATGGAACTAAACAAATGTTTGCATTGTTACTAGCAGATATTTCATCTGCTTTGAAACCTGAAGACTGCTTTTCTGAAGCAGAACAGACTGCTGCAGGACACGGTCTCAAATTATCGATAGGAATATCCATCCTCAGCTAGTTGCTGGGGCAAAGAGGCAGGCAGAAATGAATGCCAGATTCTTGGAAAGACTTGCATATTTTACAGAAGAAATTAAAGCCATGCTGTTTAAAGAACATTGTTTAATAATATTCTTTCTTTCTGCCACCCTATGTTCTTTTAGTTCTTTTGTTATTCAGTGTTCATATTCGGGACAGATATTTAAGTGTGTGCATAATACTAAGCAAATGTTTCAATGCCCTTGACTTTATAGTTCTAAAGTTAAGAGCATATTTTAGTGGTTTCCTGAACAGGATTTTTTTTTTCTTAAACCATGACCTTCAGCTAGAAACTTTTTCAGAATTTATGTTATGATAATACCCATCTTTATTTAGATCTATAATCTATAAAACAAAGAGTATGTTCATGTTATCCAAAGGCTGCCCCATCCAGTAGGTGCCATTCCTCAGTTCAAGTCAATGAAAAAAAATTGCCAATTTTACCTAAACGAATTTCACATATTGTCTAAAGAACATCATTAGCAATTTCTTCTCAAAGCTTTTCTGTTTCTCTGGACATTCAGTTTCTTAAAATGAGGTTTTTGTTTCATTTGTCCCCATTAACATCTAAGAACATATTTAAACTCAAATTAGATGGCATGGGATCCATTTAAAGTGACCAGGATTCATCTGGACTGTACTCAGTGTTAAAATAACAAGACTTCTACACCAAAAGACAAACTCAGATTTGGTCCGTTCTACCATACATTGTTTTTAGTCAATGCCCAAGTTGTCATAGGATATAAAGAAAAGGTCCAGCATCTCTCCAAGAGTTCTGTTGTCTTCCAATGGTCCATGAACAACAGCTTGGAAAAGAGAGCCAAGAGACAGGAGAGTGGTATGGTTTATCTGACTGTGTTGATCTACCCCAAGTGAGGGGGGAAATTGTACCATTAGATTAGATTAATGCCTCTCTTATAGTTAATTTACTAAGCAAATTTCCCCTTACATCTGCTTTCTTTTCCCTTTTGTCACAGCCTTTTCCCTCTTTCCTTTTCCTTTCAAGCTCTCTTTCTATGAAAAAAGATGTGAGATTTCTAGCAAGGAGAAGAGAGAACCCGTTAAATACCTCATTATCTCCCAGGTCTCTGTTGATTTAGACTTCTAGGAAGAGAAATGGAGTTCAGTTCATCTCTGCCTGAACTGACACTGGAGATAACCCCAGCACATCCATCTCAAATTGTCAGCTCAAGACAAATTACCTTCTCTCCAGGATACTCTCTTTCACTGATTACCTACTACTCAAATTAAATGCCATCTGACTTCTGAGAGTCTTTTGTTTGTCAGATTCCACTGGATTATGCAAAAATGATGGGGGGAGAATCTGGTGTGTTTGAAGTCTTGAGAACAGAGTGCACAAGCCCTGCTTCCTCATCCAGCTTTGGTGGAAGAGTTTGGGTTTTTCCTAATCTGTTTGCCACCCTCCCCTATAGTAAACTTTACTGTCAATAAGAAAGATAAAACCTAAAAGCCTTCTGAATAATGCCTCAAAGCAAGGAGGTACTGTGAAATCCTTATGTTTGGTGACAAATATTTCAGACAACTAAATCTGAGACCAAGTTTGGAATAAAAGCCCTGCTTTTACTTCATTTACATCATTCTTTTAATTCCTTTATTTTAATGGGTGAGAGAAAAAAACTCAGGAAATACTTCAAAGGTAGAACTAGTAATTGCAGTCATGTTTACCTAAAGTTTTCTCTCCAAGACTTTTGGACTTTTTACTTCATTAAACTCTAATTATTTGGCCCAATATTTTCTATGGATTCACCTCAGGGTGTTTAACATGTTTTGTTTTTTTTTTGTTTGTTGAAACCTTTCCATTTTCCAAAACAAGATAAGAGGAAAAAAACCCCCCAACATTTAGATGTTTTGCAAAGAAGCACTTTCAAGAAACCCATACTTGAGAGAAAGGATTTAAATTATAGCAGATCAAGGGTTCCATTTTGCCTTTCTGTTGAGAGTTTGCTCAGAATTGGCTAACATACAAACTGTTGAGGGGCTAGAGTCTGCTCTATGCTCTGAAAATGCAAGAAGAAATACATAGGTGAAGGCTTCAGATGTTGGGTAGGTCCTGAGGATGCCATGTGCATTGTACTGCCATGGGTTGTAGGAGCTTTTCTGCAGTGCTCTCATCAGGAAATTTGGCTCTTGCCCATATCTCAAACTCAGTGTTGGGTAGGGCAGCAAGGGGATAGCAAGATTGCATCTGACAAAGTCTACCTCAATATAAAGCTAAATATTCTCTCAGTTAACTGCAGCTGAAGTGCTGCAGCTATTTTAAAGCTACATTAATCCCTCAAGGTACCAACATTTAGATTCCACAAAATATTACTTACTAACACTATTTTATGGGTAGCCTACTGACACCAATATCCAGCCTGGCAATTCCAGTGAAATCAGTGAGAGTTTTAATAAACTAAGGAGTGAAATTTAAGTACTGTGTTACAAAATCTTTAATTTTGGGAAAGAACAGTTTTTGAAAGTACGCTAGGCTATGTATGCCATTTCTGTATGAAGCAGCTCATCATAAGACAGCCTCTCATTTAGCAGGTACTGTCTTCTCATAGAGATAATTTGGAGTTCTTAACATTGATTGACAGAAGGTAAAAATTATTACAGAAAAACAGAGATACAGTAATCTGTGCTAATAAAGTGCCTACAGAAGCAGCACATTCATGCAGTTAACTTCCTCCCTCCCCCTAGTTTTTTTAGGTATGCTTAAATATTTTTCTTAAATGTAGCTTTGAAGATTTCCACTTTGTTAGGGAATGAAAGCTCCTGGTGGTAACATCTCTGGAGATGGGACAGTGATTAATAGTCACACCTTGTCTGTGCTGAACTGATAGAGCTTCAGACAAGTGGGGAGAAGAAGAATGGCTCTGCAGAGGGCATGTTGGATTTTATTTCACATAAGACTGAGAAGCACTCCCATCACCCCAGTCTAACTCCAGCATGTTTCTCCCATACTACCCCAGCATAACCCAACACACTTGTATTCTGCCTCTGGTTTCATGAATTCCTTTCTGCTGAGTGGCACAGCTTGGACAGGATGGACAAAGAGCATCCTCACCCAAACCAGAGTATTGCTCATTGGCCAGAGAGCTCTCCTGGGAGGTAGGACATGTGCCTTGGGTCCCCTGAGGCAGAGGAAGAAACTGAACCCTGACCTTCTCCATACAGAGATCAGTGGTCATGGGCCCCCTGCATGTCCCATGTCATGGATTTCCCAGGGATGTTGTGAATTTGGTTGTCCAGCCTTCTACTAATCCAGTGCTCCCAAAGAGTCCCTCTGCCTTTGCATTCAGTCTCACACTCCCAGATCTCTTCTGGCTAATGAAAGTTGACATTCCTGGTGTCCCTTCTGACTTTCTGCATGCTAGAGAATAAAATCCAGGACTAAGCCTCCTTGGCATCCTGCTTGTGCTCTCCTGATGCCAGGAAAAGGAGAGAGCAAAACAGGCATTCCCCTTAAAACTGCATTTGTCCTCCCAGAGATCAAATCACCTCCTTCCCATCTTGGTTATCTTTGCTATTGGAAATGTCATTTTCACATCAAAGAGAGGATCACCTTCACTGAATGTTTCTCATGTGAGCAGTGTTACACTGAAATGGAAAACCACCAGAAGCTGGCATCCCACCCTGATAAAATTGTTTATCATTTAATTTGATTAGTGCCTGGATCATGGTCAGTAAAGTCCATAGTTCTGCCTCTGTTGCTTGTAAGTGGAGTTTGGAGCCCCCACTGCAACTCCCTTCTGAAACTCCCTCAGCCCCTGCCTGTGATGTAGCAGGGAGGCTTCTCTGTGGCTGAAATTTTCAAGGGAACAGTGGCCACCACTCCTTCTTTAGGGATTTTAGGGGATATCAGGAAAGGGCCCAGATGTGTTTGTTCAGGAGGCACTGTTACATTGAAGGTATGGCCATGATAAAGAAGTAACATAAGGAAAGAAAAAGGAGAAAGAGCTTTTAAAGCTGGATAAAGTTGTAAAGAATTTTCTAAGAATCCAGTTACATAATCGTGAAAAATCTGGGAAGAGTAACCACCCAAAGACATTCCATCTCATGGACTTTTCACAACTAGATAGTGATCAAGTATTCTGCAGAGAACAACCCTGCACTGGCATGAATATGCCCAGATGACCTCAGGAGGCTTTTGCTTCTTTAATTGCAAAGACTCTGTAGCAATAAAAAAAGACAACAATGTTGTGCATGATAAAAGGAGCATTTGCAACTAAAAAGAGTATTTCCACATTAAGAAGCTGGTTGATTATCCAACCACAGTAAATATTTAAAACTGCACCACAGTGAGAAAGTGCAAAGAAGACAGTAATAAAAAAGAGAGGGAAAGCAAAGTGTAAGAAAGGTTTCAAAGGCAAAATTTTCATTGGGTATGGGCTTGTTAGTGTGAAAGGGCAGGGACAGAATCATCATGGCTATTAATGAACTGTTTTGACCACTTGGTGCTGAAATCCATGCACACTCATCAGAATGACAGAAAATGCTTGAAATTATTTTGATTTCCTTTTAAATCCAATGTTTTTTAGCTCAGGGAATCTCTGATAGGCTCTGTTTACTAAAACTGTTTAGGACATCAGGTCTGCTTTCTGGTTTAAACAGCAAGGTGTTTTCATTTCTACCAGAAAAAAAAAATGTTAATAGTACTGAACAGCTCTGAACTGTACAGGGAAAGTATTTTTTTTTCTTTTTCTTTTTTTTCTTTTTTTTTTTTTTTTTCCATAAAAAAAAGTTGTGTTGCATTTACAGAAAACAAAACACTGTGAATCCAAGGGTCAGCAAAACATATGTTAAGCAGCTTGGACAACAGCTCCCAGCACTGCAGGAAATGCAGATTAATGCTGTAGTCTTCTGTATTTAGCCCATTGATCTGAATTTCCACATCTAGGGAGTGTTACAGAGGAAGTTCCCATGAAGATTTTCTTCACATGGCTTCAGAAATTCTTCAGTTCATTACTATTCACTGAGCAACTGTAACTGCAAAATGCCTCCAACTCTTAACTGTTGCATTTAGCATCTCATTTCAAAAGCTGTAGCAATACACTTTTGACTGTTAAAAAATGCTACAGAAAGGCTTATTTTTCTTCTTCTTTCTGAAAACTCTGCTTTTGCTCTGTGTAGGTGTCTGGTCATTTCTTTGATACATGAAGACCATGTCTATGAGCTGAAAAAGTTGCTTAAAGTTAAGCATAAGGCTGTCTTTATGTTGAAGTGCTATTTTATATAGTGCTATTTTATCTGAAAATGGTTTTGCAACAAAGAGTTGTCTTGCCTAATATCATGCAGAAGGTGTAAGAAAGAAATGATGCAGCAGCAGCCTCTGGGCCTGCCCTCTTTCTGTTATTCCCACTGAAATCCATCAGAAGGACCTGGCAATCTGACAAAGGTCAGAAAGGTGATCATCTGTCTAGCATTTGGGGGAGAGTTTGTTTGTTGGCTTTTGTAACCATAACGGACCTCAGGAATGTCCTGTCTTGCAAATATTCTGGTTTCTGACTTGTTTATGTCCTTGAAAATTTGGCCCAAACCTTTTTATTTCAATGAGAAAAAACAGGTTTGCAGGGTTTTTATAGTCCAAGGTTTAGAAAAAAGGACTCACAGAGAGACTATAATGGCAAAGGTGTGGCAGAGGTGGGTTGGTCCCTTATTAAAAAACATGGGGTATCAGAGTATTCCAGGAAACAATCTGTGCTGCAAATAAGCTCAGTACACACTCCTGATGGTCAGCAGATGAAGTAGAGACTGCTCTGAAGATGGACTTAAAATCCACTGACACAACAATGTGGTACCTGTTGCTTGACAATGACAGAGGATCATCTCTGATGGTCTCACTTCATTTGAAACAGGTCATACTCAAGGAAAAAAAAAAACTCAAAGGAAATGTAAGGGAGAGCAACCTCCTTTAGGTCAGTCTGACATTGTTGTCCTACTTCTGAGAAAACATTCCCAGTGAGGAATGGGCTTTCTAGTCCTAAGAGGGTTCACAGTCATAATAAACAGAGAGAAGAAACTGTGGATAAGGGACAACCATGAGTACTCTTGCCTCTTCTACAGAAAGTTTTTCATTTTTAGCCAATCTTTTAGTACACAAAAAGATGAATAAAAAGATTCTTGGCATTACCTTTGCTAACGCATCCAGGATTTTTCAGAGAATACAAACACAAATTTAGAAGGCTGTTTTATTAGCTGTCTTCAAAGGTTAGCATTAGCCTTAGCCTGACGTGAAAGGTTCAAGGAGATTGTTCTCAAGACCACAAAGTGATTTATCACAGGAAGAGGGAAAATATTTTTGTTAACATCATATTTTAAAACAGTCCTTTGCTTTTATCAAGACTCCCATACTATAAAATGTAAAAGGCACCCACCATCTCAGGAGCCAGAATGACTTAAAAGCAGGTGCTGGCCTCTGCTAACAATGTAAGTGGAAATTAGACTGGGGGAGTCTGTGTGAAAGGGACAAACACTCCATCCCTTAATACTGTAGCCTGGAAGAAAAGAAGTCATTGACATTCCAGAGGAGGCTGAGTTAATCAGTAACACACCTGATTAGTGTCTCACAACTTCACTCCACAATAAAGCTCTTTTCTCCCACTGTTCACATCCCTCAGACTCTGTGGTTGGATGGAGAGGTGGGTCCTGTTGACAGGGGACAACCGGTGGAAAAATGTGGACAGCAAGAAATGGGGTTCTGGGAGTGAAATTCAACATGGAAATGAATGATCATGGTGCAGAAGCTTTTTGTGTCCATTTGGCTACATCTCATTATCAGAGATTAAGAGTCATTGAAATCACCTTTTTTTAATGCAGATTAAATTTTGCCTTCGGGTCCTTTGCAAATTGTGAGCATGAGTTCAAATAGTTCCTCCTGTGGGTGACCCAAGTCTGGGGCATTTTCAGCCACCAGAGCCTCAGCAAGTCATTCAAGTCAGAGGACTTTCTTCTTCCGAGTCAAGGAAACAGCAATTAAAGCTTCTCTCTGGCCAAGGGTCTAATTGCTATTTCCCCCCCCCCAACACGGTTTTTCTCTACCACCCCCTGCCTCACAAGCTCTCACTGAAATCTGCATGAAAGTGTTAACAAAACTATTGAAATACGTTGTGACTTCAGATTGCTCAGCAGGAACAACCCATAGATCTGAAAGGAATTTCCTCTTTCCTGAGGGCTCCTGGAGCTTCTATACGCCTGTGAGAAGGGGAATGAAAACTTTTCTCCCCTGCATCCCAAGCGATGATGAATGTTTTAGTTGTGCACAGAGAGGGCTGCTTTGATGTGACAAATACATGAAGTGATTCTAAAATTCCCTCATAGTCCCAACTTGCCCTGAAAAGTGGTGGAAATGGAACTGCAGCCCCAGCGCTCGCTTCTAGTTTGCGAAAGAGAAGAGCTCACCAGATATTTGTAATTCCTGCAGCCTGCTTGCAGCTCCAAAGATGAGAGACCTCCAGTTTTAGCTATATTTGGCCAGCTCTGTAACCTTTTTGCCTTTCCCAGGTACTTCCCAGCACCTTGTAGCTATTAGGCTAGCAAAACGAAAAAGAGTTTAAAGGACAACAATTTAATCCTTTCCAGCGCATGTATCTGTCTCATTAAAGCATTCTCCTGGAGCAGTGTAATGATACATCAAATGGAATCCATTTCAAGGTAAAATGAGTGCTGCTGATGGCTAACACACTGCTCCCGAGGCCTGGCTTAGGCCCCAGTCCTAGTGCAGCCTAGCACTGAAGTAGATTAAATATCAACTCGGGTCACGTTCTCATGGCCCAGGCACAAGTGCCAACATTCTTCCAATTATTCAAGGCCAAAGAAAGAGCAACCTGCCTGACAGAGCTGTGACACAGCTTGATTAGATTTAGCTTAGAAGCTTGCCGAAAAGGATACTGTGGTATTTAACTCAGATGGAGAAAGGAATGGCATCTCTGTTTAAACGGAGTGGGGGGAGGAAAAAAAAAAAAAAAAAAAGGCAGAATACATTTCTGTAATGAGGGAGAACATGTTTTAAATTTAAAATGATCATTTCTCAGTAATGTGGCCAGTGTGGACCACATGTGTACACCAGTTTAATTATAAAAGGTGGCTTCAGACACCCTTTATTTAAATAATAGCATTTTCTAGGCTGCACAGAATCTTTCAGATCAAATAATTTGCTCTTCCAGTTGGATTAAATCACCTCTGGTAAAAGGGCAGAAGCTGGCAAACAGGATAGAAAAGCATGGGTAACCCTGACGTTTCAAACAGAAGTTACAAGAGGAATTTGGGTAGGAGAGCACACAACTCCAAAGATGAAATAATAAGAGTGATTTGGCTGTGACACTAAAATCTAGGGAAAAAGGCAACATGTATCGTGTGATTTAGCTCTGAGTTTTGCATCTAATCTGACTGACAGCAATGCCAGGAGTGTAGTAAGTCACCCACTGTCCTGCCCTGCTGATTTCACACTGCCCAGCAGCCAGAAGAATGCTGCTGCTCCATCTCCTGACATTCCTCAGAAGCCTGCTGCCCAAGCATTAGGCACAGCTCAAAAGACTCTTTATTAGAGCAAACTGACACATTTCTCCATTGAAAATTAACCTTGGAATTTTAAAAAAGAGAAGGAGGAAAAACCAACAGAAAAATCACGCGGGACTTTTTTTTTTTTTTTTTTTTTTTTCTTTTTCAAATGAAAATAGGTTTGATTGTCACCCAACCTTTACATTTGCTCACCACACTCCCCTTGGTCTTTCAGAAAGAACTGGGAAAACTTATTTTACCCTGGTTATTTTGTGAGGTGTCCCTGGATTCCAGTATAGGATCACTGTGTTAATTCTTGATATTTTTTGCAGGATATGACTATTGGTAGCAGCCTACAAATAGTAAGCTCCAATAGTTTCTTCTTGGATAAGAAGCAGAGCGTGAACAGTTCAATAAAAATATCAAAGGACTGCTCATAATCACTTACACATATTCTTTGCAGAAGTACTGGCTGAAAAGGCAGTAACTCATACTCCTAGTAGACTACATAAAGTTTTACACATCAGTATTTAGGACTCTGCCCACCTAATTTGCATCATTATCTGTGTTGCTGTAGTTGGTTTATCCTGTACAGAAAAGCAATAGTTAAAGTGTATTCCTATAAGCCTGTAATTTAATGGCAATTACTTAAATATCAATATCATCACACTGGGTGAAGAAAAAAAGAAGATCCAAAATTATTACACCAAGTTGTAAAGCACCTAAGACTGAAGAGGAGATATAATAGAGTGTGAGTATATATATATTGAGTATATATAGAGTAGTGATTATATATATTGACCTAAACCATGGTCTCTAAATTCTGACTCCTACATTCCAGAATACTACCCAGTCAATAAAATGCTGGCATCAGAACAGTACCCGTGTAAAAGGACATTAATGAAACTTTCAGTCAAACACTTTTTAAATCATATATGGGTCTTCATGGCCAAAAGTGTTAAGTTGTGTTGAATATGCTATCAGACATTGGCTTTATTTTGCAAATTTAAATTATTTACTCAAAGCTTTCAAGACAAAACACTTCAGATTTTAACTTTGTATGAAAATTTCACTTGGATTTTCAGTTATACTTAATTTTAGGAAAAGGCAAATGAAAGGTCCCAATGAGAGGTCTCATTCAGTCTGAAATGCATTTCCCCCTGTTTCTTGCTTGTAAGCTGGTTCCACTTCCCTTCTCCCCAGTTCCATTCTCTCCCTCTTCCCTCACTTTTGCTTCTTACAGCAAGTGTATTTGCACAGCTGTACTCATAAAGTATATATATATTTAGATTTTACTAGAACTACCCTGGCACAAAGATTCTATTAATAGTAACCTTTTAGTTTCAGGTTATTCTAAACAGGTATTTAACCACTAGCAAAGGGGCAGAAATTGCCCCAGATCCCTGTGTAGTAAATGTCATTGTGCTCTCTTCCTAAGTTCCTTAACACTTTTATCTACTTGGGTATGAAGTTTTTCACCCTCTAGCAAGCCTGTCCCCACATGAGCTTGTAAAGTGGGCTGTTTGATGGTGAATTGCACTGCATCTTTTTATCTCTAAAGGCTCCTATGTGCTTTCAAAAATTATTCTGAATTTCTTTTGCTTATTACTTTCTCTCTTTTTGTCATTACACTATTCCTCCCCCTTCTCAGGTTTTACCTGGCTCAGTTAACTTTCACCATTCATTTTGGTTTGTTCTGAAATCTAATAAAAGTTTTCCTTTTGACATAACATGAGCGAGATGGTTCAAAATAGATGGCCTTGGACCTGGAATCAGAGTCACTGCAAATAATCCTTTTAAAACCAGAGCCTAGAGGGACCTTTTCTCTTTTTTTGTGTGTCTTGAAATGGGAAAAGAAAGTTCATTCTCAGCATTCAGTATCAGTCACTCCATTTTGAGAGGGTTACTCTGACCCACATAGTTTTTAATCTCCTCTTTGCCTTTTCAGGCTTTTAAGGAGAAGCTAATTTTGGCCTTCTGACTACAGGATTTTTTTTAGGTGAGAGCCATGTGGAATGTGACACTAACTAAGCATCCACTTGGGAGAAGTAAACACCTTGCACCTCAAGTGCAGCTCTTTGCACTGTCTGCCACAGAAAGGAGATGGGCACTGCTTTGTAAAAGAGAGTTTGTTTTCCTGGTGGAGGTCTCTGTGCCCTATGAAGCTGACAGTGAAGGGAGCAGCCCCACTGATACAATCCATTTTCTCAACTTCATTCAAGCAGAAGAGCCCATAAGTCTTGACATTCTGCCCCTGGCAAAATAAAATCCCCTCTCTGCCCTTGCCTTGTCCCAAGGCCACTGGACTAATTTTTAACAAAAGAAACGTTTCAAAAATGAATGGGTGAAAGAAAGAGCATCCTATTCCTTCCAACTCCTTGTACTGCCAGCACGTGGCACCCTGAAGGACATAAATCCAAATAAAACTTCATGCCACACTGTAAAGTTGCTATCATTGTCAATTGCCTTAAAAATATCTCTTCATCTCCACAAGTAGTTTTATCTATTATTGAAAAAAACAAATTAATATAAAAATGAAAAGCTGGCCCTGCAACTCCTACAAACACCAATCAGCTGTTTTGGCCAAATGGGATCATTCATCTGAAAAGGGTTTGCATAATCAAGGCCTCTATTTTCCACGTGATATCACAATACATATTTCAACTTGTCAAACAGACTAGAAAAACCACCACAAAATCTTGGGCACCCTGGGTGTAGTATCAGGTCTACAATCCATCAGATACTGTGTGCAGTCCTGAAATAAAAGTGCTGTTATTTCATGTCCACTCCCCCTCCTGGCAATGTCAGTTGTATAAACTATTATTTCAGATAGATTTATTTTTATTTACTGCTGTAGCACTTAAGCTGCTAAGCTATAGGGTGGTGTAATAACTCTGCCTGTAGAAGTAAGCTCCTCAGTGTTTTCCTAATGCAATGATCACACAGATCACAAAGTCCATTAGAAGTTGTTAAGAACCAGGCATTTCCCAGTTGTGAGTACTGTTACATACATATGGAGTTTTTGAAGTGCCTATGTGATTTAGAAGCCTGCAACTCACTGATTTGCAGTTAAACTTTTGTTTCTAAATTATTTTGGCGTTTAGAAAATTTCATCCTGTTAATAGATGACATGACAGGGGGCAAAACATGGCAAAGTCATACTGACTTTCCACTGGCACAAGGTGCTGCTTGCTTCAGTGTGGCCACATTGATATACCCATAAATTTATTTGTGTAACATTTAGCTGAGCAGATACACAAAATAATCCAGGTATCTAAACAGTCTGAAGATGGCAAAAAAGAGTTTTCATTTCTGTTTTGAAAATCTGGATTCACTCTTGTCAAAGATATTGGATTTGAGTAGTGAGACAAAACAACAGCTTCAAAAGCATCCAAGTCTGATAGAAGTCTTAGTAAGTCTTACCTAGCACCTAAACCCTTATGTTTTTTTCTGGTCTCTGAAGTTCTACCCAAGTGCACAGGAAAGACAAGGTACTCAAGTGAGTATTGGTTAGGACAGGTATAAACCCACATCTCATTTGTGCACAGTGTAACTCAGACTTCAGGGAATCTATTAATAGTCTGAAGTTTTGACTTGGGTGCAATTTTAGCAGAAACCTTAATTTCTAATTTTAAATCTAAACTTTCCCAAACATCATGATTACAGACTATTACTGGTTTGGACCCTTTCCTAGTTCTGGTAATTTATTGAGATGCCTAGGGAAACAAGAATCAGCAAAAAGGAAGATTAGACAAGGCAACTGACACACCTACTGTTGGAATACTTGTAAAATAATAGCAGAAATGGTAGAAATCAAAACTGCCTGAAGGAGAAGCTTAGCTCATAGAAACTGTAACAGCTCCACCAGCATGAGTTGTGACTAGTTTGGGATCCAGCCTCCTAGCTCCCATTTGACCCCCAAGTGATCATTACCCGAAAGGAATGGCCACAACTCAGCATGGAGCTTTCTGTTTACCCACAGCAATGTGCACTTCAATCCCATCTATCAGAAGCCCAAGATGAGTCCCTTCAGTCTGCTATAAACTGAAACAACTTTAGGGGATAAAATCCAGAGGAAGGAAGAATACTGAGCTATTCAAACCGGAGGGGTGGAAGCTTGCCAAGCTGCATGCAGTATAGCAACAGCCTTTGGAAAGATGCTGTGGTATGGTTTGTTTCTGGGAAGGGGCAGTGGTCATTATGTCAGCTGATGACAGTCCTTTGAATTCTGACATTTGCCACAATACAGAAGAAAACAGAGTGGGATGTTTACAATAGAGAAAATGTTTAAAAGAAACCTCAGACCAAGAAGACGTCTGGTTTAATAGCTGCACTGCAGATATGCAGGAAAATGCCTTGAAGAGTGTGTATGCTCTGCTATTGTGTCTCTCCTGCTTACAATTACTGGGAGCTGTCCCAGTGGTCATGGGCTGGATTTTAGGATCTTAACTTTAGAAAATCTGTGCCATAAAATTCACAGGGAGGTGGTTGTGTTGGACTTGAAAGTCACAGAGCTAATTTAACACTATTTGCTTCTGAGCCACACCACTGTTCCAAACTCAAAGACACTTAGGTTTTAAAATGAAGCATGTGCACAAGTGGTGTCTTGAATTAGGCTAACTAACCACTGCAAAAATGCTTTTTCCAGCCTCACTTCTTATCTAATTAAATGCAGAATTAAAACAATGATACAAATTAGTCTTTGAAAAAGCAAACTAAATTGCATTTATAATGTCAGGAAGGTAGTATATAAAGAATAATGAACAAATAAGGACCAGATCCTGAGGATCTTACCTTTCTGATGAAAATTCATCACAAAGTCAACACCATTACAGCTGCTGATAGCCACTCTCTGAGGAAAAAGAAGTTGGCAGTCTGGCCTGGAACTAACCCAGTGACAGTAGTAATGTTGTATAAACAAAGGCTACACTGTCATACCCTCATTTGTATTTTGGTAATGCCTTAACCTGTGAGAATCCTAATAGCGTCAATGCTATGGAAGAAAGTACTATGAGTGAATATAAGGGGATCCAAATCTCATCCAGTGCTGAGAACTCTGAAAAAGTGGCTTTTTTTTGACAGAATCATCTCCATTCACACACCTTCCTCTCATTTTTCAACAAACTGCATGCTATGGTTCAGGGATGCATATCCAGGGAAGATTGCATTAAGAACAGAGGTCAACAGCAGTTGTCACTTGAGGCAGAGTTCTTCTCCATCAGGACCTTGTCAACATTTCTGTTGAATTTGAGGTCATGGAGTTCTGCAGGAGCAGCAAGTACGATACAAGTAAGCTCTGCTGATCATGATGAAAGAAGAGTATAAATCAGCTGGGGAAACTCTGCCAATCAGAAATAGATTTGTAGTTTTCAGATGCAATACTCTTTGGCATAAATTGTGTCTAGCCACACTTCTCTTCATTAAAAGCCACTGCTTCCTTCTCCGGAGTTCCCTACCTTTTCTGTGGCTGGTCTAGTGTCAAAGTTCCCTTCCAGTCTTTCCAATTCATTCTCTTTCTCATACCTGCAGTCCAACTATTTGTTTCTTTCTCTTTCTCTTTCTCATACCTGCAGTCCAACTATTTGTTGCATTCACTCCCTGGCTTTTCATATTTCAGAGCTGGTGAGCAGCAGTTCCCTGTTGGGGGGTTGGTGCGGAGAAATGCCGAGAGCCATAGCAATAAAATAAAAACAACAAAACCCAAGGTATTATAGATATTCAGCATTATTCAGAATCAGATACTTCAGCCTATGAATTGTGGAAAGTTTTGCAGCTGCCTTCACAGTTTAAAGCAACCCTGCAAAAACTGTATGCAATGCAATAAAATGGTTATTCTTATTAGCTGATGTAAGAGCACAGGGATCTCTGCCAAGAGCTATGGACCTTACATGTGGTCCTTTGATAAATATCTTTGTATGTGCTTGGTATTAACAAAAGCATTACCAGCTGTTTACCTTGCACTAATACACATCACATTTTTGCACAAATCTGAGCTTGTATTGCATAAGGCCAAGCTAGGCACTGTATCCATCAGAAGGGGTGACAAAGGTTTAAATCAAGCAGGCCTTGTTTCAGCACGTTATTCATAAAACTAGGTCATGGGATAAATGTACTGTTGGAACACAGCTTTATACTAATTTTCCCAGTAAGATGCATCATAAATATTAACTGTCCTGAACACATATACACAGGCTCATGGCCTTGGCTCCAGGCCCTTCACATGGAAGCTGGAGAATGAGCTCTGACTTAAAGTAGTGAGAATGTGAGGAACTCTGAATTATCATCAGTAATAGAGTCTTTGCTGCCTCAAGTTTTTCAGCCAAGAAACAACACAGCACTGCACATGGGAGCCTGGTCCTGCAACATCTCCCTGCTAGAAACAGCCTTTCATGGGACTAAGGACTGTGCTGTCTTCAAGCAAACTTTTAAAGGTCTCCAAACTTGTGCCTCTATCAACTTCAGTGCAGTTCTGTTGAGCACGTGGGCTCAGCACCAAGCAGCCTCCCCTCTTCCCCCAAACAGACACACTCCCCATTGTACTGTTATCTCCCAGCCCAATTTTCAGCTCACTCAGGATGTCTGGAGCAGGTATGGCTGCATGCAAAACATCTCAGATGCTGCAGGAACTTCCAGAAACCACAGTGTAGCAATAGGGAATTATTTACAGCGGCGGCGCGAAGAAAGAGATTAAGATTATTTGTGATCATGGGTATGCATCCTTCTTTCCATTCTCATGGTATTTCCTGCCTGAGTGAAAGGAGGAAGAACCAGAAATCCACTGAGAATGTCTGTCTCTAAATTTTTTTCTGTCTCAAGATGTATAGCCAATAAAAACAGTATTCGAGTGCTTTTCCCTGATAATTTTCAATGTGCCTCACAAAAAGGGAGAAGAAGAATGATCCTTATTTTATAGACTATAACACGACCAACAAAAGAGCCAAGAAGGGAACCCAGATAGCTTGCCCTTTCCTCCAGGCTCTGCTATTGTTTGAGGATTAGGACCCACATTCAGGATAACACCTCAGCCACATGCCTGACTTCAAGCATTTGCTTAAGTCGCAATGATTTAAGCACATGCTTAAAATTAGGCATATTCTTAAATATGTTCCCTAACTGGGGCTTAAATAACCCAGTCTTCTGGGTGCATATTCAGATAAGACCAGATTTTATTTATACTTGGGGAGAGAAGGAGGAACAGACTGGGTGCAGCTGTTTTGCCCTGAAGTCATCCTGGTAGAAGTTCCCATACTGCAATTGAAAACTATATAGTGTTCTTAGTTATTGCCAACAAAGTAAGCAAAGCTGATGGAATCTCACCAGAAGGAAAAAAGGATGATGCCAAATGTCACCCAAACTTACTGAACTTTCAAAATCACCAGCGTTTCCCAATGTTCTTTTCCCAGGTTTCCCTGTGAGAATTATGAAACCTTGCAGCTGAAACTAGAGGAGCAGCAAAAGAAATCACAGCACACAGCCAGCTCCCACCTGCTAACACTTCTGTGAATCAGAGAAACCTCTTTGCTTACTTAAACAACAATTTATTGCCATTATCCTCACAGTTTTTATCCTCACATGTTTACCTATCTTAAGTATATTAACGAATCCTTTATGCTTACCTGCACTTAATAATGCTCCTCTTGGCTAATTTTGATCTAAACTTTTCTTGCTTATTATTGATTTAATAGCCAGGCATTTGTATATTTACCTTGATGAAGTACTTGCTGAGGATTGATACTGAGAATGGGTGAAAAAAATCACAAAATTTGATTTTCTGAATTTGAAACTTTCAATCTGTTTCACAAAGAAAAATCTCTCCCTCATTTTCTGCCCTGCAATTCTCAGTCTGGTGTACTACACTTCTAGAAAGTGGAGACTCAAATTAAGCCAATGTTTTATATGTTGCTCACCTGGAAGGAAAAGAATAATTTGCAATAAACACATTTCAAATGTGTACCCAAGCCTTTGTTGAGGGACATACTCCAAATTCCCACTGATCTTAGGGAGTGAAACCTGGGGCAAGGTGATTTGCTATCTCACCTGCTTCCTTACTGTTAGCCACCTTATTCTGTTTATGTTTCCATTTGGCCACGGAAAAAGAAAGCTATTTAGGGATTTTTTTTTTTCCTCAGTTTAGCAGCCCAAATCTACTGCAGTGACAATTTAATAAACCCAAAGTGAGTGAAATATGGCCTTCTGGGTAAGCTGATGATTTCTGATGGCATTGTGCAGATATTGCATATACTATCTATCTATATATGATAGAATATAGAACTATAATACCCAGCCAGAGATATTATCAAGAAACCAACATAAGAAAGCAGCGAAACCCAAATTAGACAAATTGCCCCACCATGCTAGCACCACACAAGCAAAAATTAGGAGACCCTCCATCCCCAGGAAGCTTCTTGCTATCCCCCATTGATTCCATTACATTTTCTGAATTCTGTGAGAGGTTTTTCTGGTCTTTTAGATAGCATTATCCCTGCACTCTTTGTATTCCATATAATATGGTCTCTAAAGATCACCACAGAGGTTCCAGTTCTCTGTCAGTATGTTACTGGAGACTAAGAAAATTTGCAACACTAAGACCAAGCCCAACTTATTTCAAAAAGTTCCCTTGGCTCTTAACTGACCACAAAAGTAATCAAGGGTTAAATCTTCTGGCTGATTCAGGAGACTTACAAGTGGGGTAAAGGCAGAGAAATTTAACTCATCAGCTGCAGAAGAAGCAATTAGTTAGCACACTGCATTAAAGAGAAGCGAAGTATTTCACACCTCTTTCTTTTGCTTGGTGAAAACATTCCTTTTAGTTATCCTTTTTAGCTGTTTATCAAGACAAACTTTACAAATATTACCAGAATGAATACCAAAGGTATGTGTCTCAACAGCATCTCTATTGCAATAATGTGAACAGCAAGTCTGATGTAATGTGATCCTTTTATAATAATGTCTGTGATGTTTTGGCCCCATAACATGAAGCTTTTCCTTTTTTCACTCTTCTCTGAGCATAGACATACATAGTGTGAAGTGAGGTATAGTGAAAGATCACATATAGGGCACCTGAATGGGTATTGAGTCATTTCCTTTTAGTAATAGGTGAGAAAAATTCTAGTTATCAAAACCTTTTTGCAGAGACTTCAGATATACCTATGCCTCTTTGTCAGCTCTTGTGTAGTGCAGCTGAAACCAAAAGAAACATTTCTGATTTTGAAGTTAGATGTACTTCTTTGCAAAGAAGTACCATTGAAAAAGGTTTTGTCAGTAGTGAACTCCAAACAGGACAGTCCTGCTGACTAAGTAAGTGGGCAGGAATATATTAGCACATGGTGAGAAATGGCAAAGTTTTTAGCTGTATCCACAGCTTGAGAAATTCCAATCCCTGCAACAGAGCCATGCTGATTCCCACCAATTAAAGATCTGGCCCTTTATTTTCTTTTTGATATATTTTCCCTTAACACATACACAATACTTTCCCAAAGGTAAAAGCAGCTTCAAAGCATTTTAAAAGGAACATTAAAGAAAAGGAAGTTGTAACACTGACTGCCATTATTTTATCTTGGACTTTACTGCAATTAAAAAGAATATAAAATGTTGTTGCTACGCTGGACACATACTTTTACATTTTTAGCCTTGGAAAAACACAGACTCTGACTCCTTGTGTCAGAGTAAGGGCCTCCACACATTGTCCCTGCATTATGCTTTTTGATCCTGTTAAAAAATGTTACCCTGTGCAGCTCCATGCATCAAAGGAACGCTTGTACACACTGGGATCTGTTTCAGCCCTTAGGCAATGAGACCAAAAGACCCTTCTCATAAATTCTAATTCAAAAGTTTTTAGTTATCAAGAGGAAGTTTCCAATTGCTCTCTCACATGTGGGAAAATATGTAAGCTACTGAGAGGACCTTTTGTCTGCGACTTTAATGGGGGCAATTTGCAAGGGGGAGTGCAAAGGTTCTAATATGCAGTGTGCACAGACAGTAAGCAGGCACATACTTGGTATTTAATGAAGTTCCATGAATCATTAGCCATACAATAACCATAGGGTTCTATAAATCACCTGCAAAGATATTTAGGCCAATAAGTTGAGTGGCACAGTGGCAGAGCAGAGCACCTCAAGGAGACCAGGAAGCAGGAGGAGGAGGGAAAAGAAAAAGATAAAAGGGGGGCAACACGATGTATTATCTCTTAGCTGGCCTGCCAATCCAAAATTAAATCCTGTTGGTTTAACTTGTTGGCTTTGCAGGCAAACAAGGCAATAAAACCAAACTTGTCTTAATAAAAACCACTAGGATTTGCGAGAGGAAAATGTAGCTGGAAGATCACATGTATTTTAGACATCTGAACTGGAGAATCTGTGTGAGGGAATATTCAATTTTCTTTCTTTTCCTTTTTTCTTTCTCTTATGCTGTTAATTCACTCCACTGATGAAACAGCTCTTCTGGAATTCCTTTCCTTAAAAAAGATCAAACCATATCTGTACAGTTCAACAAAAGCTTGATTCTTTCAAATTAGCAAAAATGTAGAAGTTATTTGCAAGCCAGACTCTCATGAGTAGTTTTTTTTTATGCTAGCATTATGCTTTTATTCTAGTAACATCTAGCTCTGTACCTAACCTGAAAAGACCATTTTTTTTTCTGTAATTATGCAGGAAACAAAACTCCCACTGCGTTTTAAAAGGCAGAATGGTCATGATCTGCTGATCCATTTTATCTGCTCAGGAGGCCAGGGATCAATTCTTTTAGTTGCTGAAGTCAGTGCCTTGTTAATTCATTTACCTTTAAATACCACCACTTCAAGTTAGTATATTCAACAGTTTCCAGCAAGTCCCTCATGATCATTTGTCCACATCACAATAAAACCACCACACAGCAAGCTTGCCTGCCTCTGCCCAAGAGAGGCCCCAGCACTAAAACAGCAGGGAGGGTCCAGGTAAAGAATCCAAATAAATTAGTGGATCAGTATGTCTAGAGCATTTGCTTGCCTGTGCTGTGCCAGGATCTGGACTTTGGTTTAGTTTTCCATCTAATTCATCAATTCAAGTACCAGTGTAGGGGCAAAGTGGGAAGAGACAAGCAGGGAGCTAGAAAAAGAAACTGAAAGATAGATACTGCTGTAACCTTTGCAGGACAAACTGCAAGACATAAAAGCCTTTTATTGTGACTGTTCTCCATCCTGAAAGTGATACAGCAAGCAATAAAATGACAAATCCACCAGCGTAGCTCCTGAGCTGAGAGTGATTTAAGAACCTTGGTTTGAAAGAATAATTACTGAATTTTAATTCATGCAAGATATTCCAAGTTATAATGCAAAAATTGCATAACAACCCCCACAGATACCTCTAGTGATGCAGCTGCAAAGAACTGATTGCTAAGTAGCTCAAAATTTTTACAAATTTGACACAATTTTAAATAGCTATAGTTCATCAGTACAATTGCTACAATCCCATTTTTGAAGTTTATTTGCTGAAAGTAATGCCCATTGAGTAAAGAAAGCACTCTTTTGGGCAGCTTTTAAAGTTGATATTCAAAGCTGAACTTTAACCTGAGGGAAATAGCTATTTCATTGACTCAGGGGCAGTGGGGAGGGCAGGAAGGCCTGAAAGGAGAGGGAATATTTGAGAGGAGTAACATCACGCAAACTCAAACTTCAGTATTTTTACATGAATTTAGATGGAAAGCATTCAGCAGTTTTACCCATTCCCAGTTCTGCCCATAATTCAATCAGTTTTGTTTTGTGAGAATCCCATCTTGTTTCACTGAAAGAAGAGGTACTTAATCACTTAGTGGAGATAGATTGCTGGGAGGTTCAATTAAAACAACTTATTTTAAGTGATCTTAAACAAGAGGTAAATGTATTTATTGTTCTAACATTTGGAGTGGTATGGGATAGAGCAGAGGAATAACAACCTCTCTTGGCACTTGGTATCAGGTTGCTTCTTTTATGAGCCATACGGTAGTGATTAGGGAGCTTAGTACCTAAAAGTTTTCATATAGCACTAAAGTCCACTGCTAGGATTTTTTTCCATGTTTCTAAGATCCTGCTCCCCAACATCAATGCAGAAAACAGCAGTAGGCTGCATGTGATAATGTTTATGACTGAAGTCATTAGTAGTGCCATGTCACTTCTTTGCAGGGAGTTTCCACTTCCTACTCCTGCAGAGGAAGGTGTGAGCACCCCTGTGTGTGGGCAAGCTGATGCTTGTGTGCTCATCAATGTCTTTCTAGAATGATGGCCTCAAATAAAACCCACACCTCCAAACATCTCCTGTTGCCAGGGAAATCCTGATCCATCTCCAAATGTTGCAACTGATCTGAATTTGAATGTCAGTAACAAGCTGAGCTGAATGTGGGGATCAGAACCCCCTTCTCTGTTCCACCTTTGCAGACATTTGCATTCAGACTTGGACACAAATTTGCTAACCCTGCCAAATCCTGTATTTGGCATTTCTTGAACTGAATGATGCAAACACATGCACAGAGGCAACCTGGATTTTCAGTTGTTAATCACAAGATCATTCACAAGCAGATATAGAATATAAAAAATCACTTTTCCATTAAATGACAAAAAGCCCAGAACTCACATGTCCAACGAGCAGCAATGTTAAGAGATGACAGGAAATAAGATCATCCCCATTATACTCAAAGTCACTTATAGATAAGAGGATTTTTTTTTTTCAAACAAGATTTGCAGGCTAAGAAACCATGTTTACTTAATTGAATGTTTAACATGTTTAGTTATGACAAATATTTCAGTACTGTGTCTTGGATGCTTAAAGGATGCATTTGTGTTGGGGAATCAATGAAGGAATGTTTGAGTTTTCTCCTTGGGAGAACTCAGCTGAGATGGATGAAATCTGGGCCTCAAAACAGCCCCTTGAAAAATTCCCTCTGATTTCACTGGTACTAGAATTTCACCTTGTTCACTCATCTGGGTGCTTCTGTTACTGCCAGTTCTGCTGCGATAATCCCTGCAGATGAATGGAGGAACTCTAATTTGTAACATTCAGTGATACAGCAGCACAGTGGCTGAAACTAGATTCAAGTGTCTGAGTCAGTTAAGCCTGAATTTAAAGACTTAAAGCCTGTGTATTTTGAAAGTGGGCCAAGTCTTGTTCACGTTGAAACTACATGACACAAACCGTGCTAAGATGTCAGCTCCAGCAAAGCTCTAGAATGCAGTGTAGTGTGAAGAAAGCCAGGACTTTTACAAGTCCTCAGCCAAGCTCAGTCAGAAGCCTGCTTGGGGACATCAGTCCTGTGCTCAGCAAAGGTGGGATGTGACACCACGTGGGTCAGTAGGACATGTAAGGCTATGCTGACCCCACTGCCAGGCTGACTGCAGGTTCTTGAGAAAGGAAGCTGCATGCAGCCCTGCTCCACCAGCATGCTCATCTCCAGACCTCTCTCTGACCAGCTGCCTTTACCTTCAGTGCTGCAGCACAGCTCCATGTGGGATCTGCACACCAGCAGGGTGCCAGCCTCCATCCATGGAGGAAAATGCAGCCCACCCTTTCAAAAGCAGCAGGAGCCCCCAGCACATACCTCTGTCCAGATTGCAATCTGGTGCCATCCCAAGGAGACCCGAGTAGGCACACTGACTTTAAACAACCTGAACGGTTATTGCCATTTTTGCATTATTCTGAGATAAAAGGGGCACTTCAGACTCGGGAAGTTAAAGGTTTGTATTAAAAATCGACTGTCTGCCTTGAAAATTATGGAGCTTGACAGATGGAGGATGAAAGGCTGCAACAGAAGAAAAACATAGGCCACCACCCTTGACACTGCTGACCACCCCGTTGCTGACAGCTTCTTCCCACAGCCTCGCTCTCTAAAGCTCTTCCCGCTTTAAGGAAATGTATCAGAACACAGGAGTTTATCTGCCCTGACCTCTACCCCCAGACTGAACCCTCTTTCATGTTAATTCTCTTCACAAAACCCACCGCATGTAAGGTCCCTGCAGTGCTTGGCTTTTTTGGTTCTCATTATTTGTTGCTGTTACACTGCAGCAGATGAAGCACTGGAAATTCTTGGAGCGCATTAAACCTGAGGGCTGCTTTGCTGCTTTGGCTGGGGTTAATGTGGAGAGCAAGCCACATGCTGCTGTTAGAGAAGCTTTTGGGAAATAAGATGAGCATTTTACTTCTAAATGTTTGAAAGCACACTTTTGTGATTGGAAGACTGGCAGGATTTCTCTGCTAGAAGCATATATCTGAGTTACCCATTTAGGTGGTACAGTTCCACACTAATAGCCTGACAGTTCAGAAGCAACGTGGGGCCTAAACCTCCAACACAAATAATACAAATCAGAGTCTATAATTCAGCTTAAGTTCCCCAAAACAAGGCAGGCATTAGGGAAATGAGCTAAAAGGAGGGAAATGCTGTACTCACACAGACAGGAATATCTGGAATAATTTTTTCCAGCAGACTGCAAGGGCTCTGATGCTGAACTATTTTAGCGTGTTTCCATTCTTGTGCTGAAGAAAATAATGTTCCAAACAACACCCCAAAACTTTACAAGGGAACTTAAGAATGGCACTGTAGTGTGATTTTAAATTCATCTAGCAGTTCTCCTGACAACATAGGTGATGTCACAGCACAACTAAAGAAAATTAATTCTTAAATATGAATGAATTCTCACAAGACTTTTTTTTTTCCCCCTGGAGTTGAATTTCTACAGATGATTCCTCCTCAGCTGCTGACTCTTAGAAGATACACAAAAATCTGGTAGTGGGGGAAGGGACCCTCACACTGAACAGGAAGAACTGAAATAATAATTAAGCTACCAGATTGTAACACAGGAAAGGAGAATGTAATTCCTGGCTTTGCCCTAGTTTTCTGTGTGACCTAGAGCTACTCCTCAAAGGGACTGAGAGCAGTAGCTGGCACCGTGGGAAGAAGCCACAAGCAGGGTGACCTGCACAGTGCCTGGGCTGAATTAAGCATCTCACTGTTCTTGAAATAGCTGGGAGGCCACTGGCTAATGTGATGTGCTGGACAGGGAAGCATTTTAAACCTAACTTTTTGGTAGGGAGGGGTCTAGAAACTCCAACCCAAGCTGCACTGAACAGATGTCACATCAGGATGTTTGCCCAAAACCCTCTCCCAGATATATACAGCTACATTTCTTCCTATCAAAAACCAAAACAAACAAAGCCTAAAGCAAGCAATAACAGAAAACAGAGCAGAGTTTACTCTCACAGTTGAGTTAGATGATATGGCTGAGCTAATCTAAAGCAACCCTGCTGCCAAAAGGGGATGGTTCCTCTCCCTTTTCTCCTTCCTCTTTATTTCCCTCCTGTTCCAGTCCCCTCCCCTCTGCTGCTCCTCTCAGCTGTGGAGCTCATCTGACTGGGTAGTTCAGTAACTCAGTGAAAACTGGATCCATCAAAGTACAGTTTTCCACAAGATTAGTGAGTTAAATTGCCTCAGCATGTGGGCTGATGAAAGCAGAACCTGCCTGAGAGGGGCTAAGGGCAGGGCTGGAGAGAGAGGGAGCACTTGGCTGCTGGAGAAGGATAAACCTGTGCCTCTGATCTGGGATGTGCAGCACAGGTTCCATTGGCACCTTTAACTCAAGTTTGTTCAAAAGCAGGCATAGATATCTCAGAGCAAGGCTCCTAAGCTTCTATTTTTAGTGCATTTTGCTCAATCTCCAGTGCCAACACATCACTGTCACTCTCCAAATGCCTCATTTCCACCAAGGGAGAGGTTGCCACATTGCACATGGGAACATTAGTGCTTACAGCTGCAGGAGATAATAGAAAATGAGCACCAGTGGCAGAGTTAGCAATCATTGACACTGTGAGCTCAGAGCCCCTTTCCATCTCACAACACAATGTGATGCTATATATTTTTACAGGACCCAACAACCACCATTCCTATCACAGGTGTGTCCAACCTGATGTTCAAATTCACATTTTGAATCTCTCTCCATCTGTTCTGGAGTGGAGAAATAACTTCTTCATTTTATCCAACAATTTCTTCTTTTCCAGTGTTTGACATAGGGACTGGAACTCCAGTCTTCTCCCCCTCTAAGAAATTCCATCACCACAAGAATACATACAACTGTTACTTGAAATAAATAGCTTCTCAGGTTAAAAAATCAACTCAGCAGGCTGAGAGGAGGGGTTAATGCAGAGAAGCACAGACCTCTGGGGACTTTAAATCAGGCTGCAGCAGAACTAGGATTTGGAGAACCTACATTTTTAATGACACCTGAGCTGCCCTTCCTATCAAATTACCACTATTTTATACAGCAAAAAAACCTGACTCATTGTCATTGTGATTTCACCCTGGAAAAGGACCTGGTGCTTATGGAATGATGTGGCTTACACAAGCAAAAAGTTGCTATTTCTTTAAAGAAGCTGCATAAAAATTTATCACTGTTCAGTACAAGGAGTTGTTTGGACACAGGACCACCAGGGTGATGGGGCTGTTTTTCTTCTCCATTCATCCATTTTTAAATCCATCACTTCCTATAAAATGAACAGATGCTATTAACACTTCAGTGGATTTGTGCGGAAACTGTGATTCATTCTTAACAGCAAGTTAATATAAACACATGAAATTGCTTTCAATCTGCTTCCCAAGCCTAAGAGGACTCACAGAGTGTAAAAAAAAAAAAATGTTTTTGCAGAAGATTCTTCTCGTTGCATACCCATAATAATCTAATTTAAACATGGATGCCAGTTGCTTGCAACTGAATACCTAATGTGCCTTTTTGCTATGGGAGAAGGTGCTATAAACATTGGACTGAATCATGATGATATTTACAGTGGTATAGATGTGCAGTAATTACATTGGGTAGGAATGAAGATGGAATTCTTCATTAACTGCAGCCTGGAGGAGGCAGGTATATGAATACCTACATTCAGAGAAATAAACTGAAGCATAAGCTTAGCCTAAATTAGTGAAAGAGTGAGATATATCACCAGAAACCTTTTGAATCCCAACTACCAGACAATTTTACAGCCAGCAATTTCTAAACTGTGAATGACACAGGAAAAAAGAAGAATTCAAAAAACCCATTCAGGTAGGCACTGGAACAAATGGATCCTTTCTAAACCGTTTCAACATTTGCAATCATTCTAATGTCTAATTTATGCTCTGTAAACCATACTTAGAGGAGACAGAACACTTTATTTGTGGCCAAGTGTTTAATCCCAGCTCTGCAAAACTTCCTGGATGACTTTGGTCAAGTCATGTTATCAGTCAGATCCCTACCTGTGAAAATGAGCCTAATAACATCATTTACTCTCTCTGATGGGCTGTTTATGTTATTTATGTATTTCTGAGGGTAAGAAACAGCTACCACGTGGCAGTAAGAACCAAAGAGCCCTCTGTTTAACTGCAGGCTCTAGACTATTCTATGATAAGATAATTATGACTCAGAATAATTGGTTTGGGGTGATGCAAATTATTTTGCCCCAGCATATTAACATAGAGACAACTGGTAGCTACTCTGTCAAAAATGCAGATGAATTAAAAGCTGTTTTATTGGTGTATATAATCAAGAAGAAATTGTTTGAAGATGTCTTTCACAGACCTCTACTCTATGCAGGGCCAAAACCAAAAGAGAACAGTTTTAAAATAGCTGCTAACCTGGTGGCTGAGGCATTTATCTCTAGTGCTGGAAAACAAGGGAAGACTTGAGTCTGGATCACCTATTCCCTAAGTAACTGGTCCAACCAGCATCAGATAATTTTCCAGCATTTTCTTATCTTTTGCAATGAAAAAATCCCAAACATCTTAATTTTGCCCTGCTAAGGAACAGGATACTTTTTTAAGCATCAAAACTTTGGCAGGATGGAAAAAACACCTCCTCTCATCTCTTAATTACAACTCCAACTCCCTAATAGAGTCCAAGTCTAAAATCCCCTGTGTTTGCTGTGCCTGGCCACTGGAAATATCACAGGTATGAAAAAATTTCATGCAATTATGTGATCCAGGGCACTTCCCAGACTTTTGCTCTTTTCTCTTAATTGTCAGGTTCTGTTCAAATACATGAAGTCTGTAGCTCTTTCCTTTGTGTGAATAGCTTTCCCAATCCCTATACAACTTAATATTCTGTTGCCCTATTAAGCCAGCCATGCAGAAAACGGTTTCCAGCCAAATAATAGGAATAGCAAACGTATGAACTCTATACCTCAATGAGGTGTTAACTTCAAAGCCTTGTTATTTGGGAGTTGGGGCCATTTAAATGCTGACATTATTAGGCAAGGAAGTCTAAGAAACAAGCACTCAGTGGGAGTCAAAGATCTTTTTAAAAAGCATTTTCTTTATGCTCATCACACCCCAATTCATTTAGGATGGGCTCCTGTTCTATGCCTACACATTTCCTAATTAAGACTTCTTTCCTTGCCACAATGTTTAGGATAGAAGGAATCTGAGGCTCTCCGTGTACCCCTTCATGATTGGCATATTTTTTTCTTTCCCCTCTCCCATCTCCTTGGTTGTAATTACATTACAGTGGCTTATCTCTCCATCAAAGGATGGGTAAGTGGTCTCTTTATAAAACTGCTCTGAGCAGCTGTTGGGCAGTCAGGGAATACTGAGGCCTGACCAGAGCTACACTCTTCCCAAAGGGCTTGTCTATATTGTGCTGCCTTGAATGCAATGTGAATCGGTGTAGACAAGAACAAATAGCATTCAGCACATGTCAGCTAAGTGCAGTTTTAGCCTGGCCTCATCAGTGTTTAATCATGATTAGCTGACATGCACAGTTTATTGTGGTCTTCACCAGCCAACATATCAGGACCAGTATTACGTCAATTACCTGGTATAAAATTACCTTTGGACATGATTAAATCCTGCCATTTCTATCACTTTGTAGAGGCCTAGCAACAAAAATTTGCCTCTTTGAGACCTCGGTAGCAAAGGCTCACATCTAGGTTAGCACTTCATCCCTGAGAGAATGATGCAAAGTCTCTGGACTGTCTGCTCCCAGTGACAGCAAGGCAGGACTGTCACACACGTAGGTATCTCAGACTGGCTGTGCACCAGATTTGAGTGCTGAAAGCACCCAGAGAACCACAGCCTTCAGCTGCCAGCTAGCCAAATGTTTGGTTGTGATTTCACGTAGGTAATATCATTTGTAGCTTACCCAAAGCCCGAGGTGTTGCAGCTTTCTTGCTACCAAAAGCCATGTTAGCTCATATCACATCAACACATCTGCCTGCAGCTTTGGTACAGCCTAGCAAAGAAAGTGCTAACTGGGGCACTGCTGTCAGCTCTATCAGTCCTGCTGGGAGAAAAACTGGTAGATATATTGTAATTAATATGAAATAATACTCCTTTAGTCCTTAATTTCTTGCATCACAAGCATTTAAATGTGGCCTGCACAGATGCACAGGATGAGCCCTGTATTTGTAGCAGGAGTTCCACACAGACTCCTTAACAGATCTCCTGCCTATCCCTGTGCCTGACCTTGACTTCCTATTTTCCCCATTCAGGTACAATTCCAGCTTCAGTTCCAAAAGTAATATACTCTTGGCTGCACATGCTGATGATATGAATGGACCCAAGACCTTTCTGTATACTCAGCATCTTTCTATGATAGAATAGCCACATCCAAATCATCAAAGACAACATTTTTTTTTTTTTTTAAATTATTTAAATTCTTTCTAGGAAACGTGTGTATGTGTAGCACCAGGTGAAGGACAGAAATGCTAACACATGTACCTATCTGGCTCAGATCAATTGCAGGGATTTAACAGAGTGAAGCATGGTAGGCAGTTGCAAGCTTTTCAGCTGGAATCAGAAGCCCCCATTCTGCTTATACATCCTGTAACAAGGTGGCCAATGTATGTATTATCCATTGGAGAAAGAAAATGTTCTATGGGCCCTTGAGCATCTGCTGAGCTTGCATGTTGTGGGGTCGATGGAAGATCACCTCTTCTAATGGTGCCTGCTCCTCCTAATGCAGAGACATGTGGTTTGGGAACAAAAGGCATTATTCAGTGTCTGGAAGCAGAACACTGGCATCTATGTTTTATAAACTATTTGAAGCTTGAGATTTTTAGGGGTCAGCAGCCTCCCCAACCTTTGTGTTCAGTTTGCCAGCACCCTTGGGCAGGGCAGCTACAACAGGAATGGTCTTTTTGAAACCTGGGGATCCTCAAGCTCCCAGAACTGACACTTACTGTGTACAGGAAAATTTGAAGTCATGTACATTTGAGACCACATCTGGTGTGAAACATATTTACTGTAAGCACCCCAACCACACTGAGGCAATGTTTAAAAGCTACAATATTTTCAACCAAAACACCATGAATCAATCATCTGCTTTTTACATTTTTTTCCTTCCTAACACAGCAGATTGCTCAAATATTCGTGCATACATTTTCTTTCATAATCTTTCTCTTCCTCTCAGCCTGAATGTGAGGAGAAGGAAGGTGTAATCTGCAAACCCAGAAATATTTGTTATATTTGGATGCCTGACTATAGCTCCCAGTTGTGGTATTGCTGGATGATTCTGGGCAAAGAGAAACAAGCTGCTCACCAAAGTTAAAATCTGGCACCAATTCTCTTTTTGCTTATTTTGGTATAAAGCAGGAATTTCTCCTCTCTAGTCAGAGGAGTTGTACCACAGGGGTAAATTAAAGGAGAGGCAACTCTTCGGGGTGTAATAAACAGCAATGAGAAAAAAGAACCCTGCGGGAGGCGAATATGAATTGGGTAATTTGAGAAAAATAAAACAGCCTAGAGGAATAAACCCAAGTGATTTTGTTAAAAATAAATAAGGACAAATCTGTCCTTACTTGGTCTCGGATTATCAAGTCTAAGGCTGCTGAATTGAAAAAACTTCTACTTTTGACAAAGATGCCTTTCCTGCTAATGTGCAGAGCAACTTCATCCTCCTCTGTTACTGCCTTTCCCCTGCCTTGAGCCTGTGCATGGATAAGATGCCAGCTGCACCATTTTGAAAGGTAGATATGAGGTAAAGACCCAGAAGATGAACTGAAAAATACAAAATCAGGCAACAGTAATATCAACTTAACCAAAAAAAAAGATTAAGGGAAAACAAATATAGGAAAGAGAAAATGCCCAAGGCAGGTTATTGGTGTAGCAGTCTTAGAGATACCAGGAATCTGAAATGAAACAATGTTAGCCTACAAATATGAGTCTGCATTTCAATTATTATTAGGCCCTGCCTACTCCTTACTTCAGTGTTGACTGCTGCTATAGTATAAGGGGTCTCAGCCTGGCTCCTTTCTATCATTTTTATGCTCACACTACTGTTTTAGATATGAGTCAACATCTTAAGGGTTTTAGCAGAAATGTTAAAATCAGCACAGTATAATTTTTCTAAATATCTGCATTATTTGTGACAGGATTTAATCCAAGGAAGTTCTAGAGCCTGCACTCCAGGCAGTGGGTAATGAAGGTGATCACAAAGTATCATCACATGAAGGGTTTCTGGGTTGATAAACTGCTCTGATTATTCCTGTTTTACTGAGGGGTCACTGAGGCAAAGGGAGTGCTTTTGTTCCACCACAAATGAAGCCTCCAAGAAAGTTGCAATTAAGCACCACTAATGCTTTATCATTAGCTCATACTTTGTCCCAAAAGCTGTGGTGTTGAGCCAGACAGTTAGGGTTTGTCTGCATTCATTTTAGCTCTGCATTGAAATATGTCCACTTGTGCAGACAGAGCTCAGAACCTCTCCAGTACCACGACCAACACATTTACAGCAGTGTACTGCTTAATTACTGGAGAACTTATTTCAATAAGAGGTACCTTTTCAGTGCTCCATCTACTTCCATTCACAGAGCCACATTACCCTCTGTGTACTTGCAGACATAGCTGGAAGAGTCAAATCAGTGCAAAAAATTAAGGGCAGGCTGGATCCTAATTCTACGAGACTGTTTCATCCTGGTTTTAGCTGATTTTTCCTCTTGCTGAGTCCTATCTCCAGCAGTGCCTCCTGTTGTTAAAGGTTGTGCTGAACACACTATCAGCACACGTTCAGGCTTTACAAAGAAAGAGAGAACGTGAATTAGCTGAAATAAAAGACCTTGGCCAGATTACTTTGCTGGATAAAACACCTTTGTTGTAAGTATGTGGGAAAGGAGAGTCCAACCACAGCTCATCCAGATTCCTTAGACACACACGCCCAGTGATATGTATTTGTGAATATTTTCCACATTTATATCTGCTAACCAAAGTAACCAGTTTTTACTTGTTTAATTACTGCTGAAGAAAGAGGAACTGTCAGTGCTTTAAGAGTTATGCCAAAGCACAGGGTGGGTTCTCTCTGATTCATGTGCTGCATGGCTACAGAAACCAAGACCCAGCATCAGGAATGCCAAGCAGTTAAAATAGAAGCAAAAGCAGGCATCCAGCTCTACAATGTATTTTTAATCTAACTCTCTTGTTAATTTAATGTTATTCCTAACTTTCCCAGCAATTTAGCAGAGTATCAGCCATTTTATCAAAACACAAGGAAACAGGAAGACCTTGGGGGGGTAAAAGCATGGGACTGAACAGCCTGTATCATGGTAATGAAGTTTTATACCTCTTATTTTCCAAATACAGAAAATGAATGAGAGTCATCCCTCTCCTTCTATAGCTTCATTGGTACATGGACGTTAGCACAGGAAGTAGATTAAATAAATCTATGTGATTGTTTTCAAAATGGAAAAAATCCCATATACTTTGCACACAGACAGGCAGGAAGATGACCCATAATCCTTCCAGAAAATCACCACCACCACTAAAAAGAAAAAAAAAAAGCCTCAGACCCTCACAGTCCAGAAAATTATTAAGAAACCTGGTAGAATTTTGTAATTCCATTCCCACTGAAGACATAAACTGATGGAAGAGTAAAGTGAGGATGCCTGCTGCCTCCTCTACAACTGGTCCTAAATTTTGTATGAAGAGTGGGAGGCAGCATACAATAAGAAAGAAAATTTAGGATATTATTCCATGGACATTCGAGTGGATTAGTACCACGGTGGAAAATATACTCCAATAAAGTTTCTTAACATTATTAACATTACTACTATAATGACATCTGCTCCTGGTTCTGTGAGCACCCACATCACACTGTAAGGAGACAGACAGGAAAGCAGCACTTCCAGATGCACATAAATGCAGTGTGTAGCCTTTAGCTGAATTTGCACAGTGGTCCTGGACACTTCCAGATGCCTGAAATTTCTGCCCATACTTATTGTTCCCATGTTTGTTGCAGAGAGCAATATTTACCTTTTTTGAAGAAAAGTTTTGGGATTAGAGAGACGAGAGTTCTGCCCCTCACCATGGGAAAAACACCAGAGAGATGCATAAAACAAGGTCAAAGTTTTGATGTAAGATGTTCACTACTTCATGCACTGACTGGTGTGTACATATATATATATATATATATATATATATACTGGTGAAGGACTGACTGGTGAACAGGAAAAGCCAGATACTTCTGGGACCTACAAAATATACCTGTCTAAACCTAAGGGTTTCACATCTAGAACCATACATTTGATACCAGCTTATAAACCCTCCTGCAATTTACTTGTCACAGTACACAAGACAAGTAAATTAATATAATTACAACCATCTCACACTTGGGAAAACTGAGGCACAGCAAAGAAGCAGCTCATTGCCACCACTGGGCTTACAGTTCACACTTTTTGGGCTGGTAAATCACTCATCAGAAAACACCAATTCAAGCTGTAGTTTCCTGGTGTAGGATTCTACCCAACATGCTGAGATTAGCCAAGTGTCCCTGGGGTTATTCTAAGGTAAATCAAGAACTGACTGATTTGTTTGAGTGAAATCACATTGCTGAATGGTGTTAAACAGAGAGAAGGGTTTAGTTCTGCAAATCTTGCACCTTGCAAGTTCAAGTAGACAGTCCAGACAGTTTATTTTATGCTGTGCTGACATGTATATAGAGTAACAGTTGAAGCAAGAAGCTTCATACCCAGATCATACCCATGATTTGAGGAGGAACAAGAAGGGTAGTGTTTAAGTATGTTTGTTCTGTCCTCAGACCATATTGGTGGTACCAGTATGAGTTTCCTGGGGCCAGGTTCTAAAGGCAGTTGCACCCTTGTGAATTTAAAGTGATTCCCCTGGAGTTAATTGTCTCAGGCTTTCCCTTTTCCCAGACAATAAGAGTTGAAATGATGTTGCCAGAGTTGTGTCCACAACTAGTAAGTAAATGCCTGTGCTCAGCACAATATGCTTATTACTATTTCTATTGTAGCTGCAGCTTTTGGGGGCTGAATTTTTTACCATTCAGAAATTATTACCATTAAAAATACAATTCACATGTATTGATGAACTCAGAGTCGAGGAGCTGGGGAATACAGAGCAACAAGTGAGGGCCCAGAGAAGCCAATATTAGAGAAGGAGATTGAGATGTGAAAGAGATTTTTGCTCAATAGCAGCTCCTACCCTGTAGAAAAACTGCAACTGTCAGTGGAGAGGAAAGATTAGGGAACTTTCATCACCAGAAAGGTCGTCCCAGAGAAAATTGCTGTCTAGGGGACTGCTGAGGAGAATCCAGTCCCTTTTCTGCACTGAGAGTATCAGGTTTTGAAGTTTATGTGCAAGGCTTGAAACAATTTCCACTGCTAAATGTAAACAAGGCTTTCAGATAGTCCTCTGATGTCGGGATGTAAAGACCAAACGAGATCCGTTTACACAAGCAAAATGAATATTTAAATAAAAAGCAGCCACCATCAAAAATGTTTTAAAAAATGCTGTTTTGGTTAATGCAACATACTGTATTTCTGCCAACAAAGGCAGTTTCTGATCAGGACACGGCGTGTTTTCCTCTGGAGATTTTGCAGGCAGGGTGGTCCTCCAGGAGGGACGGGAAAGGGCTTAGTTAACATTACACATCTTGCATATATGCAGGCTGGTAAATGTAAGGCATTACAGCTGTGCAGTTTGTCACCAAAAACTAAGCTGAAAGGAGTCTAAATACAGGAGACTGACAGGAATATGACCAGGTGTCTCTTAACACCTTTTATTCTTCTTCATAACAAAGCAACTTCTCTTGCATCTGTGTAGACAGAACTACTTGGTCCTTAGAGCCAGTGGTCAGATGGTAACACCGGGAAAAAAGAAGGATAGGACAAAAAAGGCCACAGTAAGAGATTCATTATTTTCCCATGGAGTACAAAAGAGGACTAGAGCCCCATTATGCTACATTATGTTTATTTTGATAGGAAAAAGCTTTGGCATTGGAAAGATCACACTTTGTACCAAAAAAATGCATTTGGAGGCAGGAGCTGCTCTAAAGCCCTCCTCTTCCCCTTTCTTTACAGATGCCTCTTGAAATCAACTAAATGTACAGGAGGGAAGCAGTTGGCAAATCAAGTTGACTTCACTGGGACAACATATTGCTTCTATTTAAGAAAGCATCCTTGATCAGTGGATGTTTAAACCCAGTGAGACCTGAGCACATGCTTAAAGTTAAACATATGCTGAAGTCTTTTCCTGAAACAGATACATGTGAGGAAACACTTATCAGCTTGAATATGGTATTCATTCTCTGGTTCATCCCCTCTTTTCTTCCCAGAATATCTAGGGTTTGAAGTGCAAAGAATCCATCTCATTAAACAGGGAGATGTTTATGTATTTATGCGTATAGCAGCTACAAAGAACTTATTTTCATTTCATAAACACAAGAGGTACAATATTCACCTTCTAGGTCAAACAAGTTACTAAGACTTATTTTGACTGATCTTTACAAAATGTGCAAGTTGGAAACTCTGCCTCTCTTCAAGAGATGTAGCAAAGTAATTGAGTACCTCACAGGTACTAATTCCAAGAAAATAGTTCCAAGAAAATACATCTACCATCCATAATATTAATACTGTTATCAAGAGCAGTATTTTCCACTCTGTGCATTTGGAACAGGGCATAGACATGAGACCATTACACTGTTATCATCATTCCCTTTACTTCTGTGATTAGGGCTAAAAGGACTCAGGAAATCTGTTTATCAGATTTTTTGAGTTTCAAAGGTTTTAGCTGTAAAAAATCAGCTCATGCAAGAAGAAATGGCTTTGGAAAAGATGTCATCATTGTTATTCATCTCAGCCAAAGCTTAGTCTGAAAGAATTTCCACAAAAATAAATGGGATTCTCCATAAAGTCGTCTATTCATTCTACATGCAAGTGAAAGAATTTTGCACGCAATTTAAGCAGCCTTTTCCTACTCATTTATTCCCAAGTGACAATACTGTCATTAAGACCACTTCACTCTTCAAGCAGTGCCAGGATCACAACTTGTAGTGCTAGAAAAATGAGTCTGCATTTCAATTATTGAGTATTAGGCCCTGCCTACTCCTTATTTCAGTGTTGACTGCTGCTGTAGTATAAGGGGTCTCAGCCTGGCTCCTTTCTATCAGTTTTATGCTCACACTACTGTTTTAGATATGAGTCAACATCTTAAGTGTTTTAGCAGAAATGTTAAAATCAGTACAGTATAATTTTACATCAGCACAAATCTTAAAAACCTCCAGCTCCACTGCCCCGGCCAGGGCTAATTCCAGTGAAGAGTTTGGGACCCTTCATGTTTTTGCAGCAGTGCTACCTCTGTCCCTTTTTTCTTTCAGTTCCTCACCTTTGCCACATCCATTGGCAGAATCTGGTTCCAGTTTGGGGATTAAGGGAATGAAGGAAGTGGCTGGGCTAGACAGAACAGTGACCTGAAGCAGCAGCAGCTGAAGCAGCACATCTGACCACACACTGAACCTGAGAGCTGGGCTGGAGTCACACATCAGCTGGAAAGCTTGGATCAGTGATCCCCTGGGTTGTGATCCAGCCTTCTGCATTACCAACCAGAGCAGAGCTTCCCATCCCTCACTGTGCTCAGTGTCTGTGAGGAGGAGGAGGAATCTCCAAGCTCCCCACAAGCTGGGATGATTCCATGTAAGGCTGAGGCATCCCCACAATAACACAGGGATATGGAAAGGGTGATGATTCATGATTTGTATACAAACCCTAGAACCATCAATTGTTTTATAAAACCAAATATTCAGCAGTTACACCAGGATGTTGCTAACTTATAAACCCTTTGTGACATGATCAAATCTCATGAATTTCCAGCCCTATCTCCAAGAGTTTATGTTCCAGACCCATGCCATAATGACCTCCACACTGAGCCCTTTGCATCTCAAGCCCCTCTTTCTAATATGTAACCTCATTACTCTGCCAGGCTTGTATACTTTATCTTTTAGCTTTTTATCATAGTACTTAATAAACCACTTGCTTTTGAGGTATATGCATATCACTTCCACATACCTTAAGCCATAGATATTTATTGTATGGTGTTTGGATGATTTTTTCATAGTGCTCTTTCAGAAAACTAATCTTGAAACATAATCTATGCAATAAAATTTCCCCCTCTGAATAGTCTATTTAAAAGAACAAAAGTATTAAGAAGTCTGGCTCTCAAATTTGCTGAGACTGCTGTCATTACTAAATGAATCAACTAATTGCTTGCCGAAAAAGATATTTTTAAGAAAGGTATCCAAAAGCTAATATCTCCTTACTCCTCAGTGGAAGTGGGTGGTGTTAACATTCTGCTACCCTAAACTAAATCGGATAAAACCAATTCCAGCTGATCTGATTTGGTCATACCCCCTCATTTTTTTTTTCTCTAGAGGTACAGGGTGGAAATTTTTTTCTGCTTTTTCCCTGACTCATGAAAGACACCAGACAGTGATGTGGATGATGTGGTGAAAGCTCTGAAAGAAAAAAATCTACTTAAGTGAAGGAGTAGGGGAAGTGGTCACTCTGCGAGGTCATTTTCCTCTGAGACTCTGTGACAGCTGGAGAAAATTAACCAAAATATCTGCATTCCAGAGAGGTACAAAAAGAAGAAAGAAAGGGAGGGGAGGGGTCAAATGTCTTGTGGAAACCTGTAGGAACAGCAATGGCATTTTCTATATGGGCTCACTCAAACTGGTTTCCTGACAAAATTCTACAAAAATAGGAGGAGATTTTTAAAGTCTCAGAGGGTAGTCAGGCAGCCAGCTCCCTTAAAGTCAGCAGGACATTCATTAAATTTGAACAGATTAGCTGTATTGGATCTTTTCTCTGATGCTGGCACAGGGACCACACAGAAATCCTATTCCTAGCACTTTATTACTATTTAAAGCTTTACAGATCAGTCATGCTTCCAAAGTGGAAGAACTAGGAAGACAGAAATAAGACCAAGGTAATCAGACAGATTCTTTAGTTTCTGTGTTTATAATTTTCAAAGAAATAGCCATTGAATGCCAAATTTGCTTCTACCCTAGCTCCAAATCCCTGACATTGTTTTGTAATAAAACAAAACAAAAAATTGTCAAACATTTTCAAAATTAATTTGTATTCTCTTAAAAAAATAGGCTTTCCAGTCAAGTGAATCAGTTTCTCCCTTGTTAGAACCAAACCTTAACTTTTAAAATCCAACTCCTGTCAAAATTAGTGTATTTTTGTGAAACATTTTCACTCCATTAAAGCTGAGTATTAATTGAAACCATACCTTCCTCCTTCGGAACACTTCCACCCCAAGGATCTTCTGATCATTTCAGCCTACTCTGCAAAAGAAAAAACAGAAAACAAAGTTTCTTGGAGATGAAGCAGCTTGCTGTTGTATTTTCAAGCAATGAAAGGAGAAATCAATTAATTCATAAGGGATTCTGAGGTAACAAAACTCTGCCCAAGTCCATCTGCAGATCAATGCTCAGAAACTCCCTCTGTGTGACTAGGGCAGACAGAAGGATGTGGGCAGCAATTGGGTGATGCATCCCATAATTAGGAGCAGGGATGCACCTTAAAGGCATTCAAAAGCAGAATTAAGATTTTTTTTTTCAGGCTCCCAGCCTGAACTTTACAGTTGAGGTAAAGATTCTAAAACAGCACAGATCTCACTTGGGCAAGTAAATGAGAGCCAGGGTTTCAGACCAGCCTAGAGCCATGATCCCCCTCTCTAAGATATAGAGGTAGATTTCCCTCTGAAAATCCACCTATTTAGCTTTATTGGAAAGCTGAGGCTTTCCAAAAATCATGTGCCAGAATGATATGTCTTTCTAAAAATGTGGAAAAAACCCAGAAAGACAGACAAATGCTAAAAGCATCTTAAGACATCATAATCCCATGCCACACCTGCAGCAGAGCTGTGTATGCTGATGTGATCTGAACATTTCCCCTTCACCAAAGATTTCACATTCATTCTATCAAGGATAAACCAGGATAGCTTTAAATTAACAAAAGTTGCATCCTCAGAGAATGTTGCATCAGGATTTCATGTGGCCTCCAAAACCTAACCCAGCAATATTATATTCCTTCCATTGCAAAATGCCACCAATGTCTATTTCTCATAGCCTGACCATTTTGTTCTAAGTTTTTGTCCACAGTTATTACCATGTCACTACTCCTCATTCAACCTGATTTTCTCAGGCAGTTTATTTATTTTGTGGGGTGAAAAGAACACAGTATCTGAGTAAGGAGACAGATTTGTTTATTGTTTTTCTTAAAATTTATTTTAACTTGGGCATTCTCTCCTTTCCTTCTTCCTTCAGAAGACAAATAGCTGTAAGGGAAGGAAGAGAGCTCCAAACAGACAAAAAAAAAAAAAAAAAAAAAAAAAAAAAAAAAAAAAAAAAAGGGGAAATTTGCATTGCTAACTCCATGAAGTTCACACTGAATGGCTTTGGAATCTGATATAGATATTGATACCCCCAAAAACCCCAAAACTACTTGGAGAATAGTTCATGACCCCAAACCTAAGTCCATAGTTAACCAATTTAAAAATCAGTTAGCTAAAGCATGTTGCATTAGCTTCATTTTAAAAGGAAGTATTTAATTCTTATATTTCCGTTTTGTTGTTGGTTTGGGTTTATTTATTTTGTTTTTGTTTTTGTTTTTTTTTAATGAACCAGAAGCAATAGTATTAAATATAGTTCAAAGCCTTTTTTTGGTAAGATTACTGCTTGAGCTTTACCTCAGTGAGATTCAGATAGCTTCAGATAATCTATTTATCTTGTTATCTCAACAAAAACATTGAGCTTCTTCTGAGAATTACTCATAACCTGTATCTTTACTATACAAATTTTTTTTTTTTTTTTTTTTTTTTAACCCATTACTGCCTCTAGGCCACCCAAACTTTCCCCACACCAGGGATTCTCTTGGCCTGGCCAGGACTATGCTTATTCCTGCCAGGAGAGTGCCAATTTTGCCAGAGCAGCTTTCCTGGGTACTCCAACCACTTATTGCTGTTTATAGGGAAGGAAAAAGAAAACAAATCATAAAAACTTACTAGTACTCACTATATTTCTCTCTCTCTCTCTTTATTTCTTTTTTTTTTTTTTACTGTGGTTAATCTGATTAATTTTTAAAAGATGAATCCCAAAGTACATCTATTGACACCCTGTTATCTGTGGTTGTTTACATATAGAGGACAAATCCTCCTCTCCACCCAAAGCCAAACCAAACAAATCCAGTACAGGCAAGTCCCAGTTGATGGTTGAGAGGGATGGATTGCTCACTGCAAGCTGCAGAGCCCTTCTACACCTACTGCTGCAAGGTATGGCTTTTTTTGCAAAGATGCTGCAGATATTTCATATAAAATCTTTGGTTACAGTGAGTAGCTTTCAGCCTTGATTGAAGCAATGTCAAGTTAATGACATTTTATTTTTCATTCTTCATTAATAAGAGGAGAAAAACCACAACTTATAACATTAAGAGAGTTGGCCTGCTTATGTACCTTGATGTTGAGATTGCTAATCATGGAAGCACAGTAAGGAGATGGATAATCTGACTTCTTAAACATTATTCAAGCAGCCATTTTCAAGTTCAGTTTTAATTGGAGGAAAACGTATGCAAAAGCCTTTTCCACCTGTTAAAAAGGTCTGCAATATCTTCACACCAGATATTTGTAAGTACAAAATTATGTGAGCTTATGAAAAAAGAATCACAGAATAATTCACTAACCAGTCTCCTTATTCTGCACTGGATTCTGTATTAAAAAATATACTAAGTCTTGATCAAACAAAAATCCTTTGTCAAGAATTAGGTGTCAATATATATACAAAAACTGGTAATACACTCTTATGCTCAGGAAAAAAACCACACCACTTTCAAGATTCAAATGCATATATTAATAACCAAATATACAAGTGGGAAAATGTTTATTTGATAGAATCATAGATACTAAAATTGGAGCTGCAAAAATCTGTGAACTGTACTTCTGCAACATAGTTGAAAGCTGAACGAAATGTATCATTAAAAGTTATTGGTGTTCGTCATGCTGGGGGATTTTCTGGTATTTGGTTTCAGGTAAGAACTTTCCTCACCATAAACGTATTTATCCTGCATTGTCATTTAAAGAAGGGATATCAGTCCTTTGAACTATTTTCTGCTACTAGGAAGGTGAGGAGGTTTAACTATTTTTGGTCCATGGATCAACCTCCATTGCTTTGTGTACAGAGTCAACTTAAAATGCTACCATTAGCAATTTACACCCACTTGCTGGCCATGAATGACTTCTAAGGTTCAAGGCAGTGGATTGTAAAACTGCTGACTTCACTGCTGGAGCACTAAAGAGAAGAAACTGGATGAGACAGAGCAAGTCCTAAATGCCTCCCATAATTAACAAACATGGCAAGACAAGTTATGAAAAACAAAGGAAGACTGGACAGATTTATGCTTGAAGTCTGGTACTTTTGAAAGTCTGTCCAACTACAAAAGTCTCTTTTGATCTACATTAATTGAAAGCACTTAAAATTCAATCACACATTTATGGCCACATGTTCAAAACTGACTCCTAATCTTGCATCTGTAACCCACTGGTCAGACTGGAATGCCTTCCTTCTGCATCCAGCTTACAAAAGATTCAAGTCTAATGACAGTCATCTTCAGTTCCAGCTGTAGAATTTCATACTTGGGGCATCAAAAGTCTCAAAATTCAGTTCTAAGTTATATCAACAATGATAGTCATCAAGTACCTCCAACAGTTCATGACACCAGGCACTTGTGGAACTGATAAGCCCTCTGTGGATAAAGACACTTGTCCTGGTTTGGTTTCTTAGGGCAGTAAGAGAACATGATCCAGCTTGGTCTGACACACTTGCTTTGTGAGCTGATCTGAACTGAAAAGAGCAGCATCTCTGTATTTTTGTTAGGAGATAGGAAAAGAATAGAAAGGAGTTCAGAATTTGAAGTGGCAGGTGGTCAACAAAATCAACCCACCATGTGTGTGGCTGTGAAGGGATACAGTCAGAACAAGGAAATCAAAGAGCCACATGTATTCCCAAGGCTGCTCTTAGATTAAAACCTACAACACAAACTTGATACAACAAGACTGGACAACAACTACTGGACAACAGGTTTCCATCTAGTGTCACAGGCACTAACAAACCAGAGAACTGCTTGCCAGGATCCACTAAGCTGCACCAACAGTGACTGCAGAAGTAACATTCAAGCCCAGCTTTGAGTTGTCTCCCAAGCCAAGCCACTTGTGTACAGTATATTCAAGACTCCTGGCCCCCTAACTTTTTAGTTCCCATCCAAACACAGAAAGACAAAAAAATTCTGCCTCAGGATTTCATTATGTTGGGTATGAGGAGGAGCTCTGTTAAAGGGCTTGCACTATTGCACTGTCTTGACTGAAAGTTTGTGTGACATGCACAGGGAAGGCCAGATATTTGCACCCTATTATATTTAAGGATTTTTCTTGCCCCAGGACAACTTGTAAAACCCATTAACATGAATTGTGTCTGAGCTGATGAGGGAAAAAAGAAAACACTGAATCCAGACCTTGAATACTTTATTGGTGTTTCTGAACTTTTATTAGCTGTACTTGCTTCCATAAAATCAATTTAATAAGGGGAGCAATGATTTGGTAACGCATCAAAAGCAATTCTCTTCAAAGGGCATCTTTTTCACTCAATCTCTTCTCTAAAGACAGTGACATTAGTTTTGTAAATTAATAAACAGGCCAGCATCTGAGGACTGCATGAAGCCTCCATCACCCCTTATTGTGCTTTCTCTTCTGACCCCACTTTCCAGTGCAGGGCCCTCATCTCAACAACAATACCCTGAAAGCCTGTGTGGCACTCTGGGATCACACTTGAAAAGGCCTTTGGCTGAGGCTGGCTTTCAAGAAGGGGGGACAATTGGCAAGAGGCCTGTGGCTATTCATGCAGAACAGGCAGTGAAAAATGCCTGAAGTCAGTTTCAGGGGTGGGCAATGCCCAAAAAAGAAAGCCCACATAACATGAATGGCTGCTGCTAGGAGACTAAAACCAAAGGCATGCCACTAGCAGGGCTCCATGTGCCGACATCAATGGGTTCATCCTATCCCTATTAGGGGCCTAAAATGATGGAGAAACATGAGAAGGGACTATAAGCAGGAAAGGAAAATAATACCCAAGTACACGACGGTCAATGCTGATATTGTTATACTAAACACTCAGGAGAAGGAAATCATATTTTCTATGTTTAGCACCTTTTCTGCTATCAATAGTTGCCCTGCTTACACAATGGAATAAGCAAAAGCACGACGGCAGGTTTGCCTATGGGAGGAATGCTATGCACTTTGGTAATTAGTTATTTCTCATGCATGTAATTAAGAGTGATTATGAAAACATATGGGAATAACCAAGCCTGAGTTAGAATTGCTCTAGACCTGGTGCTGGATCAGGTCCAGTCCCCTGGATGTACATGTGCATGCACAAGTCCAGTTTGGTTCCAAGGCCAGTGGTACTGGGCAGAGGGAAAGAGAAGGTCTATGTGTTTTTTAAAGGAAACCTCTGCAGTGCACCACAAAAGCATTTCAGTGGCATACAAATGACCCAAATCTCAGCTCTTTTTAGGGTTAGTAAGCCTGAGGGATCCTGTCTGCAGCATGGATCAGCCAAAGGCCACCAGGTCCAAAAAGTTAACTGAAAGGAATTTACCTCACTTTAAAGTCACCAAATATTCCTGGCTTTTATTTTGATAAAATACAGCCCCCCAAAATTATGTTCTAATAATATTTCACTCTAGAAAGCCCTAGTATGGACTGACAGGATCTTCTGAAAGAAAGGAGATTGTCTTTATATTCATATTTAATTTCAGCAGCATTTTGAAAATGACACACTGGCTTCTCAAGAAACAACACATCTTCACCAGAATCCTTTCCACTTCAGTACAGATGTTGGCTCTTGGCTAGCAAAAACCTTGAAAAATTTGAATTGCAATGTCTAGTCGTGTTTGGACTTATTTCTAGGCATGATCTCAGCTCTGAAAAAAAATTATCATATTATTTAGTTTATGAGTAATAATGTCTGACTAAAAAAGATATAAAATAGAATACGATAATCAAGTAATTTATGTCAAGTGGTGATGCTTACTACTCAGTGTGGAAGTTCAGGAAATCTCTCCTTGTATTTTCAGTTATCTATTCCCAAAGCTTAAATTTCCAAAAATTTCTGAGTTTGGTAACAAATGTTTTTCCTCTCTACACTCAGAAGTGACTATGTACATCTGCTGAAAGGAATGGAAGATCTTCCTTACTGCTGTGCTGAGCTCTACACAAGGTGTAGGAAGAGAGTAGCAGCTGTGTAGCAAGAGTGGCAGCCAGCTGAGAAGAATGGGTGGTGCCCTTAAGTTTCCCTCTCATTTAGGTGCCAGTTGGGGTAACTGGGTGAGCAAGTGGTGAATCTGATGCTCTGCTGAAGACAATGAAGGAATCTGCTGTCCTCCAGTGGGAGTCAGGAAAGGAACTGGGAATGCTGCAGAAGCAAAGCTGCTGTCATCTCCTGATATCTCAGGGAACACTTGGAAGCAGCAATTCAGTTCTGCATTTGCGTTCTATTTCCATAAAGAAATTTCAAAATATATGATGGAGTAAAGCTTACCCCATGTTCAGCTTGCATGGCACTGAAAATCCTTAGTAAGTGGTAGGTGTGGGAAGAGGAGTTCACTATTTCTTATCTATTTATATTAACACACTCATTATATAACACACTCATATGTTCAGCACTCATTAGATTTAACAATAGAAAAAGTATTTCTGTGTTTCAGGATTTTTCAATGAATTTTAATATAATTTGTGTAAATTGAAGGAGGATCTTCCTGGCTTTGGGAGTTGTGAAAATAGCTTTCCAGAACCTGAAGAAATATATCCTTTCAAAATTTGTGAGTTCTGAAAGGAGAAGAGTGGGTGGTCTTAGCCCTTCAGAAGGTCTCTGATCTTCTGACCTATTTGACCATTAGTTCACCTAACCCAACCAATAGCTATTCAAGTCTAGGAGTACAAAGAAAGGTGGTAATAAAAATAAATTATTAAACAAAAGGAATAGAAAGAAGCTGTTTAAGGTTCTCCTTCTGGGAAATTCCAAAAGAGTTGAAGCTGTTCCATTCTATCTATTCAGCCAAGATACCTACTAGTCAAGAAAAAGTACAAGTAAAGTACCATGGGTACCAAATGGGTGCTCAGCTACAGGAATATGGTGATGCTGCTGACATCTAAATTATGTGCTGTGTGTACACTCTCAATCCAGCAGCTCATTTGTTTGATGTTTAGCCACTGTTTTCTACTTAGGCCAAGGGCTTTTGCATACCGAAGCCACAATTCCTAATGAGAATTTAGCTGCAGCTACCAAGGCTGTTGGGTAGGAGTCCCAGATGGATGCCCTGGCTGGTCTACAGGGGCTGCTCTTGTATGCATCTCCCAGCTTCAATTTACTGCAGAACAAATTAGAGCTCTCAGACTTTTGGCTAAGGGTCCAAAGACAGAGTCTCATGTAACTTGTTGTTTCCTTGCCACTGAAAACATTGAGGGAAAGCAATACATTGCACTGGATCTAACTTTTCATCAAGTTTGGCCCCTCCTGCTTTTTTTTTTTTTTTTTTTTTTTTTTAATTTTATTTTTTATTCCAAAGAGGATTCTCTAAACATCTCATAACAGCAACCAGATCCAGACACCATGTGGAAAATGAGAAAAGCCTCCTAATACATAAACCATTACACAGCACTTGCTCTCTATTTGAAAAACAGCAATAAGATGATTTTGCAGCCAAATAGCAAACATCCACAGTGCAATCCTTACTAGGTTTTTGAGGCTAGGAAAAAACTTCCAAGTCTGATTAGAAAGCAGTTGTACTAAGGAAGAAATATCATTGTTAAGGATGGACTGGAGATTCTGTCCATGTTTTCAGCTCCCTTTGTTCCTCTGTGCAGAAGGGATGCAATATTGTTCTTGTCTCATTTTCTCTTTAAGCACTCAGTGAAGGAATATGTCTTAATATGTGTTTACAAAGCTCTTTGCACAAGAAGACTTCCATAAACTACTAAAATGCAAAGCATGTGTTGCATATCCTCACAAACATTCCTTTTCCTCCTGACTCTCTGTTCCTTATTTTTAACAGTTTATTATTTTAATAGTTTAATACTAACAAATTTGCTCATTACCAAACAAAGGGGCCAATTTTTCTGGTGATTGGTGTGAGCAATTGAGTTTATGTTAGTGGTGTCCTCTGAATTAGCAGCCTGCTGTAGTAGCTCCACCCAGGTTGCACACCTGATGTAGATCTGGAGGTGCTACAGGGTCAGCCACAGAAAAGATGCTGTAGAAACACCCAGCTGCAGTGTCCATCCTGGTGATGCTGTCAGTGGGTTGTTTTACAGCCAGCATGCCACTGAGAACACATCTGAACTCCCTGCATCTTTATTTTATAAGCACAGCTGCACAGTAGCTTTATTTAGAAGATGGACACATGAAATGCCAACCTCTAGCTGTTTTCTACTCCCCCTTGGATTCAAACACCATAGCATGTTCTCCCTGAGTGTAACCACAGTACTTGCCACATATCCTGGGTTGTTTGGACATTTCTTGGAGAGTCTCATTGCTTTCTTTTTTTTTTAACATCTGGTTACAGGAATAAGCTCAGAGTTGGCTGCCCACTGAATCTATTCCAGTGGTCCTCTATTAAATTAAATGTGTTGAACTGATGTCAGTGGAAGCATCATGTCAGCAGTGAAGGTAGGACTGGGCTTGCCTACTCACTAAGTGCTTAAAATCTTACCCTTGGCTGAATAAAATCAGTGCTGTGAAGACTGAGAATCCAACTGAGTGGAAGAAAAGTTATTGCCTTAGTAAGAAATAGTGATAAAAGTGTAATTAAAACTAGACTCTGGGACATATTTGAAAACGGATTTGATAAATGGACAAATAGATAATAAATGGCAGCACAGTTTGACAGTGGCTAAAACCATACTCAAGGTCCAGCACTGCTAATCATTGCTAAGCACCAATATTTCTCAAACTAGACATCCTTAACCATTCTTTTGTCTTGGGCTGGTTCTTTTTACTGCAGTCTGAAGATAAGTGAGCCTAAAGTTAGGTATGCAAGTGGAAGAATAAAATAAATTGAACTGTTCACAAGAAAATATTGTTAAATAACAGGAAAAACTGTTACCCCAGTGGAACATACTCAGTATCCCAGACTAGTAGGTTTTTTTCCTCTAGAAATTCCTTCCATTTATGGCCATTTTTTTGTTTTACCTCTGAGGAGTAAAACCATCAATTACTCATAATGAATGAAATCCAAATGCTAAGGTCATGATACAGTAGTCAGTTTGCCTTCCCAATGTGCTCATCTATTAAAAAAAACCCCAAACTGATCATACATCCCTTTCTGTGATGAAAGAAGTGATCACTGAGGCAACATACTAGTGAAGATGCTGAGGATCTGGTGTAAGTTAAAAAAAAACCAACAAAACATAAATTGGAAAGAAGATAATTTAAAAGGAAGCTAAAAATCTTAGAGAGGTAAGAAAACATCTGTCTTTCCTGTTATCGTTATTCTAAGAAGTAAAAATTACAGGACATGGTTATTTTTTTCCCTTTCTATTGTAACTGAAGGTAGGACAAGATGAGGGTGTCCATGTCTGGCCAGGAATTTGGTAGGCAAACCTCCCTCTGACCTCACTTCTGTTTGATTTCTCTGCATCACGGCTGTGATAAATTTTGCCCCAATGTAACACTTCATCTCAAGCTACTTATTTATATTAGTGGGCTAATAGAGAGGGTTCTTCATCATAGCCCTTAAGCATTGATTTCTGCTGGAAAAAATAGCATGCTGAAATGCATTGCTCCACATCTGCAGGGCTACACTGCCTTTTGGTAGGATTTTTGTGGTAGTATTGGGGAAAGAGAAAACACATTACCCCAATCTCCACAAAGTTTAAACCACTCTCAGTTTATCTCTGGTTTCCCCTAACTCTACAGTAGCTGAACCCAGAACCATGGCACAGGACAAAGGAGATGCTAGGAGGGGAGCAAAGGCCAAGGTAGTAACCTCAGAGTAACCACATTAGAGCTGGAGACACTGCTGGGCAGGGGCAAACCATGCACAGCCACATTCTCAAGCTCTGCAAAGCAAAACAAACTCAGTCCAAATGCTGTGGAACAAACCTGGACCCATAAAGTCCAGAGTGAATGAAACAGAGCTCAGTGCAAACGTAGTGGAAAGCAAAGTCAAGCAAATAAACTCCAGGTCCTGTGAAACAGAGCCCAGATAGACACACTCCCAGCACAAGTAGAAAAGCAAACAGAGAAAAATATAGTCTAAACTTAATGAAGCAGATAAATGAAACAGGAGCTGTCTCACTCTCCAAGCAGAATATCAGCAAGTTAGTCCAAAATCACCAAGCTGGAGCAATGGTGGTGCCCTTACAGGCAAGCTACAGTTCCCTTCCCTTCCTTCATGCCTTCTGCTCACATTCAGTGGTGTAGACAGTCTCTGTTCTTCAATGATCTGCAGTAACTGCTACAAAAGCTTTCAAATTCTTTTCATTCCTTCAGCAAAATGGAAAGACTTTGGGTATTTCGAGGCAACTTTAAATTGGATCAAGCAGACCTTACTCAAATATATATATAGACACACACACACACCTTTTTGCACATATATAATGTTTTACCAGGAGTTAAATGGAGACAGCAGGCTAGAGAGCAATCAGCAAATATATAAAAAGCAATGAAAAGCAAAGAAAAAGGGAAGCTAAAAACATCAGACACATTTCTACATCTGAGAGATACGTAACTTAATTTGAAGAAAATTTCTGAAGTTTTTAAGGATCTGAGAAAGCTTCCAATGGAAGTTTTTTGAAAAAGATAACACAGTGAGTGATGCAGATGAGCTATGAGATAAAAAAATCAGTAAATATTCCTATCCCATATTGTAATAAAAAAAAAAGAATGAAGTACTTTTTTCACTGGAGGATGATAAAGTTCTTCCCAGTCTGTTAGTAACTGTAGAGGATGGCAAAGAGCATCAATTACTGATAAGTACTTTAAACCTGGCAGCTCACTGATGTGGCCCCAGCCCTAAAGACCTGTCTGAAGAAAATCTCTGGCATGTTTTTAATGTATCTGGGAAGACCAGGAAGATTCCCATTAAACAGAAGAGTGCTATATTCAGAAAGGGCAGGCAGGATGACACAGGCAGCACCGGGTCAGAAAGGTTGACCTCAGCCTTGGGTAAAATAATGAATCAGTTGATGCAGGAATCAACTAAGAAGGGAATAAAGAAAGGAAAAAGAATTCATGTCATTCAATGTATTTAACAGGAAATAGGTCATGTCAGACAAACCTGATTTCATTCTCAATGGAGATTACAAGTGATTCTGTAGGTGTAATATACAGTACAACACTCTGGTTAAAAGCAATGACACAGTGACAATAAAGCACATGTTAAAAGCATTAAGAATGGGCTGAGCACTTCCTTTTTTTTTTTTTTTAATAAAATCCAGGGGAATCTCAGTTGACTCGCTGGCATTTTAGAGGATTCCCCCACATCCAAACATTTTCAGGGTTTTTATCAATGTCTTGAAATACTTTTTAACATTTATTAAAAACAAAACAAAACAAACCCATCTCCCTTTATTCTCTTTTATTCTTCTAGCAGAATAAGTGAAGGGAAGAACATAACATAACACAGGAACTTAAAAATTGAGACCAGAGGTAAGTGTGGTCCATTGGACCAAATTAAATATTAAATCTATATGAAAAAATAACAGAGGGAAAAGCTGGTGACCTATAAGGTGGAAAGCAGAGCTGCTGATGAGTTAGAACTCCACAGGCAAGATTGAGATGCTGAGGCAGAAAGGATTAATGTACTCTTTGAGAAGCAAACAGGGCTAGCTTAAGAATGAAAAGCAGAATGACCATATTCCTTGGGAGGTGGTGGGAAACAGTGCCAAAACAGCATCATTAACTTGCTGAGGGAACAACCCAGCTGTCCAGAAAGGATCCCTGAACTTTCTAGTTACACCTGGCATGAGCATCCAGAGTGTACAGAGGGCTCTTGCCTGCTCTCCTTCAACTGCTGCTTCCCAAAGCAGACTGAGAATCCTGGGAGGGCAAAAAGAAGAAATGGCTGGGGCCCCAACCCCCTGCTCATGGCTGTCTCTGTGCCAGGCCTCCTTATGAACCAAAGCCATTTGTACAACATCTAGACAGGTCTTGCATCCCACCTGGCTCAGTAGCTCTTGCATGATGGATACAAGCACATGGAGCCAGTAAAAACATCAATTTGCTTGAAACTCAGTTACCAGCTTCATCTACCAGCTTGTCATGCTTTCAGAAGTTTCCTCCAGATTCAGAATAACTTAGTTGCTCTAAAATAGCAAAGAAAATGTGATCTATCCCCAGGGATCTATTCTACCTTTCACCTACTAGAGCAAAAAAGCCAAATAAATAAAATCTATCAATGCTTCCCAAAATAATAACAACTAAAAAACCCACCAAAATAACCCAACAACTTTATACTACTTGTCCACATTAGCTCGGTATCATTTTCTTTATTGCAGGAGAAGTTTGAGTAGAAACCTCAAGGCAAATTTATTTTCTACTTGTGCCTTACTTTCCCACACCAGTTTTATTACTTGCAGTCTCTGAATGCAGTTCCCTGCCACTCCTTTTCTTTTCTTTGCAAGTTCCATGTGCTCTGCAGCAGAGCTCTGTTCCTATTTTGTACTCAAGTTGCATAGAAAACTGAAAAGAAAATTGCTGTTGTCTGTATTGATTTAAAGTTGTAATTATAATGCAAATCATACATGAATTGATAATGAAAGATAAAGCAGATCCTCTGCTGGTGGAAGCCAGGACAGCTCCAGTGTTGGGATATGCCACTTATGTGCATGAAGGATGAACACATCAATGGAAATTAAAAGGTAGTGCTGCTTGTTTTGGTATTAATAATCAATTAGCTTTGGTTTTCTCTTAAAATAATCATTTTGTTTCCTCTGAGAAAATACAAAAGAAAAAGAAATCTGGTGCCTCGTAGCAGACCTACTAACTGTAAAACTCAAGTTTTTTTGACTGGGTATCTTTACATTTGCTGAGCTCATCTTCTCCTGTCTTTTCCCCACATCAATGCAGGATGGTTTAAGGCTCTAAATAGGAAATACATTTCATAATTAGTCATAACAACTGGGAAAAATATGTTGCTGGATACTTTTTTATAACCTGAAAGTCACTAATCTTTAAATAACAGAAACATCCATGCAATGGATGCATCTGTGTATTTTCTGGTTCCTGTCTAAGTGTTCAAGTATCACACTCAAACACCAATCAAGTGTCACTTGCACTAATTGCAATAATCAAGTGCTGACTGCTGAGGCACACTTTGCTCCCAGGCTCATATTCTTGGAAAACAAAACTAAATAAAAGCTCTTGTGGCTTAACTATGCTCACTTGTACTACAGCTTTTGGTATTTGGTCTTTGTTTCACATTTATGAACAGTAATTATCGATAAGATTTCTGTGGAGGCCTTTGGACTTCTATCGGGAAGGTAGAGGAGAACAACTGGAGGAGTTACGTGGTGCAGTGATACAAAAACTTCCCAAACTTGACACCAGTGACAACTAAAGCACCATAAGACTTCCCTACTGACACTGTTTCATGAGGACAAAAAAATGGACAGAGACTCTCCTGTCAGGATTATGACACTAAGAGCAAAGACTCCTATCATCTGTTTATGTTCAGTGACTTCTCATCCAACAATTGTTCATTAGAAACTGGGGGAACAGTCACCCAGTGCAGGAATGAAGGAACTAGAACCTGTTCCTCCCCACAGCTGCCAGCCCAGGACTCCAGCTCATTAGTACACCTCCTCTCAGACTCTCTAGTCCAGCAAACCCATAAGGCTTTCTACAAAGTAGAATGGCTTTAACAGGATGGATAAAAAGAGCTCCCTGCTCCAAGTATGGTTTAGTGGTTAGAGGATCCTCAGGGCACTTGGGCCATATGGTCCTGAAAGCCAGCCAAGAGAACAGGCTATTCATATACTGGGGTTGTGAATACTGCATAGAAAGGTTTGGCAGGACTTTCTTGGCTATACTTTAAAAGAAAGGAATGATCTCCATGATAGTTTCCAAGAAAATGACATAAGTACCTTATTCCAGGAAAGGTTTCAGGGAAATACCTCGCTGCAGCACAGAGTTAGGAACTCAAACGCAGGAGAAGGAGTTTTAGAATTGAAGTCATTTCCTATCCACCAGCAAAAGAGTCTCTCTGCTCAGAGCACTCACTACCCTGAGGCCCAGTCTGAGGTGGTTCAATTTCCTCATTCACTTTGTGAGGAGTAGAGATGCCTAATTCAGAGTTCTGGCTTACACGCTTGAAACAAGATCCATAAAAGCTGCAGGAGAATAAAATAAATCAGCAAGAGGCAGATTCTGAAAGACCTGGCTCTGAGGAGGAAGACATCCAGACATAAAAGGACCCCAAAAAAATGGACTATATTCAGTCACACATTGTCTACAAGAAGTAACACCACAAGTGTGACTGAATGCACTTGAGAGGAGCAAAAGATGCTGGATTGTTGAAGAGCTCAGAGACACAAGGCATGGATGTGCACACCCCCAGGCAGAAGTGTCAAAGGAAGTCTATGCTCTGTTCCCATGGGGCATATTATCACCATCTGGGAGATGATTGATATTTATTTGTCTAGCTTATGCACACACACCAGTACTGCATTTTAGATGAAATCTCTCAAGTTAAATAGTAAAAGGAACAATAAGACAACCTGCTGACAACTCCAGCTCAGACTAAAAGAAACAGGCAGGAATCTCACAGCTTAGAAGTAACTCAAACCAGTTATTCGTCCATAGATTTTCACTTCAGTGATAAAATGGTTTGTTCCTCTGTTTATATACTACTTAACTTCTTAGGGATGTGGACCACATTTTCATTATGTGGCCCTAAAGGACATCAGACAAATAGAAAGGTCCCATACATTATCTGGAAACAGGAAGGGTCAAACTGAGCCTCTATTTTGACCTTCATGCTTTTTGTTCCACTTAAACCAAATGAGTTTGGACCACAAAATTTGGCAGCAGCTGTGAGGTTCTGCAGTTAGTTTATATAAGCTTTACTGAGTTTATGCTTAGGGAGTGCTGAGTGGTTAGGGGGATACTACACACTAAATTCTTGCCTCTTTTGGGAAAAAGTGTATTAAGCTGTCATTTTTGTGTGCAGAAATAGGAAATGTTGAATCAACTTCTGACTTTCTAGACATCTCATTTGTTTTTCAGCTGCATTTTTTTTTCTTTTTTGAGATTTGATCATTTACTCAGTAACTCTGAACATTTGCAGGAAGAAAGTCACTGAAATGCCATTCTGCCCATTTCCTTGGGAGCACTGTTGATGGAAGGTACAGATGGCAGGCACATGTAAGAAACTGGGGGATGCAAAGTTTTGAGGGGAACTACTCCCCTTTGTTTGTAAAAAGCATGTAAATTGTTACTCAGCAGCATTTGGAACAGTTATATAAAGTGATATCTTCTGATGAGATGGCAGTATAATGTCTCTGTTGCCTACAACACTCTGTAGACTTTTAATTTACCACAAATGTCTACTGAAAATCCCACAATCAAAATCAGAGACATCATTATGTTCATCTTCCTTGTGTGTGTGGTGCAAATGACTGAGCAGGACATGAAGTAAATCAGAGCTATATGGGAAAATATTCAGTTTTATACTGGTGTGACTCCAGCTTTTTCAATTGAGTTGCATTTGAATAAAGCTTTCCCAGTGGTTGTGAGACAGCCCTGATATATTTACTGTACTTTGTGTCTATGACTACAGCTTAAAAGATCTACTTTAAGTAAAAGAGATGCTTTGATTACTTAAGTCAATGTAAGAATTCACCATTTTTTTCTTATGATGAAAAGTTGGAAATATATATTTTTACATATACTTTTTGTGGTTGGTATCTTTAATAATGCCAAATGATTTACCAGTGTCTCTTAAGAGTAAAGCAGTAAGGACTCCCATCTGTTAGTGGGCTGATCTAGTTTGTTCTCAACTTTTTTTGAGCCAGTTTATTGCCATCTGGGTGTAGTTCTCAGCCTGTTTTTTCTTTTTCTTCATCCTTTTTTCCCCCCCCTGCTTTGGGGAGGCAGCATAAAAAGAGTACGTCATGAACCCAAATGGGGACTAAGGGCTTGTTGGGTTTTTTTAGGAATGGTTAGGATTTGCACAAAGCAAAGACTACAGACACTTCTTTTCCTAGCTTAAATGTTTTTTGCTTAAAACTTTAAGAGCCTGGAAAAAACAGGAAAATATTAAAGCTGCATGTAGAAGATTTAAACTGAATCCTAAGCCAGCCTTTATTGCAGAGTCATTCGCTTTTGTTTTCAGAAGACCATACAGTTTTTGGTTTGCCAGAAAATACAAGAAGTGACTATGTCAAAATGCAACCAGATAGCTCTTTGTGGCACAACCAATGCCAAGCACAGCTTCATGGCAGCCTCAGACAAGGAAAGGCCTAAGGAGATTCCAGTTTCTCCACCTCTGGTAACCTCTCCCAGGCACTACGTTCGGGGCAAGCTTCCCACCACCCTCACCAGGTTACTTCTTCCTGAGCCAGTCTGCACTGAGAGTTTAACCCAGAGTTACCACTCTGTGAATCTGGCAAATGTTTTTACAGATTCAGAACAGCAAATAGGTAAAGGTGTATGAAGACATGAGGAAGGGAGGGAGGGAAGACAGATGGGAGAGTACTGAAGCATTTTCCATGGTTGATGCACAGTTATGGGGTTCTCAGCAGTGAGAAGAAATGGAAGATGAGATTGGGTAGTAAAATCTGCACACAGCAAGTTTATTACATTCTACAGCAATAGTTTGGAGCAACATATGTGGGGAACATCTGAATAACCACATGAGCTTTTCTTAAAAACCTTCAACCTATTCATTCCTCTATTCCTTATCTCTTTGAACTTTTCATTTGCTGCATCCTTCAATATTTGCCACTTCAAAGTTATATTAAAATACATTCTAATGAATGTCCTGACCTATTCAACTGGTGAATATTCAACTGCAAGAAGCAAAGATTTCTCTCTCTGAGACCAAAAACTTAAAAACAAGGCAGGTACATGGATCTCTCAGTCCCAGCTTCAGTTCCCACCAGAGCAGCCAGCTGTTTCAACTGACAGAGATGTCACCATCTCCCAAACCACAAACATTCTATATCTTACTCAGAGTGAAATAAGAGACGTGTTTCCTTTTGACAGTTTGGGGAACAGGTGGGGAAAATTATAGTGTCATTCTGAGCATTTTCTTTTGGGCTAATTATTACACAGTGTCTATGCTCTTATAGCTTTTGTGAATGCTATCAATAGACCTAAGACTTTACTTCCTTTTGCTAACCATGAAGAACAGAGGCTCTGTGGGGAAAACAGAAGCCTTGAATTTCATTGCATGGAAGAGTGTGTTATTTTAGTATTACTTCCACCTTTTAACCACTTTCCATTTATGTTGGGCCTGGGGAACTGAGGAGATGAAAGCCTGAAAGCCATTGCAGACATATGCATTGGACAATGCTGTGGCCTGGTCTTAGTACATGGAGGCAGCAACCTGCACCCTGTTGACACAAGAATCTCCATGTGTAAGTGGCATGAATGTCTTTCTTGTGTCTGAGTTTTGCTTTCCTTTTCTAAAAAAAAAAAAAAATTTGAAATGTACAGCTAGAATACCAGAAGCCACTAATCTTCCTTGATACAGGCCAGTTGGTGCAGGGTGAGAATCTAACCAACACAATTATTCACTTCATGTAGAGGATGTTTGTTATTAAAATGATGATCTGTATTAACTGCTACTGCTCTGGGTTTTGTTCATCCTATTCTCATCAAAAGCTCATTATGTATTTCTATGAGAAAACACGAAGCATGCAAGCACACAGGTGTGCCCAAGTCCAAAACATTTCTTCTGCACTCAAAACAAGCTTAATTTCAAGATTTGAATCTTTCTTCCTACCTCACTGATTTTACTCATCGTTCTGACTTGTGGCTCATGTTCCTTTTTCCTGTCTGGTCCAAATTTCAGTCCTCATCCTTAATTGCAAACTCAATTCTTGCAATCTGATAAGCAAAAAAGCCCCACTCAGTGCCCTACAGAAGGTGTGTTTGGTAGGCTGCCAGGTCAGTTCTTTACACTATTAAAGACCTTGGGGTTGGGGCCATACCTCCGTTTATGTTTGGGAATAATCAAAGCCATGTACAGCACTCTGGGTGTGATCCTGTACATCACAACATCAGTGATGTGGGACCAGATGCTATATGAACAAACGGGAATCTGTTGCATTCATATAATGCCTTTTTTTCCAAGGAACTCAAAGCACTTTACAATCTTTAAGCCTCACCACATGCCTGTGGGGTACAGCAGGGTAAGTAGGCCCGTAGCATTCTTTATAGAGCCAAGTACATTTATTCAAATGTAGCTGAATAATAATAATGCAACCATGACCTTCCATGACACTTACGTTCCTCAGGAACAATGAAACTGTCAGCCACAAGGGTGAGACTCATGAGGCTGGGTGACAAAACTTTTTCGGCAGCTGGCCCAGGAGTGTAGAACTCACTTCCGTAATAGATTAGGATGACCACGAACTTCACTGCCTCCAATGCAAAATGCAAAACTTACTTCTGCAGTTCAGTTTTCCCACCCTTATCAGCAAATAAGCAAAACAACCTTGATGGAAAACAAGAAGCCTTCTACGGGGTTTTGAGAGCTGTGCTACAGATTCTAACAGACAATCACTGCTCCTTTGTAGGATCTGTTCAGCGTGCTTCAAAAAACTGCACTTCAAGGATTTCATTCTTAAATAGGTCCTGGAAATTTTTAATTCAAATGGAGCACGATTATATTCTTAAATTTACTTTTAGAGAGTTACTTTTGCAGGAGCAAAGTGGTGGTGAGGAAAGAAACTAGCACTGATTTCTTCAAAACATGTTTTTCTACACTGTTATGAAGCTGTGTATGCTGAAAAGTAATGTTCCCAATCCAGTAATGGAAGCGGAGGAGACATTTAACAAGACCACTCCCTACAGGAACATGAAAACAAATGAACACCAACCTGCAGGAAATCTTTGGAATCTAAGACTCCAGACTCCTTCTTTGGGAGTAGCACAAACCTTGGAAATCTGGGGGTCAGAGGTACAGTTACCTATGAAAAAAAAAATCTATGCAATATTCAGTAATATTTGCACTTGAGACAACGCTTTTAGTCCTTCTGTTGGATGGCATGTCACCTCAATGCCACCACATCAGTGCCTCAAACTGGCCATTTCTCAGTACTAAACCGGTACTTTATGTACCAATCACTGTGTGATGTGTAATGCTGCTTTACTTTCCAACTGGTTTACTGTCTTCCAGGGACAACACAGAGTATTAAACCAAACAGAAAAAACCTACTATTCCTCACACAAATCTCTTTGTCATCCACTCTGGTTTTGCCCCCTTGTTTCCCAGTCCCTTACTCTTTAGCAAGCACTCCTCCATCCCCTTATGTTCCCCCTGTGCATATAGTAAGGCTGGAGTTGCCACAGTCTCCTTAATGTCTAATCCTTTAACACTGGGAGAGCATTGTACTGCAGCCCTAATGCAAGGATGAATTCTGGAATGTGGAGCCTGGAGAGAGGCTTATAGAATAAGAAAGAAAGAAAAAGGGAAGAGGAAAAAGGAATTGAGAAAAGAAAGAAGTCAAAACCACACATGGGACAGAAGGAAAAAAAGGGGATTAGGTGACAATATCCGACTGCACTGAAGGGTCAGGAGAATTAAGCTTCAGAGCAGCTTGCTCAATGTGTGCTGGGATAAAAAGACCCTGATATGAATGGAGGTGGTTCAAGTGCAGGCACATTGTGGAATGCAATAGGAGTCTGCTAGGGAACATTTAAGAGAGTTGTGCACCACTTTCATGTAGCAAATAATATATATTGTTTGCTGGGCAAAGATCTGAGCCTCCCTGTCACTTTTACAAGGTTGTTACAGAGGAACTAAAAATACAAGAATGGAATGAAATGGAATAGCATTACACTAAATGAAATAATAAATCAAATAAACAATCTGAATGTGTGCTTCTAAGATTTATTATTACATATGATGTTTATATTGAACATAAACTTAAAGCAATAGATCGCTATCCAAAGAAAATCAGCACAGTTGACATCAATGGAGTTTTAACAAATACTTCAGAGCCTGATTTTTAATACCTAGTTGCACTGCATGTGCACTAATCTTTTCATCAGACAAGCTTTACACACAGTTATTGATCTTTCTAAACCACGTAGGTGTCATATGTTGAAGTACACTAAGTCATTAGGCTATTTGTATATAAGAGTACTTCCATACAACTCAATTTTTTCACTGAACAATTACAGATACATTACCTTCCCATGTAATTTATTTTCAGCTTCCTAATTATTTATTCACCTATTGCAGACAGAAAAAAAGCCTTACAGAGAGACTAAAAATGATGATATAGTTACATCAGAAACAAAAGCTCTCTACATCTTCTTGTAACTGGAAATAGTTACAAGAAGAACTTCATGGGCACTGGAAATAGTTGGAATTTATCCTCTGTCCTTCTGACATGATTTTTGCCTCAACATGGCTTCCTAATATAAGATGAAATAACAGCCTCATCTCAGGCTGGAATGAGTATCTCTCTATGAAGCACAGAGAAAACTGAGAAACATGAAAGATGGAAGAAACAAGTCATGAATAATAAAAGAAAGTGATTCTTAACTATGTAAAGAGAATTCATTCGAGTCAACCATCTGGCAGAGGGCACATCCTGCAGAGAGAGCAGCCATGGAAAAATGACAATCAGTTCAGTTAATATTCCCCAAGACACCACAGGGGACAAAGCTGGAGTAGGGCATCACATCCAAGTGACTGATACCAAAGATAATTTGATGTTGGTATGAAACACATTGATCCCTAGGGCCTTCTTCAGACACATCCAAAAATCTCAGGTACTTTAGCAAAAACCAAAAATTCTTTCTGTTCAATATTATTGCCCTTCCTTTGCTACAGAGAGGTTTGGGGAATTTTTGCACAAGCAAACCTGAAGGTGGCTGTGTATGTGACTTATATGCATTTTGTTTTGTTGTTAAAATAAAAGGCAGAACGTAAATAACACTAAACCCAAACAAAAACAAAACCCAAACCAAAACCACATCACCCCTACAAAAAAACAAAAAACCCAGAAAAACATGCTTGGATTGGAGTGAGTAGGACATGTTTCCTTCCTCCTCCCTGGTGGTAACATCTATGACCTGACCCAAGACTTGACCTGGAAGCTGAGAAAAGAAGAAAAAAGACTGGGTTTTCAGGGTTCACAACAGTGTCTTCAGAGAGATGTATGCCTGTGTGTAGGCATTATGGAAGCACAGTGTCATTTCTTCCCTGGAGACACAGATGTGAAAGTGTTGTCAATGTGTGTAGTTTTCAACTGTCGCTTTCCTCAGAGGAGAGGACAGAAAAAAAATGTTTCCAGTGAATTCAGTGGCAACATTTTTGTTGACTCCAGTGGTGACCGGGGTTTTACTACAAGGTTCTAAATATATCACAAGAGTTCACAGTCATATCAGCAATTCCTCCCCCATCATCCATATCCTTAAAACTCCATATATTTCCTTTATTTCCTGCATCCTCTGAGCTAGCTGCCTTTGCTGTTTGTCCCATTATAGCACAAGCCAGCTGACAGCGAGGCCCCAGAGCCTCCAAATCAAAACACCAGCAACACATGATGTGGGCAACACATGATGTTTGTCTGACTGAGCTGGGGGTGATGTAGGAGCTGAAGAATTCACTGCCTTGTGCAGGGGAGCAGCATGGCAGGGCATGGGCCTCTCCTCATCTCCCTCTGTCTGGATGCACAGACACAAACTACCCTGCTCAAGCAGAGCAAAACCATTAATCTCAAATAATAGAATCTCCCCTCCACACAACCCCCAAGAAAAACAAAGGCATTTTGCTTTTTTTTTTTTTTTTTTTTTTCCCTTTGGAAGCCCCTCCAACTATCTTAGAGCTAGGTTTTTGCATCACACACGCTCCTATCCAAATCCCTTCTCCTCCTCAAACATGCTCTCTTCATAACAAAAAGCAGGGAGAAGATGGTGAAGGAATGAGAAAGCTCTTCTTTAAAAAACCAGACCACTAAAGATTACTCATCCTCATTCAGAGTCACACTACAGGTAGAATAAGCTGGGAGGGAAGAACAGAAATTGTCTTCTTTCTGAACCTGACACTTTTGGGCTTCCTGCAATGAACTAGCTCAAAATAGCAGTCTTGACAGCTCTGATGATAGAGGAACTGTTCCACCAAACCTCCTGAATGCCACTTCCTCAGAAGGGCCAAGCTGGTCAGCAGAGTTGAACTGAGAGATGAGGACACCACGAAGAAAAGTAAGCACTGAAAAGCAGGACCTCTATGGAGCTGTATCTCTCCTCACCAGGCACCTGCTAACATGGGGCAGCTTTTTTCCATCCCTTATTTTTGGTCTGTGTCTAGAACAAACAACCAAGCCTTAAATAACATGTGTCTGACTTGCCTTTGAACTTAACCCAAGTGAAACTGCAAGAGTTCAAATAAAGTTCAGGTAGAATTTTGCTCTAATTTTCAGTAGATCACAATGCCAGCTGGAGCCAAGGGTAGCAAAATATGAAGAGAGGATGAATTTTATAGAGCTGTTATCAGAAGGAAGTTGACTCTTGAAATCTCAACAAGAAGCTCATTATTGGCTGCCTGAGCCTGTTCTTCAAGTGAGAGACTGTCTGGGTAGGCCAATAAGATTTGACAGTATCTGGACTATTGTGTTCATGCCTGAGCCATAGTAAATCATGTAGCTATTTGTGGCACTTCTGAAACCCCTGTGACCACAAGTGTTCCCTCAGGAGATAAGGCATCATGTAAATTGCAATAGCTTCAGATTATTTTGAGATGTTATAAAAACCAATATTGTTTTGCACCATTTTGCCCCATGCAAATCTCAACTCAGGCCTAAGAATTAAGCTCATTTTGGGAAAATAATAGAGAACAGCTGATAAAAAATTTGCCTTCTCTCAAGCAGAGGTAGGCAGTAATTATTTTTGGTGAAGAACCATTGGTTGCTTTTGGCTACAGCTCTCAGTGGATGTTTGCCCTCACATTTTTTCCAGAGCAGTTATCTTTAACTCAGGCCTCTTAATCACAGCCAGCAAAAGAGAAAGCAGCATGGTGCTCAGTCAGTTTGTGGTGCAACTACCAGCAAGCTGATTACATTTATTTCCTCTCTGTGGTGCATGTCTCTTCCTGTGACAACACTCACTCTTTTTTTCCCCCTATTGCTCTTGAGCACAGGAAAGCAATGTGCACCTTCAGCAGCACCAGATCAAATGAAATTGTCATTTAAGAAGAAAAGTTGTCATCCTGCCTCCTGACAGCTGAATTTTAAGCCTTATTTTGAAAGTGAGCACTTGATCCAGAGGTAAAAAAAAAAAAAAAAAAAAAAATCTATTTGGTAAAAAACTCAGAGAATGAAATGTAGAGCAGGGTCCAAACTGCATGCTACTTTGTTCCTGTACACCCTACAGGTAAGCCAGTCCCTGGCAATGGTACCTATGAGAATCCCAGGCCTGTACTCACTCCTCAAACAGTCCTTACCCAACTGAATGCCTGGACTCAGACCAACTATTGTTTCCTTCACATTCAGCACCACTGCTGAAGCATGAAGGAAACTCCCACCATCGTCCTCCCCTCCTCACCCTCCTCCCCCTCCCCCTCGACCCACACACAGAGATGTGAGAAAGGAAGCAGATCAAATGAAAGCAGTGGGAAATGATGTTTCATTTCACTTTGCACTGCCATCTATCTCCCAGCCCAGCACCAGCAAAGAAAAAGGAAAGGGCTCCCTGGCTTACAACCAATGCTCTGCCACAAGCTTGTACCTCTGCATATTTTTCCACCTTTGAGCATCCAAGAATTAGAGAAATGAAAGAGGAAAGTCCTGGTTTGTACATAATCTTGTGAATACCCCCCCCACCAAAGGCAGGATTGTGCCTTACCTCCTTCAGAGTACAGCATATTTTCAAAAGGCAATGTTGGACTTAGTCTTCCAAAATTCTGATTGCGAATGAATCTCAAGTTGAGAATCTCAAGTTCAAGAGTGCCTTGGTAGCCACAATCACAGGGTGAGGAAAAGAGTAGCAATTGACACAAATTTCCCAAAGAGATTTCCTGGTATCTTAAGGATATATAACACCTAAACCAATGTCTTTTGAAGAACTTTTGGCCTAATCAGTAGTTTCTTAGAATAACACTGCTTTTCAAAGCATCCATCACTTAGAGTGCATCACTCACATGACAACTGCACTTATATCTGAACATCTAAACCAAAAGTGATTTAGAAGTCAAATTCTAACCAATGTGCTCCTTAGTGACATGCAGAAAGCTTTGACATTTGTTTCTCAGGTCTAGTTTTTCTAGTGGCTTCATTATTCCCTCACTAAACGTGCTTTGTAGTAGAGGCATAAATAAGAGAATGCAACCTGGGAATTTCAGTAACAAAAATCAAACCTCTGAGCATCTTTTCCTTATTGGACCTGCGCTGAGCAGGAGGTGGGATTAGAGGACCAGAGGTGCCTTCCTGCTGACACCCTCTGTCACTTTTGGCTTCTATTACTGAAGGCTTACATTGGGCACTGCTAAATTGCACTTGAAATTGTGTTCTAATAAAAGATAGTCAAGAAAAGTTAATTAATTAATAATAAATCTAGCTTACAATACACATTAAAAATAATATTTACAAATATGTTGACATTTACAAATTATTAGTTTGCTTTTAATTCAGACAGATAATCATACTACTGATGTGCTGATAAATCCTGCTACTCAGGTTTGCGTATTCCTAGCAGCTACAAAGATACCTGCTCACAAAGTTCACTCTGAAAGGTTCAGTCATTTTTATCTTTGTAACAGAACAAGGTTTGTTTGGGCTTTGTTGTTTTGTTTTTCCCTTCCCTGGCATAACCCAAAATGAACCTCAGATCAAAGTCTCTCTATCCTATTCTGAATACTATTCCCTTTGCTGCAGTGTCTGAGCCTTCCAGTAATACATTACACAATGTGATTAACACCTGTCACGTGTTCTTTGTTTCTCATCATCTCCTTAGGGATAAACTCAGTGTTAGTGTTTGGCTGGGGGGAGTTTTTGTTTGGTTTTGTTTTGAAACGTATGAGAACGAGCTGGCAAATTAATATTCTCAGGTCATTTTCATTAAGTGAAATCAGGATTGATCCTGAACACTCTTCCATGTTACTGTTTCACAGGAGATAAGGAGATGAGATACATGGTATTTAATACAAAATTTAAGGAAAAATTGCCATGATTAAGTTTAACTGGCAGCTGACAAAGAAATTAAAACTTATGATCAAATACACCCAGGGGCATTAACACTGTAAAGTGCTGAGGATTTTTTGACATATCCTCACCTCTCATTGGCTCAAGAGGTGTCAAAACCATTGCATGATTCATAGGATTTGAGTTACAGATAGAACAGGAACTAAGGTGAAGTCAAGAGATGGACTTGGTTGGAATACCTCCCCATGGACAGAAGACCTGCCCTTGTTCCCAAAGGAAAGGTAACCATCCAAAAACTTCATCAAGAACAAAACCTACTTGTAGTAGCAAGCTGCCCTTTTCCAAAGAGCACCATCCCAAACCACCAAGCAACACTTATTCTCTCTGTGTGAAAGATATGTGACTTAGATGTGGTGAAAATAACTCGGTGGCTTCCGCTCCTGGACAATTCGAGTCGGTGCAAGTCAGATATGCTCATTAGAATGGGAAAGAATCTTGGCAGAATAAACAGAAACATCAATTCAGGCATTTTCTGCAGTTTTAATGTATATTTTTCTCAGCCTTGGCATATAAGCCCTGTTGCCTCACCACCATCCTCTCTGTGTAGCCCCAAGGGCCATTAATCCTGCTTTGAAGACAGCGCTTTCTTTCACAACCCAAACAACTGCCTCAACATGTCTAAGTAAGTAGTGCTTTTATTTTTAAAAAAGAAAAGATATAACATTCCAGACTAGGTTAAATCCTTCATTCACACTAAGTTGATTATTTACATGGAATTTATCGCATATAAATCCACAAAATCCAGAACTACAAAAGAGTGGGATCTCTCCTCTTTTTACACATGGGAGAAACAGGAGCTGATATTAAAGGATACTCCTTAGTGCAACAAGTCCTAACAGAAAGTAACTGGGGCTTGCATCTGACTCTCAGGTGCTCCTCTTATAGAGTTTGACTGAAAGGAAAGCTATCCTGCACACTGCAGGGTGACACAGAAACACCAGAAGTAGCCCAGCTAATTCCAGGAAGATGTAGGAAGAAAACTCATCACAGTAGTGTGAAGAGGTCCTCTGCTTCAGCAAGGTAAATTTGACTCATGAAGTTTGTGGGGCACACATAAGCTTCTGCAGATCAACTGAGCTTTGAGCCACCAGTCTGATCCTGCAAGGCAGAAAAGCTCAGGGCAGACAAGAGTATTAGGCTCAAGATGTCCTGAGTTATGTCCAACTTTGAGTCATGTTGCCTGATGCAAATCTGTGAATTAAAATTAATAGGCCTGGTTCAAGTTCTCTGTCTTGGGATGAAACCCAGCTTCCAAATGAAAAAATTCAGATTTCCAATTCATATTTAATAAAATTGTTTTCCTACAAATTTTACAATAAATATTATTTACAATAAATATTGTAAAAATCATGGACAAACTCTTGGTGTAGAGAGGACATGCACATAATTTTTGGCAGATATTATAATCTCAGCATTAAAGACGTACATCCTCTCCTCTCCACCTCATCTAATTCTCACACTGCTTGGAAATCATAGAAAAATAATCTGATGTAGGAAAACTGATTCTCTGATGTACAGCTTGGGATGAGAACCAAAGTACTGAAGCAGCTGACAGTAGAATAAAAAACCTACCATCACAGTGTAAGTATTACAAAACTCATGCTCTCATCCATGCAAATCTAAATGTAGGAGTACCTGAAGTCCCATGAGTAGCTGCTCCAATAAGCCTTTTTTTGTTGTAACAAAAGGGCAACAGCTTGAAACTGAGGTTTTGTTTCTAAAATTGTATCAGAACTATTTTTTGCCAGGCTAGTAAGAAACCAAAGTAGTGGTTTCATTCATTATTGGTGCTTCAAATCACAAGCTTACCTCAGTCTTGAGTAGACCTGGTTCCAAGCAGATTTTTCCCCAGGTTTTATTGTTTATTTTTTGAAAACAATATTTTTAATGTAATTTAATTTTTTTTTACAGTTCTCTGCATGGATGACAATTTGTGTTTACACTCTCGCAAAAATATTTGATGCTCTGTCAAAGCAAATCAATCTTCACTCTCTTTGGATACTAATGATGCCATCAATAAAAGATCTCATCATAAACAAATGTTCTGCACAAAATGGTACACATAATGGTATGACCCCTAAGGATGCAGGGCATGTCATTTTGAATTTATTTAATCTCTGGGAGCCCTGTAGAGAGCTAACTTTTGAGTCTTTTGAGTCTCAGGCAAAACAAGATCATGGTGCCCCATCCAGTCAGAAACAGAAGAGCTTGCACCTGCAAGAGCCTCTTCTTCACATTGTTGTTTGATGGGGCTGCTTGTTTCAGTGTTCCCTCCCCACAACACTGGCCCTGAGGTGGTGATTGTCTCTTTGGGTGGTAAGCTGAGGAATAGCTTGATTACTCTTGTCCTGGTGCCACTGACAGCTTCAGAGCTCTGCTCTCCCTTCACATTCCCAAGCCTGAGACAATCTCTTCCCTACTCACTGCTCGCCGTTTTCATTCAGTAAATCAAATCCTACCAGAACGTTGCAAAAGTATTTTTTCTGTGCTGTTCACCAGGAAGAGAGGAGTTTGGTTTTCTGTAGACTTTGGTTTTCTTTTATAGGAATTCCAAAGTGCTTCAGCATGCGTTGATTCATATCCTGGTGTATGCAGTGACTGAGAAAATAAACAGAGCAGTCAGCAGAAAGCCCCAGACTTTCTTTTGACATGAACTGGCTACCTGTGGAAATGTTAGCAAAAGATGTCCCAAAGACATAAAAATCTAAGCAGAAGTATGGACAGAAAAAACTTGTCTGTGAAAGCAAGGAGAAGAAAATCTGGCTTGGATAAAGATTTGTTTGTTTGTTTCTTGTTTTGACCTAGAAAAATTCTTTGGTTTCTAAGTTTTTAAGCAAAAGATGGAAGCTGTGTAGAATTCACAGCATTTCCTGTGAGAAATGTTACTAAAAAATCCCATTCTTGTCTCAAAATCAATTCTGACCTCCCTTTGTGTGATACTAGGAAATTCAAAGGAAGATTTGGGCTCCTGGTGGATATTTGCATTCCAGATGAAGCAGTATGAAAATACAGAAGATAATGAGTGGGAAGAATCACTTTTATGATAAGCCAAGAGGGAAGAGTACCTCTAAGTCATGCAGGGTCTCAACAGTAAAAGACGAGGTTGAAGGTAGAGCTTCTGAAAGGCTCAAAGACAGCAGCTGTGGGCACACAAGTGAGCTAAGCATGTGATATTAGTGTAAGAATTATGTATACTATTGAGGGAACTACGAAATTCAGTACTCAAAGAGTAGAGAGAGAGGGTGCAGCAGTCAGAACATTGCAGAAAAGTTTGCCTTTCAAAAAGAATTCTGTACAGAGAGGAAAAAAGCAGGAGTTTAGGTGCATTGTTTAATACTGGCCTTAAATTAATTTTTTCCACAATCATAAGCAGGAAACCAGAAGTATTTTACTAAGGAAAAACACAAATTATACTTACAAGATTGCAAATGCAAGAGGTATTGAAAACTGAATGTTCTCAGGAGAGCATAACCAGAGCATCGTTTGGCACCAGTGTATGAAAAATATCCCTGGTATGTATCCCAAAAGGAGAACAATAGAATGATTTCTCAAGGTTCTTCATTTCTTTATAAACCCAGCGTAAAGCTGTGAAGACTTCTAAGGGTGCATTTCACAAGAAATCTTCCTTAATTTCAGAAATTTAGTAGTAACTGGCAAACAAAGGTTCAGGAGCACAGTTTGCCTTTCTAACCTCCACACAGCAGGGAGATGGACTGGACCACAGGCATTCTGAGTCCCAGCCATGGTCACTTCTTATCAGGAATTTACAGACCAAGCCTATTCAGATTGATGAGATTGATGATTCTGTACCAGGGGCTGGCTCACAGAGCCCAACTAGAGAGGGTTTAATTGCATAAAAATTTGCAAACACTGCCATTATGCAGTGAAACGTCATGATAGTTATAAACAGTACAGGGAGAAATTCAAGATACAGAAGTTGAAAATTAGTCTCTCTCAGGCTTCCACATGCTTTCTCTTGGACATAGAATTTAAGAACCAAAACAGCTCAGGGTCAAATGTTTCAGGTTGACCTCTATAGCTGTGCCCCTTTTGAACACTTTTCCTTCTGCCTGCCACAAAGGTTAAAGAGTAGGAAATGCCCATTATTGTTTGACCTTGTGTCACGGAGACATTTTAAGGCCCAACCGTGTGGTTATTTTTAGGTCGTGCTATTATTTTGAAGCCAGGCACAAGCAAATAAAATCAGCAAATCTTCACAAAGAGAGACAATGTAAAACAGTGTCCAGCATTATCTTCCCTTTCAGCTTGACAGGAATATTTGTCTTGCTACTAAGAGTTAGTCCTCTGCTTCCTCAAGGAATGTTGAATAACTTCCGCTCACGTTACACAAGCTCCTGGCTGTGGATCACTTTCCTGTGTGGCCACTTGGCTGCAATGGCTACAAAGGCTTTGTAATCCTCAGTTCTATTATTGTTTCCTAAGGATGCATCCTGCTTGGAAAACAGCAAAGGAAGGGAAAGAGTATCTAGCATTATTTCCTAATTAAACTGTTTGCATCATTCAAAGTCTATGATGAGTTCCTTCCTTTTCTCTCCTTCCCTTCTTGTTTACTAAAATCAGGGGATACAAAAAGACAGCAGGAGTGAGATGCAGTAAAGCAGATCCTAATCTCTAGTACAAAAAGCAATGGAGCTTTTCCAGATTTTTACCAGCATCCTGAGGCTCAAATTCTCATCAGCTTGCCACTACAACCTTGCTGAGGACTGTATTCTGTGCAGATGTGTAAGCTTCACTGAAATAATTTAACTTCTGGAGTTTTACAGCTGCTGATATGGGAAACCTACTTATGGTGGTTGGGATCCAAGCTTTCCATATATTCAGAATTTTTTGTACTCCTCTCTGGTGTTTGCAGACATGGGACTAAGCCACGAGGTTCACATCCAGATCTGAGCTCAGAATTGAGCTTCCCCAGAGTTTGGGTATGTTTGATCCCACGTCTAAATATGGGGTTACCTCCAATAAATAGTTCAGCCTTGATGAACAGTGGTCTCTCTTGGATTTATAATCTATGCCTCTGAGAATATGGGATTTCATACCTGCCAAACCCTCACCAAACATCAGCTGCTGAGTACTGACGCTGAATGGTCAGGCTTCAATGTAAGGACTTCCACTCCTCACTTGGAAAATAGCAATGCCAAGAGGCAGAGACATGAAACAATGCTCTGAGGTTGCACAGGAGCTCAGCAGCACTAGGGAGAAAACCTGGGACCTCAGGCTTTGCATCCTGGGCTCTGGCTGCTGAACTACACTTTCTCTCCAGAAAAAAGCAAATGCAAAATCAAGTAACTATGCAAAATAAAGCCTTTCCAAAAGACTGCAGGTAACTCTCCTTGAGAGCTAAAACTGGATCAGACTTGGCATACCAACTATTTACAGAGAAGCTTTTGCAAGAATCAAGTCTTTGAACCAGACTACTTCCAGAAATTAAGACCTTGATTACAAGTTATGTTGCTACCTATTTTATCGTATTATTGACTCAGTGAATGGGATCATATAAAGCCCAAGAGAATTATTCCAAATGAATAAAAAAAATAACAGGGTAGGAAGATTGCTTCTGCAGGCAGAAATGCTTGGACAAGAACTCTGCTAATAACATAGCAACATGCACTAGTGAGGCAGTTCAGATACCAAAAGCCATGTAGATCTTGCACTGCAGCTTATCATCCATCCCTGCACACACAAGGTCACCAGTGGCAGCAGCATTTCAAACCAAAAATGTACTACAGGTTCAGCAAATGGTGCAGGGATAATGAGTCAGATGGAAAATGTGTTCAAACCTGGCCACAACCTGGGGGACTTTCAGCTGGTACTAATCCAGCTGTCAAGTGATTGCCCCAGGGGCCTCCATCTTCCTTCAGCCAGAAGAGTTGCTCCTGATTCACACTCACCCAGCTGAGTGCAGGATCAGGCTTTAATCTTTGCAAGCATCATTTATAACCCACAGCTAAGAGGTGAGTGGCTGAAGAGTGGGGCAAAATACTGAGTGTCTGTCTATGGAGAGAGAGGTTTTATAAAACTTCTGCCATGTTTCTTCCTGAGTCTGAAATATTTCAACATTACTCCTACAGCTAGCCAGGCTTTCAGCTGAGTATTTTCCTTTCCATGTGTACCTGCTGACTTACAGTTCTTTACAACAATGAAATGAAGATCCCTTTTGGACAGATTTACTGTTCTATGAAGTGCAAATAATTCATCTGTGTCCATTTACATTCATAACCACTCCTGGGAAAATGTCTCTCTCTTTCAGCAGGGCCAAAAGCCATATACTGTGCAATTGCAAGTTTTAGTAAGCTATGCTTCAGACACCTATCAATGTGTAGGTTGGAACAGAACCTGCAATTTCTGTTGCCTCACTGTATGCAGGTTGCTAACTGTGGGTAGAATCTTTGTGGGATGAAACATCCCATCCTGTCAAATCATAAACTGTGAAATACAAAGATGAACAATGAAGACCTGATTCCACGATTCTCACAATGTTCACTGAAGCATGGAAAAAATATATATGTTTTTCCTTTTTTTTTAAGGATTCCCTGACAGCCTGGGAGTTTTCAGCCATCACTATGGCTACTGAGCAAAAGCTGTGAACAAGTCAGAAACTGTGAGAAGAATTTCTTTCATTCTTCAACAAAAACATCAATTGTTTTTAAACTGACAGCCAGCTCAAGTTGATCAGGAACTGATACTCCAAACCTTGCAATAGTTCCCAGCAAGCAGCAGCTTAGAGCTCACAACACCCTACACTGTGGATAAAGGCAATGCTCAGAAAAGTTTGGTTTTAAAGTGATCCCAAGGTCTGCAGAAGGCAGCAAAGCAACCCTAACTCAGTTACTAAAATATAGAAGTTAGGAAGAATACTTCTGGAAGAGTCCTGGATACCTGCATTCCTTCTAATAAGGATTCCCTCTAACTGTGACATAGGAACACAGGTGCTCTAGAACATGTTGTAAAGCAGCCTACAAAACAACATATATACATCTATATTGAGAGTTATACCTACACACATACACACACAATCCCACTAGATTCCTAATACTAGAAGCCATGGAGGGGTGTCCAAAGCTTTGGTTCTATTTGCTTGCAGCTGTATATGAGGATCAATCTTTTTTCCCTCCAGAAAAGTGTAGGTGACTCTTCAGTTTAAAAATGGTCAGGTTTTTTCCTCTGCAACACATACAAGTGAGAAACAAACATTAGCATTGCCCCTGTGTTCACCCAAATGAACATTTCAAAAGATCACCTATAAACCATTCCTTCTGCCTCCCTGAATGTTGTTGAAAAAACATGTGCAGAGGCTATGTCCATAAAGGAAACTAAAATGGATGTGAGGAAAAGAAATTAGATGCATGTAAAGAAATAATTTAAGGAAGATGAGCATGACCAGTATGCTAAAGAAAAGACACAGATGAGCAAATTGAAAGAAGTAACAACAAACTCTGTTCCACTGTGAAAAATCTATGTATACGGTTATTCCTGTGGGGAAGAGATTCCAGCTGACACAAGTACAAGGCTGTTTTCCCTGCCATCTGATACAGACAAAAGCAGGGAAAGGGCAATACTAAAACATCAGCAATAACTGCTGCAGCTGCAAGAAGTTATTAAAAAATCTCCCCATCTAATAGTCCCAATCCTAACAATGATTTCCTCCTTTTTAATTTTTTTTTCTTTTCTAGTTGTCTTTACCACTTGCTGCTTGTTGGCAAAGTTAATAGAGATTTACAAAAATGAAAGAAAAAAAAAACAACACAACAAAACCCAAAAACATACTCATCCCAAAGTCTTCAAACTAAATTAGAGCCTGATCTAAAGCCCACTGAAGTCAATGGAAAGACTCCCTGGAGGGAGGATGAGACAGAGAAAAACCACACGTGACAGATGTTGGTCATGTTGCTTAACTCACAACTGGGAAGCAGTCTGATACAAGAGCAGAAAAGAGGGAATGGGAAGTGATCTGGAGTAGGAAGCAGTACAACAGAAAAAGTTCCTAATTTAGTCCCAAAGCTGTGATGAAAGACTAAAGGGAGAATAGCCTGATTCTCTCCCTTCCTTTCCCCCTAAGCCTCCCACGCCCCCCCCCCCCCCAAAAAAAAAAAAAAATTTGTTGAGCTTTTGTGAAAAATGAGCTGCTGATTATTTCACATCTGAAGAATCATTCAGTTGATAATATGTGAACTGGCTCAACATAAAAAAATTGTGCTGGTGGGTTTTGAAGAAAGAAAATGTGTTTATTTTAAGTAGTAGCAGTAAGCTTTCCATAGACTTTGTCAAATGCCAGAGATGGGGGAGATCATTCAGGTTCAATGTACCAGTGAGATCCAAAACAAAGATGCTGCTGATCACTAAAGGTCCAGAGGTATTTTTGGTAAAGACAAACTTGTTGAGAGCAAAATATTTCACCAAATTACACTCTGCATTTTGTTGTGCATACTTTAAACACCACATGCCAGCTAAGGCCACTAGATTAGTACAGAGACAAATGTATTTCAGTACTGGTTTCCTGCACTTCCTTGTCAGTTCAGGGCTGAAAAATATTATCTTTGAAACATCTGAATGTTTGTGTTTCCCAAAGATTAAAACTGTTTCCTATTTCACTGCTGAAAGAGTACCACCACTTGATAAGCAATTATCATTAATGAGTACAAGATCAGAAGACTGGTACAGTCATGGACAGTGATAGCAATGGGGGAAGGCAAATAATCTGAGCAACTTAAACTACAAAGGTGTATCTAGAAATCTGTCTTAAGTAGTCTCTTCTCAAACGAGTTACGTTGTAAGAAGGTACAGAGTAAGAAATCCCAGGGGTGTGGGGTGATAATTGGCTACTGGTGGCACCAGTGACAAATGAAAAAGATGCTCCTGACTCTGCAGACCACAAAGCAAAGGCCTTGCAGCCAGGGTCACCTGGCCAGCTCAGTCCTTGCCCTACATATTGACCCACTCCTTCCTGACCTGTGTATCACTGAACACCATTTCATGCCATCTGTAATGTGTCCTGACTGACACAGAAGTGCATGAGGTCTCTCTCCTGATCTCTCTCAATTCCTTTATTCTGGCACGTTAAGCAAAAACCTTATGAGAAGCCAAAGCTGTTTTCTAACTGGCTTTACCTTACCTCCCCACCTTCCAGGTGCTCCCAGCTCATGCAGAGCCCCCTCCTCACAGCTCAGGTCACTGTCTCCACACTGGAATTTGTTTCTTACAGGCAGGAATTGATTTGTGCCCCAGGAATTGATTTGTGCCCCAGGGTGTCTGCACAAAGGCACTGAATGCTTCCAGTAACTGTGTGGAAGTACTTACCCCCTAGCTTTATAAGCAACTTCACATAGGAATGGAGAAGCTGCCTTCATCTACCATCTGGAAGTGGTTTGTGTACCACCAGTGGTATGCATATCAGTTTGGGAACCCCCGTTTTATACCAAGAGCCTTGCTAAGGGTTTCTCTGGCTGTCATACAGCTGCTGTGAAGGTTCTTCACTCTACTTTGTACCATGAGATGATGAAGACCTTTCAGAGCAGATCTGTCACTGGCTGCAAAACCTCGTATCTCATGAACAACAATTTAAACCTGCCTTGAACTCCTTAAACTTCCTTAAACTTCACTGGTGTGAAGGCTGCTCTAGCTGACTTATATCTGAGTAAGAGAAAAGAGAGTTTCCCAGCCTTTCTGGGTCTCTTCTCATCTCACTAAAGCAAGGAAAATAATTTCCTCTGAGGCATACTGGAAAAGAAATCCATTAGCAGTTACAAAGGAAAGCTGAATGTTATTGTTACATCCAAACAGCTGTAACAGTCTTTAATTCTACTCCTATTACTTTTAGACAAAACCATGGATTTTTATGAGCTTGTTACTAGGGTGTCCCCTTAATTGTTACCTTCTTACCACAACTATATTCCATAAAATTTAAAACTAATGAAACAAAAGCATTTAATTGCTTAATGACAATCACAAAGCAGTCCATTTATAGCAGTTTCTCCATCATGCATCCATTTGCTGTCTACTTATAAATATTACATAAAGCAGATGTTTAGCCTATAATTTATAGCAAATTAATTCCTTTTGATATCACCTCTTAAGTAACTAGGATGGGTAAGAGGTACTTAACAGTGAAAGGAGAGTTACAGGAAAGAGTTGATTCATAGAGGAAACTGGGTGTCAGCTGAGCAATCACAGGATTTGCCTTGGGTGCTCTGTGAAGCTCAGGGCTTGAGATGGAGTGAGTGATGTGTCCTCAGGGTGATGGAGTGAGCGAGGTGTCCTCAGGGTGATGGAGTGAGTGATGTGTCCTCAGGGTGATGGAGTGAGTGATGTGTCCTCAGGGTGATGGAATGAGTGTCCCCAGCCACCCAAGGGCTATGGTGTCAACTGACATTGTGGGCTCAACAGTGCTTGGCCTGGAGGGGTCCTTTTGACAAATATTTGTTTGCAAGTGAGTATTTTGAAAGAAAAATACAATAAAACCAAACCCAACAACTTCTTACTCTGGCATTCATTTTTTATGTATTTCCTCCCATTTGGGACTCAGGATGTATTTGCCTCTAATAAATTTTTTGAATGGGATTTATTTCACATGTAAGTTCTTCTGCTTATTTAGAGGAGGGTAAAAAAGAGGGTTGGATTCAGGGATGCCATTGGGCCTCCCAAGGTATGGAAAGTTCTAAAATAAAACAAAGGCAACTAACAAAGTTACATTTGAAGAATGTGCAAAAATTTTACAAAGAAGTAAGCAATGTATGCTTTGCTCTACAGGAAACAGATGGGTATTTTCATTCAGTGGACCTGGTCTTTCAGACCTTGCTCATGTGCTCAGTTCCTGCTAAAGAGCTCTGAGGAGGAGACTGTTAAGCACTCCTCAGCTCTCATCCTGACCTCCCAAAACCATCTCCAGCTTCCCCTCTCTGATCACTCTCTGACTTTCTTATTCACTGGTGTTAAAGAATCACATGTAAAGGAGAGAAGGAAAGGAGAAGAAAATAATAACTCTTGTCAATCAGACAAATAATATCCAGTCATTCACTACCATTTATTTTGGTGGTGAGGAAATAAGAACCAAACCATACATGTAGGTTTTTATCAGAAGGCAAAGAGCCTTACAGCTCAATAATTGTAGACCTACAGCCATAAAGATCTTAGCAGAATGAAGAGATATAATTTATGTTGTATAAAAATGGGCTGGAGATTAGCTTGAGTCACAGAAACTTTAGAAAGATTTCTTTTTTTTTTTTTTTAAAATATATATTTAGCAAAGTATCAGTATAGAAATAACATGGTTGGTGGATAGAATAGCAGAGCTCATGACTGTAACTATAGATACTATTTTTGAACATCTGCATTTATTATTAGACAAAGTCTGCTTGTTTACAGGGGCTTCTGTATCAGGTGGAGAGCTGAAGAGTGTATTTTTAGTGTTAGCAGGTTTTAAACATGAGTGTCTTGGGACTTAACTGATTTTGGTTAACCTGTTCAGCTACTGTTTTTTGCTAATATGCCAGTGACAGTGCCACACATAATTTAAAAAAAAAAAAAAAAAAATCAAACTAAAAATATTTTTAATGTCCTACACGTACTACTGTTTATGATGTGAATCATCCCAGTTTTCAAATCAAGTTTAAAATTCTTTGCCTATATTTCAAAAATTATCTTTCGTAGGAGAAAAGTCATGTATGGTATTCAGAGTTTTATGTGAAGTCTAATGGACTTAATAAAAAAACCCTAAAATCTTATTTCTCTCAACAGATTGTGCATCCTGTTTTTTAAACTTGTCAGGAGATTTTGAGAGTCCCTGAATTTCTGCTCCTTTATCTCTCACCTTTGCAGTCTTCACCAGGTCACTTTAGTGTTCATTGCCATCAATCTGTCTCAGGCAGACGTACAGGGACTGCTGTTTAAAAGGTTTTAGTACAAAGGTAAAAAAGATTCTCAATGGTGGATTCAAGGACAAAAAGTGACTGTAAATGAAACACTAAGAAAAGCAAGAGTTGCTAGCAGTAGAAGTTTGATGTCACCTTTTAAGGGCAACTTGAATTATATCTACTCCACAGAGTTATAACTCTATGTATTCACTACATATACTTTCATAAAAGTTAATGGTGAGTGAACAGGCATGAATAAAGTTGTAACAGCCCAAGAAAATTCCACCAGATCCAACCACAAGTAAAGGCTTAAAAAAAAAAAAAAAAGTCATGGAAGTTTGGTATTTTTCATTGTATCCTGTTTGTTCTGGGTTCCCTCTAGAAGGAACAGTGCCAAGATACTATGAGAAAGGCAGAAAGGCTGTTCTTGTTCTATTTCTTATTTTATTTCTTGTTCTATTTGCAGTCCAGCTAGAAGCAGGAAGTTCTATAAATCTCACAAGAAGGTCTGTTCTGCCAGTGGGGCTGATTCTGAAGTTAACTCAAGTTGTGTCATAGCCCTCAACAAGGATTCAGTCAGACTGAATCATCACATTTATAGTAAAAACAAAACAAAGGTTTCAAAAGAGTTTGAATAAAGATGAGGAAAGTACCTGAACCCCTGATGAACCCCTGAACCCTGACAATAGGTCCCCAAATCAAAGACAAATGGCCAAAGCTGAGCACAGCTTTACTCAGGTCTGAGTCCCATCTACAGGAAAATGTATTTAGGATAGATTTTTGAATAGTTGTGGTTTTGTTTTTCTTTTTCTTTGCTAATTAATTCTACAGTATGCAAGATTGCTGCCCTGCATTAATCCAAGGTGTGAACCTTGGAGAGTTACATAGATTGTTCCCCACTTTGGAGCTGGTTTCCCATGTGCTGGCCCAGCAAGGAATAAATTAAAAAAGCAATGAGGTCCTTAGTGGAGGAAGAAAGTTTTGTTTCCAGAAGTGTATGCTCATTTTGGATGATCAAGCCTGCTTCTCACAGATCTGCCCTTGTTACACATATTATCTGTGGTCTATTTGTCTTCCTATACAAGTGTATATTCTGTTGTTGCAATGAAAATTTCCAATATATTAACACAGGAGGAACAATTCAAGTATCATTTGCACACTTGTGAATTCAGACTAAATATAAATGAAAGAAAATCAATGCAGAAAATCAATGCAGCTTTTGGCTGAAAATGAACATGAGGTTACAGTGGCAGGGCATTGGAGTCAAAATAAGCAGCAAATTGTTTCTCTGCCCTTGGAAACATCACTAAACTCCAGTAAGGGAAAACTCCAGTCATCTCTCAACAATATTTTCCCCCTAGAAAAGGAAAACAACCACCCCTGCCACATCTACCTCCAAACAACACCACAAAACCAGAAGAATAGTCATATAGCAAATGATTCCATGGTTGGATGTCATTCTCAACTGTAAGAAGTTCAGGTTCAAGTAGGTACTCTACCATTTTTTTCTTGATCCTCCCCTCTGATATACAAATCTCAGCAGTATTCTGGGAAGAGAAAAATCTTTTTTCATTAACATAACATTTTACGTTGCAAAATTTCTCTTGAATAAAACACTGGAATCAGTTCATTACCACAACCCTACCAAAGAGTACTGGGTTTAGCATCATTATGCCACAGGCTTTCCAGTCAGCTCTCATCACAAGGAATTTCATTGTATATAACCCAGACCCTTCTAAACTACCCAGAGGTAAAACAGGGAAGATCTCAAGCCTGGTCTGTGGTTGTCCACACCTTTGTCACCCAACTAGCAAACATAGGTTTGGCTTTTGCTCACTGTTCTTCTCCCAGATTTGCTTCAGCACAATCTGAGAGGCAGCAAAAGTTACCAACTGCTTCCTCCAGGCACTGTGGCCAAGATAACTTGGCTTTTGGTGAGGGCAGAAGGGTGAGTTTAGCCATATGGGGGAGTCATGCCATGGTATTTCATCTCCAGACTAAGGAATAATCTGTGGTTCCTTGTGTTAGGCTAAAATCTTGACAGTTTGAACTGAGAAGGAAACTGCATGCTCCATTATCTCTCCATGATTCTCCTGTGCCTTCTCTCAAAAGTGTTGGTGGGACTTCTGGGATGACTCTGGCACACCCCAGTTTAAAGAGAACTGGAAGTAGCCCATTTTCTTATGGAAAAAAATAATCACCAAAAGTTCTAACATAAATCTACATTCAGGCAATGAGACAAGAGGATATTTCCAGAACTCTGACCTTCATTTTTGGATGCAGAAGCAATACATTGTCTTTCCCTAACATTTTGTATCCAAGACTCCAAGGGACTTTTAGATACTAGAGCCAGAGAACACCTCTGTGACAGGGTTTGGTCCTTGTCATTATTCCCATTCTACAGAGAGGAAAGTTGGGTCACAACTGGTGAAATTCTTTTCCAAGGCTTTTCAGCACATAAGTGGTGGCATTGCTAAAAACAGGATATATGAGTCACGAATCTGAGACTCCTGTTTAACTCTGCAACAAAGAGAGACACTTATTGGAGTTTTCTACAGCAGTGTGCTGATGCCACAGATTGGCAACGGGTTTGCTGAAGTTCCCTGGGGTAGGGGTGGCTGGGAGCAGCAAATCCACAAAACTGCAGCACCAGAGCAAAGAAATGCCCCTGCTCTCCTGCCAATACAGCTGCAGCAGCACACCTGGGCCATAAACCCTCCCTCTCATCACCAGACAGCAGGGGGCTAAAAAGTTAGATACTGCAGCACACAAGGTCACCAGGCCAAAGTCTTTTTATGGATTTAGCCCTCCAAACAGGATTTAATAGCATGTAGTAAATAAGGCCTTGGGCCACACATGGAACAATGAAGATAAAATGAACTTCTGAATAGCCACTCATTAAGAGTGCTCTGGACATCCTGTGCACAGAGGTAGAGAGCTCTGCGGAAAAAATAGTATGTGATCAGATAATTAAAAAAATGAATCATAATGAATTGCACAGGCAACCTTAATTAGGGCATTTCCTAACTTTTCAATGCTTTTCTTTCTGCCATCAGCATGTTCTTTCAACGTAATTTTTGTATGCACAGTATAGAGCTCTGGTCTGTTATGCACTAAAGGCCACAGAGATATTTGTGCTGTAAAGTCACATTAGGTTTTCCTTAGAGGTCTTTATAACTCAGTTCTTTTCTTATCTCCACCAGCTTTGCTTGGATGAGACTCTACTCCTGCTCTTGAGTAACCAAAGCAATTCTTTTTAATTGTTGCAGATTCAAGGCCTGTGTCTTTAAGAACTGTCAGAAGGAAAAGACAGAACAGCAGAAATACAAGTTGTACAACTCAGCTCTTACAGCTACATCAGCTTAGAATCATACAGGATTCCAGCGCATCCGTGGGAAAGTATTTATTTTACCTGTAGGTATAATTGTAAGCAATAAAAACAGTTCAAACCTTGCCAGAAAGGGTGTGAATTTCTAAAAAGAAGGAAAACCTCTGAATTCCAATACCTGAGCAAACAAGTTAGTATAAAAGAAAAAAAAAGTAAATGAAACAGCGTTGCCAAAACAATGAGGTTATGATTTGCCAACAGCTGGATTGCACTTTCACTTATAAATGCTGAAAAAAAGTCTGACTTCTGAGCACATTTTCTTTTGAATCCAATCTATTTGTTTGTCAAGTGCAAGGATGTGTAAAGAGGAAAAGAAAAAATATTAGCTGAAGCTTTGAAAACCCAAATAACCCCCCATCTTTTTTCTCTTGGAAGCCATTCCACCAGTTTGGCAATAAGGCAGCAGCATCTCTTGCCAGCTTACAAAGTACTGACTCCCTGGAAGCAGCTGCAGAGAGGAGGTAGGCAAAAAGAATGAAACTCCCCAAAAAGACACATGCACAGTTTCAAACGTGCTCTGCCATCTTTTGGCCAACCTTGCCAACTAGAAAATTTGCTGTGTGAGGAGGGACACAGATGCTGGAAGTGGTGCTTGTCTTACAGCCAGCTTGTGACAGCTGAGTTTGATTGCAGTCTTGCTCTTTGTCAAGCCCAGGTTGTCACATCATGGAAATCTTCAGTGGTGTGTCACAAAATGCACGAGGAATTTTACTCATTTGGATCATTATTTGAATTTATATGACTACATTTTTAACAAAATCTAGCCAAAAGTTGCCATTACCAAACTTTTGCATTTCCTCATGCACCACAAAAGTCACCTTCCTGACAACTCTCATTTCCACCCCTGAGAGAAACCAGAACATGCATGAAAAGCAAACTAAGTGGGAGAACAAAGTTATTCATCTTCAGAAGCCCTACCAGAAGCCTGTTTTATAGGATGGCTTAGGACAGGTGTTATTTCAGCTGAGAATGTTCAGCTAAGCCCCAGCATCATGGCTTGATAAGCAATTAAGATACCAAAAAAATGTTAATTTCCACCTGCCAAGTGTTCAACTTTACATTGCAACCATCTTGACCAGGTCTGTGGATCCTCCACATTGCTTCTCAGCTGTGCTCAGGTTTTCACATGGAGTTGGCTTCTGTGTTTCTCATAATCTGCTAAATCTCTTTGACAAAAATCTAATTTGCAGCTATTTCTCAGCTCTACATAGAGGGGTTTTCAGACAATATTAGACAATCTAGAAATGCTACAGATACTGTCTCTCTCCCACTGAGTCTCTACTTTGTTGGATATGCACCTGCTTCTTTCTGCTGTGCACCTAGACAAATGCCAGGTTTCTTTTTCCTGCCAGTCTGCCCTCTAAATATGAAGGCAGAAAATTGTGTGATTTTAGCTCAAAAGTTCTGGCACTGGTGGAACTCATAATGGCACCAAGAATAATGTCTGGCCAAAATGCTCTTTTCAATAGATTTGGCAGAGCTGGCCACATTTGAAAGGTATCATGCAGCAGTCTTGCTAAAAAATTCATCATAGAAGGAAAAAACAGCTGAACTTGAAAAATGAGATGCATTTGTACTTGGCAATACTGCTTTTCTGATTGTGTTCCAATGGCAAAGACTAAACAAGATGGCTGCAGCAGTGCAAAGGAGACAACGGAAACTGAAGACCAAAACAAAAAACCTATAGACAACCCCACAATAAAGACAATTTCCATGCAAACTGCAACTGTTGAATTTCAGGCCTTTCAGCTGTCTATCTGCTTAAAAGCTTTTTATTCAGCAAACAATTTACTTTGTAACAAACCTAGGTCTGGAAAATTTCTGCCCCAAACATGCTTCTTTCACAGCATCAGAAATTAGCTGATGACTTAATAGCAACACTTACTACTAAGCATAATAATAAGAAAGTATTTTATGGACTTGCCTTGCTTTTACCAAAGACAGAGGTGTGGGACTTGCACACATGGATCAAAAGTTTGTCAGTCAGGTTCCCAAAGGATTCCCTGCCAAAGATTTCCTGGTCTTTGTGAAAGGCTAAAATGCCCCAGAAGAACAAACAACTAAACCCAGTAGTTAGTATTTGTGATAAAAATAACTACATGAAATTTAGCTTGGAAACTTACATGTCCAGAGAAAGATCAAGAGAGATGTTCAGGTATGAGTGGCAAAGTAGGAATAATAGGAATAGTTTGGGGTGAAGAATGGGTTTGGTGAATGACTTAGTGGCAACTCTTCAACACTCTTTGTCCTTGGCACTTTTCAATTCAGGTGTTCTGATCTGACCAACTTACTAACAGCAAGCAGAAAAAAGAACTCAGTAAATAGAGTTATTTTTGTGAAAGGCTTGGGCTTACCCTTCCAAAGGGCCCATATTCCTCAAAGCTTTCTGCAGAATGGTTGCCTATAATTATTTTTCTCATCTTGAAGTGCATTTACATGACACTGCAGCAACAACTGGCACATATGAACTGCAGATTGTCTGTGGTTTTGATTAGTGTGGCAGCAACATATCCTTTGTTTTTCAGTCCTGGGCTAAATGAAACATCTTCCACAGAGACAAATCTGCACAGTGATTAATCACGAAGAATCCCATATGGATCCTGACATCCCACATGCTTTAAATGAGGCTGGGTGGGAAATCCTCTGCTTCATTCATCTCTCAGCCCTGCAGACTGCTGGAAGGTACTCACAGGTTCAGTCCCCTATGGTTATAACCTCACTGCAGAACTGGTTGAGCTCAGGCTAACTGAAAACCTTTGCTGGTATAGTACTAAGCATTTGGTCTTGTTGCTTTTAAATTTAGTTTTTCCATACAGACAAAAGCCCTAAATGCAGTTATACTCACACAGAGCTCTTTTCGCTGAAGTAGCTTATTTCCATGACAGACCTGATGTAAGCCATATTATTTTAAAGTGTTTTTCAACAGTATAAACCACACTTTCAGTGAAAGAGCTCAGTATGACAGAAAGCTTTGGCTGTGTTGCACACAAACTCATTCAGCATCCTGTGGAGTACTGCAGTGTGGAACCTTCCTGTGATACAACTGAACCACCCTGGGGTTAATATTTTGCATGAATAGTTTTACCACGTCCTCCAGAGAAGTATGAATCTGGAGCACTGAATTGTTCCATAATGCAATATATTGAGCACAATACACTGGCCAAAATCAGCTTTAAAATAAGTAGCCACAACTTGACTGATGTCACAGGTCTGCTTGCTTATATTATTACCAGCTTGGCCCCCTCCACTTATTTAACTTAACTCAGAAAGTGTCTTAAGAGTCCAATGTCCATTTTCCAAATGGAAATAGAAGCAACTTCTTCCTACCTACACATATAAATTAAAACACCAGAAACACTGTACAGTATTTCTTTATAACTGTACCTCAGTCTGAGGTATATACTCAGTTTTGACTTAATTTTTCCTTCTCTCACACATATTTACTGTCCCACTTTGTCAAAATCAATTATTGATGACAGGCTGCTTAAAGGGTCAGTGACTCTTATGAAATGTCTTTCATCTTCTGACCTGCAATGGTTTTAATGTTGCTCCACAGCTGGGCCTCTGCCATCACAGCATATGAGAAAAGCACCAGACTCTTGAGCTTCTGCAGGCAGAGAAATACAAGCAAGGTTTTTAGATGATTATCTAGATGCAACTTTTGCTAAAAATGAATCCATATCTTAATGTGCCTCCAAGACTAGGGATAATTAGTTTATGTTATTATAGCATTGGCCCTTGCTGGGACATTTCAGTCATGACTCTCTTAGCACAAAGATTTCATCAGCTTCTGGTAGTTCCGTACTTGAACAGTGCCAAATACACTTTCAGACAAAAAAGCTAAAAGATAATCCTTTCCTTTGTAAAATTCCTCTGACAGTGTGCTTGCCATCCAAAGAGCTCAAGTGCTAGGTAAAAAGATAGACAGACATGAGGGTTTCAGTAAGGAACTTTGAAGGATAAATTCTTGCAGTGATTCATCTATGCAGATGACAAATGGAGAATTTTGCAAACTGGAACATACTTAGATTGTGGCATCTGTATTTTTACTTAGGAATAAAAATACAGCAGGTACAAAATTGCAAGCTTAGATAAGCCATTCCACTTGTTATTTACTAGCATTTATAAATCTTAGATTCTTCTACTTATTTTTTTGAAAAGTAATCAGGTTCCTACCTAGTTTGTGGTCTAGATATTTAGCTATGTGAGTATAATTCAAGAGTCAACCCACTGACATCACTGGAATATTTCTCAATTCATAGTATTAACTGAGAGGATGAGTAAAGAATAATATATGTTATTCAGAGGCTTCACAGAGTTCCTGAAGCAAAGAAACAATCAAATCTTCACCATGTCTAAGAAAAATGAAGTGGAGCACATTTCTTTAAACAGTTTTCTTCACACCATTCCATTTACTGGGCTTGAACTAAGGGTGCTTTACCATGAATAAATATGCAAAGAGGGACCAATTGAATTAAATCCAAAAACCTAAGACACAAAGCTACTCTGCTGTGAGCCAGGACATTGCAGCTGCTGAGGCATGAGCTAGAGGACAGCTATACTGACCTGATTCACTTGTAGGCTCTGGTGTTGGCTCCATTATAAACCAACATAAAGTTAAAGCAAAATAAAACTAAACCTTAACATAAATCCTTCTGAAAGCAAACTTATCAGTCAATGTTTTTGAAGAGAGTGATTTCCACTAACATTCATTTATAGGGATTAAAACATCCCATCTGAGCACCAAACAAAAAAACCAACCTATTGTGAACTATTTCCCTATTATTTAAAACAGAAGCATCCACATAATTCAAAAGCATATCAAACATGCTATTTTTTTAATCACTGTGAACAGCAAAACCAGGACTTTAAACCACAGTGAGGGTTTTACCACTGCTTATTGAGAACAAGAGTTATACCCACACAGTAAATTTCAAACATATCTGTGAGGTTTTTTGCATCTAACTGAAGCTTTGTGCAGAAATGGCCCTGAAAAACACTGCCAGCAAATAGCTTTCAAATTTTCTTCTTACACAGCATGGAAATCTGCCCCCAGCAGTGACTTTATTTGAGATTTATCACTTTCCATTGGTCCATGTTTGAACTCCCCACTCTTCCCACATCCACAGGGGATTCCAGCCCTGCACAGCAGTTTCTCTCTAGCTCTGCAGTTACCACCTCCTGGCAGACAAAGGTCCAACTAAGTCAGACATGAAACAAAATCATCACCAAGTATTTCCAAGTGAAACTCCTGTCATCTGAAAAGGAAAACATGCCTTCTGTCTTACCTGTTTTGCCATGTTTCTTCCTGTTGCTTAAAGATTATCAGAAAAGTAAGAAGTCTTATAAATTATTAAGCAAAGAATTTCTGAATAACTGCATTCCTTGAGATATCTGGAGAGTCTCAAGAAAGGCTACCTTCTCGTTTCTGGACTTTCTGGAATATAAGTGGAAAACACCAGGAAATTTTGCCAGAGGAGTAATCATCTTAAAATGGAAACTTAATAAACATTGAAGAAAATTTTTGAGCACATTGATAAATCAGATTCCCAACTGCAAGTGGTATTGGAGTGTCTGGAACTGAACTTTTTACCAGGGCATTGGAAAAGAAATTGTCAGCTGAGTCAGTATTGCTGCTCCTTTTGCTATGTGCATCCTGACTCACCTGTATTGTGAAAATAAGAACTACTGAACTAGTTAGGTCTGCAAAGGTTGAAATCTCATCCTCAATGCCTATGTGAGGAAAGCTGTCAAGCTTAAACTACTAATTTGTGCAGTGGAAAGAATTTTTTTCCCCTAATATCTGGGAAAATATTATTAGGCCTTGTATTCATAATAACGATAATTATATTATTATTATTTATTAATCCTCCTGAGTAGCTAGTTGAAGGCAGCTTTGTATATCTGTGCCAACCAAAAATTCTGTAAATGTTATTGTCTCTCAAATACACTTAACCCTCAAGTCACTGGAGCGTAGGAGCATTAGGACATCATAATTACTGGTAGCATTGCACCAACTGAGATCAGGGCACTGGATTTGGCAGCCATTGGGGGGCTCTTGGTTTCCATGCCACCAGCACAGACAAGGCCACCAAAGAAGCACAGATAAACAGAGCAGGAGGCTGAGAACTGTGCTAGAAACGAGGAATAAGCTTTGCTTCTATGAGATGTTGTTTAGGAATATCAAGATGTAGTTATACACAGAAAATAAAAAATATATCCCATAGATCATAACAAATAAACCACAGTACAAATTCAGACATAAATCAAACTTCAGATCTCCCTGTACAACTTTATGTAACCTTGCACTTTCAGTTGCTTACTTTTTTGTTTGTTCTTTTGTTAAAAATATAATTATCTGCAAGATGCACTATAAAATGTGTTCTAGAGAAATTTTGGGTAAGAGAAGACTTCTTTCCCATTTCCTTTCCTCCTTTCCAAGTTTCTCTCAGCCATCCCTGTGTTTACCCTGATGTCCTTTGTATTTTTCCCTGACATTGCCAGTTTGAACAGTTGGCTTCCCTGTTATGGACAGAATGTTACAACCATCTTTTGCATTTAATAGAATCAGTATTGGATTTAAACAAAAATCCCACCAGTATTTGTAATGGCATTAACTATACTCCAATTTCCAAAAGCAAAACTTCAAAAGGATGGAAAGGTAATGCAGGGAAGGAACTGGGAAAACCACATGCCTTGTCAAACAAACTCAGCCTATCTGGTAGAATGACACCAGCCTGCTCACAATTACCCTAAATACACAGCTTAATCTACTGCAAGCCTGGTGACAGAAAAAAAAAAAAAAAAAAAAAAAAGCTGACCTTTGAACTTTGTAGCAGTCACAAATAATAAGGATGAGCTAGAGAATAACTTCATTTTGTCCAGCTAATTGCATTCTGCCCTCCTCACAGCAAGTCATCCCTTACTCTAGAAAGGAAAACCATCATCTGGTAGCTTAATTTAAAGGAAAACTAAAGCCCTCTCACTAGGAGCATCAGATCCCACTTTGCTAGAAGCACAGAAACAGTATCAGTCACAGCATTCTGACTCTTCCCTTCACTAAAGAGCTAAAACCAGTTTCTTCTGCTGACCAAAGCAAGCAAAGCAGTTAATATCCTGAATATATGTATATATAAGGTTTTCAATTATCATAATCCAAGGTTCTGTCTTGTCAAGAGGTGGTTCCAAGGAGAAGAGAAGGTTTTATTACAGAAGAAGGATGTCCACACACATGGATTTTTCTTCCTGTTCTTGAAACTCACTCTACTAAAACTAATTTACAAGAGCAGCCAAGTCACTTAAAACATAGTACTTTCCTAAAGGAAAAATAAGGTGATCTCCCATAACCACTGGCTTTGCTCCTGAATTCCTGGAAGATATTTTCAGGTTGCCCCCAGTAACTCTAACTTGTCTCCCCACCTAGTGCAACCTTTTGTACACTGGCAAAAAGTAATGTTGAGAGGAAAACTAAAGGTTAATGGCCCACACATGACTGAAAGCAGGGAAATCACAAATCACTCCAGAGGCTCTATCTTGGGTGAAAATCTCTAAGGGTGGGAACGTCTTTGTGAGACCACCCTTACAGAAGTTAATATCTGTAGAGTCTTCATCACTTTGGTCTTTAGAGTCTGTAGATTAATGAATTGCTCAGGTGGGCAGTGTAAATTAAGCAGTTATAAACAGGTATGGGAGAAGAATAAATACAAGAGACTTCTATCCTGGGGAATCTGCTTGAGAGAAGACAAAGAGCAGTGCTAAGAATTAGAACCACTAAATTAATGTGAGAATTCAGTTAAATAAATAAATAAAAAATGAATAAATCATCCTGGGAAAGATACAACACACAAGCAGGAGGCCATCAGCCTCAGGGAACCTGACAATTCCCACCAGCTGAACATTTGCTATTAGCAAAGCCTATGGAAGTAGATGGACAGTGAATGCTACCTATCACCTGGCAAGAAGCTAGTCCACCATTGGCTCCCACAAGCACTGCTTTGTTCAAAGGCAAATACCCTCCCACCAAACCCTTGGTTTTTTTTCCCCACCAAACATCATGTTTTTTATTTTTCAACAAGAGTTATCTTTAAAAACAGTAACAGGGATAGTGGGAGAAATCACCAACAAATGAAGGTAGGGAAAGGATTTACTGCTCATGGCATGAATTCTTTCAGTAATAAACCATAACTGCAAATTCAGTTACTCTTAATAGCAAAATTAGGTTCTTACCTGTTACTTTTTGCCATTCACATGACCTTTAGTCATTGGAACTGGAATTGACTTGTGTGGGTGTAGTTTGGTATGAGAATTGAAGGCTCTCATAATTCTCAAACACACCTACATTGATGTAAGAGCTGCTTAGTGTTTCAATGGAAAAAAGAAAAGATAAGTAAATCTTGATAATGTAAATAGTGTTCAAGCTTTAGAGATCATTTCCTGAATAAGAGGCTTATACTGGGTCAGGGAGGTGGGAGGGAAGACTTAAAAGAGATTTGCTATTAGGATTTGAGAATGCAATTGAAAATGTATGGACAGAGTGACAAAATTGGCTATTCAAAATGAACTGGGGATGCTGTCCTGCTAACCAGCTGGTCATCACTGTGACAGTGCTTGGAGCTGATCATGGAAACAGAAAAAATCTTGCTTTTTTGTTTCAACACTTTTTATGAAATGGATATTTGTATGCTAGTCTTTTCCTGAACACTCTCCCAAGTTTGTCTCTGCTCACCTCCAAAACTACAAGGTTTTGCATGTATCATCAGATAGTGGTGAACTTTTTCTAAGCTTTCCTTTGTGAGGCTCATTCCTTATCTCAAGGTGAGAGCACACACTTAGGCTGCTGATGAGGAAAAAGCCTCCCAGGCAAGTTTGAGTTAGCACACAAACTCTGGAGCATTTCTTCATCCACCTAATTTTCCCATTACAAGGAGCAAAGTAACATGTGCCTTTAGGCCACACTCAGAATTTTTTTTTTGTTTTAATTTTTTGGTGTGTGTACATTTGTTGAAAGTAACCTCACAAAGATAATGCTGTGGCAGGAGGCTCCTCTGATGCCTATTGCAGTGGCAGAACCCTACTAGGGTTTCCTGTGGAAGACTGGCAAAATCTTTTTCATAGAACATTGATTTAGTTTTGGCAGTGCAATCTGAAGAGAAAAAAAAAGATCAGTCCAAAATCAGCTTGATCCATATTATATTTTCCTCCCATACCTGCTACCTTCCCACCCTACCTGAATAAAATCTTAAAGCACTTTTTTGCCTTCCCTTAAGTGTCTGGTGTATGGTAAAAGATTTTAGAGATAAGAAATAATCAAGAAGATCCTCAGATGAGCTGAGACACTCATTCATTCAGTGAGAAACACAGATTCAGGTCTCTCCCCCATGTGATGGTTTGACCTCACACTTCCCACCAGAATACCCAGTGATATCTGAGCTACTATCACCTATCTAGGAGTAAACCACAGAACCACTGAGAGGTTCAAACTGATGATCTGAATTTGGGAAGTTACACCATCCTCTCACTAACCGTTCCCTTTCTCTGCACTTCTGTTGTCTTTCCATCCCAAAACAAGAGGTGAGAAACTTTCCTAAGCAGAGGCAATCAAGCAGGCATGCATCTGAATTAACTTTCTCCTCAATGCTTCCTCCTGAGTGCTCCACCAACAAATGTGTGCATGAGCTGAGTGCTCCAGTAACTGGCACCAGGCAAGCCAGGCCAGTGTTGCTACCAGATGAGGAATAACATTATGATTCAGACTATGGGCATATGAGTAAACCATCCTGAGGGTATGAAGTTATTTATGTGTGCAGCAGCAAGTTAATGGCATGTCTGGACCCACAGAGTTGTGGATGTCCTGCCACATCACTGCAGTGCCAGGAAGTGGTGCCCATTTGGCCTCCTCCTTGCTTCAAGACAACCCAGACACTGCTCAGGAGGGAGGGATTAGAGTCACAACTGCCAACCTAAAGAGATTTCATTTCCCTAATGCAATAACTTGTTTTAATCCCACTAGTCCTTCAACCTTTCAAAGAGTTTTCAGAACAAACCAGGGTTGGTCAAAGCAAAAACAAATAATAACTTAGAAATCTGAACCACTTGGACATATACATTTCATTTTCAAAAGCCAGTTAGACTGCAACTGAAGTGAGCAGTCTGAAAAAGGAACTGTTCTTGCCAGCAGGGAGGAGAACACAATGCATGCAATGCTGCCTGGTATCAACATTGGTTTTCCCATATTTCCTTTACAGCCATTGGAGAAAGGCAACCTTTTCCTAAGGTCCACTCAGGAACTTTGGTGAGATGGCTGGAAGACCACTTTTCATCCAAAGCTGCTTCTTTTTTATTTTAAACCTGAACCTCTTTAAAACATTCACATAATCATCCCAACGTTCCTGATGCACAAGCAGAAATCCTTTTTTTTATTGTTTACCCTTTACTTGTCCTCTTCAGTACTTTAACAACCAGTAACAAGTGTGTGAAACAAAACACCCAAGGCTTTGCATTTGGTTATATAAAGAGTGCAACTTTTCTCAGTTTTAAGGAGGAATATTTCCTCATAATGCATACAAGAGGCAAACACCATTTATCAGCAGCAATTAGATGTTTCTGGAATGCAGTCATATTTTTCCATATTAGCTCTCATTCCAAGGCACAATATATTTTCTAGAGAGAGGATGAGATCCTTTATAATTTTTCTGAGATGAGAAACATGTTTAGAAATCAATGTGTTGGCTCCACTTCCTGCTACTGACACCAGATTTGGGAAGAGGGATCTTAGCAGCAGAGTAAATACACAGATGTTTACTCCCAGAGACCTGAGTTTAAATTCTTACTCAATAACAAGGAAAAATAAATGTGATAGCCTCCATCCCAGTCAGCACAAGTTATTTATCATCACCAACCCATCAAAAATTTAGTGCAGCAGCCAGCACTCATCTGGCAGGAAAAGTCTTAGTCTAGAGCAACTGGAGACTTGCCTGTCAGCAAGAGAAGCACTTCCACTGCCTCTCTGGTGTACCAGTGTGGTTTATTTTTCAGAGCATCAGTATCATTAATGATATTAACAAAGCTAAGTAGGTAAAGGAAACTGCTAAAAGTTGAAATTATTACAACAGAGCTACCTGGAAAAGAGGAAGATCCAATTTTTTTCCACTGCAGAACAAGATAACATTGGTTTTTCTAAATCAATGACTAAATGCTTTCATGAGATTTTTCCCCAGCCTTATCTTAAAAGGGTAATGTGTGACTGGCATCATGAAGGAAAGAATTCTTATTATTGTCCTCAGGCTGGGCCCTCTTCTGGCATCTACAAAATAAATTTAGTCAAACCGTAAACTTCAGTAACTATAAACAATTGGCTTAATCTCTACTGAAAATAGTATTGATCTGCAAGTTTATTAATGAACAGATATTTTCAGTTAATTTTTCAGTAGACTTAGTGTTTCTAACTGTCCAGGCTTCAGAGCAGTGAAATTTTTAGGCATGCAAAATAGGAAAAAACAATCTGACTTCATCTACTGGTGACAGGTTTTTTGCCAAATGTATATAGCCAAAGAGCTTTAGAAAAGCTGGAAATCACTGTTTTCACCTTCTTTGCTTGGATAACTATCAAACATTTTTTTATTTTTAGCATCAAAGTAGCTGAAAGGGCATTGTTTGAAAGAATGGGCTCTCTCTTGGCTCATGCAATAAACTTCAGGGAAGGAGCTCAGCTTCAGAGACCGCTCTGAAAAAATGGTTTGTTCCTTCCAAATCCAGCTCAGCAAACTTAGGAGTATTTATTCTGTTCCTCAAAGCTTGTGGTCTTATTTAATTGTACAATATGTTTTTATATATATGATTTGGTTCCTGTGGATGTAAGCAGAGAAGGATAGTGATTGTATCTTCTAAGAACATAATGAGCACTCTGAGTCAGACCAAGCAAGCAGCAGCCCCATAGCCCAGCCCCAGCAGTCATCACTGGAGGATGTTTAGCCAAAGCATGTAGAAAGTGGTGATTTTTTTTTTCCCTCCCCTGATTTCTTCCCAATTTCTGGAAATTAATAATAGAGGCACTTCCTAAATCAAATACTGCTCTGGATTACTGTGCTCCATGGCTGTTTTATGCCATTGTACTGCTGATAAGTGAGGCTCTGATTGCTGTTTACTTGGTGTTCTGTGGGGCCTCCTTGGTCCTTACCATCTCTCTAGCTCATTTCTTGCCATGTGAGGCAATAAAAAAGTAGCATACTTCATCTTAGACCATATCAACAGTATGACTGTTCCAAAGTTATTTGCAGAAATCCATTACAAGTGATGTATTCTTTTACAGCATTGGCAAGAAATTACATATGTACACACTTCTTAAGGCACCAAATCAGGAAAGAAGTGATCTGGGCCAAGACCTCAAAATTAGGAACAAAACCTGGACTCTTCATTCTCCACGTGTGCACTTTAAAGATCCTACAGAATTTTGTGCCCAAATAAACTCTTGTACCTGATGGCAATGAAACCTAATGGCTCAGGCTACTGAGCCCTGAAATCACTGAGTAAAACAATTATCTACTTCTGGATAGCCACTGCTGCTGGAGATAGCTTCATCTGTACCTGCTTGGAAGACTCTTCTGCTTTTTTCTTTTTACAATAACATTCCCTAAAGTATCCCCTAGGATCAGCTCTTGTGCTTCTTTAAGACTACCAACTAAACGCAGGAATGTGACAGTGCCTACTGCTAGATGCACTTCTGTGTTTTACACTTCTCTGCCTTCTCACAGCCCTCTAATAAAATAAAATAAAGAATTACTCAGCTTTAGGTAAATTTTGCAAACTACAAACAAAAAACAATCTTAGAAGCAGAAGTCTCAAAAACACTTAACGTTTACATTATTCATCTTCAGATGGTAAAAACGTGAATTAATCTCAGTGGGTGAAATTCAGCTCCAATAAAACTCGGATGAATTTTGTGGATATTTGCCAGATTTAGCCTACAATTTTTTTGCTCTATCCTTTTGGCAATCCTGCTCACTCCTACACTTGGAGCATTTTCTATTACCCACTCTGACAGTGGCATGCCTTTTGGCAGGAGCAAATTTTATTATGTGCCTGCTGGCTGTATTGAGCCAAACCCTGCCCTCCATAGAAGCCATGTAGCCCCAGTGGCTTCTTGGGTAGAAGCAGTGGCAAGTATTTGGCCCACTGTGAACCAAAGGGAAGAATGAGCCTACTGGGAAAACAAGAATAAACCTCTTGCAGCTTTTTCTGTTCTATCTTCAAGTTTAGAAACTTCTGCAATTCCTAATCTACATTTCTCTGGAAGTCAAGTACAAACAACAATTTTGCCTCATTTCTTCCATTTCAGCAGCCCACTCTTTTTACGTCTCCCAGACAGAAGCAACGTCAGTCATATAAGAAATTTTAAAGTAAAACTTTAAAATTGCTTTCTTTTAAGGCTCAAACCTGCAGCAAATATAAACCATTGTAAACGAAACCTAATTTGCTAACATGCAGTGCTAATTTGATTACTCTAGATAAAGGTGTTAGTGGGACCAATTGGCACTCGCTGCAGTGTGAAACTAGAAGGATAATTTGCTAAGAGAAAAGTGCAAGCTCTCTTTGGCACCCTCAAATGTGTTCAGTTGGTTTTGTGCTTTTGCATTTGAGTGAGTACTCCAGGACAAATTGGGCACAATTAGCAGCGCATGTAAAAAAATACAGCTCAGTTCTGGTGCTAATTTGTCCTTGCAATAACACCAATTTCCCTGTATTTACACCCTGTGAGCGTACAGTGGTTAACACAGAGGAAAGCTTGGGACAATTCTCATTTGTATAGCACAGAGCAAATAATTCTTTGTGCCCCCTGTGAAATGAGTCGAATATCTCAGCCCACTTTCCAGAGAACATGTGTCTACATCACAAAATCTGCCACCACAAGTTGGCACTAATTGGCAGGCTCAGCAAAGTGGCAAAGAAATGAATGGCCCCTGGATACCCAACTAACATTTTTCCCCTACAGGTGGTCTTTTCAAGTCAGAATTGAGACGTACATTGTTTAGGCAAGGTGAAGTTTGTGCTGCTGGTACATGTTTTGTTGATTCAGAGAAGATTTCAGTGTACAGTGAGCGTTTTCCTGAGCGTCGCATTCACGCTATTAAAAAATAAACAAAACCCTGAAATTGTATTTAAAAAAAAAAAAAAAGCCAACAAAACAAATTCCAGCTGTCCCCATTTTCCTCCCACTTTGCCTCCTCAAAATCCTCATAATGTTCAAAGGCACAACTAAATCTTTTCACTTCTCTCCAGTATATATTGATGGAACAGCCCCCTTAGATCTGATACGAAGTGAAAAGCTTAGGGTGCCAGCTGCTTTTATCAGGGACCTGACTCTAGAGACTTTGTTCACATAGAGAGCCATTTAGGCCATTTTTTAGGCCTTGTTCAAAAAGCACTGATATCAGTGGGAAGTCCCCAAACTCCATCAGTCTTTAAAAGAAGTTCTTTGGTGAGAGAGGGGTTAAGGAGTTCAATCTACATAGTACTGACAGAGAAAAAAATATCAGAGATGTTTTGATTATGGAGTATAATTGTATTTACAAGGAAAAGAAATTAGATACTAAAGAGGCTCTTCAGAATGACTGAAAATTAAATCCAGATAAAGCAAAAGCAGAAATATGTTACATGTTTTTCCTCTTTTTAACAATGGCAATCAACTAGTGAAACAAGCTTCCAAAGGAAACAGAAATCCCTGCCTGTTGGCATCTTCAGTTCAAGATAAGATGCTTGTCCAGAAGATAGGATTCCAGTTATCCTCAAGGACTGACCTTGAGGATTATCTGTCCTATGATTATTTTATGCATTTTTAGGTCTGATTTTAAAAATCTCCACATTGTGTACTGTAAGATGAGTTGATTTCTCTCTCATGGGTCTTTTCTCAAGCTTCCAACTACTGCCTGTTTGTATTTTCTGGCAGGGTCTTCTCCCTCTCTTCAGAGGCTCATTCCTTCATCCAAAACTGAGCAGAAGTCAGGATTAGCAATCTGTAAATTCTAACAGGTAAAGACCTACACCGTGCTGGCTCTGAATCCGGTCAGCTTCTGAACTGTGACTCTTGTGTCACATCTTGGTCTCTGCTTGCAGTTTATCCACTCAAAGTGCTGAATATTCCAGACCACCTGCTAATACATCTTTCAGACTAGTTTAGGACCAGACAGGAGAAATTATCATACTTCCATGAATAATCACCACCTACTGGACAAATTTCTGGGCTTCTGTTGAAGAGTGGCTTTTCTGATTATCCAAAAAGAACCTTAAGCTGCCTGGCTGTATTTGTAGGATCTAAAAAGGGGACAACATCATTACAAATTGCCCCAGAAAAACTTTGACCTGTAACACTCATATAGTCTGCCTCAAGTTTTGTGTCCAAGCTAAGCAGAGATTGGGAGGAAACAATACTTGGTTGTTAGTGAGCCACACACATACCACAAGAAATCTGCTTTGTGGCCCTGACAGTCATTGTTCTGCAGATGCCAGCTCAGCTTCTGAAACCATTCACAGCTTGATGGCACCATCCCTCTGAGCTCTGCTCTTAAGTTATCCTCTTGTACCACCCGTCACTGGGCCTTGTCTTTTAGGTATTAGCCATGATTTCTATGCACACTGGGGGTATCAGTTTTCCTGATATCAGTAGGACAGGTGATCAGAGCCAACAAGAGGAAGGCTGATCTTGCTGTAAGGATGACAGCACCAGCAACCATGGCTTTCACTGTGAATGGGGTTTAAAGCCAAAATACCATTCTCTCACTTATAATGAGCCAAAACAACACCCTGTCCTTCAATGCTTCCAGCCTGACTGATCCCATAGTCCTAAAATTTACTCCTTTTCATTCTACTTTGTCTCCATTTCCTAGGTATGGAAATGGAAGAATCCTCTCCAGAAGGAAGATAGTTATCCCAGGGAAGAAACAAACCATTTGGCCCACTCACCTTTCACACCATGCTTTGAAGAAGCCCAGAGCTACAGACTGCAAGTGCTAACTATTTCTGCTATTAGTGCTCCTGGGCCAAATTCCCAAGGTGCCCTGTTTGACATTTGACTTTGCTATTGAGCCTTTAACCTCTGGTTGTCCTCAGGCTGCTCTGAAAGGAGCATTAAAAGGAGAAACCAAAACAAATATCACTTTAGAGAGAGAACAGACTCTAGGAATGGAGTGGGAGAGTCACCAGGTGAAAGCAGGGAGGTCTGGCTTTGTGGCACTGCAGGGCTGTGTCAGCTGCTACCATGCACTGCCTTCCCCTACTGTCAAATTATTTCTCTCCTTTTTGATGCTGAGTTCCAAAAAGCTGTACAGAACAGTCATTGAAAGAATGTTATGTTTTCTAACAAGTCAGTCCAGTCTGGGCTCTTGCCCTAGGCCCTACCTGTCTTCTGCACAAGCCAGCTATTAGACATGGCAGTGGGTTCTGTTGACTGATCTATGTGTTGAAATTGGAGCTTTGCTTCCTGACACTACTTCTATTTGTTTTACACAATTTGGGAAAAAGTCACCAAATACATTGGGATAGCAGATCAGGCTAGTTAGCAGTAGTTACTTACTTATGTCTTGTGGAAAACATTTATGTCCTGTCTGTCTGAATAAAAAAAACTCACAGAAAGGATGAGTTGGCTGGTATGAGTTGCATTTGCTGCTTCCACTTATTTTATCCCAACCTATTTAGAAGCAAGTTAAGCCTCTGGAGTTTTATATTTTACAGCATCAGGAGGTTTGTTGACAGTTTGTTCATTGATAATCATGGAAATTTCTTCTTTTAATCAAAAATTAAAATATACCAACATTAAGCTAAAGTAAAAATCCAGATTTTAAGATAACAGATGATACCTGCTATCATAGCTGTGACTGATTTTCATTAGAAAGAAAGAAAATGAAAGAAAGAGCTGAAAAACAAGACTGCAGAATCCTCCCTCATTTCACATCAGACCCCTAGGTGTTGGTTAATGTGAAGATATATTACCATAAATCAAAGCTAATACCACTAGCCAGATGGTTCAAATTTGTGTACTGAGTGTTAGGCACTAACAGAGCACAACAGTCTGTTGTCTTTCCACAGGAGGGTTCTCAGTTTTGAACAGCTAATTAGTCTAAAATTAATGAGGCCCAATCTGAACATTTTTCCACACAAAAAATGAACATATGCAGAGAGAGGCCAAAATCCCTCTCTGAGTTAGAGGAACAAGCCCTGAAAACAAGCAGGAGGGAAACTGGGGGAATGGTACAGACAGGAGCCCTCACAGCCAACTGATGCAGGTAGGTTAAGAAAGAAGAAAAGAACAATTTTTGGAGAATAGAAACTTCTTACATTTACTTGGGAAGCTGCTACACCAAGGCTCAGCTTGTCACAAACTTAGTCCAGATGGTTGGAATAAATGTTTTACAGGTGGCATACTTTACATGGTGCTTACATTTAACTGAGTCTCCTGTCATGGGAGTCCTTCAAAGACTTAGAGACAGGGGCACCTAATTTGTGGATTGCAAACAAGCTTCAATAGCAGCAAACCACTCTGCCCTGCTATCAAGCTGCCAGTTTGACTCAGGAACAGTATTGTCTGAGAACCTCCCTGGCAAAAATGCTGACACCTACCCCATTAAGCAGCAGACTTTCTGGACTGTGCTGATGACACAGATACTAAATTCCACTTCATTTCCACTTCCTTCAGGCACCCAAGACTTCTTTGCAGATTGAGGCCTCAGCTATTTAATGGGCCACATGCCAAAAAAGTTCTGTAAAACATAGTATCTTTTTTTTTTTTCCCCTCCAGAGAGCAAGCTTCATACACTCAGATTTGCACTTTGGCAGTGCTGAGATCCAGGGCACTGCAATAGTGTTTAATCCCATTACTAATGCTTATTTTAGAATCTCCTTGTCCTTAAAGACATGATAGCGATCTTAATTATTGTCTCCAACATGTATTTGCCTGAAATAATTATTATACTTCATTCCTATAGAGACAATGAGATAAAACTCTAATTTCATTTTATTGGCCCGTCTATCCATCAAGAAATGAGTTTCTTGTGAGAGCTTTGAAGTAGTCCCCTTCATGGATTAAACCCCTTGAAAGTACAAGAGAAGGGCGGGGTGTGGGGGAATTGGAATAATTTACATCCCAGCAGACGGGTAATGGGAATCAACAATGCAACCAGACCTACATGATGGTTGAGAGGAAAACGTTGAGACATGCTATTCAGCATGAAAAAAGTCTGGTTAGCTGCAGCTTTTAGCTCAGGAGACAGCCAAGGGCTGCACGAAGTCAGAGGAAAAAAAGGTAGCAAAAAGGAGCTTTCCTAAACATATTTTAAAAATAAAGAATGAAAGGAAAAAATTTTTACTGGATAAAAGAATCTCAGATGCTTCAGTGTCACTTGGCTGGCTGCCAGCTCAGCTCATGCTCACATCAGTGTCAATATCTATGTCTACAGAGCAAGTAGATTTGATAGTAGATTTATTCAAGATATTCACTCCACATCTCCCAAAAATATAAAAACACATTATGCTCTGAATTTTGTTACAAACAAAATTTCATTCATGTTCTTAAAAGGCAGAGCTGTAAACTCGACAGCAGAGTCTGGTTTATGTGTTTACCTCCAAATTAATACAGACCGATTTCTTTTTGCTGTTTAAATTTTAAAAAGAGATAGGAAAGGAAACCTATCAATTAAAGGGAAGACTCTGAGCACAAGAATGATACAAGCTGAGATCACAGTAGCAAGGATCAGCACGTAACTTTATGCAAGGATGGATCCCACATAACCTGTGGAGCTGTCTCCTGAGTTAAGAGGAACAACTTGGGCTGATCTTGTGACATCTTCTAAGAACCTGATCACAATGGGTGCTCAGCATCCTGCCCTGGAGCTGACAGAACAGTTATGCATGCTCTGAACTTTGAGGCTCAATATATCTAAAATTAAATCACATCTTTAATTCTTGTACCTGACTAGAACCAACAATGCTGATTAGAAGCTATACTGTTAGGATGCTTTAGAATATAAATTAACACATCTACAAAGAATGGCAACAAAAGCACATAAGGAACCTACACAAATTTTTCAGAACATACCTGCTCAGTATGTCCAGAACACAGGTTTTCCAGTGCTGGGCTCTATGTAAGAAGTGGCATATAAAGCAACCACCCTAGCCCCTGCCCATCATGGATGCAGCTCAAAAACACATTTTCTTTTCTCTGTGCTACATGTTTAAATTTCTGGATGTCTAATATCCTCACAAGCAGTTGAAGCAGTTGTCTATTTTTTTTTTTTTTTTTAGGCACAGAGGTAGAGACACAAAGCCTGTTCCATTACCTTTTCCCCCTCACACACATAGACTTTTGCTCCTTCTGCCCTTAATGATTCTGCAATAAAGATCTCTCTGTCTGACAGCAAGTGGCTGCTCTTTTTAGTGAGCCTTCCACTGTACTGCAGCCTCAACACTACTGTGCTGTAAGAAAAGTATATTCACTTCTTCCATATGCAACCTAGAAAGCCCAAACAGTGGGAAACCTCCTACTTGGTATTATGCCAAAGAAAGCTTGAAGAGAAAAATGGCTGTGTAGAGACAATGGTACAGATGGTGCAGGTCAGAAAAATACCATATATATGATTAGATTATCACATGAAATGCAATGCAAATGGTGATCACATGTATGGCACCAGTGCTAAATATAAATGTGTTGCAAGCCTCCCATGTGGAGAAAGTCCAGCTGATATTGATAAGATGTTGTGCTCCAGTTGTTGATTGAAAGGTTTCAGTTCAGCTTAAAGGCATGTACTGACACCCTCATTGTATCTTTTGTAAAGAAAGAAACATAACCTCCATAAAAATCATCTTAATCAGGAAGATGGCAGAAAGCTCAGTGAGGTGAAGCTGTAGGTTTTACACCTACTCTTTCTATAGGGTCTCTCAGTGGCCCCAGGAAAACTGCAGAGCAATTTTCTGAACTTGCATTTTGTAGATCCTAAACTTGCACACACCAGCCCAGTGCCAGAGGAACATCTGGGCCTGTGAAACAGTTTCAACAAACAACAAATGCTGATAGTAACTTCCTCTTTGCTGATTAATACCCTTTAAAATTCTCAGCACTGTTTAATCATGTGATAAAAGGTGTAATTTCTGTTGCTATGTGAAGACCATAAGGCAAATTTGTCATAACTCTGTAGCAAAGATAGGAGACCACAGCTTTTAGAATATTAATGCACAAGAAAATTTGCCTTATGCCTGGAATTGTTCAAGGCCAGGTTGGATGGGGCTCTGAGCAACCTGATATAGTGGGAAGTGTCCCTGCCTATGTAGGGGCTTGGAACTAGAGAATTTTTAAGGTCCTTTCTATCTGAAACCTATTTCTATGATTCATTATATGAAATCACACCATTGAATTTAGGAAAAAAAAAATCAACAATATTGTTCTGGTGAGAAAGTGCAGAGGAGCTGCACCTCTTGTTGTTACTTCCTAAAAAATAATTGTGTAATTTTGTTAGGAAGTAACAAGTCATGCAAAAGCACATGCTATATAAAGTGGTTGCAGCACTGTAAAGTTGAACAAATGATAGAGGTCAGTACATAGAAAGAAGTAGAATTACATCAGTAAAATGTCAGTAGAATTTTCCATCAGTAAAAACCCCCTGTGATTCCTGTGGCAGCAGGCTTCCAGGTACAAGAGACTTTTGCCCTTACTAACATTCAAATAATTAAAAAAGGGATCCTATCATCACATTAGAATCAAGGGATAAAACTTAGAAGCAGCCAAGGGACCAGACCTGGCATCTCCCATCCCTCAAGTGATTGTCTTCACCTCTAATTTATGAAGCAAGGGCTCTGACAGATGTCAGCTATAAAAACCAAGCCTAGCTCCAGAATTTGAAGACACTACTTCCCTCTGCTGTTGGCTCTCCACCTGGGCCATGTTCCCACCCTCGGGGCAGAGCCAGGAGCTTTGAATCTCCACTGGCACTTCAGCTCATGGTGTTCATAGCTTTGTACCTTTGCCCTAAGAGCTGCTGAAGGGAGCAGGTGCAGTTGCACACCTGGTCTGCTGTCCTGGATGGGGAGCATGGACCCTGCCATGGTTTGGGCACAGTGAGAGGTGGGAAAAACTGACACTTTACACATCCCCATTGCAGTAGAATTAATACAGGACTTTCTTGGTACAGGCAACCTCTCAGATTTTCACATATCTCAGGGGAAGTGAAATGAGTTTCTTATACAGCCAAACATTCAGATAACAAATGCAAAAGTTAGTTGTCCCTGTCATTCATTACCAGCAAAATATCTGCACTGGCATGAATAACATCTGGTGTTGCAGCACTGGGTTTACAACAGTGCAGGTCCAGCTAAGCAGATCTGAGTGGGAACTGTTGCAAACTGCTTGCATTATACTGAGTCTGAAACTTAGGAAAGCCCCAGCGAAGTTAAATGCATTGTCAATTATTTCCCTCCCATCTGGTACAGCCTGGGGAAATCCTATATGGTACCTGTAGGAGTAAAAAGAAATGTCTGAGAGCTTTCTTCCCTCCCCCATCCCACAGGAGCAGAAAAGGGAGTGGAAGCTTGGGGGACACAGTTGTTTCTGTGCTCTTACATAATTGCCTCGTGCCTTTGCAGAGTTCTCCCACTTTCAGCATGATCAAACCCATTTGTAGGCTGGGAAACTGAGACAGAGAAAAGGTATGTGACTTGCTCAGGGCTACAGAGCAAACCAATGGTGGAGGTGGGAGGAGAACTTGCAGGTCCCGACAGAGCTGCTGCTGAACCCCTCCAAGGCTCCACATTCCTCCCATTCTTTGCACATACTTCTTAAAACCTGAAATGCTGCTGCATCACAGGCTGACCATCCGACTCAACACCCCACCTGCTTCCTAATGATCCCTTCCCCAGCCAGCCTGCACAAGCAGCCACTGTAGCAATTTCTTGCCTTTGTTTCAAGATGATTTAAGACTTCTGGAAATCATGCCCGTCGTGCCCAGCATATTCACTGTCCAGTGATTTTCCTTTTTGGTAACCTTCCCTAACCACAGCCTTCATTGAAACATCATCGACTGAGTGCCTTGTTCTTTTAAAATTCTGCAGTAGATTCCATTTACTAATACTAACAGGAAATCCCATGAATCTGCCTCATGCCCTTTCACTGACTTCACAAATCCAATTGATACAGATAGAGCCAATTTCTGAAACTGCAGCTGTCCACACTTACAAAGCTCTGACTGTTAGATAAGAAAGTGCCAGCTGGAACAAGAAGTTTCTCCTACTCCGAGATGCCACACTCATAGCCAAGTGGGCAGCTGTCAGCTTGGGTGGCAGCAAAGCTGCATAAATGGGAAACCCTTAGATCCAGTCTCTTATACTCACCCTAAAGCAACTGAAAAGTCCCACAAGAGGAAAAGTGAGCAAAGCTCAGTCACAGAAGAATGTAATTGCACTTGTCTCTGAGCTTCCAGTTCCTTCTCCATCCCACTGCATCCCTTATGGACCTTAGGGGCTGGAGCCTGAGGAAAATGCAGTAGTTGAGCCTAAAAGTTGGGCCCCTCTTCTGATCTGAGGAAGGCCATGGTCTCAGCTTCACTGAAGAGAAGCAAAAGGTCTCTGAGCCTGAGCACTTCCCAAAGCTAACACATGGCTTTATGACAATTTTCACTGCTGGGCTTAAAATCTTGCATGAGTTTTAATCTGCATATGGTTAGAAATCCCAAGATGTTTTAATGAAACAGATGCTAGGCACTAAATTGGAAGGGGAGGGAATGGGCACAGTGGTTTGCTCCACCATCCTCAAACTGCCCATGTTGAAAAAATCCATGTTGATGGTACTCAAGATTCCACCAGTGGCTTCTGAGTGGATTCCTGTTTTAAGAGCCAAGGTAGATCCTGGGTGCCTGCTCTTTGGGTGGGAAAGGAAGCAGGACTCAGCTGGTTGGAGACACCACACTGACTGAGGTCCTGTTTCCCTGGGCTCTCAGTGCCACTTTGCCTTTCCCTACTGCTCCCCTTTGGCAAATACAAAGGTGACAGTGCAAGAGGCTCTCCATATGGCCACTGAAAACAACTCCAGAGCTCATTTCTGTGGAACTCCCCCTCCTTACAGTGAAAATATTTACTGATTTGTGAGGTTATTGAAACTTTTTTGATCCCCAAAACTTGAGAAATACTGATAGATATTTTATAAGATTGTGCATCTTCATTGAACCTTTAAAAGTTGTTAACACATTCCTACTAATCCTCTAAAGTAACACAGGGAAGTGTTTCCATGCCCTTCCAGTCAGTTCTGCAGTTCTCCTATTTCTGAATTCTTTACCTACTTTTCTGGAGATATCCCAATACCAACCTCTCTCCTCTCTCATCCCCACATCAACCACCAAGGGAGTTTTTATAAAGTGTTTGTACTTCTTTTTTTTTGCATAAAGACTTTGTGATTTTTAATGTTTTTAAGCTTCCTCCTAAGAAAAATGACCTTTTCAAAACATCTTTTCCACTTGGTAAATAGCTTAGTTGACTACTTTCACAAAAATGAGCAGAAATTCTTCAGTGCTGTAGGATAAATAGGGAAGAACATTAAACCAGCAGGGTTTCATAATTTTGAATTATCCATGGGAAAGTCTGGTATCAGCATGAAAATAAGTTATTTGATCTACTGCAACAGATAGATAGACAGACAGCTAGGTAGGTATGTGTTATCAAGTTTCAGAGATTTTAAGCCTCTAAGAAGTATGGACAGTGCACACATCTAATTGCACAGCCCAGAATTCATAAAAACACTGAAAAATACATACGTATGTATATATCTCCATTTAACCAAAGAAAATTTGTTTAAAACCAGAAAGTGAAATACTGCACAAATGCATTTGAGTAGATACTTTTGTACTCACAAATGTATATCCTTTTTGGGTTTTATTCTCACCTTCTTTACTATGATTTCCTTAACAGGAAAAGAATCTTCAGAAAAATGTTAATAGAAAAATAAACAAAGTACTTAAATAGAAATTAAAACCCAATCAGTAAATACAACTCTCTGTACCATTTTTTTTTTTTTTTTTGAAAACTTATACATGCACCCATGCAAGTTCTGTGCATGGAAAGTAGACTGTGGCTTTGTGGGCTTCTTAATATAAATATCCCTGACATAAAAATTACTGTTCTAGAAGGCTTGTGGAAGGATTGGAAAAAAACTCCTCACATGCAGACCGATGTAAACTTTAATAACTGGGGAGAAAGTTTCCAGATAGAATCTTTCTTCCCCACCCCACCCCCACCATCCATTCCAGACCTCTGTCTCTTTTTGTAAAACTGATTTGCTGTGTTGTTTCAGAGGGGGCAGCTGAGCAATCCGTTTCACTGCCTCTCTTTCCCATGGAACAAATCCCTCCCCAGCCTTTCTGCTGCAACCTGACAGAGATTGCAGGCCTTTCTTCACTGAATTCTTTCAATAATGCTGTAATTGCAACATTAGGAGAAACAATTAGGACTAAAGGGAGCTTCTTCTGTATGCCAGATCTGCTTAATAACTTACCTAAGTAAACAGAAATATAATTATAATATAAATATTTCCTTTCTTTAATTCCTAGACAACCTGAGAAGAATGTTGCTGAAATGATATAAAATTGTTGACAACCTTTTCAGTTCTTCCACATTTAAAAACCAGTTTGCTGCCTTCCCACGCCTACCCAGTTGTAATATTCCACTTTTAAGATTTCAGAACCATCTATCAGGCAGAGAAAAATGCATCCTTGGAAATGAATACCCCAGATAGTCAAAAGTGTTTGTAGTTGAAAAGGAATCATGAGGAGTAAATTGCTCTGTAATTTATAACTGCAGATTTCCTTCCTCAAATTATTTTCATTCAGCAGTTTTCTCTGAGAACTTTCACAGTTTCAAATGTTTTTTGAAAAAATGCAAGAGACACAGGGATCATATTGTCTTTTGGCACGTACACAGACACTTAGAGACCATGACCCTACCTTATGGCTTTACATTCAATAAACTCCAATGGCTTCAATGTATTTACTCATGATTTACATCAGTTCATCTGAGACCAGGCTCAAACTTATCATCAAAATATTCTTTCCCCTCTCAACTTCCAGTGGGTAATTTTCTTTGGCTCCACCACAACAAAATTCTGAAAACAACTTGTTACTCCAGTTATTCAGAAAGAATAATAAAAATCTAATCAGTGACAGTGATATAATACTGAAACAACAGCACTTATGATACCACCCCAGCTCAAGCATTACGAAAAATATCTCGAAAATAGTAAGAGTAACTATAAAAAGTTTCCCTCAAGTTAGAAATAACACTCCTACTATTAGCTGGATATGATTCCCAGTTAGAGTGATTTTAGCTTTGTTCAAACAGTAACAATTAAAAGCCAGAGTGTAAACATACAAACCCACCTCATGCTGACTCCTGACTAACATCAACTTGAGTTTCTTGGGGACTCTTCACCCAGAAGCCTCAAAATGCTCCTGGTTTAAGCAAGACAGACAAAAATTCTCAAGTAATGAAAGAAACATCAAGTTACAGTTGCAATAATTACTGCTAAAACATATTTTCTGTCAACCTGTTCCTTCATTTCACAGTCTAGACCCATGTTTTCCATTTAACAGTCTTCATCCCACTCTTTTCACATATGCACATGACTTTAGATGCCACATAACCTGCAGTAAATTTCTGTCTGATGGTCTCCTGTGGTTACCCTAGATCCCCCCTTGGCCTTGTGAGTGACCTTCTACAGCAACTCAGCAAATGTTTACAGCATTAACTGCATTTCTCAGCAGAATGCAAGAAACAGTAGGGTTTAGGAATATTGTGTGTTTAGGAAGCAGCACAGAAGATGACTTCATGCCACACTTTGGAAGGAGGATGCAAAAATGTTCAGGCAGCTAATTCTGTTAGAGGGAAGGAGAAGTTCTGCTTCACAAAAGGAAGGAAGATCATAAGTTACTGCAGAAATTCACATGACCTATTGGATAAAGCTGCAGCTACCACATTGCTCTGACAGCAGTCAGCACACACAAGAAGTGATGGGAGCAAGGTCTCAGCTGGCAAACACTCCAGTGACAGCTCTGCTGCACTGTTTCCCTAAGAGGGGAGGCTTTGTGCCTTGGTCACACAGCCCCCCCAGCTTTCACAGAGCAGAATACTTGCTTTTTAGGATCAGTTCATAGCATGCCCTTGTTTATCCCTATTACTGTGATTCCCACATAATGCCCAAATGTCCCAGGCAGAGCTCAGCACTCCCATGCCAGCAGTTGCACAAAGCCAGAGGAGTCCTGCCCTGCAGAGTGAGCAATCTCCCTTCTTGCTCCTACTGGGTTTCCATTCCTCAGGCAAGGCTGAAGAACAGAGCACTCAGCATGGAGCTGAGCTGCAGGTTTGGGGGTTAGAGATTGCACACACCAAAAGGGGGGATGGAAGCAAACCTCATTAAAATGTCTTGATACAGACTAGTAGCCTGCATCACTTTATGGCAGCAAATTGGTTTAAAATCAAAAGAAAATAAAGTGTCATAGAAAACATAGTTATTCACAATTCCCTGTCCCTTTAACATTAACCTTCTTGTCTTCAGAAAAAGTGGCCCTGGGATTGCTGCCATTGGTGCTTACATCTTTCCCCTCTTCAGACCTATTCTTGTTTCTACTTAAAGCTCTTGATACCTTAAAAATAAAAGTTTATATTTATCTATATAGTTATACACACATATTCCACTCGATTTCCTCAGGATATGACTCTCCCCTGCTGCATAAACTTCCTTCCCTGTACTTCTCTGGCTCTATCATTCTTTTTGCTACTGTCCAGGGTGCAGCTGTCAGGGGCAGGAAGCCCTGGACTCTCCTGCTCATACACAGTTTGATCAAGGTCAGGAAAAGGCTACCCAGTACCTGCTGCCTCCTGCCCTGCCTCCCACCCTCTCAAACCTTTTCCATCAAAACAAAGGAGTCCCCAAAGTGCCTTGTGAGCTTTCAAATGCAGAAACCAATGAAGCAATTGGTGTAGTAAGGGATAACCCATCTCTGGCAAGGACATCAGGTTCTGACCCTCCCATGGATGGCAGAAGGCTGAGTAATGGGCAGAGAGAACTCAGGTGACAACCCCTAATACATGAAAACTGTGGTGGGTAATCATGGTGATGAGGTTTCTTGCATAAGAAAGCTTTAAGGGATAAAGCTCAGATTTCTTTGGTTTCTATAGTACATACTTTCAGAATTTTTGGATCTGGTTCATCTTCTGAAACAGTTTCAGTGCTCCAAGACAGGAGGAACACAGTGGTGAATCAGGCCCTTTCTTTCATTCCAAAAGCTACTACCAGCCCTACTGCTAACAACCTACTGAAAGCACGACAGCAAGTACTATGCCCCATACTAAGCCTTTGGAGTATCATGCACTAAGTATAGGTCAAATGAAGAGGTCTTTTGTTCAGGAAAGCAAACTGTACACTGTTCAGTCAGCCACACTCCAAATATAGGATCGATAAAGCATGGTTAAAATCAACTATTGCCTCAACAGGCATTCACAGATTTTGTCTGAATTAAGCACACTGGAATCCTTGGGCTACAATGCTTCCACTCAGCTCTTTCACAGAGAGCTCATGCAGGAATAGAGTAGAAGCTGGGACTGGGTATCAGGCAATGAACAAGAACTTGAGGCTCCAAATGGGGAAGAAAAAAATTAGAAAAAAACAAAATAAAAATAAACCATATGGAATCCACACTCAGATGCCTTTAAAACAACCACAAACATTCTTGCTGCCTCAAGCTGCAAATGTCGTGAAACAATTACTGGGCTGGGGGACTTCAAAGGTTCACTGAGAACAGCAGTTTTATTTTTCAATCAAACACAGGAATAGGGATTTTTTTTTCCTCCCTCTCTCTTGCTCTCTCTCTTTTTTTTTCTGAATGAAACAGTTTCCTGATTTCAAAAACCCTGTTCCGCTTTGCTTGACCACTCCATAACCTTCAGAGAAGCTGAGGAACTTCAAAATGAAACTGTGAGTCACATGGAATGAAAAAAGACATTCTTATATTTCATTAAGGTTGAAAACTGCTGCATTCCTTGTTTATAAAATTTACATGAATGAGCTCTAAGAGCTTGCAGCTGAATGCTGGCTAAAGCTTGAACTTCCATAAACTCTTATTTACTGAAATCAATGATTTCAGAAGGTGACTGGCAGTTATTTTTTGTGGGGGTTTGAAGATTCTTAATACACCATGCACAGGAAGAACTGGATTCCTTCTTGCCACTGGCTCACCTATTTAACAGCATTTATTTTTTTTTTAATTTAATTTTAACTGTGTACTGTTATTTTGTGCCTTCATTGCAAAAAGGCAATGGCTTAGCCTCAATTTCCTTTCAAGAGCTTTTGGCAAAGGCTGCAGGGTGCAGTGATGCTCACCTAGAGCGTCGGCTCACTGGTGGAAGTAGTTGTGCTTAACACCATGTTTTCTGACAGCTGAAAACACAGGGCATGTTTGGCAAAACAGCTGTGTGCCAGCTGTCCAAATTCTGTGGCGTGTGAGGAGAACACCTCCCTGAGACCAGGAGAATCCAGACTGCTCCTGAAGGCTGGATCCCAACGGGTTAAGTTGGCACTGACCCCTTTGAACAGAGTCATGCACACAAAAATCATGCAGAAATAACATGCTGCCCCCTTTGAAGACAACTGAGTCAGATTCAGTTAAAAATGAAACTGACTCATTGTAGAAACAGTGGTCACTGGAATGGCATCTCCACAACTGCTGTGGTAAGAGAGGAAGCTGCCTGACCGCAACTGCCTTTGTGCTTATTCTAGCTGTTTAAGTTCTAAAAACCACAAAACCCCATTTGAAATTCCACTGTACAGCAAGGTTTGTGTAATGAGGTTACAATTCATAATAGGATCATTGAAAACTGAAACAAGCAGCATTAATATGTGGACTGCCTGCAAGGAGCTGGCAGCAGTGTGATGATGTCATTTTTAATTAAAAGTCTGTCCCTGTTTGATACGCTCAAAAAGAGTGCAAATCAAGGAATATCCACTGATCCCATCCATAGGGAAAGACTGTCAGGCAGCAGAGTGGTATCACAGAGCACCCTGTGAGCCATATGGCACAGCTTTAATGGAACTAATTCCCACGTACTCTGCTGGTGTCACGCGTATCAGGATTCTGCTCCCACACTGAAAAGGCATCAGTCAGGAACAGGGGGAGGGGAGGCTCAGTGATGCCCAGCATCCTCTCCTTCATCATGTGGCACACTGTAACTCTGGCTGCAGTGGAAGAAGGCTGCAGGTTCCTGCAAGAGGACAAGGTCCTTTGGTCCTGTGAGTCAGACGGGCTCCTTGGACTACACCAATCTGCAGCAAAGCAAGTCTAGGCCTTTGAGCAGACAGCAGGGACCTGCCCTGTGAAATGTGGATTCAAAATGGCTGTAAAGGTATTTAATCATCCAGCATTACAATTTCATCCAAGACTGAGTGACATGGAAAACAGGAGCTCCTTATCCACACAAGTTTACCTTTAAAGATCTGATGCAGCGCTGTCGATTCCCTTTCAGCCTCTTTTTTTGTGCTTTCCTGAAGGCAGTTAAGACCAAAACTTTGGACTTGTGTAGGGACAGGATATGGTCCCGTGAGTGTCAGTGGCTGCTGGACACAATCTGCACCTCACAAAGATCAGGCACCAAGGCCCCAGACAGATCATACATGGTTCTCTGAACTGCTTTTTTGTGTATAGATTTGTCTTTCTCTGCCAGATTAGAATGGTTAGCAGAAACAAAGCACACCACAGCTCAAGGGAAACAGCAGAAGAAAGATGACAAAGTTTACTCTTTAATTAACTACCATTTCCTTGTGCTACAAATATTTCAGCATTAACTTTGCCATTTATTTAGAATTTTGGTTTTGGATTTTTCCACCCTAAATACTGAGTGAGTCCAAGTCAGGGACTTGGACTTGTTACTTGAACAATCCTTATGGCAAGCTGGTCTGCAGACCTGCATTAGACCAAATAGATTTATGTTTCCTTTATAACATTTCAGTGTGAGGTTTGATGTAAGGGTACATGTGGATCTCTGAAAAAAAAAAAACCAAATACATTTATCATGATCAAAAACCAAATGTGGGAATCTTAACATAAGGCTTTGACATTAAGTCTTAGTTTAATGGTATCCTGCCCTCACTTAGGATATTCATTACCATTAATATCAGGAATATTTAGCTGGGAACTTTGTTTAGACTAGTGATTTTATTTCATCTGCTACTTTAAGCTCACTCTCCCACCCCAGTTTTTCACAAAATTAAAGAAGGGAGAAGGAGAAGTCTAGAACCCATCCCAGGTACCTGCAGGCCTGCAAAACCATTCCTTGCTTCCTTTGAAAAGCTAGAGAGATTTTCAAAAGGTTTCAGCTTTAGCCAAACCAGGAAATGCTCAGGTGCTACAGTGCTAAGCAGTTCTGCTCTTCGAGAACAGTCCTACAGGATTCCTTTTTTTGCAAGACAGAAACAAAGAGCACAAGTCTCTCACTGAAGCAGCTCTTTTAAAATCCTGGCTGTGGGTGCATGTGACAACAAGCACACACTCATGAATGAAAGGGAGAGAGTGCACATAACCAACTTTCAAAGTCAGTGGGAGGGGAGGATTGCCATAGGATTGGACCCCACATGTTTAATTTTGACAGAGAGTTAGAATGAAATATGCTACATCAGATATAAGATAGTGTTCAAATTCTTATTGACTCCAATCACATTAAGAGTATTGAATGCTATACTCCATATATGTTTGAAATTACACTTGCAGAAGGTTTTGTTGATACTGAGCACAATATATTTTTTAAGAAATAGCATTACCTTTTTGGACCTTGGTGGGCAAGTCTAAGGTCAGACAAATCAAGTGTGATAGAACAGGTTGCAGTGTAAAGGGCTCAGTCACAAAGAATTTTGCCATTCAACTCAAGAAACTCTGCTATTTGTCAGTGAATACAAAGGAGCCCATGTTCTTATGCTAATAGTTGACATAATTCTATATATTCATTACCGTGAAGCCAAAATTTATCAAGAAAAAAAAAATAAAATCAATTTATCCTATAAAAGACTGATTATTATTCCTTCATACTTTATCCACTGAATTTCAGCCAGATAAGCAATAAAGAAAAGCTTTCTGTTCTGTTCTCCTGTATGGAAAAATATGGGTTGGAAACCTCATGTAAAACTGTTCTCAGTGAATGTTTATCTATAAATAAAATGCTGAAGATCTTTAACATCAGGATAAATTTTCCCACCCCTGTTCAATCTTGCTTTACCTTGGAGGCATATTAAGAAATGAAACTGCCAGGATGTTTCTGCACGATACCCTTTTTGTCTGTTTCACAGCTAGAAAGTGAAAGGCTCAGCAGGTTAAATACCAGCAGAGTAAAGTATTTTATTCAGATATCAGTTGCAAAGATCGGGGGAGGAGGGGGAAGGCAGTGAGGCCTTTCAGCCTCCAGTGCCATGGGAGAAGAAAAACGAGACAGCAGAAGTGTGTGGTAACACAAAAAGAATGTTATCTCAGCGGAGGGGAAAATACTTTCAAATGCATAATTGCAAACACATACCCTCAGCAGCTAACCCAGAGCCCTCTCAGACTGCAAAGCTAGGAGTTTGGAAAGTGGCCAAAGTATCGGTTTTATTTGAGAGATCAAAGTGATGAAAGAGAGAGAAAGAATAGAATCAAATATGATTGATAAAAAGTATTGCTTTCTTTGATTGGTTTCTGCTCCCCCACCCTTTTCCACCTCATTCTTCTCCCAAGCTCACTGAGAAGAATGTCAGATCTGTGGTACATCTAGTAACACATGCTTGCATATGAGATGTGCCTATAGGAAAACACCTGCTTACTGCACATACCTGCTTCAACTCCTTATGGACATGAGATTTCTACTCACTGCAGGTAACTGCTGGTAGCTGTAACACAATTATTTGCAGCACTTCACAGCCTGCACATACAGGTGTTGTTTCACACTATCATATCTGATTGCTTTACACAATCTTCCTCATACTGCTGAGCACCTACATGATTACCCTGTGGATTTCCAGGGACTCTGACCTGTGCAACTCGGTGTTCTCGTTATTTCTGGTCTGTAATTATCCTGGAGCTTCTCTTTATTGTGCACACCATCTTTATACAGATACACTGAGGAAGATAAAAGTTTTATGATGGCAACACAGTTGAGTTTATAGTTCCTTTCACACAGTTGAGAATGTGTTTTCTTAAATATAGACAACCAAGATGAAGACCTTAGAACTAAAGAGCACTTTCACATGTGATGAATGCAAACCATTATTAAATGCTCACAGGAAACATAGCTGATGGGCAAGGTGTAAGGCTATGCTTAGGCCCATTTATTTAACAACATCATACAGGCCAGGACCTGCAAATGATATACATAGGAGCTTTTTATGTGCATACATGTTGCACAATCAGTTCTTTGCATCAGAACTTTGCAGGTTGTGGAGATGACATTTACTAGAACCACTTACATGAGCAAGAGTTTATTACAGAATAAAAGACAAATCACACCACAGGAATTCAGAGAAAGAAGCCTCTTGATTACTCATGATTAAGGAAATAGGAGGAAAAAATATCATTTAAAAAGGGATTACTTTAAAGGCAGTACTAAGAAAAAGAAAAATTTTACAGAGAAGCCAGCACATGGCAGGCACTGGAAGGAGGGTAGAAAGAAGAAATGGAGACCACAGCACAAGGGAAAGCAAAGAATTAGTCTTGAGAAGATTTGAAAGGAAACCTGAAGTGACCACAACTGTACATATTTTATGGTAAAGATGGGCAAAACATAAATAAATAACTAACAGTAATTCAAGAGGGATGCACAGTCATGATGATGAAATTGGCCAGTAAAGCAGACCAAGAAGATACCAGAGACCAGGTAGGATATCACCAGGTAAAGGTAATAAACATTTTAGCCACAAAGAGAGTTTTTTTAAGGATGAAAAAAAGATCCACCATAGTGGATTTGAGCAACTCCCTTGTGGATTTGATAAAGTCTATCTTAACAAGATGTGGTTGTGAACCTGGCTCATTAATCATTCAGCCATCTAGCTAATCCTGCATCCAATATCTCAAAGTCTGCAATAATCAGATGCTATCCTGACAAGTCTGAACCACTGGGCAAACAGCAGGTCAAGAGGTGTGTGATGAATACATCACACCATATAATTCTGCAAGGAGACGGAGGCATAAGGACACATAGGATGATTTGATTCACCAGATAAACCTGTAACTTGGAAGCAGAAAATGCTAGGAGGAGGACAAAGAATAGGAGATGGACAAGAGGGCAGGGCAACTTTAAGGACAGGATAATGCATATGTGGTTAAGAAAGATGCAGAAAGGGAGGAGCAAACAGATCATGAAGGATGAAGACAGGAGAAAGTTTCAAAATACCTCCAGTAACAGCTTGTGTCACTGTTGAAGCATTCCTTTTTATTATTATTTTATTTTTTCCAACAAACACATATCACCATGGCAGTGAAAAATCAGGTGTGCTGTGAAAAGAGGAGGAAGTAGAACAGTTGAGTCCACACTGAGTATTAGTAATATGAGAGATGACTAAGCTCTTCAATTCTTCTTCTGCCAACTCCACTAAATTCTTCCTCAGACACCCACCACCACCCATCCACCTGTATTGGTATGTACTGAGATTTATAAGCAAGCTGGCAAGTATCTCCCAAGAAGAAAGGGCACAGAACAACATGTAGGTAAAGGTGATAGAGCCATCACTTTTGGGATGAATCCAGCCACTTTCACCATTTTCTCACTTGGTCCCTGATTAAATATCTTTTCATTTCCAAGTACTAATTAGCCCTCAGCTCACTCCATGAGATAACTAAGCAATTAGTACTACCTCCATTTAACTCAGGAGAAAATTGAGACTAATAGATTGAACAATTTAACTACAGCACAGGGAGATTAATTCCCAGAGCAGGGATTTAGAAGAGGTAAGTTCTTAGCAGTGTTCTCTGGCCTTAGTAAATGATACTATTGCTGTTCCTACCTGAGTATCTTAAAGGTGGACAGGTAACTGTAGTTAACATCCTGTTAACTGGGATGAATTATTGACATAGCTGAAACCTGTACAACTCTCAGGGCCTCTGTCAGGAGCCCATTACTCTGTATTCTGAATAGGTAATTTCAAATTAATAGAGCAGAGGGAAACAAATGGACAGTGGACAAGAAGGACAAAAACAAGCATGAGGAAATAAGCAAGGATCATACTGAAATCCAGAGAGAAAGTCCATGTTGTTTCAGAAAATGAGATTAAATGGTTAAAATCACCTGAGGGGAGAGGAACCACACAATGAAGAGCAAGCCATGGTTGTGAGCTGCAAGGCAGTCCAGGCTAACACAGCCCATGTATACTTAACAGCTCCAAAGCTATGAGACAGCAGGGTACTCCATAACCTGAGCTCCCTTGGGACTTAGTTAACCTGATGGTTTCAAAGTCTAGCAACTGCAGTCACCAGGCAGTAGCACAGCAATTCTTGCAACGCCCATAATAGTCTGTGGTACTCACCACAGCCTAACAAACAAGTGCTGTACCTGAGGAGGTTCACAGAGAAGTCAGACCAGCAAGAAGTATGTAATTACAGCTAGCCTGCAACCACCTTCTTAATTTAACTGCCTGTGCTATCCACCAGGTTTCCATCAAGGGGATGATGCCTGGCATTTCCACAGAGCTTTGCATGGAATCACTTGGTGGTCTTCATATACTCTTCTTACTCCATAAGTATAGTGAAAATGAGGCAAATTTCCCTGCAAATATGAAAGGCAGTTGCAATCAAACCATGGAATATTACAGTCCCTGTACCCTATCCAAGTCAGCCTTGCTAACCTGTAAATGCCCATTTTTTTTTTTGCCTGTGCTGCAGCCAGTGGCATTCTTCTACCTTCCATGGCAACAAACAGACCAACAGTGTCTTAAAACCACCTTGCCCTGTTCAGGTGAAAGCCTTCACACACACCTCCAAAACAGTAGCAAAGGTTCAATGAAAAGCTTTGGGTTAAGAATAGATATTTGGTAAACCTTGTCTGTACAAGAAACCCAGGCAGCAGAATGCAGAGTTCTGCTTGACAGAAAGCAATACCTTTTTTAGGGGTTCCCTTTGGGCCCTGTTTTTATAAAGAAACAGGGACTGGTGGGTAGCATGTTGCTGAAAAGAGGTAGATCATTATGCAGGACTTTTGAGAGCCAACTAGGAGATGTTATGGTTTAACCATAAATTTTGAGTTTGCTTTTTAAAAGGAATGACTCATTATTTTGCCTGGCAGTTGCTTTAGTGGCAAAGCAACATGCTCTCTAATACCAAAAAAAAAAAAAAAAAAAAAAAAAGCACACATAATGTAACAATGATTCAGCAGAGGCTGGTGGTATGGGCTGTCAGCTAAATATCCTGTAAGATACTTCGTTGGCTAAACCTAAAATTGTTATGATAGAAAGACAAATGGTACTCATGCTGTTTCTGGGAGATTTTTCTGTCTCTTATTTAGATGATCTGTACCTGATCACAGGTTGCTAACTGCCCGTGAAACACATGCTGGTGAACTCAGAGATTCATCATTTTCTCAGAGAGGAAAAAAAGTCACCCCTTAATTTTATAAATATCACCAGGAGGCAGCTTTGTGCACTTAAAAGAAATCAGCAACAGCCTCTGCACCTCAGAGATTAATTCTGTATGACATTTCAGGCACATAAGGTCCAGTAAAGTTGATCCCAACCTGCAGAACACAAGATCATTTACTCCTTGAACAACAGACAGGGAGATTGAAATGCAAACCTTACTTCATTTTGAAAATTACTCAAATGAGTCTTACAGAGTCTGTAGCTGCCCTAAAATTCAGGATGTGTACTGTTTATGTGTCTTTTATCAGGTCTGAACCCTTATTTAGGACAAATACATTATTACTAGAAATAGTTTTAGGAGTTTACTAAATAATCACTTATGAAAAGCTCTCCTTTTTTTTCCTCCTGTTCTACCTCTCTTTTGACACATTAATAACATTATTGCAATATCCAAATTGTTGCAAAATGATTGTCAGTTTCAGATAGGTTGCAGAAATTCACTTAAGAAATTAACTTAATTTGGAACTGTCAGCTCAACTACTTCCAAGTGGAAGAAGTGTATAAAGCCTATGCCCTATCTGGGTAAATAAATAAATAAATAAATAAAATCTGAGGAGCTTTACTGATAGTTCCTGCAAAGGACATTAATAAGGGCAGCATTTAGCTTGCAAATAATTGCCAATAACCCCTTGAAATTTTGTGGATAGAAGCCATGGGTTCAAATATTTGTCCAGACAACTACATCAAATTGTGGTATCAATTAATATAAATTATCATAGAGTCAGAAAAAAAAAACAGCATAGAAAGAAAAAAACATTTAAACTGTTTGTAACTTGCAGCTCCTTATGGCTGTGTAGCCACCCAGATACTTCACCTGTAGCAGTCATGCCAAGTGCCTACAGAAAGTGCTCCAGTGTTGACTGAGCATTTTGAAAGGCTTTCACTGGAAAGCCAGCCTTACAGGAGGTTTATTTTCACAAGAAATATAAAGGCGTTTTCAATCAACCCTTTTAAAATGCTCAGACACTCTAAAATTTACAGAAATTTCCACAATTTGTTCCCTCTGCGACAGCTCCAGCCTTTTGGATGCATTAACATTTCAGATGACTCCTGTTACACTAAAATACCCTCCTGTGAATTAGCACACTGGGATGGGAATCACTTTCCTGACACATCCCATGTGTTTTCCTAATGCAGCCATAGTCCCAATTCCCGTTGTCAAGTCCTTGTAGGTTTGACAAGTAAAAAAAATACAAAAATCTCAAAGTAGCTTCACACTGATATTCTTTAGAAACACCCAAAGGTGCCAGAGATGCCTTCCCAAGGAAAAAAAAAAAAAAATAAAAAAAGTTCCTTGAAATAAACAAGTTGTGAAGGCGAAAGAATAAGTGTCTTGGGCAGAAAGAGAACTACATTTAGCTGAGATGAAACAAATGTGTCCTGTGAAACAGGAAGAAAAGGGGAGGGAGGGCGGTGGAGAGGGCAGCAGACAACTCTGACTTGCTCCCTCTTTCCAGGCTTTGTGTTTGTTTCTGTCATGGATCTGAAAAGGCAGCAGCAGACTTTGTAGAAGCGCCCTATGAAATGGGGTAAATAATGGACCCCAGATGCCCTTGTTTCCTTCATTATTCAGTCTAGGCCTTCAAAGCTGTTTTGCAGTGTGAGGTATCAGAGGGAGGTAGAGTGTTCTGTTAACAGTGTTCCAATGAGCTTTGGAAGCAGGTCCAGGGAAGCTGATGGAAATGTTTCAGACATTCAGTACCTTTGTGCTTTTCTGACCTGCATGTAGTGAGAAAACACGGGATGGAGGGTGCCTTGGTTTTTATGAAAACTTCATCTAAACAATGTCAACAACAACAGTAAAGCTTTGTATGGGTGTGATCCCATTAATTCGGTTTTCTCAAAGCATCTAAAATATATTAAATCTTTCAGCCCAGCAACACTACTTCAAACTGAAGCACAGACTGTTTAGAAGATGTATTAAAAGACACAATGAGCAATGGGCCAGCCAGGGCCATGAAACCAGGCATTTGGTTTCCTCCTTTCCCTTACTCATGCCCCATGCTATGAGGCAACCCTGCTTGACCACTTAGCAACAAAATATGGACAAAATATATTTCACTTTTGCTTTGAGACCCACCCTAGACATTTCTCTGCACATATTTCTAAGATTCCTCATGATTCATCATCAACCAAGAGCCACATGAGCCTAATTGACATATCCAAACACTTTACTTTCTGGATTAGCATTGCATGGCAGTTCAAACGCAGCCTCCGTGGATCACACCCGGATACACATCATTCCCTCTGCTTTTTCACTATTCCTTCCTCACTGACATTAACATTTAAAAACTGAAAAATGCCTCCGAAAGCTTTTTCAAAAAAACCCGAGATCCCTGGCTATTTCAAGCTGCCATTCCTCCGTTGGCTTTTGCTCTCCTCACTGCTGACAGCAGCCGCTCTATATTTACTCTCCCGACACTACATCCTGTGCTGGGGGATGGCTCTGCAGGCTCAGATGTTTCCGAGTCACTTCAGGGTGTAAGGATGCATTGTGCCCCGCATCCTCTGTTCCTGTGTCTTCCCCTTTAAGTGTAGAAGCTTACCTTAAAAAAACACAATGGCACCACCTAAAGGACACATCCCGTATGTAGGAAGACTTCTTAAATGGGTTTGCAGCAACTCCCTGCTCTGCCATGTGCCTGTGTGCACATGGCCACACATGTGCTCCTGACAACACCGAGTTCCTGGTAGCATTTTTCATTTTCTCATGAATCAGTGCAGCACAAAGCTTATTCATGATTAGAAAATCATGCATACAGAAAGAGACATCCATATTTTTATAGCTCCTCTGATAAGCCTGGAACAGAGAAGACAACTGTTAAAGCAGCTGCCCTTTTCTCTGCACTCAGGATGAATGTAACAGGCATGCCTAATACAACAATTCGAGCAGTTTTAAGGAAGATTAAATATAGGAAGTAACACTCTTGCCAATAAAATGACAAATCAATACAACCCATGTGAAGCTCTCACAAAAAATATGTTTTAGAAAAGAAATGAGATTAAAAGTAAAAATAAAGAGTAGATCCTTTCAATCCGTTGTATCTAGGTAATACAGCAACATATATGCTACTATATACATATGTATGTACATCTTGCTATAAGTTATGCAATGGTCCTAAGTTCCCAGACAAATGGGAGAGTTTTTAAGAACAAGTTTAACTTGTTCTCCTTTCTCAGCATCAGTCACAGCTTTTCTAGTTCAGTCTTACAGATCATTTTTGTGAAAGCATGGAGTGCTTTCACAACTGAGGACAGGCGTAACAAAGGTTCTTCCTAACAAATATTTGAGGGTTTGATCACTTGGAATGTACATTTTTCCAAAACAAACTCAAACAACTTCAAAGTTATCAGAAGCAAGAGCCTACAAGTGGCTCCAGTTCCATGTTATATATTCATCTGACTTGCTCCAGTTACAATAGCAAAGCAGAAAAAATTCTGATGCTTTGAAAGAGTGTTTGTTTATAAATCCACCAAAAAAGTTATGGATGGTAATGAATTTCCAAGTGCTTATGAGGGTGGCTGTGTAACACTGTCTGCACTTTGGTTTGAAAAGAGGAAGATTAAGACATAATCAACTGCCAACAAAATACTTTAAAGTTATTTTGAGGGGTACTGACTAGCTCAAAATGTTGTTAATGGGTTGTAGAGATTTTTGCTTTACAATCTAAAGTCATTACCATATGATACATGTGCAAAGACGTTTAATTGCTTCAATTTGGTTACTAGTTGGCAGTACTGCATGAGAAAAACTGCTGCTTGATAGCTGAGGAGAGAGGCCAAGGACTGATCAGGCACAAAGAACAAACTACTTCCTACCCCCCAGGCCAGGATGCAGGCATATTGGTAGAACTGGGTGGGGAACTGCAGGCTGTAATTGCTTGCTCAGTTCATAAATAGGAGACTTTGGTCTCCCAGAGAGCAAAAGGAGAAGGAAATATGTTTCAAGGCTTGTATGTTAAACCTTGGTTTTCAGGATGAAATGAAAGCAGAGCCTTTCAAAATATTTAATATGCCTGTTGTGTCAGGATGTGCCAACCTTAAATATAACTGTTAGGGGCCAGATATTCAGAGCTCCTCGATTGCCCACGTGCATCTCCAAATCAGATGACTAGATTCCCTGCAGCACTAGGCATCCAGCAAAAGTTTTGATTATTTTGGCATTTCCTTTAGGAGTTGATCTGGAAGTCGACAACAGCTTCTGAGTACTCAGCTCCTTGAAAAAAATGGCCTGGAGATTAACAGCTATGCAGCACTAGGATACTGATTGCCTTTTCCTCAGCATCTCATAATTCAGTGCGCGAGTTGCTTAAATCTAGCAATAGCTTTTGGGAAGCTGGCTACAAGTTTTCCCACTTTATAGATGAAAAAACAAAGGCAAGAGTGCCTGTTCTAACAATAACTTCAGACTAAAAGCTATCAGAAACATAGATCTCCTCCCTCTCCTGTAGTTCCATGAAGAACTGTCAGTAAAAAAGCAAATATTTAGAAGACAGCAGCAACTTCAAGACCCCAGGCAAGACTGAAGATGCATGTAAACTGAGGCACAAACAAGAGGAAAAGTTCAGACTGTCCCTACATAAATTTGAAGTTCCACACTCACTTTCAAGAGGCTCTGTATTAAAACCTTCTGCTTGTGACAGTATTCTGGCCCTTTAGCACATTACTGACCAACTTGACACTATTAATGGGAAAAGGTGATAAAATTTTGATGGTGAACCTAGAGGATAGGTCAGAACACAGGGGGCAGTTGTGGTGTGGTGTGCATCTTTTTGGAAGGCATTAAAAGGAAAATGTCAAATGTCCAGCCATTCACTGCCATAGCCCATAAAAAGAATTCCTGCTATATCCCCCAAACACAGCTTTCATAATGCTAAAGGGCAGCCAATCCATTTCTAAAACACATTTAAAGGGGACCATAAAACGATTCCTTTAATTTCCATTGGAAATGAGGCAGAGAGTTCATAAAAAAACGGGGTACCTCAAAACATAAGGATACCTGCCAGCCTCCTTGTGGGATGGACATTTTTGGTGCCAGGGCATTCTGTATTCATTTTTGATGGAGTGGCTATAAAAGCCCATGAATTGAAATTGCCCGGTGAGGAATTTAGTTTAACATAGCTTAAGACTCCCCTATCTAACAATCATCCTCTTAGTGATAGGTTCTTTACCTCTTCCCTTAATTGTCAGCTCAGCAGCAGTTAGGATGCCAAGCCCAGTAGTTTCTTTAAAGCCAATATCCTGTTAAAGTTCAGATGATTTTATCTGAGTAAAGACCCCAGGATTTGGTTTTCAAGTTATGTTTTGGAGTACAAGATGTGCAAAGCTGACACCACAGCATTTAGTGGAAAAGCATAGAGGGCTAAAAAAAAAATAAATTAAAATGATCTGCTCTAGTCACCGAGATCAAATGTTCAGAGAAAAGCCTTGAAAATGTTTATTCTCCCAGATTAGATGGAATTCTAAGCAGTGTTTATTGGAGAGAAGAGATGGAGTGTGCTATGTCTTATTCTTGCTTCCTGAATCTGCCTTTCTCTTAAAAGTGCTAAGTAGCAGGGCTGCAGGGATTATGGTGCTGAGGGAATTCTTGCCACTTTCCTTCTCTCTCTCTCTATTTAAACATGACAACTCTTGGCAGGCCTCGGTCACATTGTTTGTGTAGCCAGGACAAGAGGGTGGAATTCTGGAACACGTTCCAGCCCACATTCCGGATTTTCCTATAAACTAGCCCCTTATTTTAAACACACGCCTCTGTGAATTACCTTTGTGTTGCTATGCCATTTGAAAATCTGATTCAAACACTCCTTGTAAATTAAAATCTGATTCAGCTTGACTTTCAATCAAGGTATTTCTTCATGGTAAATAATCCCCTAAAAGACAGTGTTTGAATTTGTAGTAAAAAAAAAAAAAAAAAAAATTAAAAGGGGGGTGGGAAGGTGGAGGAAGAGGGAGGAGAAATGGCTCAGTCAGCCAGGGACTGTGAATCTTTCCCTTTAAATGAACAATTGGAATAATTGCATATGTTGATTGCATAACAATTTATACAGCTGGACTTTATTGCTTATTTTGTCAGAAGCCTGGCCTTCCTTTTTGTGAGTGCAATTTGCATATCTACTTTTTTTGAACCATTAAGTAACAGGCAAAATTTCAGTAGTCATTTGCCTACCAATTGGATGTGTTAATTTGCAGCTAAAAAAAGTACAAAATGAAGGTCAAACTGAGAGAGTCAAAATTTCAGTCCCTGCTTTCTCTTACTCAGCTGATAGTTGCACAAAGATCAACATTGCTCAATCTGGTGTGTGTACTTTCAGCTCAATAAGTGCTTTCATTCATCATTCACAACTTGCTTTATTATGAAAGTCGAACTATATCTTTAACACAAACCACACTTTCTTTGTCCTGAATGAAAGATCTGCCTGGGCACACTGGAGAACAGCCTAGTTGTTGATGCAGTGTTAGCTATCACATGCACAGATTCCAGTATCTTACATCTTAAAGCCCACAGCAAAAACTACCTGTGTAGAACCAACTTCCTATGAAGAACAAATTACCCAAGTAGAACATTTTTAATTAAATGATGGAGGTAAAGAAACTCTTTCTTCACCAGTGGCACCAGGTTTAACAAACCATTTGTCACAGAAATGTTTCTGCATCTTCTTTCATTAAGCTGTTGATGCATAGTGGGACCTACACTCCCTGCAGGCACGGCCCTCCTGGATACCATCTGCATACCTTATTAGAAACTCATTAACTGGCACTGGCCTAACTTCAGCTTTACACTTGTGTGCCTATCTAATGCTTTTTTGTTAGTTTCTCTGTCTCTCTGCTTCCCTTCAATTCACTATCCTTTGGACTGCTTTTCCATCCTAAGATAGTGTTTGGAAAGGATATTGTGTTCAGATACTCCCTAATTCTCTAAGGGAAAAAGTCAGAAATAACAACAAAACATGGATGTTACAAGTTACCACTTCATTTCCCTGATAGCTTATGACTATTTTACGTACAGAAAGGCAGCAAAATCAGTCTGTCAGAAAGAAGGGGAGAACAGGGAGGTTGAGAGGACAGAAATAATAAGTAGAAAAATTTAAAGACAAGGAAGAACCTCCTTATATTTGTCACAGCAAGCACCTTTTGAGAGTCTGAAGGCTGGCTGCAGTTAGAATCAGTTCAAGAAATGCCTGTACTGTCCATATGTAGAGCATGGATTTCATCTCGGTGTATTTCACAAGCCACTTCTGACAACTGAGATAAGATATGTCAACACTCTTTGCTTGTAGAGTTTTTCACTCTTTTAGCACATCAAATGCATTTTATATCTTAGCAAAATCTCTTCTTCCTACTCTGCAAACTTAGATACATTTTTGTGAAGGGTAGCTGGATGTGGTGTTAAACACAGGACTGCATCATGAGAGAAGAATGACTGGAGAGTCATGTTTTGAGGGTTTACTCTCTATTAAGCCAAGGGAGTCTGTTCTGGTTCATGAACCAAAAAATGCAAGAAGCATTAAGGTATCAGTTACTCCCCATCCAAAGAACCCTCCTGCACAGGATCGTAGCAGGAGTGCTAAGTGATAGCCTGAGAAAACAATTCACACGTGTACTGCCACACTGAATAATACCCATGTGCTCTTCTTATCTCTCTCCTTTCTTTCGTCTGCTGCTGAGAAACCATTAACACTCTCAGAGCTCTTAGAGAGAGAACAGCAGCAAAGGGGGGATATGGACTTGAGGTGACCTCCTGGACTCTCTCAGCTGATGATTAGCAGACACCAGAGTAAACCTGTGCTGTGAGCCAGGAGCAGCTTCACGGGCACTGCCTGACCCAGCCCACACACAGCCCACCCGTGTCTCCAGAGGTGACTTTCTATTTGTTCTTCATCTGGCTTGGGCAACTCCTGTAGTAGCAAGATTGCTCATGGCAGGCAGACCCAGGGCAAGCATGCACCCTCATTTCCAAGCATAGAATAAGAATAAAAGTTCTGAAAATAAAAGATTGAACGAGACTGTAACTTTAGGAAAACAGAAAACAACCAATACAAGCAAGCAGAGGTAAGAGAAATTGAAATGGAAAACCTAGACTCAACTCTAGCTAACTATAGCAACCATCTAAAGAAGCCAAATAAATTACATACGTATGGAAAACATACAAAGAACACAGAAGCTAAGAATATTCCACCCTCGGCATACAGGTATGCTAGTTCTCTCAATAAGACTAGAATTATAAAATTGGCAGTTCCTATGAACAAGCATTTATCTAGCAGGAGTCTGTTTGTGTTGAGTGGGCAAGAATTTGTATTTAAATTTTCTGAATGTATATTTGTGTTTCATCATATGTTTGGCATCAATGTATAATTAAACTAATTCCTGTAATCAAATGGCAAGAACGATCATGTTTAAAAGGACAGCAAAAGCTGTGAAAGATCCATGATAGCAGAGTTCATTAAAAATTAATTTAAGATTTATGTAGAGCCCCCTGCAAAGTTTAATTTCAGTTATATGCCCAAAGGTTACAGGTAATTTGTGCCCTGTTTAAGTGATATTCCACAGCACGTTTACATCCAGTCCTTTGCAGTGCTGTTTTAAAATTAAACCAGACATCTGAGGGTTTTTCATTTTAGCTTAAAACAGTTAATTTAATGTTTTGAAAAATGGTGGAATAACCATCACTGGTTGATTTTAAAAGCAAAGGAGACAAAAGTCTACCAGGAATGATGAGGTAGATTGATCTTGCCTTGGGGCAGAGGGATGGATTGGAAGGTCTTTTGAGATTTCTCCCAATCCTATTTTTCTTCACTTCCAAGATGTGGAAATGGGAAAACACAGAATCACTGAAAATTTCTGCACAGGAGGATGAAAAGTAATTGTGTAACTGAGACCAAACTGTTAACTGATTACAAGCAGTTATGTTTGGCTTAAAATTAGTAATATCTAATAGTACAGAATAGCTGAGACACATGAAATATACAGAATTTGAATCAAGGGGACACAGAAGCTCAAGGGAGTGCCCTTTAAGAACGAGAGCAGGAGTTTCAAAGACAGACTTTACTCCAGATTTGCCCACCAGTTATTTGGAACAAATCATTTAACATTATGAAACACTGACCATTTTTAAAACTGTTGTACAGAAATATAGCTGACCTGAAAGTGAAGACTAAAGAATAAACATAAATTATATAATGATCAGTAGATAGATTTGGTGTGATATAATTTCAGAAAACAATGATTTTCTGCAGTCCTTATGTGTCATATTTAGAGATTACAGAAAATACATGCAATCAAGAAATGTGCAACAGAGTTTATGAAGAAAAGACAACTATGCAAGCCTTGTACAAGTGGAGCTACAATGATACCTCCTGAAATACAGGTATGCACAACTGGGAAGGGTTCAAAGGTGACTGAGATGTCCTATTTAAAGGTGTCCTATAGATCAACTTCACACTTCTCAAAAAAAACATTAAAATAGGTAGGAATGGTAGTACCTGCTGCAGATTTCCCAGCCACATCCTCAATCTACTGCCTTGAAGGCTACACTGAAGGTGATGAGGAAAGTGGCAGGGACTCTGAAAAGTTCATGTAACAAGAGCATCCTCTTATGGTTAGACAGGACTTGCACAGATTCTGTGAAGTATAGAATCAGGGAACTGAAGCACAAATGTATTATGTATATGATTTATCTATGCACTTTTGGACTACTTTTCAACATTATCTGGATGCTCTCCAGAGATAAAGAAGTTTAAACAGAAGAAAAACAATTTGGTAGCATTTTCCATTCCAACAGCTGCCATTATGATACCTCCATTGCAATAGCAAGGTTACAGATTTTTCCTTTCTTTTCAATTCTATCAGGTAGCATTAGCCAAGAAATGCAGAAAGGTGAAGAACAAAGCCTCCATACTGCACTGAATATCTGTCCCTGCCTTTGCTACCTTCATTTATTTTAGCTTATCCCTGCTGGTTTTCCATTCATTCTGCTTGCATATAACTCAGACACTGGTATTTTGGAAGAAGGATGTATGGCCCACTGAAATTTCTTGATCTAATTTTAAAAGTGAAACTTGCAATGAACTCACAGCTTCTCTCTCCATCTGCCTCATGACTAACGTGAAAGAGAGAGGGAGAGATAGGACATTATTATGGCTGTTATTGTAGGAATCAAAGGTTATGGCTAAAATCGTCCAGCAAACAGAAGTCTAAACTGTAACCTGGTCAAGTAAGAGGGGCTAATAAACCTTTTCTGCTTGTTGTAAATTTGAGATAAGTAGTTATTGGCTAGGTGCTCTGCACAGCTGTAAAGTGAGGGACTTGGAAGGCATTGTGACTTAGACACTAAGGGATTGAATGTAACTGCATAGTGGTGAATAACTTGTTTGTCGTTCATGTGAATAAAATGTGGAAGTAGATCGATGCTTTTCTCCATAATATGGGTTCTCTACTAAGCACAGTAAATCTTCGTCTTACTACAATAGTGTGAGATCATTCATGCCATTAGTTTCAATGAGACTGACTCTATACTGCATGCAGTTTGCTGTTCTCTTTCCTCAATATAACAAAGCCTGAGAGTGCCAGCTGCCTCTTGAGCCTTAAAAAGAAAGAAAGAGAGAGAGACTTTTATTTACCATGATTTTGATTGGTTAATTTCACTCTATTATTTTGTTGCTTCCTCCCATATGAAAAAATGCATTGTCGTTCAAACTAAACACACAAGAAAGGCTGCTCAGTTAGCATGCAAAACATAAATTACCAGCTTGTAATGACACTTTGAGCATGCAGCATAATAACACCATCAGCCTCAGTTTTTACTCCAAATATCACAGATTTTTTCCCTTTTGCAGCTGGGGCTGTAATCATGCTTCCATCTACTGAGCTTTAGCTGAGCTCTATATGCACGTTGCAATTGAGTTTTATGAGTGTGGTATTATAATTATTGAAGTATATTCTTGGCACATGAATGAAAGTCATAGTTCCGCCATCCACAGAGAGGGCTAAGTTATAAAGATAACCATATAACAGAGGAATTTGCAAACACATTTAATGACCTTCTGGCTTTAGTGCTCTAATATAGCCATGCTTTTGGCACTCTTCTGGAACAAGCTGCAGCAGCATACTCACCATGGACCCTCTTCCCCCTCCTGCACTGCCATAGCTGGTGTTGCAGCTTGCCCATTAAAATGGAGCTGCATTCTAGAGCTTTCACAAATAAGGTGCCAAGCAGGGATGTGTTGAGACATCAGAGCAGGGGCATGGCAGTTGAGATGGCAGTAAAATCAAGAGGAAAAAGATTATGGTGCCCACATTTGACTACATCTCCTACACAGTCCTTCACTGCGCATCTGGTGTTAAAATAGAGACTGAAAATGTTCACATAAAAGATATCCAGATTTAGAGGGCATACTCAAATGTCCATACACTTCTCTTTCAGATGCTTTCCGAAAATGTTTTTTGAGACCTGGCTCAGTAACATGAACAGAAAGTTGCCTCTTCTCTGCCTGCATGCATCTGTAGCTAGAAAATAGGAGGGGTGAAGCAAAATGTACAGAACACCCAAGAATTTTGAGAAAAAAATTTGGGATCCTCACATTGTGACTGGCTGGTTAAACTTGGACATGTCATTAAATCTCTAAATACCACAGGCTACTCAGCTGCAAAACAAAGCTAAAAGTCTACAGCTGCAGAGATGAAGTGGTTAAGGTACAGAAAACACACTGTTTATATTATGTATGATACCTTATTTGTATTATTTTCTGATGTCTCAAGATCTTCAGCAACACTGAGGAATTAAGATGAGAACCTGGCACTAGTCTGACTACCCAAAGTGTTTGGGAGTGAGCAACAACAATCCATCTGTTCAATTACCAGGAAAACAAAGCCAGCTTACATCTGACTACAGTAATGTAGAGGCTTATTAGGAACCTGGTTCCAGAGGTTGTTATATGCAACATTACAGTGCTATATAAAAGCATATTAATAACAGCACACAGTTTAGCAGTTTGGCACATGTGTTAGCTTTGAAAATGTGTATTTTACCAATAAATGGTTATGGCAGCTTTCTCAAAATTGATACAGCCTTCTCATTCTGGGGGAAAAAAAAAAATCAGCTGTTAAAAAAAGCCCCTAGATACACTTTTATGTAGTATACTGGAACAGCATCTCTTGGGTAAATAACTCATGTTTTTTGACATTAGTACACATTCCAAAGTATGTATTTACCTGATGGACCGTAACAACCCTGAAGGAGCCTGTCTAGTCTACTAGGTAATATCTGATGGATTTTTTTACAATTAGTATGTGTGCCACTAAGCATCCTAAATCATCTAAATAGTGTACCTTTAAAAAAGCCAACATATAAATTTAGACAATCCAAAACACACAATGAGTTGGACCACAATGCACAGGCAAGCTAAACAGTTTTGGGCTTGTAAAATAAAACCAAGGACAGATAGATTTTATACTCAATTCCACTGTAACGTGAGCTGGCATTTTGAAAAAAAAGAAGTTGAATTCTATTTTGGTGCCAGAGACTCAGCTACCAAAAATATTTCACTGGGTTTTGCAAGAACCTCGTGGAGAACTCATAAAAGCCGCTGCAAAGAGAGCAACTCAAAAGTAGTTTCAGAGAACTTTGCCACTGTGTCCTCCTGTTTCTACATAGCATTGGCCTTAAGTTATATGGGCCAACAGTGTTCACAGCTACACTGAATGCTGAAGGGGTAAGGGATCTGAGGTTATTTCACCTTGATGCACACAAATAGCACAAGATTTGCCACGTTCCTAGATTCTCTCAAACAAGGGTGGATTTCATCTTTGTCAAGTAATCCAGAGAGGCAGGAAAGGAAGGGGCCCTTGTAAGACACTCCTGCTTTCCTCTCTGTAGAAAAGAGTCTAAAGGGAAGGGGACAATCATTATCATTCTTTACAATGCTTACATTTACTACGGAAAGAGTTCACAGTTAAAAAAACCCACAGCTTAAAAGGGTGTAACCTCTTCCTTTAATTATTGTCTTGTATCTTGCTGCTTCACATACAGTTGTCCAAAACAATGGTCACCTAAATAGAATCTGTGGGTTTTACTTTTTTTAATAGCGAAAAAAAAAAAATAAAATCACTCAGGAATACTCTTGGTGTTAAGGATTTCATAAAAATTCCTGTGGGCTCTATGTCCTTCCACCCTTCAGGCAGCTATTTTTATCATTGGCTTTTCAGGTAAGCTTACCAGAGTTGTCAGTGCCATTAGCTTCTTAGATTGTACTTGGAGTGTAAAGTATGATCAGTACTTGCATATCAGGTACTGCAATGTATGTAGATCACCACTATATGCCAACCTGTGCTCTATGCTCTATTTAATTTCAACTTAAATCCTGATTGAGAATCCAGAATAGGCTTCATAACTTCTTTAAGACCTATTGGAGGTGTTAACTTTATCCAAGAGGTACAAATATAACACAGATTCAAACTTTTTACCATATCCCTATACCAGAAAGCTAAATGGGATTCACTGTGTATATGACAAAATAAACCACCAGTGAATGGGAATGATGTTAACAGCCACAGACTTTTTCTCACTTATTTTCCTTAGCTAATGAGGACAGTTTGCTACTGATTACTAAAGCCCCTCTACAGCTATGCAACACTTCCAGTTAAATACAACTGCAGCCAGCCAGCCACAAGAGATGCTTAAGAGCACAACTGCACAACTGTCTTCCCCATGGTTCCTAAGCCTGAAATGCAGAGAAGTGGTTGACATTCAGCCTGAAAAGCCAGCCAGCAATCTCCATGCTTCAATTCACACTCCATAGCCTATCTTGGTATAGGTTTACAGGCCTAGCCTCAGTTAACTAGCACTCAGTTAATAAAATGTCTTTGTAACTGTCCAATAGTCATCTTCTTGAATTTCATCATAATTTCCGTTTTCATCACCATAAATCAGTGCCAGACATTAGTTCTAAGCTCCTGCATTTTTCAGCATGAACTACTGGCTGCTTGAGTTACTGGAACTGCTTACAGTGAAAAGTCAAGACCTAGCATGTCCTGTCACACAACTTCACAAGAAACTCAATCTAAGGGGAAAAGGGATGGAGAGAAAAGGCTCATCTTAGAAAAAAAATATTTCAAAATACTGAATTGCTATTAGTGCTATGAATATCTCTTGCTCTGCACTAAAGAATCAAACAAGCATCTACATTTCCTTGTAAATAAACTGTTAGTCAGGTAAGTTGTGTATAATTTACCAGCAAGGAATGCAGCTGGTGTGCTACTCATGCTTTACTACCTTAGAAGACAAATTTTCACTGTTCAAAACTGGAACAAATCCTTTCTGCTATGCCCTTCTCAGCTGTCACTGACTTTTGGTCTTCTAGTTTGTAAAATCTTGAAGTAAAAGGCATGCTGTTCAGAGTACTCAGAGTCTACTCACAAACAACAATACAATATATGGAATCATCATTTTCAGCCTAAGAACTGAAAAACTCAAAGAGCAAAGGGTTATGCAAACAGCAATTGTGAATTTAGGGATAGTTCTACAGTGCTATTTTTGCAGTGTATATTACCTTTTCACAGCATTCATTATCATAGAGGCACATATATTTATTCACAAGGAGGCAAATATCACTGTTGGCCCAAGTGGATATAAAAATGTTTGGTTATTTTTTCACTTTCACATCCTACACTCCCCTCACCACCTTTTTTGCTTTTTTACCAGGTGAAAAGGAAGCTCTTTCAGTCTTTGGAGCATTTCCTTGAAACAAGTAGCAAAATTTGCTATTTTTAAAAAGAGCTATCAAAAGCTACCATTGAAGTATGGAAGATTTTTCCTTCTTTTTTTGTGGCAGATTTGTTTTGTTTTTTAATTAATCCAGGAAAATAAGACTGCACAGCAGGGAAAAAAAATTGCTTCAGGATTTCTTTCAATATATTAATGGAAAAATTCATTGAAACAAAAAGCATGAATAACAGTTACATAGCTAATACTTTACTGCAGTTATATATCTCTCATTCCTCTGGGTGTCCAGAGAACAGCATGAATAAACTTCAGCTACTGTAACACAGAGTAGAAAAATGGATTTGAATGTCAGGCTTCTTTATGACTGGAAACTATTACCTCTAGGTTTCATTTAAATAGGTCCCTAAAGGCAAGCAAGAGGCTGTTTCCATATGTATGGACTTCATTGGACACTGGCTAACTGGACTGACCATTTACTGCAGCCTGCCACATTTGACAAAGTACTTCCTCCTGGATACTGGGGAGAAGGGACATTTTCCAGTTTGCCATTGGCTTGTGTCAGGTTTGTGAAGTTGCAGTTGGTTTTGCTCGACCCCCTCCTCAACAGGCATCTGTAAGCAGACACATTGTCAGGGTTTTCAGGTCGTTTCTAAAAAAAACCCCAAAATTTAAATAAACAGGACTATGAGCTTCAGCATAGAAGAGTGCATGTGAAAATCTGTGTTCCTGAGTGCCACTGCTGCACCCCTGCCATGCAAATCCTAGCCAGGGAGGCAGCAGGGAAATGATCAATCCCATCAGTTTCTCTCTTCAGTGGGAAGAGACACAAATAAGGATAAAATCTAACGTCTCAGATTGTAAACACAATCAAGTCTTGTTTCTGGAGATTTCATTATGCAATAAGTATTAAAATGAAACAGCAATTATTTTGACAACTACTACTTTTAAATCAGTAGGATTTTTTTGAGGTATGTTAGATTTGGTTTGGTTTAGGCTACAGTAATTGATTCAACTAGTTTTCCTCCTCCACAGAATCTTTCAAAATTTCAAGAACCTCATAGGTGAAAAGTGATAATCCTCTCAAGCTAAGAGCACATATCTCATTTGTCAATGAAAACTGTGTCAATCTCTCCAGCTCCACATGATCATGATTAGTCTGAGCAGCTTGCTGCCATAAGTTTCACCCTGACAAAGACATTTTCAAAGGTAGTGCCATGAAGCTGGGATACCAGCAGAAATACTTCTGCTATCAGGCCAAGGTACCATTGCAATTTAATCCTGCAAGGAGTTTTCCTCAACAGTGTCAGTAAAATATCCTGCACCATCCTTGTTTACAGGTTTTCAGTCATTTTCTCAATAAAGCATATTGCCATTGTTCACTCTGAATTTTAAAAAAATTGCCATCAGCCTTAATTTGCAACACACTATATTTATTTTCTTGTCTACTTATCATTTAGAGGATATTTTTACCACCTCAAATTCTCCATGTTTAGAAAGGAGCCACTGGATGAGAGGAGTTCTAACAGCTCCTGTTAGAAAACTGGGAGTCAGGGAGTGTACCTGGTGTGTGACAGAGTTTTCCTGGGTCATCTTCCACAACTCACATAACTTCCCTCCTACAGAACCCTGGGGAGAATTCACTTACATTTGAAAAAAACTTCTTAACCCAAGTAGGAAGCTGCTGTAAAATATTTGACACTTTTAAGTTTTGGTGGGGTTTTTTGGGGTGGGTGGATTTGTTTGGTTGGTTGGGAGGTTTTTTGCTGGGGTTTTTTTGGGTTATGCTTTGTTTATTTGTTTGAATGTTGTGGTACATGAGATGCATTTTTTTTTTCTCACATGGGAAGAGAATACTCCAAGGTCTCAGATTCTACTTTTATAACGACTCCTGTGTCAGTTCAAATAGTTTTATTATTAATTTAATGGAGGTAGCAAACTCAGCTACAGATGGAAGAATGAAACAAAGAAATAAATTGAGGATTTAAGCTAGTATTATAGGAAAGTTAAATTCACCAATATACAAGTGATATTTATCCAGAGAAAAGAACACTTCAGGCCAGGGTCTGAAATTAGCTGGTTACTTGATACTTTTTAATTTTTTTCTAGCAATTGTGCTAAAGAAGTCTCACCCCAGATAACTGGAAGTAAGCTGAAAAACATAAATTCATGGAGATCCCATTTGTAGGATATTCAAATTAAGATCCTTTTATGTGGAATGGTATTCATTGCAGTGAGTACTTTTAATAACTAACTCCTGCCTACCTGTTATCAAGTAAATATTCTCACCACTTACCTAGTGCTATGCTCTTTGCATATTATTGTACCACAGTAAAATACAAGAGATAAGGGGAGGGAGGGGGTAATAGCAAAATTTTCATATATATTTTCCCCTCACTATCCTTCCTGTCCCTCATTAATAGCCTCCATTGTTAATCTTAATCTACTCTAATATGTGAAAGACAGGTATGGAAGAAAGCAGCAATTTACTTGTAACTCAACCAGCTGCCTACAGCAAAATCACATAAATACATTTCAGAGAACAATCTGGCTTTATAGGAGGAGAGAGAGATGAAGATCAGGAGGGGGCAAGGAGCAATTCTTTGCTTAAGGTAACACTCTCTCCCCTCCTTGTGGTCTCAAAACGTTTTTGCTGTCTCAATGAACATATTTGAATCTCATGCAGGTTCTTAATTTTAGGCTAAGTCTGCCCAAAGAGATGCAAATCTAATAGGGTTCCTAATAGAATGCAATTATATAGCAGAATTGTTTCTGCAAGGCATGCTCAGAAGTTCATACATAAGAGCAGGGAAGCTGCTTGCAAGACACATTTCTTAAAGAGCAACAAATAAGTACATCTGGTATAGTTTGCAGGAGCAATTGCCAGATATTATATCACTAAGAAGTAATTTTTCACCATGAGATTTGCATGGACAATAGATTCTTTTATCTCTAAGATGATGTCGAGATCTTGGTAGCTGGCATAAATATTCAATGAATTATGTAAAGCAAGTGTGAGGGTTTAAGCCAGTTCCCATTGGCAGTCATCCATCTTACCAGCAAAAGTGGCTTTGGCATCAGCCTAAGCAGAAAGACCAAGGTGATAATGATTGATCATTCTACTCACTGCTTGCTGAACAACACTGTCAACTGCAAAAACTAATAGCAATGCTGGTGAGCAAAGGGTCTGGGATAAATACACTTTTCCTTTCATCATTTTTAGTTACAAAACATTCATTTATTTAGTACCTTGTATCAGAACTATGTTAGCCCAGCTTAATTATCCTTTCACTTTATATTTTATTTTATTATTTTGTGTCTGCTGGGCTAAAGAAAGAGGCAAGATCCATGTTCTAGAGAAGCTGTGCATACAACTTAGCTAGGAAAGGAGGATGGAAATGGAAAAGTAAGAAAGCAGTGCAGCCTGAGTCCCGTGGGTTAGGCATTTGTTTTAGCTGTAAGTAAACACCTCAGAACAGGAAACACCACAGTTCACAATGACACTTGTGCTTTTTGTAACTGCTCTGGACAAGTGCATGTGTGGGGGTTATTAGTAGAGGAAACTGACATAGGAAACAGAGATGAACAACATTATTTAGGGTAAACAGTAGGAAGAACCTCTTGAGTAATTCACCAAATGGCTGGGGATTCATTCCAGCACATCAGCCATAATGCAGACTCTTGATGTCTACCAGTCTAGTCAGGAAACAATTTGTAGGCAGATACTAGGAAAGAAAAATCATTCCCTGCTAAACAGTCCATGCTCTGCCCATAAGTCAAACACTGCAAGTTTGGTTTTCCCATTTTATAAAATGTAGAATGGAAAAAGAAAAGTAACAATCATGGTCAAGGGTACAGGACAGCTTCCTCACAATGAGTAAGATAGCAGTTTTTGAGTCCTCCTCCTAGAAAACAGGAATTATGAAGGACGTGTGGTTAAGATCTCTAAAATCACAATTGGCATCGAAAAGGTGTACAGCAAAATACTACCCCCTGTAGCTACCAATACAAAACCTAAGAACAACACATGAAACTTGCAGGTGACAAATTAAAGTTGAGCAAAAGGAAATATTTCCTCATACTCTGTGTTTAAGGGGAATTATTTACCATAGGAAAGAACAGAAGCTAAGGGTTTGCACATGTTCAAAAAAATAAATGTGAGCAAAAATATTTGCAAAAGGAAAAATTTCTTGTTCCTCTGACTCAGGAGAGCATTCTGATGGAATATCATTGCTACACTTACAGTGGTTTTTTTCCTCTTTCTTAAGCATCCACCATCAGAATCTCTGTACTTCACTAGGTGTACCTCTGCTCCAGCTCTGCATATCCACTTATTTGTATGTCATAGAACTTTGAAATTTGAATTTCAACACTTTAAATACTGGGGCATTTGAACAGATTAAAACCAAAGCTTAGAGCTTCTCTAACTGTAATTTCAACTAATGCATCAAGGCCCTTCTAGGAGGTATTACATGAATGTATATTTAATTAAAAAAAAAGCTGAATTTTTACAGCACACTGCTATAATGAATGGGCCTTCAAGAAATGTTGGTTTTTGGTATGCTTCATGACCCAATAGATAAGTAAAATCAGTTCCATTCAAAGAAAATTTTAAATTTGTTACTTTCTCCTGGTAAAAAAAAGACCAAAACGTTTGTGCTTCAAATGCCACACTCCACAACAAATATTATTTTCAGTCCATTAAAAACAAACATAATAATGAAGGGTTTGACTGGCAATGCTACTAAACAAGGAGGCTGCTCAGTGTGTTCATTGGTTCTGTGATGGAAATACTCAGGTCTGAGAAAATCCACTTTCAAGTCTCCCCTCTAACCCAACAGATCCTAAACTTTTAGGGGATGCGTGTCCCAGCCAAATGCCTTTGCATCCTGTTTTCCTGTTGCAACTCTATTAGCAGCAGCTACTAGCAGAAGGCGTTCTACATCTGTCCTGCAGCAATCCCCAACTAGTTTTTACTGGTTGTACTTTTAAACTTTCTGAACGACGACGACTCCAACTGGGACAACAGTTTAGAAACTGCTGCTCCATAGCACTCAAGAAATGGAGATCAGTGACCAAAAGAAGAAAAGAAATTCCAGTTTTTCATGGTCATACTGGTCTACCTTAAAATATTGACCTTATATAATAAAAGTTTGAGTTTACAACTCCTTAAAGAGCATCATTGTAAAAAGATATATAATCTTTCTCAATAATTTATTATTTACAATGAAAACATACTTAAAAGGAAGGATGGAGTGTGCCTTAACCCCAAACCCCCCCTATTTGGTGGTCTGCCACACTGCTGAAGATCAGACTCATTTTCCCTTGCTGGATTCCAGTGAATTGAACCATGACCTCCCGTTTGCCAAAAACATCTCCTAAATACTGACCATTGATATTTTATTTCATTTATAAATGATTTTTTGTTAGGCAAACGGATGACTGAATCTCTTCTACTATGTTAGAGATAAAAATTGTTGACCCAAGCTTTGTGCATCCTAACACAATGAACCCCAGTGTTAATGAGAGCAGGAAACTCTATGCATGTTCTGGATTATTGCAATTCCAGTTCAGCAGCTTCACATAATTTCTCAGGCTCAAACAACCAAATTCATTATGTGGCTCCATTCATAAAACCCTGCTGTACTTCATACTGGTCAATAACTTGGGTACTGATGATAAGATACTGATTAAAAGAACTCTGGTCAGATCTGTGTGAGCAGTTCCTATGCTTGGCAAAAAGGAAATGCAGTATCCAAAGAAGCCCTTGCAGATACTTTTGTTCTGCCCCACCTTTGGATAATAACAGCCTGTGAGGACTGGTAACAATTAGTTTAATAGGAAGCAGAAGAAACAATTGTTATTGCTCCACCTCCTAAACTACTACATTACAATGTGGTCCTCAGTATCTGGAATGTTTCACAGATATATTGTTTATTTATTTCAGTCATGATTAAAGCAAAGCATTCCAGAGTATTGTAATGGTGGAAGAGAGGAGGCAGCCTGTTCTCTTTTCCTCAGAGTAAGGATATCCTCAGAATAAGGGAATATCCTTAATCAATGGGCAAAATGAACATTCACCATAATAAATGGCAAGGTTCCATTTTCTATTCCCCCGTTTTTAAGCACAAGTGCTGATATGGGCTTTAGAGTTAAGGAGACAAGATTCCTTTGGTCTCCAAAACACACACACAAGCTGAGGAAAGACCAGTGCACACAAATAGCTAAAGACATTAGCATAATTAGCAGCATACTCTAGCAAAGATGTCACTGCTCACAGGATGCTCTTGCACAGAGCACCCCATCCCTGAGAATTCCAGCAGGGGCTGCCTGGGAGCAGGTCTTGGGCCTGGCTTCTGGAGCCAGAGACTGTCACGGTACTGCAGGCTGCAAGACTGCAATGAATTTAAACAAAGTAGGTTTTACTCTAAGCTTTTCTTCCTGCAGGCTATGTGCAAACCTTTATCTGAGTTCCCACCACACCTCTGCCTGGGAATGGTTAGCTTTCCCTCAGGGTCATTTGATACAGGAGTCCCTGCTTTATATACACAAACACCCACACCTTCATTATACCTTCTGCTTTATTTTCCTTCCAGGCTTGCAGTTCATTCTGTCCTAGTGATAAGGAAAAAGTATAAGGTGCTTCAGTCTGACTATAAAATTCAGACCAGGAGCAATGCAAAATCCAGTCATTAGGAGAGGTGTTGGATAATGCAGCCACAAAACCCCCAGTAGCAGTGTAACTCCTGTGAAGCTTCTCCTGGGCCAGGCACAGCTTGTAGAACACACAGCACAGCCTGGCTGGGGAAACCCATACACAACCCAGGTTGTCAGCTGGCCCCAGCTGACCCTATCTTGTTCTTTCCAAACCTTTTGCCCGAAGTGTTATTAAGTCTATATTCAATGGAGTCAAAAGTTTGAAGGGAAGGAGAGATGCAATGGTCAGGTATTCCCTGCAGGTCACCAGCAGCTCTTGGATTTCCTTCTGCACTAAATCAGGTCAGATCAGCCAAAGTCAAGAATGGTGCTTTCAATACTACTGAAAGTTTTTCCTGCACACTTTAAAGTGCTATTAATTTCAAGCACAGAATGAAACGAGCTGTGGCAAGGCAGTTCATGAAAAGCAGTGACAGTAAGCCAAAGAGAACATGAGTCACAGCACAAGCCAGATGCTGTGTTGTAGTCACCTCCAGCAACTCAACTAAAGATGACATGAATTGTGGTCACACAAGCAACAAATTTTCTTCCTGAAAATTTGGGCATTTTTCCTCAAAGAGGTTTTTTTAATGCATAAAGAAGAAAATGGAAATTAACAAGCAAGCACGTGTCTCATGCAATCTGTCAAAGTTCAGCTGCTGGGATACAACAATAGAAGGAAAGGTCATCACTTGTATGACAGTTATGCAGAGCTTCAAGACTTTAAATAGAAAAGAGTTTATGTAACCCTGGTGCCCAAGTGCTTCCTCATGACAACCTCTCACAGCCAAACCAACATGGTACAGTTAGGAAATGTTACCTGTTATGTTCAAAGTGTTTCTTTGTCCACATTACAATCATATCAACAGGCAAGGTATAACGTGTAGATTTTGATGGAATTTTAATGTTTTATACCAGGAGATGTAATTACCAATTTTATTTTCATGCTATGGTTTATACTATAACAAAAGTATATTTCTGAGGAATTTTCATTCTACCATCCTCTGCAATAATTGGAAGTTTATTTGATTTTCCCCTGTTTTACAGGGAATTCTGCTTTCTGCCAGTAAAAAGGCAAGCTCTTCTCCCTGTTAACCTAACATAATAGGTGCCAAAAAAAACATCTACTACATTCAGATGAGAAGTGCATATCCTCATGGTTTAAGTGTTTAAAAATTATCATCAGGAGGTATGTTCAGAATTTTCATTAGTAAGTACCTTATCACTATGATAACATGAGATTAAATAATTGAGAAATTCACTCTAGAACCAAAGCAAACCAGGGAGTTTACATATCCACTTGAACTGAAATAATATCTCTCACAAACCAGATTAATCCTTCAGTCACCATTAAAGACTCTGTTCCTATGCAAATGAATAACCAGACATGGTTATTATACACTGATGATATTATGACAGAAATTCAGGAAAATGCTCACTTTGGATATAAGATCCAAAGAGCATCGTCCTGAAGAAAAACAATTTTAAGCCCTTTGTGAGCATCTTTAGCTCTCCAGTGAATTCTTAGTCTTCATGGCCTAGGTTTGAAATACACGTCCATTTGACTGGAAGTCAAATATAGGACAGACTTGAGCATAAAAATGTAACAACTCACTATTTCTGGATGTTAGCTTTTTCCTAAGAATGCTTGAGGTAGTCATGCACAATCAGCTAAGGTTTTTTCCTTCCCTTCCATTTTATCCTTTTTAAAAGCTGCTGAAGTCCGGGGCAGGGGAGAAGAAGGAGAAGGAGGGAGAAGAAAGTAACTGGTAACTACTGACTGTAAAAAAAAAAAAAAAGTTTGGCATACTCAAGTACTGTCTTTACAGTATTCTTTGCATACCTTGCATTTGTTGAATGGTTTCCAAAACTAAAGCTTTCCCATGGGAAGGCAAAGAAACAATAGCAATTTCTTCTGAATGAAGCTCTCCTAAAGCCAAAGAGTAAACATACAGTATGTGACCTGAAAGTTTGCTTTTAACTGTACAAGTGGCTAATTACATAACTAATAAAAATACCTTCAAAAGCAATTCCTAAGGGAAGACCAGGGAAGAAAAAAAAAAAAAAAGAAAAGGAATGAAAAAAGCAAAAAGACAGCCTAGCAAAGAGAGATGGTGATTGATAAATATTTATACTGTGCAAACTTGTGTGTGTGTGCACACATACATTCATGTTTAAAGATTTATTTTCTTATGCACAAGAAATCTGTGTTCTTCTTGAGACTGGTGCAGGTTAATGAGATGGATCTGTATGAGATACAGAGAGGGAAAAAGGAACACGAGCTGATGACCTGGAATGCCATTCCTTCATGTCCTAGACATACTTTCCAACATCAAACAGCAAAATAGTTTGAGTTTCAAGACTGATTTTTGAAAGGCACATGTGTTTGCAGAATTTAAATTCTTCAGAATGAAAGGGGGGAAATCTGTTTCTCTACATCTAGAGAAAGGCTTTTGAAGTTAGGGACATGACACAGAGTCACATCTCATATTTCTTCCATAGCCATGCAACATGTGGAATTAACCTAGATATGGACTTTCTTTCATATTCGTTCCTAAAGAAAACTAAGAGTGAGTTTAGACATTATAAACCCTGGGGTTGCATCTTTTTTAGACACCTGTATTACGGGAAGAAAGGAATTTAAATATTTTGTGTTTAATGTGTATAAGTGTCCATTTATATGCCAGTTTAACAGAACTGTCCATTTCTGTGCAAAATTGCTTGCAGGCTCAGGCGTCTCAGTGCTGCCACACCACCATTCCCTTGCAGCAGGCAGGGTGAGCTCAGGCGTTCCCTGACCCCTGCTGGTGGGGCTGGCCCCTGGATTTTGGCACTCGGGAGGAAAAAGGGGAAAATACACTTTATGGCTTTAAGGAATGTCAAGAAGATAGAGGATATTTGAAAGCCAGGCAGAAAATGCTTTGCAGGTTGACCCGATTTCTCTGGAGGCTATGACAGGCTGAAACTACCCAGAAGAGAAAATAGGAAATAGTTTTGAAATCAGGTTTGTCTTTTAAACCTTTTGAGATCATCCTCATCAGAGAGATCCACCTGAGGTTTATTTACAAACTGCTGATGCAAATACATTCAGCTGAGCCCCAGCTCAAGGAATGTCATCCTGCTGCAGAGGAGGTGCTGGCACACACAGTGTTAGAACCTTGGCCATTGCTTGGTCAGCCCTGAAAGCAGGAGACCACAAAAAAAATCAAACACAAGCTCTGGCTTGGCTCAGCCCAGCCCAGCAGCTCCTGGTGGGCTCAGGCAGAGTGGCCCAGGAGGCTCAGCACTGCTCCATCACCTGCAGCACTGACACTGCACATGGGGAGACCAGCAAGAAACCTGGAGAATCTGAACAACGTGGGATGGAAGGACAGCACCATTTAACTAAATCCACTCATTTCTGAACAGATCAGCCTCTTCTGCTCCACCACTGGATAAGACATGCAGTTTTGGAGATAGCACCCCCTGAAGGTAGTTGTACAAAAGCAGTCCAGTAATTTCACGTTACAACAGCCAGAACAAGACTCAAAGGAAACATTATCTATAATACAGACAGCAAGTTGACAAAATCTGTTTTCATACTTAAATACATTTCCAAGAAGATGGAGAATGAGTTCAACTAGAGATAGACCATTTTTTTGTTATAATGAAAAGTCAACAGATTTTCCACTAAACATGAAAAAAAAATTCCTATTTTTGATCCTTACATCTCCACAGCAAGGTGAACAATATAGATTCCAGACTTATGTAATAGAAATCCATGTCTAGTTATTAAAATGTCTGGTTTTTATGGGATACTTCTTTACTAATGAGTAAGTGCAGTTAAAATTCTAACTAATGCAGTTTCTTTACCAAATCTGTTTCAGTTTATTTCAGCATTTAACTGATCATGTCATATGCAGCTGAAAATATACAGCTCTGAAAATATGACAAGAAACCTGGAGATGTACAGTATAATTATGAAGAGAGACTTGCCAGTACCTCCAGCATTACTTGCCAATATCAATATTCTTAATGATCTGTATTTTCCCCATATGCTTCTACATGTGGCCAAAAAAAAAAAAAAAAAGTATTGGAACTAGTTTATATCTCCTAAACTCATGTCCCCCACCCCCAGTGGGTCTCTACATTAGGTCTGTCTGTCTAAGAAAATCTATGAACTCTGGGTTAGCTAACAGACATTCTGCATTTTCTGACATCATTGTGACATTTGTTTATCAACTATATTTCCTGCCAGAAAAAAACAAACAAAACAACAAACACAAATCTAAACACACAAAAACCCACCAGCCAACAAGCAAACATACAAATCCAACAAAAACTTGGGAAACACATTTTTTGTCAAGGCAACTTTCAGTATTGGATGTCCAAACTGCAAAAGATCAGATTTTTCTGTAGTTCTCTTTTCTCAGTAATGGAAGAGGTTGTCCCCTCCTGCATGTATTTATCCATTTCCTGCTACATCTAAAAAACTGTCCTTAATCATGTTCTCTTCTGATGCTGAAACAGATTTTGATTCTCTGCAAGTATAAAATCTTTTTGCCCCACTGAGTATCACAGAGGAAATCTCAATGCTATAAATCAAGCAAGGTGGACTACTTGCAAGTGGAAATGGCCTTTAGCAAAAGCCTGGGAAAATTCCTCTGGCTTTAATGGGCCTTGAATTTCACCAGTTTTTGTTTCTAGCACCAGGCTCAGTTCATCTGAATTAAACAAGCCACTTAACTTCAGAAGTAATCAAGAGTTTCAAATATTTAACTCAAGATTTGCTTTCACAGTCATAGCAGTATTGTGTGTGCACCCACGCATGTTTTACCTTTTTGGGACTATCCACAAGAATGAAGGAGGGAGACAAAAAGGGAAACAAGGAGCTATAAGAATATTCTGTACTGCAGGCCTGTATGCCTCTGCTTTTCTGGAAGTAACCCACTGCATGTTCTGTGCCATGAGACCATGATGCATCTGCTTAACTGATTTTTGGGGGAAATTACTGTACAGTTAGAAGTGTCCAATTCCCTTTCCCTCTCCAGGCTCTGGACTTACTGATGTGAGATAAACTTTATCGGAATCTATGTTGACCTTCTCTTTTGAACTCAGGAACACTGATTAACTTGTAAGTTATGTAGCAGTGGAACAACTCAAATAACACCCTTTTTGGTACTTTGTTTCTGCTGACTGCCTATTTCACTGCCTGTAACTCCTTAAAAATGAGTCCAGCTGAAGCTGAGATAATTACAAGAGCTACAGTTTTACTTATTTCCCCCCGTTTTCAGCTCATGGAAATGAAGAATCTAGCCTAGAAAGGAAGAAAAAGGTGATTCATTTATTCCAAGCTGATTTTGGGTTAAGCTCTCAGCTGCTACAGCTAGTCAGATCAAAAGCAACAAACTGAAGCAGGGCTAGCCACACACCAGAAAGCAAGAAGGTTCCTAGAGTCATTATAGGCAGAACTTGAAGGAAATCTTAGGGTTCACAAAAGGAAGGCACTCTAGTAATGGATAACAGTATAAAATTACAGCCCTAATGCACAAACAACAAAACTTTTTGTAGATAAGTTAATGAAGTTCATGTATTTACTTAATTTTAGAAATAGTATTATTGTATTGACATAACTGTATGAAAATTTTTAAAAAGGAGAAGAAATCATCAATACACATAATCAGCATCTATATCTGTGCATTCCACTAATTCAGATTCCAAGGCACGAATTCACAGTTTGTATTTGTGTCACACTGATTATTAATTTCTTAATTTTCCCTCCCCCCAAAATAACCCTGCTAACTTTTTTTCTACATAGAGTTCTTAAAAAATTCATTTAGTAACTAGGTCTACCTATCAGGCACATACTACACCTACCACAGGCCTGACTTGCTGGATCTTCCCAGACAGCTCCAAATTGCCAAAACTGTAGAGGGTAATTCACTTGCTGTTCCAGAGAAGTGCAGAAGAATTTCTACCCAGCCTTGCAGTATGATTAGGATCTCCATTCCATATCCTGTTCAGGACTAGGGATTCCAATAGCACAACAGCAGCCAAAATCTATGAGGAAGACTCATTTCATACTGTTTTCCTGAAGAACTGGTGTGGCTGCTCACAACATGGTAGGTCCTTCAGCATCCTGTGTTAAAATGGAGCCAGGCTGATACAAGAGCTCAGAGGACCCAAGCACAAACAGCTGGAGCTCCAGTTATAAAATGCTTGAGAAGACTGACATGCAAGTTATGAATTGATAAGTATTATACTCAGGGTCACTGTAAACTGTGTTACCATTTCTGGAAGTGCCCATTGCTGCAAGTTTACTTAAATAAAAATTATCTTTCTTTTGCAGCTCACCCATTTCTATGTTTTTGCCTTTCAGTCCTGCTTAGTTACAGAGTTCAAGAGATAATTTCTTACTAGGAAATATTGCCAGAATGAATAATGCTACTAGTGTTATTTAGGTATGGATAATACATTCTGTGAATGTTTTCACCAAAATTATTTCAAAATGCTGGTGTGATACTTCCATTTCTCTAATGAGCAGTGTCTCGTGTTTGCAACTAAAACATGAAACAGTGCAACGTGTACAGAGGCTTCTGTAGTGCCAGCATCACAGCTAATAGAAATTAGAACAAACACATTCTTTTTTGTGACATTACATTTTTCGAGTTCAATGGCCCTTATTATATCTCAAAGCAAGATGAAACTTCTCATGATTAACCATGTGCATGATATGACAGCAGAAGTAAAAAGAGGTCTGTTATCCTCTGATAGGAGGGGTTTTTGTTTGGTTTTTTTTGTTATATTTTTGAGGGTGGGTCAGGGAAATAGAGTGATGACAGAAGTAAAAGAGAGGGCAAATAATCTTGCCATAAATGTATGAGGATCTTCTATATTATTGTAAATATTTTTGCAGTCTACATGTCAGGCTAGCCACATAGATGCCCTGTGCTTCCCAGCTACAAAATAGCAAATTTCAGAAGTTCTAGCACAGAGTTTATACTCATTACAATTCCAGAATCCTTTCTCCTCTAAGAAGCACCTGGGAAATTTGGCTCCTTCACTATATATGCTCAAGTTATGAGCTTTCACTTGGACAGAAAGAAAAAACTTATTCCCCAGTGGCCAGCCCAAATAACTAGTACTCTCCTGGCACTCATTACTGGTCACAGGTATATATAAAAGCCATAATAGATGCAATGAATAAACTACTTCTCGGCCTGTATTGTAGCAGTCTAGAATATATCTGGCACTAGGTCTAATCCCAATTCTTAAACTTTGTAAAAGGACTGGGACATTCTGAGTGGGCAAAGCAATCAGCTTTCTGTTCCTACTGAGCTGTGACTAAGGCTGAGTTACCATAAGAGGAATTATTTTCATATAAAATCTCAGTGGCATTTTTCTTTCTCAAGTAGAAACCACATTACTTGGCTCATCTGTGCTAGTTCAACACCTTCTCACATTCTCTTGCAATGTAGGAAAGCTTTGCCTTCTACAAAAAACATTCTTGCAAGACTTGTATGCAAAAGTTCTAATTTAATTAGACATAATGGAATGAGCTGCTTCTAGAGTCACAGACACTACTAGAGGGAGGTTTACCTGCTAGCTACCACCTAGAGGCCACATTTTAGAGGCAGAGATTGTATCATCAGCACAAGCAGAAAGATGGTGAGCTATCTTGTTTGCACATAGTTCTGAAACTTAGATCAAGTCCCTTATGAACCAGATATCACTCAATCAAGTAACCTGCAAGTTGCACATCTTTCTGGCTATTGCAATGTTCAGTTTGCTGAAAGGCACCTGCTCTATTGCACAAAGGCTAAAGTCACTTTAAATATTTGTTCTTGATTAGGTGTTATTTTTGATATGACCATCTGCACCAGTATGACTAACCCATTCATAAATCTTCTTTTCTTTGAGAAGGAAGGGGAGTTTTTGATGCATGTATCAATCATTCTAGCTTTATGCATTTAAAAGCTTCTTCACTTTTTATTGCCATCCAGGTGTTCAGGGTTTTAACTATTCAAACTCAGAGATATTCAAAACTATAAAAGAAAGCAAACCTGTGCATTTTTTTTTTTTTTTAAATGCAACCAAAAGCTGCTGCTGAGTGACACGAACCAAAAATAAAAATACAGATGACTAAGCACACACTTGCCAAACAACTTCTGAGACCAATTTAAGAATCGAGCACACCACTGCCAAAGCTTTGAACTAGAGGAAGCAGCTGCCTATGCTGCTGTGACATGCATTTCCACCCAGCAGGTAGACGGGATGAAATCCGGCCTCATCATGTCACTAACAAGGACTCAGGGCTAACAGCAGATTGGGCTAAGCCAGCAATAACACCACTTTTACATATGATTTCCTGATACATGGAAGTTGGATATTTCCTCTATTTCATCTTCTATTTTTCTTAGGACAAACTGCTGAAAATTAAATTGCAATGGAATGCAAGCCTCTATTCTGACACACAATAGTTTATTGAAATAAACTGCACAGGAAACATTCCTTCCCTGTATGTATGATTATCACCAAGTAAAGCAACCAGTGGACACACTATGATTAATAAAAGTAAAGGTGATGCAGAAGGGATTAATTCCTGGTAAAATAACTGTCTCTTTCAATACCCACATAGGAGCATTATTGTTGTCAAATAATGAATTTGTTTGGTTTATTACCACCATGTTTTCCCAACATCAGCTCTTTAGATGTTTACATCTTTATTTGGCAGAAACAAAAGCCAAAGTAAGAACTGTGAAGTTCTGAGAATCGTGTCTCTCTGAATTAAACCACAATTTTTTCTTTCCTCCATGAACAAATAGATTACTAAAGCAGCAGCAAAAGAGGGGAAGACTTCTTGGGAAGAAAATAAAATAAAATCCACTTTCCACAAGATATCTGTTTCATCATGAAATTGTTCATGCTACAGTCAGTTTCTATTTCTCTGTTTTTCTCCCCTGAAGTCCCTAATGTCAACTACAGGCTGCTTCTTGTCACTTTCTCAAGGGAAAGCTTTGTGTGGCACTAATGGCTAGAAAGTCAACAATCAAGAACAGCATGAAAACAGACAGAATATAGGGCTATAATGACAGCAATAACATATTTTAAACTCAGGATTCTCCAGGGTATTGCATCAGTAAATCAGCTGAGACGCTGAACTAAAAAGAACTCTCACATCATTAACTACTTGTTATAAACCAGCAAATAGTTGAAAAGACAAGACATTTTGACCAAAACTCCTCATCAGTTAAATATTAAAACCAAAGTCTCCCTGTATGAGCCCACTGACCTCATGTTTGTGTATGTTGGTTTTGATGCCTTCAGAGGGGGAAGAAGTCAGAGTAGCACAGGTACAGAGGTTCCCCTTGGCCTGCACAGACAGTGCTGTTAGAGATCAGAGTCTTACAGCTGCATTCACTTCTTTCACTTCCCCAGGGAATTACCCCAGACCCATACCTACAGGACCCACCAATAAACCACACACAATTTACTTGCTACAAGTAGGGGGCTGACGTATCTTTAAAAGGTATCCTTCTGCCAGTGCTGACTCAGTAACTGAAATACATCCATAACCTTCTCAAACACGTAAGTTCACGTCTTATCTACACTTAAACACATTTAAACTGAAAGTTTAATTTAAAATGACCCATTCCAGTGCAGAGAAATCCATCTGGAGGTGGAGAGGGAGTCTTGGTCATTCAAGTTCACATATCAGATGCAACACAAATTGAACTGAAAATGTGACACTAAGTCTGTGATGGGAACATTACTTATCTGAAAAAGACAAGCTGGGCTTAATTCAAATATTGGCTAGGATTTTCATAGTTTCTAGGAGCAGAGCATTAACCAAGACCAGCCCAAGATACTGGAGACAAGATGTGTTTGAAGGCTTTCCAGCCATGAAGCAGATGAGTGGCACTTACAATCAGCAACAGGCACATGAATGACTATGGATGTTCATTTGCTCTTGTATTTCCTTTTGTCTCTTTAACTACCCAAGGTTTCTCTGGTTTATTCAAAGGCTACAGAATGCCACTCTGGAATACCATCCTAGATAAATGTATTTCACATGAGAGAGACCTCGATTTCCTAGAGCAACAAACACTCCAAAATTTCAATTGAAGCCAGCAACAAAAATGGCAGCAGTTCATTATTTCTGAAAGATAAAAGAACTTCTCAGACTCCATAGAAATATTTAAAATTTACTGTTCCTTCTCATACACAGTGACACAAAGAAAATGGGACTATCTTAATATTTCACATTCAAAAATACTAGTTTAGGTCTGAATTTTGTTCTGTTCATGAGTCAATAAACTGTAGTTGCACATTAACAAAATATTGAAAAGGAAATGAAAAGTATATTCAGTCAAGTTTCATTTTCATGAAAGCATAAGTATAGACAAGACGGAACATAAATAGTGCACATTGGAAGCTTTCATTATATAAGTTGCATGTAAGCACTCCTTTCATCAACAAAGACTAAAGAAAGGAGAATTATGCCACAGATCATTTTTATTTTTCTTCAAAATTAGATAGGTAAAGATAGCAGACTAGAATTTATTAATAAGCGAAAGGAGGACTTAAAAATCTGAAGAAATAATAAACCAATCCACCCAGCTGTAACTCCTCCAAGTTATTCTGTCTCAATCCAAACACCTTCAGCACTGGTCCTCTAAAAAGACCTTTTCAATCTTTCCTTGCCTTTTACAATACACCAGTGTTGCTCAATTCATTTAAGGCTTAATTCATGAATAAGAAACCACATTTACTCCATGCTCCTGCTTGGGATCTATCACATAGCTTGGATGAAAGGACCTCGATTCAGAAGTTGCCAGGAAGCTAGGTCACAGTGGTTCAGGGTCAAAGTTTAGGCCAATACAATGAAGCCCACAAAAATTTGAGTAATATGCACTTCTCATCACAATACATGGGAACTCACACTTACTGAGTCCCGCAAAATATTCCTTACAGATCCCAAAAGCCTCATTAAAGAGAGAATATGAACAGAGACTGTGGGCATCAAGTATTTCTCACTCTCAGCAGAAACTGCTAAGATTGAGAGAAAAAGGAGATGGCAATTGTAACAGATTGTAAAGCAGAGCACTGTCCCTCTCCAGTGCTATGTGGCTGCTCCCCAGAATAAACAGTGATTTTCCTCATCTGAATCGTAAGAAACACTTTGGTGATCACATGCATGTTGCACACTGCTTAATGAAAGGCAAAAGGAAAACACACTCCAGCCTTGGACAGAAGGGGTTGTAAGCAGCTCCCAAAGCCCACTCATGATGCTCAGGAACACTAAAAGCATCTGTGTGCCTGCCTCAGTTGGGCAGCAGCCCCCTCAGTATGCAGTTCACATACAGCTTTACCTCCACAAGAAAAAGAAACATTCAGCAGAGAGGGGGGAAAAAAAAAAATAAAATCCATTAACGTTCCAAAACATAAAATATCGGAGCAGAGTGTTTACATCTTACAGAGTGTTTGCTATGAAATTCTTAACTGCCAAATGAAATGCATCAGTGCAAAAAATAGCAGAGAAATACCAAAAGATGCCATCATGTCCAGAACCGCAAGCATTTCCTTGTATTCACTCTCCCCATAGCTAGACAGGGAGGTTTCTCCACCCAGTGTGACTGTAACTTCCCTTATAGAAATACCATGCGTGCTCTGAGTAAAGCATTGAATGTGGTTTTTAATGCTGGTGATTCAGCTCAGAAGTGGCACACAAACAGCCATGCTCCCTGGAGCTTCATTCTGGATTTGCAAGCAGCAGCCAGAGACACTGGGAGTATCCCCTACAATTGTGAACCACATGGAAAGATCCCCCTTCATCCATTGCAAGCTCAAGCCATTAGGCAAATCTTCACCTTCTCTCACCAAAGCAAAATTTTGCACTGAGCAAGATGCAATTTGCAGCTGAATGGGTTACAGAGACCAGCACAGTTCCATCTGCAATAGGGCTGTCCCTACCTACACCTGCTGCTGGTAGGATTGATCCTGCTGTAGAACTACACCCAGTGCAAACTGAAGACATGGAAATGAAGGTTTGATTTTCCTTGATCAAGGGAACAGCTGGTGAGCACTGTATCGTACCCCAGTTTTGTTTCCTCTCCTTTATCCATGTCAGTCTGATTGCTTAAGAGCTTAGAAGCCTCACTCTGGCAAAACTCCAATTTTCTTTGCAGTCACAACACTCTTGTTCCACCACGTGTCCTTTTCTAGCTCCTCTAGCTTTAGTCTTTGTATCCAACTGTCCCCAGAGACCACTGTCCTCATTTGAATCCTATTCCTCCTCAGACCTTTTTGATCAACTACCTCACTGGTTTCACATCATATTGTTCTTTCCCAAATTGATTTAGCCTTCAGCATCCTGCCACTAAACATTGCCCCTCTCTTTAATTGCAATTCTGTTAAACTCAGACCCAGATTCTGGTTTTCACCAGTATTCCCAGTCTCTATGTTCCAGTCAGTTTTTTCCTTTACATTGTGCATTAAAGAAAAAAAAGAATAATCTCCCAGTACAGTTGTCCATCTTTAACAAAGGAAACAGCAACTAGGATTGAAATTAGATCTAGAAAGATCCCATTCACATCTGGACTTGAAGAATCCAAATCCATTTGGGAGTGTGGAAATGGTGCTATTTAGAACTGGTTTTTGGCTTTGGCCAAACATCATCCATGAGAGTAGGAAACAAGAAGACACGATGGGGTGAAGGTTCTTGACTGTTTACAATTAAACTCCCAAACCAAAAGATGGTTATTATTTCATCTTTGACACAAAAATTTCAGGAATACAAAATAATGCTTTTAAAGACCTTTTTATATGCCATTGCATTATGGTTGGTAGCTTTGATCTAAAAAGAAATATCACCTTACTCTAAATGTATTATTTGTTCTGTCTGTTCTATCCAATATCTATTAAAATCTGCAGAATATTTAAAAAATAATTGGAAGAAACACCATTTCCATTCCATCACATACATTTATGGAGTAGTTTTTATGAACTTTGCAGATGTTCTTTCTTGTCATTCCAGAGGAACTCCCCCATGGCTTCAGAAAGCTTTCACTGCACCTGGAACTTCCATGTTCCTCTGCACTTGCCTAAGAATCTCCTAAATTCCCACAGGGAGATAAAGGGACATTAATACACAAAGAGGAAAAAGGAACTATTTCCCATGGCTGGGAGGGCCATTTCTGGTATGATTTGATTCTTCTTTTCAATAAACAGCAACTCTTGCTGCAGCCAGAGTTTGAAGTAGCCAAGGGGACGGCAGGACTTGCCTATGTCTCAGAGCAGTGAGGATTCAGCCAACTGAAAGCCTGAGAGAAGGTTCTGTGAGGAAACTGCTTGGCAGCAACCTGCTGTATCCACCACCACAAACATAGCTCTCCAGCTTCTAGCACTACATTTGCATGCACATACAAATTAAATTAAATATGCCAAAAGAATATTGCGATTCTGGGTAATATGCACCATAAATTTTAAAAGTTATTGCTTCCTATAACTGTGTTTGCCTTAGCACTGTAAGTACGGAAGGGTGTAACCCTTAAACAGGTCCTTATCAGTTAAATATATAGAAATAAGAAACAGTTGGTGAGTTTTTAAATGTATTGACTCAGCAGTTTACTACAAGAGATGACTTGGCTGCACTGAAAGAAAAGACTGGGGGCAAAAAGAATTATCTGTAGGCAGCTGGCTCTCATGTTCCTTTTAAGACCAAACATACCATGTTTAAATGTGTTGTAAGAGGAGGAAATAGATTTATTATAACTTTCCTTTATACCTAAATAGTAAATTTTTTATGCAGTATCTGCTTTCCAGATTTTTTAATATCAGTGTAGGTTTTTTGCCAGAAGAAAAAATAAAAGTCTCAAAAGATGCCTTTTTTGTATTGGCCAAAGCAGAGGGTATAATGCAATAAAACACAGCTTATCATCTGGTGTGCCTGATTTCACAAAAAGTGCATGTGAGCATTTCCACTGAATTAACAAGACAGTTCACTTGACTCATGCAAGCTTGCAAGGCTGGACCTTTAAGTTTTAACACACAATGCCTAAATGTGTGTGCCATTTAACAAGGGAAACTGAAGCAACTGGTGATTCATTGATCATAGAGAAGTGGAACATATGGTCCTGGTTAGCCATAAGGAGAAAAGAATAGAAAGAGTGCTTGTCTCTTTATATTCAGGAGAGTTTCATTGACACTCAGAAAACAGCAGAGTGTGAAATCTAGTAGAAAGATCTCATTTCATTTACAGAAATCAGTATTTCCATCCTCACTTTATGCTCACTACTGAGCTTTTATAAATTGTTATTAGACTGCTGAGCTGAAGTCTCAGGTACTTTGCTTTCTGGAAACACCTTTACTATCCCAGAGCCATTCTCTGATGGCAGCACATGCCTGATTGAGTCAAAATGCCACAAACTACCTCATTCTTCAGCATTTTCCTTTCAGTCAAGTAGGTAATTTACAGCAAAGTAGTTTGCCCTGGATTTGGCTGTAATTCCTCTGTTTTGCTAAAACTTCTGCTATAAAATAACAGCTAGACTTCTCTTAATTTGGTGCCATTCCACTGGCTTCAGCAAAGCCACGCTGTGGCTGGATTTGGCTACACAAAGCCTTTCACCCTTCCCAACCCTACCTTCTCTTACCTGCATTTTTACTTGATTCCTGGTTTAACCTAACTTGGTCAAACTTATACCCAAGACATTTTCACATCTTACGCTTCTTTTTCTTACTTTTAATCCAGCAATTCAATGCTATCTGCCTATCTACCTTTTCCAAAGTGAAATAACCTTATTAATCTACAAATTAATAGTATGTAAGAATATAACTCATAAGTAATGCATAGGGACAGCTTATAATGATACATTATAGCTTTCCTGAATAAAGTGGGTTTAGTTGCATTTAAACAATCTGTGTAAAATTGGTAGGTTCTACTCAGAGCTTTGTTATTCATGAAGTGCTAGGAAATGTTGGCCTGGCTCATAGTGTTACTAACCACCTCTAAAATTCATTGATTGAAGCAGTGAAAACCATTAAACAAGGTTTAATTTCAGTCCAGATCCTTGAAGAAGGGATTGTTCATGGTAATGCTCGAGTTATCCTGTGGAATCTAGCACACAATATTTTTTTTTCCTAAATGGTTTACAAACTTGTAAGTATGGCTTTTATTCCATATACAAAACTGAACTTGAAACATACTTTCCATCTGTGGCATCTTCGTAAAAGTTTACAAACTGCAGACAAGTAAAGCCAGATAAAGAAATCTATGGGAACTTGGAGAGCAGATGAGGGAAAAGGAAGACTGAGGCTGCAAGGAAGAACAGTAATACCATGACATAACAGAACTATTTATATAAAGTGTTTCTAGCTAGGAAAAAGAAAGATTCTAATGGGAAGATCTGGATTTATTTTAACACTTTGATCAGCAGCAACGACAGGAAACCTCTTACAAGACTTTTGCAATATGGAACACAATAGGTTTTAAAAAAACAAACCAAACCACCCAACCATCAGTCCATAACCTGGACAGATAAAGGCAGCATTCTACATCATCACAACTTAATTAGGGCCTTTGAAGCTATGCACCTTTGATCTGGACCAGGTAATAAATGTGTTATATTTTAAATGGATTATGACATGTTCTGTTTAACAGAATGGTAGAATTGAGCCAGCAAAGTCTTGGTGTAATGAGGAAATAACCTGAATGGAACAGCCACAAAAAGTCAAAGCATCTGCTCTGCTCATTTCCAGTTTACAGGTGCTTGGCTGCCTAAAAGTTTCTAGTAATGACAAATAATTTCTACCCCACCTGGGGAACAAGGGACTGGACAGACACTGTTTGCAGAGTAAAACTCTTGCCTTTGCATTTTCAAGTACCAACGTGAGGAAATATACCATGTGTTTTCCAGTGCAGCCAGAGAGGACTCAAAACCAACAAATCTTGGAAGGGATCCTTTCCAACAGCAAGGACCCAAAATCAGAGTATTTGTTAAAAATCCCTTTCAATTTTAGAAAAGCAGAAATGGAATTCATCTTCAGGAACAGAACCTGTCGTGATAAGGACCTAATCTAGGCTAAATTTCAGTAAAAGGCAATACAATGATCCTGAATTTGACTACCTGAGACCCCAGCTCTAATAAGAACATTTGCCACACTCACTGACAGTTCTCCAATTTGGAACTCAACCACCTCCCCTGGAACAGTTTCAAATCCCTTAATTTACCACAAACCTTATCCAGACATGTTTCAGTGTTTAAGAAAGGCCATGTTGGATCCAAATGTATTCTAAACTGTTCTTGCATTATTTTCAGGGGGTTTTCTACTTCCTATGCAGAATAATCAGCAATTTGGTTTTAGTTTTAATGGAAAGAATATTATAACTGGGCAAATTTGAAGACAAGAAAAGAATATTCAAAATATTTTTTTTCCAGGTGTATCAAGCTTAAAGAAAAGAAAAAAAAAGAAGTTAAAATAACTTACTTTCTGTTCTAATGCCCTAGCTTAGATTTTATGGCCTTCACTAGAATCTCATCATCAGTAAATAGGACAGTTACCTCTTACACCTGCCACTATAAACTATTCTAAGCTATTAAGTCTCCATGAGCTGTTTGCTAGTATCAGTACTTTTCTTTGTAATTTAATATAGTACATTTACCCACTGAAAAATTAACAAGCAGACTGTAGAGGAGTGATAAGATACATGAATAGGAAATAACAGTCCACAATGACAGGCTAGTGGCATACGTGTTAATAGCACTATACAAACAACCACTCAAACCACAAAGCTGCTAAAGTGGAAGAAGCAAACAAAAACCAGTGATTATCAATAGCTCAGTGAAAGGTATCAGCTACAGGGAACTATGGGAATGTGAACCCAGTGTGCTAAATCCAATATTTAAAATACTTGGGCTGAATGCCAGTTAGGTTTTGGTTTTTGTTGTCTTTGTTTTGGTTTTGTTTTTGCTGCTAGCAAAATGAGCATCAGCAGGGAGGGGAATTAAAAAAATACCAACACCTTTCCATTCTAATCATATTTCTCAACGTTGCCACTGTTTAGAGATTGACTGAAACACCCCCACTGTTGAGGAAGACTCCTCATAGAACAAAGGAGCTGCACAAAATATCTCTTTTGGTCTGTCCTTGCCATCACACTCCCTATTTGATAGGGAGGGCAGTAACTTTTAGTGGACATGTTTTCTCCTATTGCACATCTCTGCCTGCAGAATAAAATGCTTTCTGAAAGAGCCATCAGTATAAAATGCACAATTCCTGAAGATGCCATGTTGGAACACAGTAGCAATTTACTTATCCAACAGGAAAGTTATCATACTCTTATTAAGAGGGAGGAGTTTATTTACCAAATGAATGTGATCCATAAAATATTACCATCAGAATATAGGTAATTCTACTTCTTCTAGAAGTAGAATATGGAGTTATGAACATATTTATTTTTTTACCTACACACCATTGCCAATATTATTCAGTAAAGTGGACTTTGTAACCAGCATGCTGTGAACAGCTTTTGACTAACTAAATAAGTGCCTCTGATGTGCATTTTTTCCTTACTGAGAACAACATAAATAAAGGTGAAATTCAACTAATTATCTTGCCCTTGCTACTAACGCATACCTATTTCTGACCTCTATTTTTTTCTCAGACTAAGGTATTCAGCTAATTTCTTTGTAACTGAATATTAAATATCCCCTAATAGTTGTATTTAACATTAATATTTGTACTTCGGGTGAAAAATCCACACATTTCATCCACACATTTCTTGGGCCTCAGTCCTGTGGTCTTGATACAGCAATGGAGACATTTGAAACTAGCTGAAACAGCCTTAAAACATTCACAGCACGACAATCTTTCCCTCTCTTGCTGGATAACTACTGTGAAACACAAGGGTTCAGCACTCCTTCAGGACTGAATTCACATGGGATCTTTCAACAGGTACAAAAAATAGCATCTTGTTCTGTTCTCTCAACAGCACTGGGTCTGATAAAGTCAGGTGCTCAACAGCCCCTCTAAGCAGCTGAGTATCACTAAATACAAGCATCTAAAAAGTGCAACTCAGGAGAGAGAATTTTTTCTTTGGCTCCATTCATAGTCTCACCACTGAGAGTTTGGAGGCTGCTCTGCTTTTTTTGCAGGTATGTTGCCTGTTAAGGTGTGTAACTACTATGTTGTACAGACACTGTAGGTGCCTTAAAACTACAAAATGTTAAGTAACACTTACTCGACCCAGTACAAAACTACAGCCTTTAAAAAAATAAATGAAAAAACCACCCTGCAATAGTGCAGGAACATCTCATAAAATTATTTCTTTTTTCCCCTCTTATAATAGCTCATATCTGTACATTTTTACTGCAAAAGTTCTGAAAATCTTGCATAGTTCAGCAGGGACTAGATTTCCACTAATGGGGTTTGGACACATATTCCCTCCCTTTCATCAGCAATAAGGAAACTGAATGTTCTCTGTTAATCAGCTCAGCATAGTCATTATTTAACTTGCAGACATTGTATGGCAGCAAAGTTTAAATTTTCAACCTTGAGAAGACAGCAAGTTCTGCTAGCTGACCCTGCTGGAGGCAGAAGTCAAAAAAGACTCTGTGGACAAGCAGTGGAAGACAAACTTAATCTTCTAATGAAGAAAAAAATTCAATAAAACTGGCATACTGCTAGAGCTACAAATAAGGAAAACCCCTAGACTGCATCCTCAATTCTGGGTTGCACAACATTACTCAGCAGAGAGATAACAGGAAAGGTTGTAAAGCATCTTTAAATTCCTCCAGGTTAACAGACTTAAACCACACCACCAGCAGAGAAATAGCACATCACCTGCAACCCTTTATCTGGGATAAAGACCAATACACCCTCTAAAAGTTAAAAAACTTAAATTCATTAATATGCAAGGGGTCTGTTTCCTTTTATTGTAAAAGTAGAAGTGCTCTACTTCTACCCAAACCAAGCAGATGGGGCATACTACTTAGAAATACAAAGAAATCAACACAGGCTGAGGGAGGAAGCATTCCTAATCAAATGTCAATTTTTATACTTCTGCAAGAGAAGGAAGTAGCAGTGAGAGTAAGGTCTGGCTCCACTCAAAAACGACACTGCTGTTTAATCAGAACATTAATACCAACCAAAATAACAAAATGTAGCAAATATACAAAGAATTAAAAGCAGTTCTGTTTTTGTAAACCTTGTGCAACTGCCTGGATGTAAACATGTGAATGCTAACTCATTAGAAAAAAAAATAATCTTATATCTGAGAAATTGAGCAGACTAGGCAGTTGCTGGGAAATGAAGTTTACATGTAAAATCACTCTTGATTTGTACTTTAGATGTGTTTCTGCATTGTCAGCCACCACCAAATCCCACTTCAGCTAAATCTCCTTTGAGTAGCACACTATTATCTTCTTAAAAGTTAAAAGCCAAAAACCCCACACTTCTCTCCACAAAATTCCAAAGACAAGTCCCAAGCTATGGGCCAACGTGGAGGTGGCTGCAGCAGCCTCAAAAAAAATGCTGGAAGTGTGCCAGCAGTGACTCCAAACATCCTGTCACCTAAGAGCACAAGTCATATTTCAGTGTGTGGCAAAACCAGTTATTCAGGCTCTCAAGCAGAATAGTTTGTATATGAACACATTTTGAGAATATACATAATTTTTTACCTGTTGGTGAAGTTTAGTAGTAGCATAGGACCAGGAATTCTTCATTCAAACACATTTAAGCTATATTTTCCTTCTTTTTAATATTATCATTAGTACTCAGATTTTTATGGTCATGCAAGGTTAGACTGGTAATGTTACACTAGCCTCAGAGACACAGAAACATGAAAATTTTTGTTAGTGATAAAAGTATATTTGAAAATTATGAGAATGGCAACATGGAGCTAGATAAACAACCACATACCTTTGCAGAAGCCATGCTGATTCAGTCACATCCCAAAGCAGTGCCACGCTGTATGTCCCAATGGGATAAATCTTAGACTCTCAGCATAACTAAAATTCAGGAGCATTTTGCTGAGCAAAGGAGGGATTGTGCATTGGACTACAGGCAGCTTGACCAATGGCTTTTCAGGATCCATTTCATAGTTGTGAAAACAAATAAGAAAACCTCGTTTCTTCAAGGTCAGGCAGTATCAGAGCCTGAAATAGAGTTCCAGAGGTCTCTGCTAACCTACAGCCAGCACTCAGAAACTTTTCTTCATCTGTAATACTGGGCATGAGTCCTGAGAATTACTTCTGTCCCTCCTTCACAACAGCCGACACAACCTTCCTTTCACCCTATGCCTTTCCACAGAGGAAATTAGGAACATACTTATTACCAATGATTGGAAATAATTACCAGGTGAGATTACTTTCTACAAAGAACCTGATTTCTTTAGCATGTTCAAATACAGCCAGCACAAAGAGCTTGTCATTCAGTAATTCCTATTTTCCATCTGTAGTGCAAATCAATACAATATATAACAACACCCAAGTTACAGTTTGTTCGCCTTGAAGTGAATTCTCTCACCCTAATGCTAAAGCAGTCAAAACAATAAATGCTGCAAGTCAGCTTTTAAGAAAATGGGGCACCTCTCCTCACAAACAGGGTGCCATATGGATTCCCTTCATGAATATGGGATTTCCTTTCAAAGCCACAGAATGCTTTCAGCACTTAATGGCTAGTGCTACATGCTGCTCAGGTTCCTTTTGTGATTTGTACCCCAGGGATATGGAGCTCCATGCATTACCAGCTTTTTTCCTTATTTTTTCACTCCCTATTATCAATCTGTGTAAATAAGATGCACAGCATCCGCTGGTTAATAAACAAACTCTCACTTTGATTACACTTTCAGTTTCCAAGTGCAGAGCTGACAAACTACAAAGAATACATGTGTTTGGGGTTCCAGCACTGGCCTTGAAAGATTGTTCACAAATACATGATTCATATCCCATCCTGACCATTAACACTTTCCTTATGACTCATACATACAGTTAAACAATAAAACAAAGAGCTTATTGAAGTTTTCTTTAACATGCATGAAGAACTTATTATTAATATTTTTCAATTTAATTGCTTAACAATGTTGATCCTATTATTAGCTGCAAGGAGGGGATGTTTCCACTTCTATCTTGAAATAAATATGTGTTTTTCAATTTACTCTGACATATTTAGAATTTTCAGCAACAGTGCAGAAAATAAATAACAAAAACCCACGGAACACTCCCTGCAGCAAGCTAAATACCTTACCAATGCCCTGGCAATGTACCTTACCAATGTACCCATAGTATGTTGATTGAATTGATGGCAAGCAATTGCCCTGTATCTCTCATTCCATAGAACAACATACTGATCAACACACCATTTCCTCACATTGTTTTCCTCTCCAAAGTGAAGGATAAAAGAGAAAATATGGCCTTCCTCACACAATAGAATTTTCAGTCTTCTATCTGGTCCCTACATATTAGGATGTTCACAGTAATACAATTCCCGGATAAATTATAATGAGTGACTGGCATATCTGAAACCCATTAAGAGTTCAAGTTCAGCTAAAAAAAAAAACACAACCAAACTCGAGGTATTATTTTTAAAACTTTATCCTTCACAATTCAGTTTTCTTTTAAAATTTGCTAGATCATTGTAATTGGGGTCTATTAGCAGTTTCACGGGAAAAAAGAAAAAAAAAAGCTGCAGCTTCACATACAGGAACCTTGGAACTACTAAGCACAATTTATAAGAATAATCCTGTAATGTAGACATACATGCAAGTAAAATATGAGATTTTCAACTCAAATTTAAGCCTGCAGGACAGTTTCTTGTCTTAGGACATATACGTCTGCCTTGAGTCTGTATTTCATTGACTTCATGCAGCTTTTAAACCAGTTTTACAAATTTACTCCAATCTTTATGCAAACGATTTCTAAAGAATTACAGAAAGTTCCATTGCATACAAAGCTTTCCAGTTTTCTATGCCAAGATTTCCAAAGGATAAATTCTTATAAAATACTAGAGGATAAATTCAGGAAATACACTGATGACACAAGAACAAGTTGGACAGACTTTCTTCTTGTCATCAACCCAATAAGTGATGAGTAAGAAACCTCTGGGCTTCATCCTAACCCCACTGAAGTTACAAAATACTCAACTTATGGGCCTTAAATTCAGAGATCAGTTCTACCAACAGAATGCTTTCATTCTACCCACAAATACTGTGTAATTTCTAAACGCTTCTTGACAATTCATGTTCCTCACCAGTTGTGGAGCCGTGTTCTAGGACACATTGCCTTCAGGAGCTGACCTTGCAGAGGCAAAAAGAGTGATTTGCTGGTGTTGACAAAGCCTTTCTGCCGCGGCCGCTGCCCTCACATCTGTGAATGCGGTTTCAGCATGGCTGAGCAAGGACAGAGAAGAAGGGGGAGTTACTCACAAGCAGACACAAGTACCAGTCATTGCTCCCACATGGCTAATAATTCAATCCCAGAAAACTATGCTTTAGTTAAAATAACATTAAGATTTCAGCTGTGTCCCACAAGCAGGCAGCAACTAGCAAATACCGCCATGTCGGGATGAAGCACTATCCCCAGTCTCCCTCTCAGGTTTTCAAAGACAAAAAGGGAAACAAAACATTTCATGTGTTTGTTCTGGGCTCAAAACTGCTTCCAGCCATCCCTCTCAGTTTAGAGGGCCACATCCAGGCCTCACTTGTCCTTTCCCCTCCTCTATTTACCTCAGAAAGGTATCGGCAAAGTTCCCGCCTAAGCAACATGACAGGAGTGAGGTCCTTCTTGGGGGGAAACCTTGCCCAACCCTGACACCTGGGAGCACTTTGCCTTTGTGCCTCGTTAATTACTGCATTTTTATTAGAGAAATGTTGAAGAGCTTCACCTGAGCTGGGCTCTGTGGGAACAGGCACTCCGGCAGCATTCACATCATGTCGTTCACTCACACAGTGACCAGCCTGGATGCGGCCGCCATCTTACGTCGATGCCCTACACCTCTTCATCTTCTCCATCTGCGTGCCCACTCCAAGCCATGCCACCATGATTTCAAACAGCCCTCTGGTTAATGACAGGTTTCACTACTTCCTCTAGCAAAACAGAAGCTAGAAGCAGGTTTCACCACGCAGCTCTTATCTCAGCACCAGATGACTGAAAAAAAAACCTGAAGGGAAATCTGAGCAGGGGAAGCGTTTCTTCATGTTTTTGTGTGTTGCTTGTTGCTAGGAAAAATATTTCCTTAGTATCTCTACGGGCTCTGCAAGTCAGCATTGGAGGAGCTCTGCTGATTGCCAGAGAGTATAAAACAGCAAATGTCAGGAAAAAAATCGGAAGAAGAAGTAAAGCTTTAAGAATGTGCCCCATAATGGACATCCCTCCCCTCAATACCACCCCTCACACAGTCAGTAAACAGAAACACACACCTTCGTTCATTGCTGGAACAAATTTTAGGAGCTTCTTCCCAAGGTACTTTGTCCAAGATAATTTTTTTCTCCTGTCGGTTTTGGGTATTTTGGGGTTTTTTTCGTTTGAAAAGTTTGAAAGCAGTTATTCGTGTCAGGGCAGCACACAGCAGGGGAGAGCTGCTGCTTCCTGACTGACGAGCATCGGAGACTGCGCCCAAAACGAGCGAAGCAAAAAAGGCGGGAAGGGCCCCAGCATGGCGGAGCAGCCTCTCCCCAGAGGGAATGGCGCCCAGGTCTCCCACCTCGCCACCTTCATGCCACCTCTGGTACTTCTGGTCATAAACAGTAGTGGATGTCCCATGTGGGAAAGCTTGAAAAACTTCTGGTTTGGATACCCCCATGCAGTTCTAAGTATTTCAACCAAATATCGAGGCTCATATATCCACACAGGTGAGTGGTGACAGCACCATGGTGCTTTAAACCTGGAGGCCAAAGGATAACTCATTTCCTAGACCAGATTTCCTGTTGTTTTTTTGCACAGAACTGGGGTCAATGACAATGGTGAAGGGCTGGGGAGTGGTGAGTTTGAAGCTGGTTATAGATGAATTTTCTTCCTACCAGCCACCAAAAAATGATTCAGTCTACCTGCTTGAGCCCCCATTTAACAGTTCCCATCCTCTAAATTGTCCTGTAGCTGCTCCCATTGCTGTCTGCTGTTTAAGGTCTCATATGATGCTCTGATTTTTCAGTTTTTCATAGTAAAGTGGTCTTCCTTCATCTCTCTGCGTTGTTTTATAAACCATTCGTTGTTAAGTAAAACTCTTTCCCACAAAAAAAAAAAGAACAAGACTTTGAATACAAATCCCCTGCCCACATGTGCTGACACTTGTGCAGACATGTGCTTTCCAGTTTATTCTATTGTGCTTTACTTTTTTCTTTTTTTCTTTTATTTTTTTTTTAAATAAGAAAACCAAACTTCATTAGATGATCTCAGCTGAGTATCCTTGTATCCTTTAACAACAACAAAGCTTTACTTAATGTGATAAAAAAAAAAAAAAAAAAAAAAAAAGACGACTGTTATGGCTAATAGGCAGATATTAAAGTCAGGTGTGGTAGGATTTCTGCTATCTCAGTCACCTGTTTCAGAGTCAAACAGGTGGCTCCTGTTGCAGCAGATATTGGTGTCCACCAAGGATCAGTGGCCCCATTTGTAGTGGTACAATTCCAGCTTCAGTGGCCCCATTTGTAGTGGTACAATTCCAGCTCTGAGTCCTTGCCGATGTCCAGGGGAGGATAGGCAGCTATGAGGATTTTAAAATCTCAAAACTTCTGTTGATCTCGGCTTTAAATTCCCACAGGCAAACTAATCGCCACGCTTTTACCTGACCGAACCGGGTTTGCCCCAGAGCATCCCAGATAAAGGATGGAGGATTAACCCACGGCGCCATCTAGCTCCCATAAAGGGAATATTTTCGATTGCTCTTTCCCCGAATTGCTACGACTCTGACCTTCTCTAAAATTTCACACAGAAGATTATAACAACGAGGAACAATTAATTTCCTTTTCACTTCTTGAACTCCTACACTGCAAGAGAACTGGAGTGTAGCAAAACACGCAGCAGTTCCTCCTGTACCTTTTTCTGGTTAGATATTAGAAAGAAATTCTTGTGCTATGAGGGTAGTGAGACACTGGAACAGATTGCTCAGAGAAGCTGTGGGTGCTCCCTCCCTGGAAGTGTTCAAAGCCAGGCTGGATGCAGGTTGGAGCAACCTGGCCGAGTGGAAGGTGTCCCTGCCCATGCAGGGAGGTTGGAAATAGATGGTCTTTAAGGTCCTTTCCAACCCAAATCATTCTTTGACACTATGGTCTTTTTTTCCCCAGGAATGGCAAATGGAAAGGAATGGCCTGACCCAAGGGTGGGTATAAAACCATTTTAGGTACATAAGCTTCCCCTGTTTTTTCTTCCCCAAGTACCTCTCACTCTTTCTCCTCAGCCTGGGTTGCATCTTTGGGCTACCATTCTGCCAAGGGCAATGGCTGGCACTGGCCATGTCACAGGAATGTCCGAGGAAGTTGAAAGCAAAGACAAAAATCACAGCAACAGTTTTGATTTTCATGAGTTACAGGTAGCATATGGGCTATATTTTTTCCTAGTGATATATACCATGGCAAAGCCAAATCTTTCCCATCTAAAGTATTATAAATGACTGGCAGATTTCAGATACATGACAATTAAGACTCATTTTCACATAAGGAAACAAAATCCAAAGGCTGCCTATTTCTTCTGTCTGATTATCTTTCACTCACTAGGTTCTCAGGCTTTGAGCCTATCAGTTACATAAGAAGACCTTCAAGGCTTTTACTAAAAATGATAAGCCATGGGGATCTGCTTATAGACCCCAAGCAGAGAGAACACAGCCTGAAATCACATAAGGCAGGAAATTCTTGACAGCAGTGAGATGACAACTGTATAATCACAGGTAATGTGCAAGTAAAAGATTAAATTTAAAGCTCCAGCTCAAGCCTGCAGGACATTTGCCAACCTGCAAGTTAGGCTCCAGTGATGTATGGAATATATTTGCTCTGAGCCTATGCTCTGCTGTATGCCAGAAGCTTTTAAACCATCTTTACAAATATGTTCCCATCTTTTGCCAAGTGAATATACAGTCTTTTTCCCTCACGTTGGTATCTACAGTTGTTTTTACTAACTTTATGATTTCTGAGACTGTAATTACTCTTTAAAATTCTGAAATATTTTTTGTGATGTCAACTTATTCTAAAACAAATATCTTGCATATTTACTTTGCACATCTGCTTTACTAAAAGACCAATAAAATTGCTTAAAAATACTTCAGTGCTCAGTGGTATATTAGCTCTGCAGATTGGCAGATGATTCTGTTCTGTTACATTTCTCTGCCTTTAGTTGTTTCTCTGCTCTCCTCTGCTTCCACCCCATGTCCAGTGTGATTCCTCTCCTCACGTAGCTGCTGTGCTTTGCAGTGACTTTCAGAAGCCTGGCCTGTTCCCCCTTTTAATAGTATACATTATTCCTTTCCATTTTCCTAGGTCATTTTCCTTGTCTTTTTCTGCAACCAGTCTCCTGCAGACACAGGTTCTCCTAGCTGTGGTTATTCCTTCAGATTTCTGTTCCATACCCAAAATGCAGACCTCCTCAGTCTATGCACAGACCACATGGGGAGTGGGTGCTGTGGTCCAGCTCCTGTTGTCCAAGGGGAAATGTGGTATTTGATTCTGGTACCTTGATGACATGGCCAGGGCACGCAACCAGTTTCAATTTATGAGTCCCTCAATTAAAACAGCAAATTTAATGTTCTTTTGGTCTTCTTCCATGCCTTCACCTCATTATTCCACATCTTTTACATTACAAACAATTGGGTTGGGTGAAGCACAAACCCTTGTCTCTGGCTTTAAGTAACATTTGAAAAAACAGCTCAAGTCTGAAAGGACATGAAGCAAGACCAGGTATTTCTCAGTTGGAGGATGTCAGTTCCATGCAAAATCCTACATCCAAGAAGAATGGATAGGAAGGTCCTGCAAATACTTCTGTTTATCATATTAGTGCAGTCAAGTCCTGCTCTGGTGTTTGTCAACATTTAGGCTCGAGTGTTTGTGAAATACGAATAAAGAAGATTCCTCCTTTTCCAGGGGTCACAGCATTACACAAAGTAAAAAGTAAAATTTACAACAATGATTTTCACTAAAGAATTCAGGAAATGTTTGTGATGTATTTTCATTACGACCACTTGAAAGCAGGATTGCTGTGGAAAAAAAAACAACTCCGAGTGCACTGAACTTGCTGACTCAGTTGATCCAGAAGGAAAATCACAAGTCAGCAATTTCAAGTAAGAGCAGTACCAAGTGTACTGTATCTGCAGTACTGATGTAATGTGCATTGTGACATCAATTTCCCTTGAATACTGCTCTTAGGATTCTGATGAGCCACAGCTCATCAAGTGTGAAGCTTAGGATGTGCTGCAAGTTACCTAACAAGGTTTTGCCTTATAGCAACTTAGACTGTGTGGTGTTGGACTCACTCAGATCCTTAAGGAACAGGACTTTTAAAGGAAGCAATTTCCTCCAGCTTCCTCCTGACCCTAATCTATCACATATCAAATTTAAAACAAGCACAGATCTATCCAGTTCCCCTATTGCATCCAGAATTATCAACATTAAAGTATTTTCTATTCAAAACAGCTTATGCAAATAATCTTCTCTGGCCATATGCAAATGGTTGAATCACTTCTTGCTACTTAATATTTTTTTCAAACAATTTCCTGATTTTTGTGGGTACCTTGTAAGCAAAGTACTGAGATAAATGTGTCCAAATCTTCACTTTAAATTTTCCATGTGATGATGAGACAAGTCAGGCATCTAAACAGTAAGAGGACAAACACAAACTTAATATAAATAGAAAACATAAAAAAAGCAAAAGCTTCTCCCCTATTCTCTGGCTCGTATGCCTTTCTTCCTTAGTGGTTTCTACTCATTTTATCTCTTCATTTCATGGAAGTGTTGTATGATATGTGAATTGTCTCATCTATGGAAAAACAATAGAAGAAAAATGTGGGAACTGTGAAATATAAAGGATGAGATGAAATAAAGAAATTTCCTTGGCCTTTTTCACCCCCACCTCTGCTTTGTGCTTCTGAAGTTCACATGTGGCTTCTCCTCCTGATGAAAACTGTGAAAAAGGACTTTAGTCACCACTACCAAAATCCCAAGAGTTCAAGAATTATTTAATGCCTGCTTAATAATTTAATTTAATAATAATTTAATCATCTGATTAATTATTATATAATGTCTGGTCTTACTTTCTCCTGTTCTTTCCTCAGACAAATATTTCACTATACTGCCAGAAAACCTTGACATTACCCTGCTAAAGAATAAGGCAAGAAATAGAAACTGACTTAAACCAGAGTGCACCTGGAATATCACCAGGATTACAAAAAGGCTACAAAACATCAGAGTCCACTGATGCCCCTCTAGTCCATCTAGACTACTGCCTCTAACCTTTGTTTTCCAGGAAGATTGCCATGACCATGTCTCCAGCAGAACCCCATAACTTGGATAGTCACACAGAAAGTGAGCTTACATAATGGTGCTTGCTCTCTCTGACAAGTGTTTCTGGATACTAGACAAGAATATTTTGTACTTCTACTGACAGTCCAGAACAGTGCCAGAAGAGCCATGATTCTAACTGGCAAAACTGCTCCCTGAGTTGTAATATATCACTCAGGAGAACTGACAGAGCAAGGAGGGATGCAGCCCACAGTCAGACTTGGGATGGCTTTGGTGTCAGCAAAGGGAAAGGAAAATTCATCAGAAAAATAAGATTAAAATCATCAGCAGAATTACTCATCACTGAGGAGTACTCCAGCTATGATTTATCCACATTTATCCACTGTTCTTTATCTGGCTGAGCTTGTCATTCCCCCTCATTTTCACTGCAGAATATCTCACTGTGCAACTGCTTTTATGTAATAATACTATTGGTACTGATTCAGTTATTTTACTTCATAAGCTCCGGAATAACTGTCTTCAAACTTGTTTCTCTTAAAATACTGAAAGAAAAATTGAAATATCCCATGCTTCTAATTCCTTGCATGACTGTGACCTTGTCTGCAAGACTTGAAATACAAGGTAATTGAAGGTGGAAATTGCTCCAAGAGACAAATAAAGACTGAAACAAGAATACATTCATTCAAGTGACATTTAGGTCAGTACAATCTTTGGTTCCCTCAGAAGAAACAAATTTAAAGTCAAGAAAACAATAAACCTGAGTGGTAAAAGCTCCAAGCTAGCACTGTGAAAGGAGAGAGAAATCATTGCACTAGCATCTTGGTTTCTTCAAATTTCAAGTACAAAATGGAGGACAGAGAAGGTTGTAAAATTATTATTATTTATTTGTTTCTCACACAATGGGTACCTTAATCTGGTGTTGAAGGCTGGACCTTGAGCACATTTTTTACCTTTGCTTTTGTCCTTAGGTGGCCCAAGAGGAGTTACCTGCTGATACTGAGAGTTTACTTTTAATTTACCTAGATCAGAACCTCGGGTCTGGTCTGAAGCTCATTTTCATAGGCAAAAATCAGAAAGCTGTTAACTTTCACTTTGTTTTCTTTCTCTGGAGGCAGCTCACCCATCCTGATACGGAACCTGCATGAATAGAAGGCAAGTAATGAAAGAATTCCTGTGGTTTGAGTCAGTAAATAAAACTGAAAACCTTTCTGGTGATTGTGGTTTCTGTGCTTAACAATGTGCTGTCCATCCCTGCTATTACATCTGTTGGTTAATTCTTATATAAACTAAGCCCTGTTTCTCAAAGGTAGACATAAATACTTTCACTTAGTTAAATGGCTGTGAAGATGGTAGAACCCAGAACATCTTGGCATGTAACCAATCCATGTCATAATATGGCTATGGCTGATCTAGCCAGGGATTATATCTAGACTGTGGATTTCAGGCTGTCACACAACATTATTTCTGGCCATGCTTTTGTACAGTATGTCCGCCTGTAATTTTTTCCACTCTTACCTGGGTGGAAGCAACCAGAAACTTCTTTGAACAGGGATTGTTCCTGAGAGATCTCCCACTCAGAGAACAGAAGAAGGATGTGGGCATGAGAGTGTAACAGTGTTAAAATATTTGCTTGTCAGATTCCTGGAACTGTACCTATGTTGCTATGAGTTCATACCATTGCAAAATTTACTTGTATTCTTTTTACTGATTGTTTCTTAAGAATGACCAGACAATTTGATTTTCACTCCAGGTAGTTATTCCCAGATGCTTTAGATTTTATTAAAAATGGAAGTTAAACACACTAATATGTATTACTGCTTTAATTTTGCAGTGTCAGCATATGGTCAGCCAAACAAGACACCTTGAACCCAATCATAAAAGGTATGTAAAATTCAAACTTTGAAAAATTCTCTTACTGTAAGGAAAAACACTGTCTTTTCAAGTTTCTTTGTGTAAGACTGAAAATACAAGACCACCAAGTTGAATAAAATCTCCGCACAAGCTAATTTAGAAAAAATAGACAACAGAAAAATAGAATAAAATAGAAAATAGGCAATAGAAGAAATACCTCTGTGTCTAGAGGTAAAACTGGAAAGAGAAATAATAATAATGGATTTTTTATGAACATTTAGAGTCCAGGAGAGCTTCATCAGTCTATCAAACATCACAAAACTTTAGTGTTAACAGAAAAGATGATAGATTTTAATATTGATTTGCTTGTGGCATAATAGCAGCTGTTAATTCCCACAGCCTCGTTTTATCAGGGACAATGAAATTAAAGTTTGGCTCAAAGTAATTAAACCCCACCGTTCTCAATCTTGGCATTAGATTTAGCCTCCTTAATTAATCTTAAGCACTTAAAAAGCAATAGTCTGCTTGTAAAACTGCTGAGATTCTACATCTCTCTTTGACTTGGGCAGGATGGGCTACAGACTTTGAAGGTGAGTTTGATGAGGGTGCTTACTTGTTGATATAATTTTTAAAGTGTTTACAAAATTCCTGCTTGTTAATGTTTAAGTAACTAAACCAAAGTAAAGAGAAGAAATCCAGATTCCACTAAGAAAAGGCTTGTATTTCAGTACTGTAGGCACTAAATATCCTTACAATGAATTAATAGTTAATATGCTACAGATTATCATTCAATGAAAACTTTGTAAAGACAAACATTTTATTCTTTGGAAAGGATGTGATGAAAAATGAAACTACCTTTCCTAGCACAGAAAAGAAAAAAAAAACACCTACATCAAAAATGTTGAAAGCAAATTGAACAAAGGATGTACTATACTGAGGGACATCAAGCCATGTACATTCTGCAAAAAATGCTTAGATAATAGACAATTCTGACAATTGAGCCTTTGTTTTCAAAGCAAGAAAAATCAACTTGGATTTACATTTTTTAATGGGTTTGTTTGATCTAAGTGCAGGAGCAATGACAGTCACTCAGAATATGAGACCTTTAATTTTAGATGACATATTTTAGTCACAGGTAAGGTTTATAGCACAAAGTACAGCATAAATAATAAACTTAGAGTGCAAAATAATGGATCTGGAAAATACATATGTATATGCTTAACTCAAAGGATATGTGTAGCTTTGCTTAAACACTTTGCTAGGTTAGATCTTATATACAAGTTCCATGTTTCTACCACTTCTCAGAAGAGTAGAAAACAGGGAAGGTACAAAGCCTTTCTCAAAGATGATATTTCATAATTCATTTTCTCAGTAAAGCCATCATGACACTCCAGAAGGCTTTTACTCTGTCACAGAGGTTCTCGGGTGCTGCCATGTGTACTATCTCTATCCAGTTTTATGACTACACACCACACTGTCCTTACCTTTTGCAAAGGTGAATCCTTAAGTGACACTTCCACCTCTTTACTTCAAATAGAGCCCAAACACCAGAAGTGATTGCTTGCTTTAAGTCTGAAAACCTGGAAGAGGTTAAAACATACACAGCAGCAACCAGTAGTGCAAAATCTGAGACCTAAATTCAGGAAAACATTTAAACTAATGATAGCTTTAAGGATGTTAAGATTAAGCAGATTCAAAAGTGTTCTTGTGGAAGGCAATACCATAAGACATGCACTAACACAAATGTGGCTTCATGCAGAAGATAGAAATGACCCAGGCACCTCCACCTTGGCTGAAAGTTTTCATCTGCTCCATTGCTCACTTGAGAGATGATGGGTGCCTGAGGAGCTCAGCCATCATGTTCAGCTTTATGCTTACAAAGACTCCAGAGGTGTCAAACCCTCTGCAGAACAAAGCAGCAGCACTAGCCCTGCCCTTTTTCACTTGTATGTTCAAGAAGTGACTACACCTACATGAACACAGTGTGGCTTTGGCAGGAGTTTCAGTGCCTAGAAGAGTGAAGTCAGCTCTGCCCTCCAGAGATGCTCTCCACTTGTCAAAGGGGAAACTGGGCAGGCTGGGGAAGCTTGCAGGGTAATGATGCTGAGCTGGCTGGAGAATTTGTTTCCATAGGGCTGGTTTGATCACTTGTAGGAATTTCATCTTTGCAGAAAAGACAAAAAGTCCCAACCAACAAAAACAAACAAACAAAACAGGCAGCTATATGTGTTGTAGTCTGCACTTAACAGTTTTGGCAGTGTAGCAGCTTAGGTGATGGGATGTGGTTCTGGCAGGTGTAACTGCAATAAAACTCTTACATGCCTTGTGCTCTGAAAGCCTCTTGCTGTTACACTGCTATCTGGTCCAAGTACTTTTCCTTAAGCCATAATTTCATTTCCCAGTCCTGCTGGTTTATAGCGATGCTGGCAAGCATCAAAAAGTCAACATATTCTGGGGCAAAACACATTCTACTGTGAAAAAAATAAAATATCTAGAAATATTTTCAGGTGTCCTTACACAGATCTATACATTTTGGTCTTTTCCTGGGACTGAAGGAAAATGATCTACTTGTTCTCCTCTCCTCTTAGTCCAAGCCTTCTTCTGGAGGTTCTGCAGTTTACCAAAAGAAGCTGCAGAGGCAACAGGCTAACATTTGTTTACTGTGGATCTCCCTTTGAAGAGTGATTACAACAACATCATTCTGCATATCCGGAGGGTGGATTTTCTTATCTCCCTGAAGGAGAAGGAGAACAATCACATATTTGATAAATTCAAACAAAAGCGCACACAATTATAGGAAGTGAAATGTTTGCTACAAGAGGGCAGTTTATACAAAACCTATTTTTTATAACCTCACATATATATTTATTTTGTGACAGCTTTCAAGAGCAGTGCTCAGCAACTCTGCAGTATCTTCGTTTTGTGGTACCACATGAAATATTTTCCATTTGAAAATTGACACCAAAGGGGAAACAGTCTGGAAAACAGTCATTGCAATAACTTTGCTCAGCAGCTAATTTCACACCACCATCACCACCCCCAACCTCACACTCCAGGGGAACAGGGTGTAGGTATATCCATACAGGCTGCCTTTCCACCTGTAGGAACAGCATGAGAAGTGTGCAGGCAGGAGAGGCACTCACTTCCACATCAGCTCTGGCAGAGAACTGGCAGAAATCTCTTCTCTGCTCTCTGCTACCCCAGCACCCAGGAATAAAGGTTACAGGCAGCTTGCTGGGATGGGGAGGATGCACTCACCTGGCACAAAGGGTCAGGGTTGTGTGGCTGCAGGATTGGAGCAGGCACTGCTGAAAAATGGCACTCACACAGGGCATCGTCTTCCAAATGTTGAGGCTTTTACCAAAGCCATCCCACTCTAAAAGGAAATTCAAGGATGTAGATTGGCTTGGCATGTAAGAGAACTTTCGAGGTCCCTTCCAACCCCTAGGATTCTATGATTCTATGATTCTATGATTCTAAGTGTCATCTAGTTGACATTCAAGTAAAAGCAAAAGCAGTGGCATGGACATAAAAGAGATCACAGATATCCTACTATTTATGATGTGATTGTAAAGTGTAAAGTGTGCTGCAATCTTAAGGCAATATATGTTAATTGCCCTCAATAGATCTCTGATGTTATAAAAGTAATTGCTAAGGTCTTCTCTGTATTGCTGATAACTATACCACAGCTTGGTTTGTTTGTTTTAAATTGCATTTTTATAAGCAACAGGAACTCTCAACAGCATAATGCTACAGAAATATATTTTTTTTAAGGCTTAAAACATTGGAAGATATCCAATAGGCCCTTCACTCTGTTCATCAAAAAGAAGACAGCAATCTTGCTGGGGCAAAAGTCCACAAATGTACACATCAGATTTGACCCCGTGCTACCAGCAGCATGGAAAAATTTCCTCTAAGCCTCCAGGAGAGCAAGAACAGCCTCTAGTCTATCAAGAGCACTCTCAGCATATAAAATTCACCTCAACAAAATTTCCAAGGTATGGTTTGGTGATTGTAAGCAAGTTGCCAGCTGCAGAAGTGAGGTGCATCTAGGTGGCTACATACCTGTAGGAGTGAGGATAATTACTTAAAGGAGCCTATATTCCAGACAGGCAGAATTTATTCTAGGCCCCAGCTGTGCTTTCTTACATGACCCCCAGCATTAGTAAATTACCCCAAAGCATGGTCTGTTCCCCACGTCCTTAGGAGTAGGACAAAACTCCTCCCCTCCCTGCCAGGAGATCTAGAATCAAAAGATCTTTGTCATAGAACAAGCTACATAAATTCAAACGAAGCACAGAATAAATCTCTGCAATATTCTGCTGAAGTAAGATGAGTTTGTGGCAGCTCAGACAGTTCTGAGAATATTTAGGTGACCCAGTTTCAAACAAAGCAGTTTATAGGAATAAAGCAAATATTGCATAAATCCAGTTCTGTCAGACAGACAACTACACCCAAGAGGCAGGACTCCCCAAACCTTTCTGCACAGTCCTCCCACCCCAGCAGTTCAGCTAACCAGAAAAGGGCATTGCATTCTTCTCTGCACATGCAGTTAACTTCTATGAATTTAAGGAGGGCATGTTGCATTTAAACAATGAAGTCAGCCAATTAATCTCAAAGTTGGCTAATTCTTCTAGGACTGTAGCCTCAGCCCAGGCCTCTGTATAAATGAGGATGTTCATCATGAGCTCCTGAGACTCGAGTCAAGAACAGTCCTGCCAGAGAGTGATTCCACTGGTTTTAGTCATGTTAATTTTAGCTTACTCTGGCATGAGTGGAATACCCATCTCATAGACTATATAACCATCAACATGAATGGCAATCTCCTCATGGACTTTAGAATACTTGCTGGCCCATGGCCACAACCACAAAAAACAAGAGTTTAAGAGGTCATCACAGCTCCTCCTCTTCTGTTACTAAGTAAAGTAGGAAGGAAATTGCTCTTAACATTATATTTAGACAAGCTTCTTCACATTAATTAGCTTTCCTCTAATACTCACTACTTTAGTTCTTCTCATTATTCCTTTTTAGAACAGGATTGGCTGTAAGTAACTGCATTTTTAAGGGAATGAACCAATGTGAACACTTGGTGCTGGGCTTTTTCTGTTTGCTAATAGCTGAGCCATTCAGCATGGAACCTCAACACCCTCTGAATTCCTAAGAAAACTGTGACTCATCCCATCATTGCTCAGATGGCTGTACAGTTGGGCATTACTGCCACCTAGTTTCCAATTTTTATCATTTATCATTACCTACACACTTGCATTCCCCAAGGTAAAAAAGCACATATATAAAATCTGAACATTTTTGTTCTAGTCAGTTTATGGAGATCCTGTGATGTATAGAACAGTGCAAAACTGTGCAATGATAAACTCTTACTGAAAAAAATCTACATGATGCAATCTTGAAATACGTATTGAGCATACATAATTCTCAATCTCAAATCTAAAAAAAAAAAATCCAACTCAAATTTGCTGGGCAGGATCAAAACAAGTGCCAAGTTTGTGGCTTTGACAGCTGACACTGAATGTAATAACTTTTACTATGGACTTCTGTCACTGCAATTATAATGAGTAAAACTTTCCCACTTAATATGGATGTTGTACCAAAAATCTTGCAGAAAGGCTTTGCAAGACTTATCAGTGAGGTATGATGTATTTTTATTTTGAGATGTACAAAGAGAACCTCTATATTGCAATAGTCCTTTTTAGACCAAGATAAAAGCTTAACAATAAAACACAGGGAAATGTGAAGAACCACTACAATGACTTTTGAAACCCTGTATAAATTCCATTTTGTGGTCTGAGAAAGGAACTGTTAAGATTCTCCATTCTATTGACCTTTCTGGTTTTATGCTGGTTCTGTGGTTTCTGTCTCCAACTGAGAGTGCCTGTGGGAACTCTTGGAAGTTGGAGGTTAAATTCAGAAGCCAGCTGAACAACTTTTCACAAGATGAGAAATAATAAATGTATTGCCAGAAGCAGGTTCCAGTTTTGGAAAAATATAAATTAAAAAGGCCCATAACAGTTCTTATAACTGATACAGCTCTAGCTCAGTCACGCCAGAACAGAGTAACACATTTTATAATTTATCCAGCAGAATTCTACCAAACTAGAGGAGGAAAAAGCCCATTCCTTGCTGTAGCTGAATTTTCTCCATTCTTTTAAAAAATAGCACTGCAAAAATGAGGCCATTTCATTGTGTCTGTGTGCAGTAATCACACCCAAAAGCTGCTCAATAAATCACATAAAGGAGCCTGAATTCTCCTTCATGGAAGTGAGATTTGTGAGACCATTTTTTGTGGCAGCGAGTACTGATGTTATTAGACTTTATTTTAACCAAAAGAGCTGTAATGAATGGAAGCAAAACAAGATGTTTGTGTATTTCAGGCATGATGCAATCTGAAGAATCTCACATGCTGGATGGGCTGACAAGGCATGATTCTGAAACAGGCTTTTTAACACAAAACTGAGACATCTATATTAATGCAGGTTGAGAGGCCACAGATGTCTCCAAACACTCTCCCTTTTTTAAATTGTTATTGAGAGACAAAATTCTATTTGAGCTCAGATCCTAGGCCCCTGGGCTTGAAAACCATCTTGTGCACCCCCCACCGTGCTCAGGTTAAGTTCACTCACACAATTTTATGCAGCTACAGTATGGATCTCACTCAGTTTTTCTTTTTCCCCTAACAGGTTTGTTTCTGGTCATAAATTCTCAATCAGTGGGCGAGCCACATTGTACAATTTAGTAAATAGTGTAGTTAAAACATGTTTAAAGTCAAAAGAAAAAGGATCTGACAATGGAGCATTGTCCCCTTTTGCAGAACTGAAGTGTACCTTCTTTGATTCAGTAACCTTGCTGCACTTTGGTATGAAATTGCCCCTTTTTCCATCAAACTTGCATTTAAAGTGCCTCATTAGCATGTCTCACCGGATCAGTAACGATTCTGCTAACCCAACACTCATTTCAGTCAAGCCACCATGGTTTTTCTATCTGTTTAACATCTAAAACTCCTTGACAAAGTTCCTTTTAAAATTTACTCCTTTTGTTTCTCCTTGGGTTTTCTGCAAAGATCTTTAAACTTCGATGTACTCCGAGATGACTCCTGAACAAAAATCATGTCTAGCCCAGCTAGTAAATCTAGCCTCCATTCAATGGGATTAAATAAGTGCTTCACGGCTATTGTAGAAGCCTCTAAAAAGGATCTCACATCTTTAAGAGTTTCCTACAATAAATTAAACACATCTCACCCATTGTAAAAGAGAAAAAAAAAAATAGAGACTTGATCCAGCCCAGGGAACCCACAGTGATTCCATACTTCTAAGTACCAAAACACCCAGAGATGCAACAGAGCCTAAATTAATAGCAACAGGCAATGGAAGCAGAATTTTATTTCTTTAGGAATTCAGACTTGAATTTCACATCAGTAAAATATAGACAGCAAAATAAAGTATATACATAATTAATTAAAAATCTAATTATATGGGTTATTGAAACGGAATATGGCAGGATTTTAGGTTGAATTTACAGTACCTCAACCAAAAAGATTTTCTGTTTCTTTTCTTATATGCAAGATACCTCAGGCCCAATGTTCAGATTCATTGTAGCATCTGAGCCCTGCTTAAATATAGGCACATGAGTAACCCTCCTGAAATCACTGAGATTGGTGCCCTGCTTAAAGTTAAGCTCCTGCTTAAGCTCGTAGCCAACACACTCATTTAAACCTCCAGACCTTTCTGCTCATTTCTGAATTGAGAGAAAAATCTGAAGGTCTTTTAACCACAAAGGTGATTGAAAAAAATGGTGAAAAAATAAAAATAAAATTTAAAAATGTGAAGAGAGTTATTATAAAAGAGATTGACCATAAAATGCTGTACGCTCACAAAAGGCTACAAACCTTATCAGAATTAACACTCATTCCCTTCCCCAGTTTGTGTCACACATACCAAGTGTAACAACAGGCACACAGAAAGACCTGCACAAATACTTACTGATTGGCAGATGCATTTCAAGAGAAATAAGGGCTAGGTAGCAACTTCATTATTTCTAAAACCAGTAGAAAAACCTTATTATATTATTCAAGTCCTAATTTTCTTTAAATACTCAGCAGAAGCCTCAAAATACTTGACCTAAAACTAACAGAAAGGAGTATAGTATTTTAATAAAGGTACTGAGGTTTTTTTACTGACTGTATTTTCATTCTTTGGTTCTCATTGTTATTATCAATGACAGATTAATCCTATTCTTGCTGGTACTATTGTTATTATCATCAGATGTAATACAGGCTAGGAAATACCAAAATAGCCTTGTCTCTACAATAGCACACCCCCAGCAAGCCAGCCTGGATGTCACTGGCACAGGAGGAGATGTGCATGGGTCAGCAGCAGCTGCTGGAAGGCTGCTTCATCCCAAGAGGAGTTTTGGCAGGCACCCAGAAAAGGACCTGGGGGTCTGGAGTTCACTGCTGTTCAATGTCTAGGACCAAAAAGAGCAGCCATAAGACTACATTTTTGCATGCAGTCACTCACTCCCCAGGTCAGATCTGCCTAGAGAGGGAAGAAATGTAACCTAACAAGTTCAATTTTTTCCAGAACACCACAGGGCTAATTAACCATGGAATATTAGCTGGATACTCTGCATCCCAAGTGTAAATGCAGTGTAAGCAGTGGAAGAATAGAGAGCAATTTCCTCATTAGCAGTGATTAAAGAAGGCTGAAACAAAGTGCCTTGAAAGCCAAGAAAATGGGGAAGGAGGGAAGGAAATGCTTCTTGTATAAACCAGGCAGGAGAGAAGATTGCTATCTCTTCATTCCTTTTGCTTTAACCCACCATAGTTGACTAATATTATTATTCAAGCAACAGGGTAAACTTAATTTGCTCTGTGATTTTCCAGTGTACGTGGTATAATCCTCTTGTCCCTAAGATCTGCCAATGTTCCAGCAAAGCTGAAGGCAGAATCAGTCACATTCAGACACTTTTCCTGTCCCTCAAGCCAGGCAGAGTTTGCAGAGCTGGTGGTTATGGTACAACTCAGTGTCCTTTTCCCCTGCAGTCACTCTGTGAGCCTGGTCACCCAGGCATCCTCCTTGCAGGGATCCTCCTTCCACAGAGGTCAGCACTATAACTGGTATCTTTTCCCACAGGTTTACTGGAGTTTATTGGTATTTTCTGATAGTTCCTGATGATGGTCTTTTGCCATACAATAACTACCTCCTTGCAAGTTTCAAGGCTTGAAAAAAATTTCAAACCTAGAAAATGTTAACTGATTCACAATATATTCTTGCTATTTTTAAGCCAGTCTCATCCTTTCTGAAGGTCTAAGTCACAAGGCTTGAATGGCTGGTGCTTGCAATATTCAATCAAACATCAGCTGATGGTAAAACAAACTAATTCATCTCACAGATGGTGAGCCTTTTCCTTAAAAATATCTACAAGACAATATTTCTTTTGTATTAACTGAGAAATATTAAATTGTTGTAGTGTTATAAGCACTATAAGTGCCAGGAGCTACACCTTCTTTGGAACACAGTGGGCTGCTCCTCATCCCACTGCTTTTTCTTGGTTGCTGCATTCATCCCCTCCAACACAGACCTTGCATACCCTTCTGCACTTAACCCTGCTCACAAGGTCAGCTGTCAGAAGTCACATCCTCTCTACCTCACTCTGCAGGAAACAAAAAACTGTATTTTCTTTAGTATGGCAGGACACCAGAGTTTACCATCCTGACCTGAAGACACTGTTCCTTCTGGCAACCTCCTACTGCAATTACCAACAGAACAAAGTAATAGGAAATGGTTTGCCTTTTTTTTAATTCCACTGGGTATGTCAAGGACAAGCTTCCCTGCTCTTGCCTTTTTATAGCTGATAATTTATGTGGCCACAATTTCTACAAAAGAGAAGGAAATGCAAAGCTGGTTGCCAAAATACAGTAAGCATGAATTAAAAAAAAAAACAAATAAAAAAAGAGAGAGACAACAATAAGATGGAAAGGAACTTGAACCCTTGTAACAACAGAAGGCTGAACACAAGCCTTCCACTTGTCCACCTTCTCCTGCCATTAAGGGTCAAAACTCTGCACTACAGTAAATCAGTCAGTTCAGAGACCAACAACCACAAGTTAAAGCTGGAACAAGGGAGAAAATTATAAACCATGGCAGTTACTTTTGGTTCTAAACCTGAGAAAGCTGAATCAAATCATTAGCTTAATTTCTTCTGATTTTCTAAGTCTAATGTGATAATAATGGACTACAGCACCTTACTCCTCTCAGCCTTACTACACATGATCCTCAAGAGTCTTTAACACAGGTGTAACTTTGCCAAGGTCTCAGAGTGCAGACACCTCATTAATTTAATCAAACCTCTAAAACACATAAAAAACAATATGATAAATCAGGGCTACATTTTCTTTCTAGTTTTTCTTTTCTATTGGTCAAAAAAATGCACTGCTTTTTTCTTACTCCAGTCACTAAGCATTTCCACAACATTCAGAGCATTGTTGAGTAATAATTTTTATTGCAAGAAGATCTTTCTATTGCAGCTGTGTGTGCAAATGAAATGATCAGTCAAAGGAAATAATTGCTACAGAGTACTTCATCTCCATGTTTTCTGTATTATTATTTTTTATTCCACTTGCTAAATTGCTTCTTTAAAAATATGAAAAGTCCTCTAGGCAGGGAAAAAGGCTTTTCAGCAATTCTATAGAATATTTGTAATTGTGTAGGTGCTGTGAAAAAAAAATTACTATTGTATTTTCCTTATTTCAAGACCACTTTGGAAATCATACACTAGAAAGAACAGGAAATCCTGTTCCTGAAATGCAGATGTCACAGCAGTAGAATACAGATCCTATAAACACAGGACACTGAGCAACATATTAGGATAAAAGCAAAGATCAGAACAATCAAGTAAAATATACAGGAGGATTAATTAGCAAAAAGAATTCATTAATAAAACTGAAATTCAGAAGTGACACACCAAATCCTGAGGAAAGAGATAAGCACTTTTAATGGGAAACATGAAAGTAAAACATACAAAAATTAAAGTTCTCTTCCACTTTGAATTTCCCAATTAATTATTAAGTCAATTAATAAATGAGAAGGTCAATTATTTCTGTGCTGGAATAGTAATTTTGATCCATATTATGCTTCATGACACCCTAATACCACACCAGATCACTGCATTCAATAAAAAAATCTCAGTTATGTGTAGGTGTGGGTGAGAATTCTGTAGAAAGACGCCATTAAAACTACAGCCAAGCATAAAATAACATAAGTGCTATTTCACAGCCCCATATAAAACAAAATAAAAATGCTGCAGTCTAAACTGTCTGAAGAAGCAGGTTGACCAGGCAGCAGCATCTTCCAGTTTGGGGTCATGGATTTGAAGCAGCCTGTACCAGATTGCTAGTGACCAAATGTTGCCAACTGACAGACCTTCACTGATTTACTTGAAAAAAAAAAAGTTGAAAGCCTCCGTTTTCTTCCTAATGGACAGGTGTTCCCCTGACACAAAAAACCCAACCCATCCTTACATTTGGTTGCTAACTGGAATCCTTATGGGTAGCCTCAAAGGAAGACAATGGGTGGAAATGACCACAGAAAGTTAATGATTCTTTCAGCCCCACAGATGGTCACTCTAACTCTCAACTCCAGGAAATTGTCTAAAACTCTGTTATTCAATTAGAACCCAAAACCTAGAAAATCTCTCTATGAATAGTAAATTAGATATGATTCTGCCACAGGACAAAGCGCAGAAAAAAGGACAAAGACTTTTTGATTCTTACTTAGGCAGGAAGAAGGCATTTTATCATACCACAGGGCAGGGATTTAACAGCCACCATAGGGCTTTTGAATTTTGTATTCACCTTTTATACATTTTGCCAACAACCAAATCTTGTCCTATTGGCAATTGTTCAGAAAAATACAATAAAAATCATAAATAAGCTGGTTTGATAAGAGAGGCCTGAATAACTGTACATATTTTTTTAAAAAAACTACATGGAAAAAATATAAATGTATGAATAATTTGGAATTTTCTAAATCAATCCCTGTTGTAAACACATCTCTTAGCAATCAACGAGTAAAATCACTGAGGATAAATGACTTAACATAGTGAACCCAGATGAATAGCAATCATGTATCAGATGCTGACTCGAGAGTGATCTTTTAAAAGAGCTGATATCTCTTGCAGGGAAAGGACAAAGCATATTTTAAGACAAACTTTTAAAAAAAATGTGCATGATGAAATAGCCCAATCTCAGTTTCAAGAGAGACCAAACAGACCAAAATCTTATTTACAGAGATTTTGCAGTACTAGGTACTTCACTTTCATTGATTTTAGAGGGTTATAAATGACCAGTTCAATGGTTAGAGGTGTTTGGATACCTGAAGTATCCAAGTCCTACTATATTCAGTGGGAGCTAAGTACTTAACTTTATATTCAGATACATATATAAACATAATATATTTACATTTCAGATATGTCTGAAAAATGCTAGCAAATGCCCAACATGCATTTCTGAAATATTTCATAATATTGGTTCAGACTTGTACAGGCAGGAAATAAACCAGAAGACCAACCATTTTGAGGCCATTTCTAACATAATTTATTTTGTGAGACCAAGATACCTATAAAGAAGCAGTATTTACTGCTGTCAAATCAACCTCTTAAAAACAGAATCTTGGTGAACTCTAAAGAAAAAACTCAAAACAATTAGGTGTCCAAACACAGTAGAATTATTCCTATATGAAGGGGGTGAGCTGATTAAAAATCAAGTTTTGTTCAGCCATTTTTCAGAAGAAAAGATTAAACCCACTTCTCTTGGTGAACTGGAAAGATATCCCTACTCCTTAGATTTAAGCGATATTCCTCTGAGGTGCATTTCCATCTCTGTTGCTGAAGTCTACATCCTGAGACAGACAAATTAAACTCAATATGTTGGACACCCTTCTTATTTTCCATGGTGTCATTGTTTTTGTTCTGCACTTTAAGCCGCCTGACCTGAAATTACGAATTTATCATACTGCCCAGTTAAGAAAAAAGGGTGAGTGTACAATGGAAAATGTTGCTGAGGGTCTACTTTTGTTGCCAAGCTGTATCTAAAATCCCTTCTTGATCAAGGTCCAGCCCATTTTATTTTTATATTCTTCGTAACAAAAGAGAAACAACTTGGCAGAAGTCTGCAAACTATTGGTGGAAAGACAGAACAGCTACTGGGTACCAGAGTGTCTGGCAAGACACCCAAATATTCCCAGACAGAACCATCATGAGCACGTAAATAAAAATGTAACATACATAGAGCACTGCCACAGCCCGAGTGCTTTTCAAATCCCTCTCTGAAGCTGTGTCCATTTGTGCCCAGATCCACTGAGGACAAATGAGAAGCAAAGGACAATACTGGTTTTGCTGGATGAACCCAGAATTGCAAGTCCTTCAGTTTGAGGTGACAGTAAGCATCACAACCAGAAGGTGCAGGAGAATGTTCTGAGTCACAGGAACACAGAAAGTGTTAAAGCTCACTGGCTTCTCTATGAAAGTGGGAACCCAAAGGCAAAATTAAGAACATTTCCCTCTCTATTCCAGACTTTTCCAGAGACTGAATAAACACACAAAATGTCAAACAGTGATAAATGCCCCGAACCAACCTGTTAGACATTACTTACATCATCATAGGTTGAAGGTTTCCAGACATTAGTCCAAAAATGCAGCAGAATCTTTCCTTCCCAAATCCAGGTTTGCTGCCCAGAGCTTTGGTTGATGTTACAGAACAGCACACGTTGCTCCCCAGAACTATCAGAGCTCTGATGTAGATCCCTGTCAACATTCACTTGATTTTGAGACACAAACTGGTAAAACAAGGATAGTTTGTCACTAGAGGAGAGGAAAAAAACCCCAACAAACAAAAAACCCGAACACAGCAAACAAAAGAAACCGAAAAGAAAACCAAACAAAAATCAAATCCAAAACCTCTTAAAATAACAAAACCAAAACCAACCAATCAAAAACCAAACAAAAAACCCCAACAATTAAGAAAAAATGTGGCAATAGTATCCAACTAAGATCTCTGAAGTTCAAGTGTTCTTAACAGCAAACTTTGTTCCTGACAGATTCAAGAGGCCACAGGCCAGTTTAGAGAGTCAGTAATTTTTTTTTTTTTTTTGGAGCCTGAGAAAGCTGGACAAAAGCAAGGAAGTTCATCAGAGTGTGAAAGGTGTGGAGAAGTGTTCAAAATCACATTTAAACCTTGTTCAGCACATTTGGTTTGATAGGTCAGCTGTACTAAGAGAGAATTTGGCATATTGAATAAATATTATGACAGACTGTACCTGTTCCTACTTTGATATGAGTGGCAAATCTGATTTGTATTTTACTCTATTGTGTGCCAATATTTCAAAGGAATAAATATCTGACAGATATTTTTATTCATACAGAATGAAAAATCTAAAATACAGAATGAGAACTTAAGTTCTCATGAGTCTTAAATGAACCCCGTGAATGAAAACCAAACATGAAGTGACCTGCATTAAATAGATAATGCCCAAAGTTAGAAAATTAATTACAGGTCACAAGAAGCCCAGCTTCACCCAACAGAAAGGGATCACAGCCAGAGAAGGAAATATTCAATTTCTGTTGGCTTAAATTATTAATTCAAATAAATATAAATATTTTAAGGCTCAGACAATTTGTCTATTTTTGGTCTAGAAATGAGTAATTGTCTTGTTTGTGGCAAATCTCAGTAGGAAATTTATGAGGGGCAAGGGCCACTTTGGAAACACATCATCTAATGTGAGTACCCAGGACTGTGTTTGAGCTATTTTTCTGCTTGCAAAGAGCAACTTAAAATTATTAACCTTTTCCAACTGAAAAAGAAATGAAAATAATTCAGGTATGTAAACTTACACCCAACTTCCTATCTAATCCTAGAGAGCCATCAGATTACTTCATATCTTCCCCTTTCTCAGTCACAACCTAATAATTATCTCACAAATAAGGACTCACAAATCATACATACAAAACATACTCTGACAGCTTCAAAATAGGCAGAAACCAAGAGATAATTTTTCATCTTGGTTCTCCTCAAATTCCTGGTATTATCCTGAGTCAAAGAAACACTTTATTCTAAGCTTGATATCACATATATTGTTATGTGCTGTAGGTACCATGTGGATACAAAGGTTCATGAGCAATTTATTCTACAGTAAGAAAATTAAGGAGATTCAATTACCTGCACTGTCTGAGTGGGAAGATCAGCCTTTCCATGATACAAGTTCACATCAGTAACTTCACACTGCATATTAACCAAAGAGTTTCCAGAGACATGAAATTCATGGAGCTTTCCAAGGATTTTGGAGGTGGAAAAAATAAAAAAATATGTTCCACTTTGGAGTATATTCTGTCTGTGTCTGCAGCAGCCAATACTTTTTATACATTTTCATCTAGATCAAAGCGTTTGTCTCCAACAAGCCTGACCAGGGACATCAAGATGTTTCAAATTACTCCAAAAGAAGAGGTGTCTGGTCATTTTCCATGGGTATTTGAAGACAATAAACTATCATTTCATACAAAACCAGCCTTAACAAAGGCTAAGCCATGACCATACAGCAAAGCAGAAAAATCAGCTAAAAAAATAAGCCTTGCTTCAACCAAGGCATCTCCTCTGGCTTTCAGTATTACCCACAAGGTCAGCTTCAGTAAGTTGCACAGTAGATGTACAACAGCCAGAATTTTGCAAGACCTTTCTGGAAAGTACAGTAGTGCACCTGGGAGATTCGTGTGTCAGACGTTCCCTGTTTGCACTGTCTGTGATCTTGTTAGTTTTGATTCATGAATCACAGGCTTTGTAGTAAATCCAGCTGTTGGAAGCATAATGAAATATATATGTTAAATCTATTCTATGTGTTAAAACAGTTCTCCAAAAAGGTTATGGCAGCCCAGAAAAATGGACTGGCAGGAATTTGCCAACTGTATATTTTACTAAACCTCAGGGCTTTGTATAAAGGTGTGATGTATCAGAAGGCTCACCAATGTCAACACTTCTGCAGTCAGGATGATATTCCCCTCTGCACTCTGTCCTCATTAGATACAGTTCCAACAGCCTGATAACAAGCATACCCTGGATTTACCAAATGTATTAAGTCTTTATCTGGAATGCTTGGCAGGGATCAGAGCACGATCCATGTTACTATTATTATTATGAATTACCCAAGGGTGCTAGGCAAATAAGATTTGCAATAAATTCCCAATTCTCTTGAAGACCAGAATTGTTTCCACTGGTTTTGACCAAGCTGTGATTTCACTCCTGATCCCTGGCTTTTAATTAAAAAAATAAATAAATCCAAAAAAACAATAGACAGCACAATGCTAGGAGGTTGAGAAGAGATAATAACAAATCCAGAGACAGAACAACGTGCTTATGCAAACTTCTTATGAAACATTACCAGGCTTTTTCAAAGTGAATCAAATAATGACCCAAAATAGAAGGAGTGGAATAAAGTGTCAGTGACTGCATTATCCCACTTCATAAAAGGGAGCACAAAGATTCACAGAGGTCTGCATCAATGTCTTGGTTTTATGAAAACCAGATTACTTTGCAGATGAAGAAGAAAGTTAAGAAGGATATTCAGAAGCTGAATGCTTGAGAAGGAATTTAAGAAGAGATAGGTAAGAATTCCCTTCAGACAGTGAATTTTGAAAATACAAACTTAACTAACTACTGCCCAAGGTCAGTTAGTAGGGCCTTTCATCATGAGAGGGTTCAGATTCTGAACCTTGTAGTTGAATTCTTACTCCCAGCCCCACATTCAAAAGAGTAGATATCAAAAGACCAGGAACTCTCTAGATTGTTATGCTCATCTACCTGCCCTGGTTGCACCTTGGTGTAGAACGGAGGAACCAGAGTTCTGCTCATCACTGATAATTTTTTTTTTTTTTTCCAAAGCAGACAAGGAGAGGGAAGAACTCAAAGAGTCTTGGTCAGTATCACCAAACTCCAACACAGAACTGCTCATCAAGGTCTGAATTTCCCTATTGTGGTTGCGCCAAGATTTATTAAAGCCCAGCATGTGTTCACTTATTTCTATCCAAAAAGAACTGAAAAGGCACTTTGCATCTGCCCTCAGGAAAAAAGAAAAAGTTTGCTTATTTGGCAAACTTTGTTTAAAAATCTGTTTTCTTCCAAGGTTTGTCTCTTTAGTTCTTTTTGTTCGTTTGCTTGGGGTTTGGGGGGCTTTTTTAGTTTTGTACACGGGTGTGTAGCTTTCTTCCCCTCCTGTACCTCTCCCTCCATCTGTTGACCTCACTTCAGCACATAGTTTCCCATTTACTTTGCCAAAAATGTATAAAACTTGGGGCGTCTGCTCCAATTTCTTTGTGACTTGTAACTGTATCATTAAACTAACATTTGCTCTGTTGTAAAGAAATCTCTCTACCCGTAATGAGGCTCTTCTGTTCCACTCGCTCTTGCGCAGTTGTGAGTGTGAAGTAATTCTCCCACATGGAAATGATAGGGAATGGTCTTTATTATAAACAAGCTGTGTGAAAAGCCAGAAACCTCAGTACTGAGTTTCTCACACTACCTACTACTATCCTTTCTGCAGAAAAGATGTTTTCCTCTGCAAAATAATATTGTCCTTATCTCGCATTTCCAATGGAGCCCCTTTCTCTTCCCCTGTCACCTCTGGATTCTGCTCTCCTGTGGACAAGCATATTCTATATCCTCTCAGAGGACCTGGAAAAAAGGACATTCCTCAAAAATTCAGTTTTCCAGTCATGGATGTGGACCACACAGCAGCTCGTTAGTCCCTTCCTTTCCACCGTTAAGTCTGGGGCCTCTAACACAACTCTATTGAGTCTCAAGAGTTGGATTAATACCCTGGAAAATAAAGATTTTATCAGCTAGATCCTCCTGCATCAGAAGCACTTATACAGGTTGACAATAATCATACTTACATCTGAAGCAACACTTCATGATTAGTTGTGGAAGTACAAAAAAGAAAACAAGATCAAAATAAGGAAATGTCACTAGTGTCAGAATCAGAAATAGATCTTCCTTATTAAAGTGATTCTTTGCTAAGTATGGAATATACAGCTAGACCTTGAGGATATGGTGGTTTTTACCACTGCAACCAACTCCCTGTTATTGTTGCCCAACTAGAGATCATGCAGTATTTCAGGGAATATTCTTTGAAATCAGATCTAGTTATTTTTGTTGTTTTATATCTGCCTCAGTTAACATACCTCCTCCAGGAAGGCTTGTTTACATTCCATGCAGTTTGACATAAAAATGACATTATTTTACCTTTTGAAAGGGATGAGGACAGCAATACTTCCTCTTCTGCTCTGTGATTCCTTCTCATTACAACATAATTTCTTATTCACATTTTTGTTTATATGCATGCTGCAAGATGTTATTAATGTCCTGCAATAAAGCTACAAAAAGGTGTTCCCTTCCATCATACAAAGCAGAAACTCAGAAGATGTGGTGCCGTGGTCCTGGGGAAAGTGGGGATCCTACAAGCAGGTGTCTTAGGAGATAATCTCCAACCATGATCCCTCCCAGCTCCAGGCACTCCAAGGGCAATCCTCTAAGTGTCCAGAAGATAAGAGAGAGATTGTCATGCCAGGAGTTTTCTTCTGGACTCTGAAAAGGTTCAAGTAGTCATCTTTGCCACTGTAAAATTAACAACAATTCAACAACACCTCAAAATTACTGAGCAAACAGGAATGAGATGGATTCACTTTGCTCAATACTCAGTTGGTGACAAGGTATCTCCAGGTGTCTCTTGTGCCCTCCCTACAAGTAGAGACTACTTAGGAAAAATGGGTAGGAGTTGTTTTATCACTTGACACACAGAGAATGAATTTTCTAAAAAAAAAAAAAAAGGGTATATTATCAAACCACATGAACATCCCTCTAAAGTCCTCACAAACACATAAAAAAAGAGAAAAGCACAATAGGGTAATTTCTAAACAAAGGGTTGTACGTTTTCCCATTTTAAACTGTTTATAAAAACTAAAATCCAGTCAAATTTTACTGTGAGTGAGAAAACAAGGGCTTTCATCTGTGTTTCTTCCTTCGAGCATGTCTTTCACCATCTAAGAAAATCCCAAACAATAACAAGAAACTAAAAAGCCTAAACTTTTGGCTAAGTTTCCAGCTGCTAATTTTGTCTGTCATGAGCTGCTATTGTCAGTGTGAGGGAGGGATTGTTCCCGACTTTAAAAAAAAAAAGAAAAGTAGAAGATGCAAAATATACTCAAAGTAACATCTGTGTTTTCTGATTTTATTAAAGCATTTTGTCTTTGTTATACAGAAATAACAAAACACTGAGCCCTTCCCATCAGTATTCATGACGTCTGCCTTTTCATACAAAACCCTCTGAAAGAAAATTCCCCCTGGAAAAAAAAAAATACTTTCCTTATAAAAAAACAGATTGTGAGACAGATGATTGCATTGTTTAATCAAATTTCCATCTGAAAACTCTTTTCCTAGTTTTAGATTTAGCTCACCCAGTAAGGCACAGGCACTAGGAAGCACGTGGAAGTATAAAGTAGCAGCTCCTCCATTTTATTATCTCCCTTGAGCTTTGCAATTGGCAAATGAAAAAGAAAGTGGGGAACAAAAGTAGTGGACATAAATTAAGCCCTGCTTTTTAAAGTTCAAACTGAATTTTCTTTATTTTTCTACAGCTGTCAGATAAGCAGGGGAAAACCACTAATGCATGTTTAATATATAAAAACTCATAATGTTCAGTAGTACGACCTCCATTGGAGACATTAGTTCAGGCCAGTGAACTTGGAGCAAGCCAAGTGTGGAAATGTGGAATTGGGCCAGTGACCCCCACCAGTGCCTGTCATATCTGCTGAAAGCAAACTTGTCAAATATAGAAGGGGCAGAAGGAGGACAAGAGTATCCTTAAACCAGGGAGCAGCAACAAAGCAAAGATGCCCATCATCTATTCACAGTTGTCTGTTCTGTAATGGCTCTGGCAGTCTCAGGAACAAAAAGTCTGGTTAGAGCCTCAACCTTTCAACCTTGGCCAGTCTGGGGGCCTTTCATTTCACAGACTCCCCAAAGCTGATGAGTGATCATAAAGCTATGATATGGTCCTTGCTCTTATCATCTCTTCAAATGTAGTCAGTACCAAGCAAAAGAAGAACAGAGTATTCCCAGGACTGCTGGCTTGACAAAATAAAAGAGCCACTGTTCTTCCCCTTCAGCTACAAAAACAATCTCTAAAAATAGTTATTTGTTGTATAAGTAGCAATTCCTTAGGATTTATTTTGAATATATATAAAAATCAAATCATTTAAAATATCTGCCTTTCTTCCTACCACTGGTTTTAGTTTACTCACTGTATACTTCTCCTCGAGCTCTGGCTCTGGCTTGCTTTCTTTCAGCTCCTTCAGTTTCATTTATTCACTTTCATTCCTCAGCAAAACAAGTTGCAACTGCAGGGGAAAGTCCAGCCTGAGCATGTGATTTCAGAGACAGAGAACCAGTTAAACCCCTGTCATCATCAGCAGAAGACAGAGAAGCTACACTGACATTGTAAAAAAAACCCAAGAAATTTGCAGGACACAGATTAAGCTCTCACATCAGGAAGCTTTACTGACCTCATTAATGATTTACATTGCTGCTATGGAGAGGAAAAAGTGATACTCCATAGTGCCTGAATGTGTTTGGTATGGAAGAGTGAGGGTACATTTTAATGTCTCAGAGCTGACACCATGGCTCTGGGTGCCACAGGTGCTTAAACCCCCATGACAAATCCTGAATTACCAAGCCCTGGACTCCACTGGATGCCCTGCATCTCACAGAGAGCCTTTCCCCTGCAGAAATCAGCAGCTTCTGGCTGGCTGGCAGTGCTCTGCTTCTGCTAGGTATAGAGTTTTCAAGCCTGCAAAGCTCAGAGTTCCCCCACTTTTTTCCTGGAAATCAGGTGCTTCTATCCTTGAATGATACCATCTTGTCTCTTTGTTAGAAAAATCTTGGAAAGCACAAAATTATTATAGCTAGTCCACAGCCACATATTCATGGATATGAAAACACATTTCTACAGTATTTGCAAACACAAACTTGAACAAAATACATCCTATGAGGAGTATAATTCCTAGCTTCAGTCACAGAGGTTGGTAATTGAAGAATAATCTACATTTTTATGAGAATTCTGGGAATGTAATTAACACAAAATTAAGCTTTTAAGTGTAACCCCTTAAAGTAAACTCTGTGTTCATATTACTACCTCTTTATTGTTTCCTACTTCAAAATAAGAAGGAGTAATTATTGATTACTGTTAAAATACTCACAGCTTCACGAGCCCTGGGGGTGACTCCAATGCACTCAGACTGATGAGGACCTTTATCTGCCACCATTATCTCTCAGATTCATGACCTTGTTGCAGACTCTGAAAAAAACCCAGAAGATAACCAGATTCCAAAGATGTGCTTTCAGGCCAGTCTGGTAATGTTATTATGAAGCTTAGTTTGTTATTTCTCATTGTCATTATTACATTATTTCTTATGAAGTTTACAGGTAGTACTGAGAACATTTAGAGGGTCCTAAGAAGGAAGACAGTTGGCTGGAGAAGGGGACCATGGCAAGTTGAGATGGAGAAGGGCCCAAGCCAGATTTGGTAACTACCTACCACCATTTGATAACACACATACCCTACAATTTATGTTATGACCAGAATCTCTGCAGCTTGACTGCTCTATGCCCTTCATTTAAAACTTCAGGTCATGCTCAAGGACTTGTGGTTGTTTCAGAGTACAACAGGTGAGAGTATTAATAATATGTATAGTTTACTTTTTTAAATGTAGGAAGCTCCAAACAAACTTATGGAAAACTTCAAATACAGAAGCATTGAAAAGATGGCAAGATCAATTGCTCAGAATTCAGAAAGCTTGAAAAGGCAGAATTAAGGTTGGCCACAGAACCTTAACTGAACCCTCTGTATGAATACATGAAAAAGTCACTTATCCTCTTGGTGAGCCTCTAGCCCTCTCATTTATTACTCACCTTCCAGCTGACCAGGCTGCACTCTTGAGTCTTCAGTGCTCAGTTCAAGCTCATTCCTGAGTGGGTCTGTCTTGTCAATGAAAAGAAGCAGAGGTTCTGTAGAAAACTCCTGCCTGATCATGCCATGAGAAACTGCATCATATTCCAGCTACACAAGTGGTGCCAGTTCGTGGTCAACACACAACCAAGCTGAAGCCTGGTGGGTCTTAAAGCCTGAAAGCTTGAGTTTGGCATTTTATTGTTCAGGCTGTTTTGTGCATGTTCCACAGCCCTGTCAAGCTGTAAGAGGCATCCCTTTGGAGGGAGAGGATGCTTTGACCACACAAGCTCCTGTCACACAGCTGGGGTAGTGTGGAGTACTTGGCTCCATTTCACAAGCAATATGTGTGTGTGCCCTCCTTTTCCTTTGTGTTTTTGGCTCTGCCATCCGAAGGGTCAGAGTGCATTACAGACCCTAATGAAAACCTCTCCACATCTGGGTAGTAATCTCTCCCCTTTTACTGCATGTAATACGGATTTTTTAAAAAAACCCAGAGGTTTATTCCATTTAAAGGGCACAATGTGAGACTCCAGAGGTGGAACCCCCTTTTCCTGGAAGTACTACAGATGGAACATCTTAGAAGATTTAGTGATATTCTTTTTGCACATCACGTTTCCCCCCACACCCTACTCCTCCTAAGATTTGTTTTCAGTTTACTTTTCTGCTAGTAATTTTAGGGGGGGATGAGGTGGGAAGTGCTTGTGGAGTGTTTGTCTAGGTTTGCTGCATACTTGAGTCATTTCCCATTACGATGATATTAAACATTCCTGTGAACCCCAATGCCTTTTCTTATTATGTTCCTATAGCTCATTGACTCCAGGTTTTAATCTGGAAATTACTTCCTTTCTGTGCTACCTGTTTATCCTAACTGGAGATCTCACCAGTTTTCAAGGTGACCCAATAGGCAAGCATTTAAAATACAGGGCAGAATTAAGTAAATGTTCAAGGATTCAACAAACATTAAATTTGAAAGGCTTTTCACAGTGGTGGTTTCTGAGGGCTCATCTCTCACAAGGGCTGTAATACTTAAGTAGTCAAGAATTACATAGTTCTTTTTTCCTGCAAGGTCATCTTTCTTGACTGTTTTTAAGGTTTGGTTCTACATCAGATGCAATGCATTATTTTTTTTTTTAATAAGACATTTATAAGTCGGTTTCAGTGTCAAATTTTCATTGCTTGTAAAGTCTTCTGTCTCTTATTTTATGTTATAAATTGGCAAACATTAGATAATCAAACTTGCCTAATTAGAGCAATAATATTTACCTGCAGTGCTAATGGTTTTCTAGGATCTGAGTACCTCCACATATTACGACCAAGTCTTCACCCTATCTCTTGATGTATCAGCACCATTCAATGGCATTTCTAATGGAAAAAACCTTACAACTCATGAGAAATTTTATACATTGTCTGCCACTTTTGGATGTACAACCACTGCCTGGATGAGATCTGCCTACCTCAGGCCGGTTAAGCAGCTCTGAAAACACTTGAGATCTCTTTTATGTCAGCAGTTTAAATCCTAACAATGTAATTTTTCTTCCTGAGCACCATTTCCCCATTTTGTGTCTCTCTGCTTCTCCCCTGTACCACAAACATGTATCTCATTAGACTACATAACATCCATGTTTAATTATCCTTAGCAGACTAAAATTTGCCAGTTTCCATATGGCTGATCTGTTCAATCTGCCAGGTTTTTCATGATTTATTCAGAAAAAAAAAAAATGGCAATTTACAAAAACAAATTCTTTGTTTCCCCACAGAAAGACCAGTTTCTATTCTCTGAGCCAAAAAACTAGAGCTAAACAATATGTACAACAGAAGCAGATGCAGCTATTATAGTGTGGCCTGGTGCTTTGAGAAAAAGGACAGCATGAGTAAAATTAATGCATTAATACATTTACTTCAGTGTGTTTAACCATTTCTACTTAACATCACTCATGCGATCCTTCTGAGTGTAAAAAAATTTAAACTTCTTCACCCTCGTTTGCTGGTCTGCAACCCCACCACTAGAATCAGCATTGTCATGAGTATAAAAAGGAAAACACTGGGAGCAAATTTCTGAATACAGTCAGTGGGAACTTTCATTGGAAGCAGCAATCTCTGTTGTCAAATTCAGCATGAGACCAATGGATCTATTTTGTATCAATACACTTTAATTGGTTTTCTGGATGACATCTCTACAGAATAATGCCAGGATCAGTAGTGAGTACCAGGGCTGTATTAGCAGAGTAAACATTAAGTTATTGTGTCCCTTTCAGAGAGCACAAAAGTTACTCTAGCTTGAAGCCATATGGCCTGGAAGCATGTTGACATATCTCAGCAATAAAGGGTTATGTTACAGAAGGGACCACGTCGAGGAGATCAGAAAAGCTGGATCAGCTACTTGACCAGTGTCACATCACTGAACCCGACGTCAAGAGCTTCAACAAAATGACATGAACTCATCTGTGACCACTGTCTAGGAGCAGAGACCTCTAACAATGGCAGCACCTGCCAGATCTCCCTTCTCCTCCCCAATAAAGTCACTAACAGCCCCCTCACTGTTCTGTCATGTGCCTGGCACAAGGCCCCTATTGTTACCAGCCACTCTCACTCCAATAATTTCTCCTCTAAATGACACTGCACCACCACAGGTCATTTCAAGGGGACTGAAAAGAAAGATTTTGCATCTGTTTTGAGTTGTAGGCACCAAGGGGGAGGGGGCTCAAAACCCCTTGATAGCTGGCAAATGGTAATAGCAAAATGTCTCTATTGTTTGTGTCTGAACAAACAACCATACTACATGAGAGTTTTTATTGTCCTCAAGGCAATCTGCCACGAATGCTCCCCTTTGCCCATGCTCTACAAAGAGAGAGAGGGGGGGGGAAAAAAAAAAAAAAAAGATAACCACAATAGTCACAGTTAGGAAACCTTAGTGAGAGTTTAATGACCAGCTCCCAACTAATGGATGGTGAGTAACATATGGCAGAGTTTGGCCTCTTCACATATTGATTAAAAATAATTTAAAATTTAAAGCCAAGTTTATTTGACAAGGTTCCAGCTACTCAGCAGCCACTTAACAATCTGAATAAATCTGAAGGGGAAAAGCTTAAATTCTAACCCAAGGCAAAGCAGAACAAATTCATTGTCACATTACATAATTGAATCTATTACACTGACCCAAGATTAACAGCCAACACTTCACAATTTTCTCCCTCTACCTAAAATATTTGCTGATGTAAACAGCAAAGCAACTCTGCAATATTTAGTAACTTTTTAAGAGTGCCTTTATTAGACCCTTGTTATTAAACAGAAACATCAATGGCCATAAACTACACCTGTTAGTCACATTTTAACCACATAATACTATTTAATGCAACAGAATGATTCTATTCTTGGGTCCATGAGGCACAATTCAAGTTAAATGATCATATTTTTATACACATCTTTGTGTCCTTTCCTAGTGTAATGAATGGCAGAGGCTGGAACGCTTGAGATAATCGTTCCTACTGAATGGATTTAAATACAGTCTAACTGGATTACATTTTATTTGCTTTCAAAACCATCTACACACACTATAAAACAGATCAGATAACAGTGTAGAAATTACAAAACCTATCTCTACCAGGAATCAGTTGGGCAGCTAAGAAGATTCTAAGCCAATGCAAGGAACAAAACCATGGTGATTTTTAGATAGTGATTATTTGAAAAAGCAAAAGGGAAGTGTCCCATAGAGACCAGATATACACACAGTAAGCATCTGGATAAAGATTCTGGATACTTGGCAACTGAGAGAAATTGGTGGCTACAGCACTAAAGCGGCAGCAGAGGGCTGTAATCTGCTCCTCATTCAGGTGCTGAACTGCTGAGTTACCTAAGCCATGACACTTCACCTCCAGCTTCTTCTTCTTTTTGCAGTGGCTGGTGCAAAATCTTTGCCCAGGCTGTATCTGTTAAAGCAACAGAAAACAGTTGTCAAGAAGAGGGTGGAGAGCTGAAAGTTCCCCTGGTCTTCAGCCCTGCTACAAATGTGTCCCTTACATAACAAAGGTATATGGCAAGTTTTTAAAAGTTAAAAAATTGTCTTTTGGAGAATGTGACCTTTCCAAGTACTCCAGAGAACACCACTGCCAACCTCAAGGAGGGGTGAGCCAAAGTACCTGCAGGATTTTCACAGGTAAGCATGAATCAGCTAAAAAGACATGAACTTTGTAGTAGGTGGTAAGCACAAATACTGACAGTAGCAGAGCTCATCTCCTTCCTGCAAACCCTTGTCAGGAGACAGCAACACCCAGAAGCAATGCTGGGGACTGCATTACAGCTATAAAGAACTGACAGGTAATGGAAGGGAGGTGATAGCACAGCACTGGTGACACGATGGCATTTATAAAAGGACAATAGCAAAAAAATAATGGGGAAAGAAACCCTAGGTCCTTTTTCTGAGGAGTAGTAACAACCTCAGCAGTGTGGATGCAGCCAGCACAAGGCTGGAGATGCAGTTTGGCCTTTAACCAAGAGTTCAGCTGATTACATGGTTTAGAAAAGTGACTTAAAAATTATTTAAAGAGGTTTCACTAGATTACATCTGCTTATTCCTCTTAATGGAATTTCTAAAGTTCTCAACAATAAATTATTTATTTATAGAGCTTTTTGGTTATGTCAGCACATTCACACATGACAAGAACTTTGAAAGGGATTAAGATACACACTGGTGGAGACAGAAATAGAGTTAACTGCCACAGGAGTTAAGACATGACTTGTTTAAATGCTTTTGAAAGAACAACATAAAAGTACTGGACACCAAAACACCATCTTCAAGCATGTGTCAAAACCTGTCCAGCACCCATGCATTGTAAACTGCAGAGTGCTCCTCAGAGATAACAAAGAATGATTGTTGCATTTTAGTGCTTAGAAACTGGAATGCAGCAAGAGATTTTTTCCGAGGTCACACAGGAAAATCTGTGTCAACACCAGGATTAGAAGTGAGATCATCTGGCTTCCAGCTCCATAAAATCATGCTTCCTCTAAAAAAAAATTACTTTTCTTTTCTATTAATAAAAGCCACTACAGGAAGGGGTGGTCTTCTGTTTTTGTCTTTTAACTTCAGAAATATAAGGAATGATCAACTCTGGTCCTTGGACTTCCTAGATGCTTCCTGAACTCAGGAAAGAAGTTAACAACTCCATTCTCATGTCATTCCTTCCCCTTTGTGTTCCCAAACAGCAAGCAATATAAATTAGGATTTGAATCCAATTAATACTTGGCACACCTCTCCCTTTTTTTAGTGTCTTTGTGGAATCTGACCACATCCCAGTTTTTAGTGTATTTTTCAAATCTACAAGGGAGAAAGTCCTGCTCTGCATCAAGAGATGGGGAACAGAGATACAGATGAGTAACTGACTGAAAACCAGACACCAAGGTTTTTAAAAGGCAATGTTTCCCTTTTGGATCCACCTTCACCTCCAAAGGCTGAAGGAGGTAACTGGGGCTCAACATGGAAGCCAGGATCATCTTTTAACTCACATCAGCCAAGCACAGAACCCCAAATGTATGCAAATTTGGGGCACAGTCAGTTGAAGTCGATATTTATTGTATATTCAGTATATAGAGAGACCATTTTATATATGTTATGTATATAGGTCTTTTATATATGTTATATATATATAACATATATGTTTGGTTGGTTTTCATATTTATGTGTGCCACACGGCATGAACACTCACCTTCTGCAAGGCTGCAGCTGACATTTGAGCTTTCTAGCAAAATGTGAGCAGTGACTAAGTGGCTGCTAAAATAATTTTCTTGATACTGTCATATCAAACATTTTCTAAATCTGGGATTTCAGCGGAGAATAAAACTGAGGAGCTCGTAGAATGCACAAAATGCCTTCCACAGAAAATATGCTCAGATCATGAAGTTTTCCACCATGTCTTCCCGTGCAGTTCTGCATTGCCCACAACCATCATTACAGTTTATGTGCACACAAATGATCTCTGAACTATTTGTCATTCAAGTTAATTAAAATCTCATGTTTGAAGAGAAAAATAATACGTCCTGGGAGTGCATTTGGAAGCTATTGTGGACAGTCCCTGTGCTCTGTGGGAGGGCACATGGCAACTGGAATAGCCATGTGTTAGCTCAAAGGAGAAGGAGCAGATAAACACAGGGTTCTCAGGATGGGCAAGGGAAGGCAGAAAAGAAGGACTGCAGCAGTTGAAGTCCTCAAAGGGTCTTTCTGCCCAGCATCAGGGTGCCAGGAAAGCAAACATTCTGCAAGAGGAAGGGAAAGGCAGATTAAGAAATCCTGAGTGAACAGGTCCAGTCTTGCAGCTTCCTGAGCACTGTGAAGATCTTGGGCCTGGCAAGGAAAGGATTGCATTCAGCACTACCCAGAGAAAGCCAGGGAATCACAACTATTTGCATAACATTTGTAAAAACGGTGTCTGCTGCAGATATTTTAGGGCCAAAGCAGACTTCCTCCTCCCTTCCTTGCCCCCCACTTCCCAGCAGGTCAAGAAAAAGTCTGCTGCCCTGAGCCATCTTTCTTAGCAATCTGATTAACATATGGACACACTCTGGCTTACTAAAAACAGGAAATCAGTTTGAAAGGCAAGACAAATATTATTTGCTTTCTTCCCATCTGCTGTGATATGTGAACACACTTGCTTTCAGCAGTGATACAGAGCTATTGATTTAGGGTATTTATAATGTATCTGGTGTTATCAGGCCACCTATCAAAGGGCTGTAGGAAAGACTGTCTGACCCTAGAGGCTATTTAAATATGTAGTCACTTCTAAAAAGTCAGGTTTTCTTATTCAAGCTGACAGCAATACTATTTCATGTCATGCCTCAAGATACTATTTCCTGCTTTGCCATCTACTTCTGTTTGATTGCAAGTCAAATTAAATGTAATTGTTCCAGGTCTCTCCTGGATGCATGGTGACCCCAATGCATTTCCAGGCTACTGCTTTGACCCTGTGGGTCTGCAAAAAGCTGGTTTTCACAGAACCATTGCCTTTTTACTCATAATCAGGCTGAGTCACTTTGCTAGAGGGAGCACAGAAAGCCAGGGGACCCTTTACCATAAGCACAGGCAGTCTTTTAAACAGACAGGTTTTAAGAAGTCTATCTATAAATAATCAAACCCAATAATTCTGAAGTGGCCACAGATAACTATCTAAAACTAGATAGCACAGTGTGCTCCCAGGGCTAAAATATGAAATACTGGGTTGGATCACTGCTGAGAGAATATGAGCAATATCTTTCATAATAATAATGCATTCAAGCCCTAAACACTTCTCCACAATGCTCAAGCCTTACAAAAAAATCCAAAAACCTCGACTTATCAGGACCTGTTTTGCAACGTGAACCGAATTAATGAGAGCATCTTGAGTCTCTGCTCTTCTGATTTCCTGGACAACCAGCCCATCAGTTCCTGGAAGATCCTCTAGCCCAGTAAGTATTCTTAGCAGAACAAGCACCTTTTAGGAATAGATTAGTATGACTGGTGCTCCTGCAAGCACTGGGCTGTTTATGTGACCATTTGTGGACACTTCCAGCCCTGTTTTCTCCATCTTTGTATGGCAGGAAATAACTGGAGAAAATTACAAGGTACTGAAATATAAACTGCAAATGACTATACATTAGTTATCAAGTAAAGCATTCAACAATGATCACTTGCAAATCTGTAATTATGGATAGAAATTAAATAGTGAACATTTCATACAGACACTGAGTTGAGACACAGACCTCTATGTGCTTCTTGCTTCTACCCAGGACTTCCTACAGTCATTTCATTTGCCTGTTAGGCTTCTCTATATTCCATCTTTCACTTACCAAGGCGTCTTAGTAGAGGGTGCAAAGGATTCCAGAATTTTTTAATTATAAACATAATTTTCAAGAAAAGTTGCAGACTTCATTTCCAGGGTTGGGTAACCCTCGGCTCCAACACATTATCCCAGGAACTGCTTCTCCTGACAGGAAGAAGCAAATAATAGGAAATCCTGACATCTGGAAGAGCACATCTGGCAACCACAATGTTTCCAAACTTGCTAAGAGTCCTTGTCAGCCCTTGACATCAAATGATTACCAGCTTCCTTTACAACATGGGCCCATATCCCTCACCTTTATCCCGTTGAGCAGCATCAGTTCTATTGTAATCACTTGTTTATCTGTAGTGAAACTTTTAAGGTGTTCTGGTGCTGGTGAAAAGTCAACAGGTTTACAGTGACTTCCTTCTTAGTTGTTCAGAATTACATGACCGTGGAAAATATCCAGTAAAAAGAACACATAAAATCTCCTGTTTCATGCCTTAAGCCAACCTCTGCCTAGAGGGGACAGGAAGAAGCCTTTGTGTGCACCCAGAACAACTTGAGTGAGGTTTCTTGAATGTTTTTCTGGAGCATCCTGGGTTTGCTGCTGTCAAGCATAACAAGACATGCCCATAAAAGAATCTCTGTGATACTTTTAAGCATGACAAGACCATCTTTCACACATGGAAGAATAAATTCACAGGAAAAGAAGGATATCTCTAAACAGTTACAGAGCCTATCAAAACAAAAATAGTTTCTGCAGTCCTTTCAGCAAAGTAAATGGCTTTGGTCCTCAAAGGCACCTCATTTGCTAAGTTGATGTGACTTTTTCTCTGTTTAAGTCTTTTCCTATGACCTTTTACATTTATCAAACCAAGCTCCTTTCCTCCTAGCCCCACAGATCTCTATCAATGTCACTACTACCACCACATAAGGATTTCAGTCTCTCATTCTGCCAGCTCTTCACTGCCTTTCAGACCCATCTTTTCACTCAGTTCTGCTCTAACTTGCCAGCACTTCACAACTGGAACTTACCTCTGAGCTTGCTGATAAAAATCTAGTACAATGTTTGTTGGCAAATAGTTGATATGTAAGATAGAAATCATGTCTCCACTGTCTTGTGCACAGCAACCAAACATATTGTTATTACTCCAAACCTATATAAAAAAAAAATCACAACGCTTTTTGCCAAAAAAAAAAAAATATTTTTTTAACTGCTATTTAATCAAGCTTTCTATTAAGCCAAGAACAAAGTAGAACCTAAGACTGGATGTCCCCACGCCTGGTCCAACAGCAATTCTTTTTTCTAGATGGACTTAATTGAAAGGAAATGAGTCATATTTACAATACTCTGTGCATCTGTGTAAAGCTCCACTAAAAATACAGTAAGCATGTGATGCTGCCTGGTGATTCACAGAGCCCTGAACCAACTAAATGCTTGGGTTTCACTCTGCAAGTCCAGGTAATTCTCCTCACACATTACCTACAAGTACCCATGCCTCAACATTTCAAGAAATACCAAAGACACTTTCCCTAGCTCAGTGTGTGTTCCCCATACAGACAGAGGGCATTCCACAGGAATGGAACAGAAACATAAACAAACCTTGGTGCCCTGCTTGGGCCTCTGAACAGGAATGCCAAACACCTCCCCCCTGCTCCCTGTCACTGATACCTCCATCCCCATGGGTCACTGCTGGTGGCCACAGCTTTTAATCACATGCTGGGCCTCCAATGATTTATCACCCTTTAATAGTTTTTGTGTTGAGGATTCCCAGTTGGCAGCTCAGCTGCCCTTCTCCCCCCCACCTTGTGGCATTACCCAGGAGCACCAAAACCAAGCAGGAAAATATATTGGCCATGTGGAAGCAGTATTAATGCTGTTTAAGAAAGCTATCTCTTACTGTCAGGCATTTTTAGCAAATAAGTATTGACATCAGGGAAGATTCTAGAAAAAAAGTTATAAAGACTTGAAATCTAATTTAGTGCTTCCAAGAGGTTTGATGATTATCTGTTGTCCTTTGCGTGGTACATTTAAAAACACTGTCTCAATATCAGTCTTGCTTTTGATAAACTCTTGCTATGAAATTCAGTTTCATTTTCAGCCTCAAGTTGCTGAAAATGGGAACTTCTTTCCCATTTATAGCAAACAGAAACACTGTGTGCAAGAAAAACTCCAACACTTACAGACTGCCAGCAGATGATGTGACATTTCTGACCTCAGTACCTAACCAGGAGTTGTCTCCTAGGGAAACACTGATGCAGCATTTTTCACTCACAGGTCTCCTGCACTTAAATTTTCCTGCACTTAACCTCCATGTCAGAGCTGAGCTGACTTTCCAGTTCACAGTGGAATGCAGCCCAGCCCAGGGCTAGAGCCAAGCTACCTTAGTGCCCATCAAAAAAAAAAAAAATAGGAAAAAAAAAAAAAAGGCTCTGACAGATTTAGACATTTCTCAGGAATTTATAAACTTCTTCCATGCACCAAAGTCTCCGATTTCAGAAGGAAGGGATACTTCCCACTCAGGTAGCAATAATCTCCCCAGAAGCTGGTGCTGGCAGCAATGAGGATAATATTGGTCCATCTCCTTCTCTGTTGGAGTTTGTCTGATGGATCCAAACACTCCATCTAGCTCTAAAATAAAGCAAACTCAGGCTGGGGGTTCTGAATGTGGATAACATACACGTTGTGCACAGGAGCTACATTATTTCAGGCACTGAAGAGAGGAGTTTAAGCATTCATTAGGATAATATAGCCATGGAACACACACTGTCATAAGATCTGAGAAATACATGCAGATGCCTTATTTTTCATGTAAAGAGTTATAAACTGCCAACATTTTGAAGGTTCTTTACTTGTGCAACAAGCAAGCAGCAATTGCTATGCAGAAGTGTGTTCTTGATACATTCAAACATGATCTCCATGGGCTCAAACTTAATGGACATGAGCCCTCATAGCCATAATCAAAATCATGTCAATCTTGGTGATTATCTTCTCTAAATGTACGAGAAATGCAACGTTACTATCTGTAAAACAGTAACTTTGCATGTATCTAAAGATGACTAAATTCAAAGGTGATTTAATTCAGAAAACACAACCTGCCCCACAACTTCACAAACAAGGATGCCCATACACAACATCTGACTTACCCAGGACAAGAGGCACTCCACCTCTGACACAGGATCACCATCCAGGCTGCCTCCTCTCATCCAGTAGTGCAGATCCCAGCTCTTCCCATCACTGCTGGATCGATTTCCAAAGGCTGGGAAGGACAATAACCAAATACAATTGTTCAACTTAATTGCTAGCACTCAGTGTATAAATAGCATTTTTGTATTAGGTCATACAAGTACCATTGCCCTACATGGTAACAGGCCCTTAACAAATAGGTGTATGAGAATGAGGGCAGAACCAGAACCCTTATAAAGCAAACTGCTTTTTTTCTTATAGTTTTACCACTTGCCATAAGCTGTGACAGAAGTGTTAAAATCTCAAGCAAACACACAGGAGGTTTGTTTATTGCATTGTGTGGACCAAAGAAGAATTTCCTGCGTATGGCACTGAAAGCAGAGTCTACAAAAAATTTCCTCTGGAGTCTGCAGAGAGCATTGAACAGACCCTCCTCTGTATTAGCCTTTTTCTTGCATAACTGTGTTTCGAATTTTAACACAGCTGGGACAGTAGACAAAAAAGCAGCACCAATAACCTTGCCAATTGGGCATTCAAATGTCAGAAACAAAGGGAAGTTTGGTAAGGAGATGAGTTTGCTGTGGGCAATGCCTGTGTCAGCCAGCCAGTGACATCACTCCCTCTGCTGTCTCCATCATGATTTTCCAGAACAGAATTACAGCGATGACAGATTCCATTCCAAAACTCCCAGGCAGCTCTTTACATAGATGTTAGCAGAACAAAAGCATTACATGAGATTTCCTCTCTCCTTTAAGCAGCATTTGATGTTTTCTAATCCTCACCTTGGGAAAAGCATTCACTAACCATATGGACTTGCTGGAATCACACAGGATGTCCTCCTGCCTTGTAGCTAAAACTCATGAGTTAAGGGACCTTTGTGGGACATAGCGAGGGCAAAAAAAAGTAGGTTCTGTCTTTTATTTCCAAGAAAAGGGCAGGGATAGCCCCCAAAGCTATGCACATCACTGTCAGGTGCAATTGCTACAGATTCCAGAGAAGACTATGCTGGTGACTGCATTGCTATAATGGGGGATAGAACACCAGAGAAAGGATCAACACTGTCTGCTGTATTAGAGAATTCTTCAGTAGCCAGAAAGAAGCAACAAAAATTTTAAAATGTTTCCTACTTTCATCTTTAAGAATTCAGTCCCCCACTTTTACAGAATTTTGACTACAGCTGCTTGGTTCCAGGAGTGTAGGAAGTCACAGAACTTGACATTTGGATGGAAGTTTTCATTTAGCATTAAGAACCAGCATTTTAACCAAAATTGATCCAGTAATTAAGAATTTATTTGTTCAGTTAATCTTTTCCAACTCAAGTATCTGTTGATGTTCAGCATTGGCAGGAAGCTATTCAGTAATTCCAGTTTGTATGGAAAGTCAATACTTTTTTGTATCTGTTGTCCATCATATCATCTTAAATAAAATAATCAACATCAATTGTCTACAGTCTGCTGTGTTGCCCTCCACCTGAGCAGAAACTTTTTCTCTTCCTCCTCAGAATATGACTCAAGGAGAAAAGGAGCTGTTTAAATCATGTGTTTTTTAAGCATGCAATTCTGCACGTAACATTTATCCCATTTTTTCATGCTCTGTCTATTAGAGGAATGATGGAAAGCTGAAGTCAAATCAAAATATTAGCACACATTCTTTTAGAGTTACTATTATATAAAACTACCTTTAAAGTGTCACAGTTCTTTTTCTCATCCTTCCAACATATTCATACTCATACTCACATTCAGACCTCTCTCTATTGGTGTTTAGTTAACAGAAAATCAGAGGAAATGTAACAGGTGTTCTTGTAAAGAACCCTTTACACTTGAGACAACTGCTTCATGCTCATTATCTAAGTATGTCTCATGGTTTGGAGACACTTGAAAGTTTAGATTTCTGACATTACCCAGTCCTCCATTCACTGCAGCAGCCTCCTATTTATAACACCACCGAGGATAAGGTGTGTGCTTCAGACATGAACTCACATGAAAACACCTCCTAATTCAGAGCTATTAATTGATTCAGGCCCACCTCTGCCTGTCATATAATTATTTTGTCCCCTGTTGCACCCTCTGCTTTGTTGCACTCATCTCCCAAGTCCCCAAAATCATCTTTCATCAAAAAGGGCAAAGAATGATCTGTGTGTGTATCAGAAAAGTTTTTTTACTTTTAACTGCAAGCAAAGGGTTGTACAACAAGAAAGTATTAAATTGCCTGGTATTAACAGGCATGTCACTGCAAGCAAAAACAGTTTCACATCTTGGGGAGTTTGAGAAGCAGATAAATACCGTGACTGTCTTTTTCTTCTTGATGTCCTTGTATAATTGATCTTGAGCTCGGAACTTTGCATTCCAGCAGAAGCCTGGATTAAAAACCTAGACCAACAACAGTCAGCCATCAATCTTGAGGCCATCTATCCTATCTGCAACCATTTGTATCAGCCATTAGCTATTTAGGAACTCTAACTCTCAGAGAGAGAGAGATCATCTTTCAAAGAGAATAAATGCTCAGTGCATATCCCCATTCATTCCTCCTATTCTTTTACTAATTCCCATCTATTACTCCCTCAGCACTTGCCCTGAAATCTCATGCTTATTGCTTCAGTCATATTTATACATCACATTACTATGCATCAGGAAAGAAGAACTAATTGCTTTCTTTTTTCCAGATACAGTTTCCTTCAAAAATTTAACACCTTCAGCTTACATTCCTAGTGACTCTCACCTCTGTCATACTGATTTCTCCTTCCACCATTCCTGAAGTTCAAACGTGGCACCAGGGGCAGCAGAATTAAATGTACCCTCACTAGAAGGGCTCTTTCTCCTTGCCAAAGCAGTGTAAAATGAGAGGTGAGATAACATAAAGGATACAAAGTCCTTATAATCAAAAACATACATCTGCATAAGAACCTCTTTGTATTTTCAGACGCAGAGAAAACAATCATTTCAGATACATAGGTTTGACTAAGGAAACATTCCAAAGCTGCTTTGAAATCCTCTTTCTGCTGTTCTCTAGTTCTCAAAATATTCCATCCTGTGACCCTTTATCATCACAAACTACCTCACCCAACAAGGCAGTGCCTCATCATAAACAAAATTTCCAGGGAATACACAACATTTATTTAAATTAGCTCATGATTTTTTCACTTACTGCACCCTGTGGAAGGACTCCTTTAAATGCACCACAGAAGGTGCCAGCAGTGCAGGGAACAGCACCCAGCTCTCCCACACTGTTCTGAAGGATTTTCTTTGCTCACAAGAGCAGAGACACCAAGCTGGAAGCACAACACCCCTGCAACTGAATTGCAGTTCTCCAATCCAGTAAACTTAGGCACAGATTGATAATAAACCAAAATGTCTGCAGTTACTCACATCACATTCAGACCTCTAACTACATTTCCCAGGCTCACAACACATTCTGGCAAAGCTAACAAATTACTTCAAGAGATGCTTTTTAATTTTTTTATAAATTAAAATCAAATAGATCAAGCCCCAATGGGTGGAGTTTTCAAAAAGTCAGGGTAGATAATTTGGTGTCAGAGAAGTGAAACCTTACAGACACCTCTTTAAATTCCTAGTCTACACAGTCAGATTCTTAGCCAGAAACAGCAGCACTGGAGTCAAGAGGTACATATTATTTGAAGTTTTGTCTAATACAGAAAAGAAAATAGATTTTCTTCTTTTTTTCTTTTTTTTAATATAAGAAGCACACATTTTCTGGTAAGCTTTAGTTTAAAAGCATTTCATATGCACACTTAATGTATTAAGCATGGGCCCAACTATGTTGTAAGGAATTTAAGTGTGCCAGTACTGACAAATCATTGGCCCTTAACAGTTCTGCCTTTAAAATCATCAGAATTTGACTTCAGAGCACTGCGAAAAGATAAAAAAAGATTTTAAGAGCTGGGAAATGACTTCTCTTTTGAGATTGTTCAGAATACTGTACGTTCATTGTACTTTTGAAAGCAAAGTAACTTGTGAAACTGGCAACGTTCCCATCCGTAGCATCTTAGAGATGTTTATAGCACATGATATTTTAATTGTCTGATGACAAAATTATTTGGAAATATATCAGTTTCACAATGTATTTGCTTCATATTTTAAACAAAAATTATGAGGCTTGATTAACACTAAACTCTGGATATAAGCCCAAGAAAACAATACAAACATTAGGGAAAGGTGTCCATTATCCATCACCCTTTGTGCATCCATGAACCCTTGGGCATAAGTTAGGTGTTGGGAAGGATTCAAACTGCCTCAAAACTATCCAGATGGACAGAAATCACGGGGCAAATCCAGAGTCCCTCACTTCAGCCTTAAGTTTATTCTAGGCCATGTCCTCTTAAGGGTGGTCTTCTCAAGGGAGCAGTGGGTGCCAGAGAGCAGGAGTTCTTTTTTCTGGTGAACAAAACTCAGTGACTTCTAAACAACTACTGTTGTTTAAAATATGGAGCTACTGCACAAAGAAGACAGAGTTACTGAAGAAATGTATTGAGTCGTTTTACAGTCAAATGACAGTAATAGGCTCCCATTTGCATAAAGCAGGCCACAGAATTTCATCCAACAAAGTGATTTTTTGGGGCATATGCAGAGAAAAGCTTTTTAAGTACAGTCTCTCCCTAAACCCAGAGGACATTTATTATATTTTAATGGGGTGTCTACTGCCTTCTGAACAAAGCTTGCCAGCTTTGATGTGTAAAATCCTAAAATGGCTTTGGATCCACCTACTTATGGGACTGACTTTGACTCTGTTGCATTGGTAAACCTGGAATCCTCTGCTTTATAAGGACATGACCATGTAGGCAGATTCCTGCAGTTTGGAATCCATGCCTTACTTTCTATAAACATATACATATGGATAATCCCATCTGCTAACCCCTCACCAAAGGATTTGCTGTTAATATAAAAGGAAAGTTGATTAGCTTGGTGAGCATCTGCAACAGAGAGGGAGAAAGAGGAAAATATTTCAGTTATTACATTTTGTTGCAGGTTTTTAATGGGGAAGGTCCCTCCATTTCCTAAGTTTTTGTTTGCATTGTTTTTTAATTACCTTGTCAAGGTGTGTAGGTAACCTTACAGGACTAATTGAAGTTAAAAATAAGGAAAAAAGTCTCTCCAATACAGTCCACATTTCTACACCCTTGAAATGCAGTATAGAGTATTCTGCATGTGCAAAGGCTAATTTGGATGAAATAAAGGGGTTTTTTTGTTTCATTTTCCATGATCAAAGCCCTATTAGCTGCACTTGGTAACTTCCAGATTTAGGTCCTGTGGAAAGAACTGAAAGCAAAATCTCTCACCAATATGAACTTGATTTATAGCAGCTGAAGATCTAACCTGTAGGTGAGTCCCTCATCATTACTTATATATAGGAAAAACATGTGTCCCATTCCTGAACTGGGATTTTACTGGTGCTGTTGCACAAAAGGAGTTACCCAGAGCTGCTTACAATATCTGAGATCAGGTTTTGTAAATGGTGTCTGACCCTCAACTCTACCAACCCTAGTAGGTGTTCACTATAATTTAACCCCTAATGAGATTTCCTCTCTCTGTGACTTCCCTGGCTCTGTGGCCTTGTTTATCAGTTCAGGAGTGCTCAGAACCAACCATGCACATATCCTCCCCCAGGCATGTCACATCCTCACAAGGAGCAAGGGTACCCAGACACCCTGAAATATGGAATGTGCATTAGCAAGCGTGGTCCATAAAATTTCAAAGCCTGAGATCTTTTCACAGCCTGACAGATTTTCCCATCTAGTTTTCCACATTCCTAGTGTAACCCAATACAGGCACTACAGGCTGAATGATAACCAGAGACTCCTTCAGGAAGTCCTGGGAAAGTGGAGCCTCAGATTATTACACTTTGCTCTAACTATTCCTCAGGTGACTGTAAAGGCTGCATAGCCCATTCTTTGAACTCAGCAGAAAACAGAAAAGGTGAGAATGGGACAACAGCAGAAACTAATAATCTTTGTTAATGAGCTATCATTCTTGAATACTATCTTTTATGGGAAAGAACACTATTTCAGTATTTTCAATCCTTGAAAAAAAAAAAAAAAAAAAAGCAGTGTTTCATCTGATACATGAATCCATATTGGGAACCAGTAATTTTTATTGTAAAGTGAGGTTAGCAATACCTGCAAACCATGAGAAGGGTGAAAGCACATTTCTACTACTTGACTCACTTCTATTTCTTCTATTTCCCAGCTGCATGCTTGCCAGCTCTAGCTTGGACATTACAGGCCTAGCCACAGGCAATGTGCATGCAACACAAGCAGTTGGAAAAGAGCACACACAAGATCTCAGCTGCATTCAGACTGCCAAAAAAAACCTGCCCAGAGTAGAGCCAAGGCAGGTACAGACAACCAGAGCTCCCCAGACCATGAGACTGGCTATCCTCCAGGTCAAACCCTAAAGCAGAGCATCCTCAGAGCTGTTCTGCTTTACATCAGCTGTCAGTGACTTGGAGCTGGTGCAGCTTTCAGGCATTATTGGGATGTTTTGACCATACTCCCTTGATTATAGCTTTGGACTGTATGTAGAGTGGGAACTGTTACAGCAGCAGAGTGACAGCAAAGGCTTAACCTTGCTCATGGACTGTCCTTCATGGCACAGATCCAGCAGCCCAGTGCAGTCTAACAACAGCATGGCCAAGAACCAGGGCCAGGATGACTAATGATGACCTTCTGAGCAGCCACAGCACGTAGTAAGAGCACAAAGGACAAAGGATTTTCAAACAAAATCATATATAATATACCACAGGCACTATATTGTGCCCATATTAGAGCTGGAAAAGCAAGCTTCAGTTTTCTATAGCTCTTGTGATCAAAAGAGAGAGTAGGCAGCTCCCCATTTTACAAAACCTGCCATGCCTGTCGTTCAAAATTACCTGCTAAAAAAAGATATGAAGCCATATTTGTGTCCATGGATTTGGGCAAAGCACTCGACTCCATCATACTGTTCCTCTTGCTTATGACTGGAAAGGAAAATCAGATTGTCTGTGACACAAACAGGAAGGATTTTGAGACAGCTGAGCATTACTTACAGGTTGGCAGCTACAACCTGTAGATTATTTTCAAGATTTCAGCTGCTTTTAGGGGTAAAAAAATGTATGCAGGAAATATGCTGCCCCCATCTTAACCTTCATCCATCAAGTGCAAGCTGAGCATCTTGAGCTCCTCTGAAAACCAGCTTGGGTACCTGCATTGTGAAACAAATAGAATTTGAACCTCTGGATGCCCACTAAAGTGAACATATTAAATCAATAAAATACTCCAAGCAGAATTCCAAGTTGTATCCAAGGTCCTAGCCTGCCTTTGGACTGGAAACCCAGCTAAAAGAGAACAATCAAACTCCATTATGTGAGCTCTGATGAAGCAGACTTCAAAACCAAAGGCTTTTGAAACTGACTGGATTCCCTGACCCAATATTCCCAGTAGCTTCTTCTCCTATCAGTCATGTATGGTGGAGGGAAAAGACCTGGCTGACATGAGGTTACTAACAGTGAATCCTGACACAGAGTTTTTGACTTGAAAATTTCTCTTCATGGCATTGTGGATGCTCACATGCAGACTGAGGGAGGTAAGTAGGGTTTTTTCATTTTTTCAAGTACAGTTGGCAGCTGATCCTACTCATGGTCAGTTGCTTGGCAACAAAACAAGTTTCTCTGGCTACAAAATAAATATTCCACATCTGAAATATTTGAGAAAACACTGTTTTTCCTAACTACATTCCATAGTACTTGGGCCATGGGGTTTCCCAGAATAGTCTAAACTGTTAACAGGGTTATACAAAGGACGACCTCCAATTAGATTGTGGCTCTGAGACAGACACAGATGCGTCCCCCTACAAAAAACTGTTCACATATTCCTAAAATAGTATGTTAAACCTACTCCGTGGTCTGGAGCTCCTGTAAAGTAGTTTAACTGCCTAGGAACAAATTAGCTAACTGGATCCTGTGCCCTTTTAAATGCAGGCGTGGTGGGAGACATTTTGCAGGGACTGAAAATCTGGAAGTCACTATATTCAGTCTGAGATGCATGCCAAAGAAAGCATGTCTAAAGAAAGAGCCAGTGAGCACAGACATAAAATCAGATATCTCATCAACTACCAGAGCCACAGAGGTGTGCTACTGGAAGTACCTGCTCTGGGAGTGGTATAGAATGTGTTAAAATAAAGTCTCATGTCTCCAGGTAGCTCACATTGCCATCTTTCTCTTCAACCATTCAGCACAACAGTTCTTTGCTGAGGACACAGGCAGTAGAAGACAGTTCTTCCAGCCCTCAAAGTGGTTTTTTCCATTGGTCAGTTCTAAATAATGACATTTGTATTTTCAGATGCAAAGAAAGTGTGTCCTGGAGCAGCAGAGCCAAAATCTGCAGAATCAGCTAACTCTGCACCACATCCCATCATGATCAACAGTAGATGTGCAAGAAGAGATTAAGGATAGGACAAGTAGTGATGCTTCTTCAACATCACCTTCAACCCTCTGTAGCACAAGGATTTTCTGTATTTAATAGCCCTTGATGAATCCTTCTTCTATGAATTTGTCTTCATAGAAAAGCTATGGAGTTTCTTCAATTTTTTCCTAGTATCCCATTATCTCTTTGCTCCAGTCCCTTTGCCTGAACAGTCCTTGGTTCTCACCACCAACCCAGCAGCTTTAATCCACCCTCTTTACCTCTGTCACTCACTCATAGTGCCAATCTTGCTACATGGTGCAGTCCAGCTCACCTTTCATCAGCTTTGCATGGTCCACTGTCCCTCTATACCTAAAACCTCTTTATAGCTTGGGTTTTTTCTGCCAGTTTCCTCATCCTCATTTCCCCACATCAGGTCTGGTCTTGATCCTCTTGAACATGAAGTAGGTAGTTGGATAATTTCCTTCATGTGAACAAGAGTTACATACCCCCAAAGGGAGGGGTGGTGGTGTGGAAATCATCTCCCAGAATAGGACAACTACATCTTTTCAGGGAAAGAACATTGCCAATGTTTTTTTAGCATGGGTGAAACAATGTCTTTTTCTCTAGTTGTGCTCTTGGAAGATGTTAAATTGCTCTGGCTGGAACTTTCTGAAGATAATTCAGCCTGAGGCAGAGACTCAGTGCAACATGGAAAAATTTAGTTTGAAAAGCTACTTTGACAAAGTTGTGAACAGCTGAAAATATGCTTTAAGAACTGGAAGTGCCTGGCAGCCTTAGGAATAGATGCTGTTACCAGCCCTGCCTGTAGTGAGAGTCAAAGGCCACCTTATAAGTTCACCCACTTGGGTGACAATCAACAATAAACCAGCTGCATTTTACAGAGGAAATCTGGGTTCCTGCTAAATAACCAAGTCAAGACTTGTGCCATTCAATTGTTCAGCAATTTGATGTCTATATGAATCCTGATAGAAAGATCCTAACAATACTTTTCCATTGCTTCAGGCTGTGCCATGGAAGATGAAGGCAGGAAGCAGTGCTGGTTGTAAGATTTGCCCTGAGCTTCAGTTTCTGACATGCCAGGTCATTGTAAACAGTTGGCAGACAAACCACCAGGGCCCCAGCTGCTCAGATTCCTCGTGTGAGAGTCAACATAATAGCAGCCCTACTTGGGTCTTCATCTTCTCCTCTCTGAAGTTTGCTGTAATGGACCTACCTAAAGTAATGAGACCACCTGCCACACCGCCAGATCCATTTACAGGAGCCCCTTCTGCACTTGGGTTTACATGGTTTGACAGTAATTGTTTAAGTGGATGCCACTGAAATGGCACTGCAAAATAAAATAAAAGAATTATTTTAATCAATAAATAAAAATACACACTCCTCAGACCATGAGCTTATCTGGGGCTAGTTCTCCATACCATAATGCAGTCCATAATGCCAACTTTTCTGCATGTTACAGGATGTCGGGGAGAAATTACATTTGGAGATGACAGGATATTTAATATCATGTATCAATTGAGCTTTTGCAGCTCAGAAACATTTTGAGCCCTGGGGGAAAAAATAAAAAATAAATTTTAAAAGTATCAGTTGTGGACCCTGAAGATGGCTATTTGGGAGCAAATTTCATTATACCGATACCACTGCTGCTAGGAAAGCAGTCACCATAAATTAAAACTGTCCTAAAATAAACCTAGTGAAATGGCATTTTGTAACTTAAGCAGCTAAATCCAGGACTACAAAAGATTGGGTATAGCTGTTATTGTAAGATATTCAAATATTAACCTTCCTATATGAAAATGTAGGTGCACAAAGGTGTCTGTACACATTTACTGTGACGTGCATATAGCCAAAGTTCATAAACTCTCTACATTTATAAACTGACCTTAATATCACCTGCCAGGTGACCTTCAGTGTAATACTGATCTTGTGGAGGAGGAAATCCAGCCCTGGAAGTTATGATAACCTTCTTAAGGTCCTCACAAAATCAGACATGGTACTTACGTAGAGACCTATGTTTTTGTTAAAACAACTGGTAAAACCCAAACAAAGGGTAATCCTATAGACGTAAGAACCATAAAGTTACTACATCACAGTATCAGTTCTGCATTCATCCATAATGCTGTTTTATTTTTCTAAGTACAAATGCCTTTTCTATATAGACTACTAGATAAGTAAAAAGTACATCAAGAAAACATTTCACACAAAGCAAAATTTTTATGAGTACTGGTGGAATATTTGAGAGTTGTGTGGGTTTTTTAATTGTTTTACAAGTGGCTTGTAAGCTTCTGAAATTACACCTGATTTTAGCAGTGCCTCAACAGGTTAATGTCAGCTGTTGGTTACAATGGGGCTGCAGCATTAAACATAGTGCAAGAAAAAAAGCATAATTCTGTCTGCAGAATCACAAAAATGTTATTTTTTTTCCAAAACCAAATCAGAATAGAATCTAACCCTGTCTTAGAGGCTCTTTAGGATAGTATCTTAAAGCAAAAAGTGGGGGTTTCTTCTTAATAGATGGCATGGTGATTTTGGTCACTGTTCAGCATACTTATGAGATAAATTAATTAATACACAGAGAATATATTTATATATAGTGGATTTTAATCTGTGTGTATAAAATTTAATAATTTTCCATTAGTAAAAAGACTCTGATGTTCTAATAAACCCCTTATGCTTCCAGCCAGCCTTACCTGTACAGGGTGCAGAGCAACACTATGTCAAACTTTGGCCAGACCATTCTTATAATTAGACTGAAACTGTGCCATACCAGTCAGCTCTGAAGATCACCAAATGTTATAGGCATTATGTATATATAATATAAATGCTATATATATGACATAAATGTTATATATTTTATATAAATTTTACCCTCAACTTCACCTGTACCAATTCTTATTATATCCACATTTTTAAAAGATTAATTTGCATGTGAGAGTCAGATACAATTTCAACATAACTGAAATAAAGGATTAGAAGACTTGTTTCTTAAAGGCATTACCAATTTACCTACAAGCTTTGTTTTGCATACAACAACTAAGAATATTGATGATTAACCAACAAAAAAAATGGCTCACTGTGCCTATTTTCCACTTGCTTATTCAGCAGCACATGAAGTAGACAATACCTCATTTTCCTTTTGTGATCTGCTGGGGAAACAAAAAAAAAGGACAGAATCATCATTGAAATTAAGAACCACAGAAATGAACAAGGAAGCTAGTTCTATCTATATTTAATTTATTGTCATCTGGATAGATTTCAAGTCAATGACATGCATCTTCAGGCATTTCAGGCTGTTTTATAGGTTGGTCATCCACCATAAATAAAGTCTGAGGCTGAAATCAATTGACCTGACATTTACACTGTTCCACAGCATAAACACATACCAACTCTCATGTCTGAGTTTTAGCAGGCTTCAAAAGATAATGTGATAAGGGCTGATTAACAGTTGCTAATGAGAGGAGCCTGCAGGAGTCTGTGTCATGAATGGGCCAGAAATTCTTTATGGGACTGCTGTAGTTTTTACCTAGGCTAAATTCTGATATAATTATGTGAGTCACCAAGAGATATAAAAGGCAGTTTGTGAAGTGGTAACCTTCACTTTTACATGAAATAGATAGGACTTTTTTTTTTTTTTTTTTTTTTTTTAAGTGACTAGGACAAGGACACTGCATTTCTCAGGCAAGACAATACAATTTTCTGTTACTATAGAAAAAACAGGTTCTTAAAAGCAGATGTCAAACTGAGTTGTAGATACAGTAACATGCATTAACTTAGTATAACATCCATCTGAAAGCAAACAGCTTGTTTAGAACAACTTCTTTCATTTTGCAAGAAGAGCTAACAAAAAGATCTTCTCTGCATGGCCTCAGGCAATGTGTCATATCCTTTGGTTTTCTAGTAAACTCCTTATTAAAGGTTAGAAATGCAGGAACCTTGCAGGGCTTTGGAGTCAAAACTCACTGTGCACCATGCTGACATGTGCTCTCCCACCCCTTGCTGCTGCTGAACCCCAGCTAGAGTCCATCAGACAATCTCTGAGACACAGATCTGTTTTTCATGGAACAGACTACTCCAGAGGTGCCCAGCTCAATCTGGTATTCAGCTGTATCATTTCCCAAGAAATGTGAATATTCAGCAGGTTCTAGTCAGTTAAAAACATTCAGACAGTTTCAGATCTGACTGACTGGGAAGAACCAGGAGGAAATTGGTAACAAATCACCCAGCCAGGTAAAAATCCACCTTTACACATCCACAGCATGGCACGTGGATACAGAGCAGGACAGTAACCTTCAGCTTCATTCAGGCACCAGCAGTTACTGCACCCAGGCAGGCTGTGCAGCTGACATCTCCAAGCAGAGCCTTGCTCTCAGGCCAGCAGGCAGCAAGCCATCACATTTCTCATATCAAGACAAGGCCAGTGGCACTCTTGGACTGCCCAGCAATAGGCTTCCTTCCAGCTTGTCCAGATCATTTTATTGGCAGAAGTCCATGAGTCCGTTCCCAACAACAAATTCATGCCCAAGTTTGTAGGAAGTCATTTGACTCAATCAGTTGTCAGTTTTTTCCCCCTCTGTCAGCATGAGGCTTTCTGAAGAATCTTCACTCAGTTGCAGTCTCAACAGGTCATTTCTCTCTCATCAGATTCCAAAGTAAAATTTGCTCCAGCTCCATTTACTTTATCCAGTTCTCCCCATTGTCAATTCAAACCTGAACAAGCCTTTTGAAGTCTTAGTTCTCTTTTCTTGTGTCAGGAAACCTTCGGGACAGTTTATAATCTATATAAGTACTAAGACAGGACCACAGAATGAATCGTATTAATATAATTATGACCAGTAAAGTCATCAAAAAGACTGATTCCATATTTAAGATAGAATAATGAGGTAATACAAAAAAAAAAAAAAAAAAAAAAAAAAAGAAATAATCTGGGATATCTAATTATATAATGTGGCATTCAGTTCTGCATGGCCAGCCCAGCAATTCCTGTAACATTCCAATCAAAAGTGATCTCACTAGCATGTGAGAGAAGAGTCCAGCTGACAGATTTGGGACATGTAACGTACTATTTAGTCAAGAGGCCCCATGTGCTATTCATAAAGAATTAACAACTCTTATATTGACAATGACAGTATTGTCAGAAGACCTTTGGGAGAGGGAAAAAAACTTCCATAAACCCCGTCTCTGTGAAGTTGGACTTCTATTTTTTTTTATTTTTTTTTTTTGCCCCTTTTTTCCAATGCTGATGTAATCTCCAAACATCTCCAGCAGCAGCTGCTCAGCGAAACCAGGCACCTTCTCCCTGGTCCCTTTCAGCAGCACACGCAGCACTTTCCAGCTCCCTCAGGACAATCAGGGCCTTTCTTTCACCAATTAGCTATCACTTCAAGAGCCCTGTGCTGTCCAACGAGCTCTTAAGAATGGTCTTTGCAGGAAAAAACAATGGAGGAGGTTTTTTTCTTTTTCCTAGACAAATTAAAAGGGGAAGAAAGGAGGGAGGGGGAGAGGAAGAAAAAAAAAAAAATTAAAAGGACAACAAAACAAATCAGAACACAGAAGCTGTCCAAAATGCATCGCTCATTTAGTACACTGACAAATGCAGAAATGTCCTCAAGAGCCAATGCTAGAACGAGGCAGACACAAAAAAATTGCCCCTGCTTTCTTTTGGAGATAGGTTATTTAGTCTAATATGTTAAACAGGTTTCATAGAAAGAAGGGCTCTTGTTACAGTATGTCTCTGAGCTATATGAACTAAAGCTCCTGGAAGATTATTTTGTATTTCCTTCCTTGGCTCTCCAAACGTAAAGCAGCATTATTTGAAGTAGACATTATAGGAAAGAACTCAGTTTCACTTGCATTGAATATGGATGGATTGATGAAATGAGTAATTACCAGAACTGCTAAAGATCTTTTTGAACCTATTCAACTAGCAGACTCCTTTCCCCAGAAACCACACTTTCCATCTAAGAAGAAATAAAAGCATGACTCAGATACATGGTGCTCTGAATTTTACATTCTTTTTTCCTTAAAATCAATTAACAGGTAAAATAATACCTTGAGGTGCCATGTTGATGAGTAAAACAATTACAAACCCTAGGATTCTGTTCAAGAAGAAAACGAAAAAGTTTTATAGATGCTTAAGTAATACCTTGCCTGGAATTCAGCAACTGGACCTGGACAAGTGGAGTTGTGAAGGCAAAAAGGTGAAAGATCTGTAGTAGGTGAAATGATTTGGACAAGGTCCAAGGAAGAGCACAGTGCCAGGACTGATTCCCTGGTTTTCAGACCTCTGCATTAGGATAGACCAAACAGGATACTAAAATACTGAGTGTCAGTATTCTCATTTTCTGGTCCTGACTAGGGTAACCTTATGAAGGTCAACACGTTGCCTTCTACAAGGACAACACAAATACGTTCACATTACAATTAAAGAAAAATAAAATAATCTGTTCCCCTTTATTGACTATGTACCAGGAACAGAGCTCCAGGCTTTGTAAACAGCTCAATGGCAGAGCAAAGCAAATACTTTCAGGTGTTGCAGGAGTTTGCTCACACTAATGGGTGCTCTTAACCGCTACAGGGATTTCTAATGGAGTTGGAAAGTGTCAGAACAGTTCAGAATGCTTAAAAGGGAAGAAATTCTGATGCATTACCCCATGTGCATTTATGAAGGAATGTGAATCAACTCAAATTCTTCTGCAAAAGAAGGCTCAGCCAAGGGATGAGCCATACAATCAGGATTAAGAAGGAATCTTTGTGGAGGTGCACCAAACAATGAGTGTCCTTTTATACTTACAGACTTCAAAAGATGCTGAGTTTAAAGAGACTGCTCCTTTCAACTAGCAAAGATTTTGCCTAGAAAGTGCATCAAGTTGGAGAGAACAAATATATAAACATACATATATTACTAGGGTCACCTGCAGATAGGGGGAAAAGGATGAAAGGGACCCAAAAGATCTACCAGCTTGCCCTGAAGTAAGCTCAGCTATGCCATTCCTGACAGCTGTTTCTCTAACCTGTTTTTTAAGAGACCAGCATCCACACAGATGAGAAGAAAGGAAATCTTCATTTTATCTGAAAGGGATTTAAACAGGAAAAGCAGTTTGACCAATTGTTCAGTGCCTCTGTATGCTACAATACAACCACTGTCAGCCTATGGCCAGGGTCTCTACACTACATACTCACCTGGGCAACTGGCTCATTTTATAGCTGTAATTAATTAGTTGAGACAATGACATCTGGCTTTTCTCAGAAAAGCACAGATCTCTATATCTGTCTTCTCTGGGTGGATACCATGGCTATGCCTCAACACCTATCTTTAGGTTAGATATTAAAAAGAATTTCTTCACGGAGAGGGTGATCAGGCAGTGGAATGGTCTGCCCGGTGAGGTGGTGGATTCTCCGTCCCTGGAGACATTTAAAAAGAGACTGGATGTGGCACTCAGTGCCATGGTCTAGCAACTGCTCCGGGATCAAGGGTTGGACTTGATGATCTCTGAGGTCCCTTCCAACCTGGCTAATTCTATGATTCTATGATTAGTGACAACCATCTTCCTTTATGCTGCTGCATTCCTGCTCTCCATACACTACCAGGATCACCAGCAGGATCTTACCAATTTCAATCTTATCTAAGGGGACTGTCATGTAACACAGCACATCCTACACCTTGTCCATCAGCTCCAGCTCCCAGTGGCAGAAGCCCAGTGGTTATTTCAGGGCACACGAGGAACAAATTGGAGGTTCATTCCAGTGCCAAGTGAACAGGTGCCTCCTCCCCGGGGCTCACAAGTGCTTCTTGTGAAGCTATCCTGTCTCCAGCATTCCCCAAGAGGTGTCAAAGCCAAAAGAGAAACCACAGCAAGCCTGCTGCCTGGTGCCAGGTTCTACTTGGGCCAGGCTGACATAAAGCCCAATAAGCTTCCACGTTGGCTGCCTGGTGAATAGCAGTTCTATGGCTCCACATGCCACGGCTGTCAGCTTGGCAGTCTTCATGGGTACTGCATTTCTTCACACAAAGGAATACTGAATTTCACCTGCTGAAGAGGGAAGGATAGTGCTTTCCTGCTTAGATTTCACTTCCCAGGACAGATTTCCTCCCACAGAAAATTAATGGCACAGCATAAGGAAAGGGAATCGATGTGCCAGATGCAAACATGGTCTGGCTAGATTTTAGCAAGTGCAGTATAATATGGAAAGCTGTTCTTCCTTCCTTTGTAAAGTATTTTGAGACTGAGTGAGGAAAAGCACAATGTAAAGCCTAGATATTGATAATTATTATAATTTGGGTTTTTCCCACTACACTTTTTCTCACAACAGATGTGCCTAGTGCCTGGCACAATTTTTAATTATCAGCCTTTTCAAACAATATGTGCTGTATCACACACAAAAGCATCCTCTCTGTGCACAGTTTATTTTGTCAGAATCACTTTCCAAGTAAATCATCCCTCTAGAGAACACTTGCATGATAGACAAGTATTCCTGATGGGTGATATTTTATTACCAGCATATATTCTCTTCATATAACCAATATTACCACTCCCTACTGATATAAATATTTATTAAAATCCTCTAATTTGAAACTATTTCCAAGACAAATTCCATACTTCGCTTTCAAAGTATCTCATAATTTATTGTCCTGGTAATCAGTGCCCACTGAAGAAAAAAAACACACATGTTTTGCCTGCTTGCTGACATTTAATAAGTAAGGCAACAATTTTCACATCTAATTTTCTAGTTCCAACTATGAAGCAGTCTATCCCCTAAAATATCACTGTTTCTAAAACTTTTTAAGTGAATTTGCAAGCAAAGCAGACAATACAACAATAATCCGAAAACATCCACTGTCCTCATCAGTTTGAAATTTATGCCCAAACATAAATAAATTGGAATTAAACAATAGGATATTTGACTTACGGTATTTACCACACATTGAATAGTCAGGATGCCTACAAAGGAAAGCAGCAAAGAGTTGCAGGTGTCAGCACGGTTAACAAGAAGTTCTCAGTTCACTGTTAAGAAAAAAATAAAAATTCAAGACCAGCACTTATCTCAGAATCATGTGCCTTCTCTAGTTCTCAGAGTCAGAAAGGCACCTTGCTCCAGTTTACATATGTGAAATCTCCTGAACAAGCATTCTACATGGCTCTGAAAACAAATAACACTTAAGAGCAGCCAGATCAAGGTATTCATAGCTTTAGAGGACAAAATCTGACATTCAAAGTCAATTCCTGCTTCAAATAACTTGTGATAATACGCACATATCAAGATCATTCAATGCAGCATTGAGTCAAAGGAAAGCAAGCACCAGCTCCTCTGACTTTCTACTGGAAAATCCCCAGCAAACATACTCCTCCCACTACAGTCAGTTCAATATGCCCATTTCCATGATCATTAAAAAAAAATAATCAGAAATAAGATCCTTCATTTATGGCATATTTCTTCTCTTAAGAATAACTACAGTCTCCATAAAACCAGAAGCAATTGCAAAGCTCCAGCTCATCCTCAAAGGCAGAGCAGTCAAAAGGGAGAATTAAATGTGGAAAAAAAAAAAAAACAAAACCCACAGGTAAAACAATTAAAAAACGTGATGGCAAAGACTAGGAGAAAATAAAACAAAACTTAATTTATTTATAAGGTTTAAAATTGATTACCTGAAGAGATGTGTATTTTGAAAAAGGACTTGATGAGACCTTTGCAGTGAGGAAGCTGTCACTCCTTTATCACATCAGATCCACATATTTATCAAGAGCTGCTTTTCAGATCCATAAAATTCTAGATAAGGATGAAACAGAAACACAGATCAAACTCTTCAAACCATTTTATAGTTAAGGCACTCTTGCCTTAAACCACAGTTTGAGTCTTTTGACAAGTGCTTGGCCACTTGGCCTACTCCTGAAACTCCTATAACTTAGAAAACCTTTTTTCCTTCTCATTGTGAACAAAACCAGACTGGGACCTGAAGAAATGTCACAGGATGGAAAACTCAGTCCCTCCAGTCCATAACAACATATCTTCAGCAGATTAAGCACTTCTGGAAGGTGATACTTCAGGCTGCTTCCCCTGGTTTCGTTCAGAGGATGCTCCTCCTATGTTCTACCAAAAAAAGATCAGCTCAAGACATGCCTCTGGTCTACAATTAAATTTGGGTATCATAGTCATCACTTGTTTTGACAGCATAAGCCAGTGAAGTGAACAATGTCACAACTGCAATATCCATACAAGGTTCAGAATGTGACAAATTTAACTACTACATAAAAGTTAAAGCAAAGAGTAAAGTTCCCCAAAATTCTCAGAGACATGACATGAAAGGCAAACATTTCACATGCTGCACTGAGACAGCTCTGAACTTTAAACAGAAAAATTTAAAAATGAAATTCCATTATCTGAAAGGAGCATTTCAAATAAAGGCTTGCTTGAAAATTGAGGGGTTTGGAAACTTTGCAGATAGGTGATCCAAAAATATGACTCTATTCAACAAGGTCCTTATTGAGCACACGTGTAACTAGAAAAAAACTTTTGACATTTATTTAAAGCCATCTGAGTTGCAATGAATTATCAGACCTGCTATTAGCATACTACATTTTAAAAATAAATAAATGTGGAATTTCATGGCTTAGGCATTATGCTTTAGCTTTGTCTCCTTAATTGTTTGCTTTCTGAAGTCTCATTTTCAATAGCTACACAATACCAGATTTACAATAAACACAGACTGATCTGACTATCTATGATTTTGGAATTTTCTATATTCTAAGCCTGATTTTTGCATCAGAGGCTTTGTGGTCAGACCCCAGTCAGGCATTCAGCAAACTATATTGTTTTGAACAAGTTTTTCATTCTACTACCAGGTTATCCTGCTTATTTTTAAAGTCTCTTTGCACACAAAAAGAAGGGGAGCTGGGGCAAAGAAGGAAAGAAAAGAGTCCATTTGAAAAAATTACACTGCTAGATTACAAGAGTTGAAAGCTGGTATGTAACTTTGCTCCGGGTGATCAAACTGCTAATCAGGAATGCTGTCGGGAACAGAATGGAATTCCAAATAAATTAGCCATGTCCAAGAAGCCAATACAACACAGGATTAAGGCTCACAAAGAAAACAAATTTATTCAGCCTACTTTATCAGAATTCTTAATAACGTGTACCAGTTTTTCTCATCGCAGCCTGAGCTCTTCCACTGGAACAGTGTGGAGAAGGAAAAATGAGTCACACTTCATAAATCTCCTGCTTGTACAGACACCTAAAAATGTTATATAGAACAAGATACACAATGCCATTATATATAAATACATATGCACATCACATTTATAGTAGAAATGTTCATATTTATGTCTCCATATTTATTTCCAAGGCACGTGACCACGGAAAAGACACTACACACTTCTGTGAAAATGTACAAAGCTGGAGAAAAAGGTAAGAATTGCACTGATCTCTGCATCAAAATTAGTATCAACATCATCATATTTGTAAACCACTGAATTAAATAACCAGATCTGAGAATAAATCTCTCTCCTGTATGACCTTGCCATCCACTGCATTTTTTATCAAGTATAAAAAAAAAAACTTCAGTTGTCCACACACTGCAGCAAAAAGTACTGTGGCTGAGGTACTGTCTGCAATTCAAATGCACACTCTATTTTTGCTTCTGATAGCATTCCAGAGATACTTTTCAGAATATAGTTTATGCCAAAATCAGAGGAACATTAAAATATGTGTTTAATTTTTTGTGTTACCTCAGATTGGGATTTCAATCTTTATCAGACTGTTTTTCCCCCACCTGTGACACAGAGATGATGATAGGCTCCTATCTATACAGTCATTAAAAACAGAACTATATTTATTTTTGTAAAAATAAAAATACATTTTAAAAAAATTAAATGTATCTATTATCTTGTTCAAGCACAAAACCACATGTTTCTAACAGCTATGACTTAGTGTAAAAATTTTTTTGTCAAGTGTTTATATCTCCCTCTAAGAAGATATTTGCACCAATATGGAAAGAAAAGCATAGATCCCAAAATCCACCTCCAGAGATTAAGGGCCAAATGATGCAAACCACTGATACAGCTGACTGGAAGGATTCTGTCTGTGCCCCAATTGCCTCCATTAGAGGCACATAAATAATCATTTGAGTTGAGCAAAATATTTTAGAGGAAATACAAATTACTTTGTTTTCTCAGGAAAATAAACAAAGAAAGCAACAAGCTCAAAAAAAGCTTCTCATGAAGGCCAAGGAAAAGTGTTGATTTTAACTTTTGAAAGGGTCCCTTCAAATAGGAAACAGATTTGTATTAGCAACTACTGAAAGAAAAGTTTTGATTCAAGGGACAGCAGAAAGACATTTTTCCAGCTAGAACAATGTACCAGAGCTTTGGTGTGCACTCAGAAATAGCTTTAAATCACTGGAGAGAAAAATTATGGCAAATGAGTTACTGGTCTAAAAGAAAATGTTTTCCCTGGTCTACCTTGATCTGCCAAACAGTGCTGTATGCATTCTGTATTAATGGGCAACTCATGTGCCTAAGCCAAGCACGTGTGCAAGTGCTTGCAGAATTGGGGTGGATTTCTACATTTCCAGAATACAGACACTGGATTCCTGAGAGAAGAAAGGAGGATGCTCACAGGCAATGAGCACTGGCACTCTACTTACTTGCTCTTGGCTTCTCACAGGCCAGAAAGACTTTTTCTGGTGTTACATTAAATATTGGGCTTTACAAACTATTGCCATAAATTATAATTTGGTCAGCAAGTGTGCTCCTCTTGAACCCTAAAAAACAGTGTGCTTGAATTGCATTTGAGATTTATTTTTTCTTCTTTCCCCTTTTAAAAACACAGAAAATAAAGCAAGTAGGTGAAAGGTAACTGTATCACTTTACAGACACAAGCTACCCTCTGATTACAACTAATTAAGATCTTCAGCAGCCTTAAAACAATACCTTTTTTTAATCAATGAACCCAGACAGCATTCACAGCTTTTTGCGATGACAAATGCCCTTTGAAAGAGTTAATAGGCAAAGGTTTGTACTGGCAATGAATAGAGCTACCTTTAATTGATCCAAGAGCCTTAGAGAAGCAGTCTTATAGCCTGATGATGTATTTGGGTTGCAAATAGGCCAAAATAAGCATAAAGAAAATCTGTAAGACCATGAGACCTTTCATTTCTTCATTGCGGGGAGGGAAGGGGGGGAATTGCTGGGGAAAATGAGAGAACTATGATGGGCTTATCTTTGTGCTCTGGCACTTAAAATAGATAAAACGACAAATTTTGAGGGAGAGAGAGGAAGTGATCAGGCCACAGTTCTGATAATAAATGTCAGGATGCACGAAAACAGACAAAACAAGGCTTCTTCAGAAAAAATAAAAATAAAATAGGAGATGACCTAATGGTATAAAGAAACATTGATTAAAGAAATACCCTGAGGGAGAAAGATATTCCAGCAGCTTTAACAAACACGGCATGGCTCTGCATTCCCTCTAAACTTCTTAAGTGAGGAAAAAAAAAAAAAAAAATGCCTGGAGACAGTCACATGGATCCATTTATAATTTTTCCCCTCGTTCTTTGTTCATCTTTTACAAGGTTTTGTTCAAGATGTACCAGAAATTTGTACACAAGTGGTTCACAAAATAAACCTGATGGGTTAGTAATGAGCATTCTTCCCTGAGTAGCCAAAGAAGATGCAAAAATCCATATTTACAGACAATATGAAACAATACTTTTTTTACTTTTTGCAGATGATTATATGCTAATATTACCTCAAAATTATGAAGAAGCTCATATATCCATGCTTAAACTTGCCTTTCATCATAAACTCAATTTTGGCAAAATCACCTCCTCATTTAGCAAAACCCAAACCAATTTCCCTGAGGCACAAAGGTCTGAGGAAAAGAACAGATAAAAATTTCCTGTCATAAGTTCAAGACTTTTTTCTAAGTGTTTATTCTAAGACACCAAGGTGAAATGAAAATGAAAAACTATTCCTTCTCTTTGTTTTCAACTTAAACTGTTAGAATCTTCCTTTGTAACTCAAAGCCAAAATGTTTTCTTCCACTGTATGAGGTTAAGTGTAAATTCCAGATATCACAACTTTTCTAAATAATTTTTTTAAATAGATATAAAAAAGGAAGTACAAGGATGTCTTTAAAGGACATCAAGTTCTTGAGAGTTACTTCAAAATCAACCCCTTTTTGTGAAGAGGGCACCAGACAGATTACCCATCCTACTCCTCCCAAGCACGGTGAGGCATCACTGTTTTATAAAATAGGACAAAAAGCATCACAAGAAAACTATGTCCAGTAGTCTTCTATTTGAGAGAAAAAAACATGGCCAAACTCTGCTATTACACATCTAGCTGGCAGGGTTTTGGGAACACAATCAGGATTTCCTCCAAAGGATTCATCCATCAAAGCTGCAGGCAAAGTAATGCCATCAATATTCAGAAGGGCACTTCTGTGGTTATATACCAGCAAAATCTTTACAGGCTGAAACTGACCACTAATGCCAATAGTAAGAGAATCCTATTTCCATGAGCTTATCTTTGACAGAGCAAACACTATACTGATGGAGAACTGAGGCACAGGAAGTCTGAATAGAAATTAATCCCAATTTTCCAAGCAGCATCTATTTTACAGCTGTCTCATGATCTTAATAGCAACAACATATTTTTAAAACCCGTTCACGTTTTAATCCTAAAGGAATATTTCTGTATTTGGTTAATCTTCACCCCTGCATTCACATGAACACACACACCTGGAACAACTGAAAAATAAGGACTTAAGCATGGGGGGAGCTGATGCAGATAAAGAAATGGGTTTTCCAAAGCCAGAGATGGACTCAGCTTCAGAGACAACATCAAAAACCATTACTTTGTGCTCCTCAGATTAATGTTCAAAAGCTTCCCAGATTCCTCATGAATCCTTCACTATGCAGAATATTTTTTTCTATTAATCTCCAGAAAGTATTACTTAAAAACTAGTTGATTCTCTTTGCAAAGTGTGCTGTTTAACTGAGCTTTGTTTCCCCCCTTTGCCATCTACAGCCCCAAGACCAAACATGGCACATAAGGAAAAAACACCCACAAGGATTTGCCAAGGGTGGCAGGAGAAGCTTTCAGCTCTGCAAGTATAAATCCTCAGCAGCTCCATGTTGATGGAAACCGCACCCTAAAAGCTCTGTGGACTCTCCTCAGCTCAGCTGGTATAGTAAGAAAGAAAACTTTGATCCTTTTTTTTTCCTAAAAATCCGCTTCACAATTCAACATCTTGGATGCAAACCTTTTAAAAGACTGAGATGGCATCAAGTCAGGGACAGGATGGAGGGAAATGTGGTTCCTTCCGTGGGGGGACCATTAGGAGGAAGGTTAATAGCCCTGGGCATGCGATCAACTTAAGGTTTGTGCCAGTTTCCCCAGGGTTTCCCTCCATCACCAGCTTCCCTAGGCTGGGCAGCTCACCCTCATCTTCCTACCAACGACAGCTCTTAAACAGAAGCCTGCTGGGGAGAAACAGAGAGATAATCACATAATTAACTTATATGGATAAAGTATGAAATAGGCACAGGGAGGGAGCCCTTTGAGTATCTTCGCCTTTGGGGAGATAGGAACTTGATGTACGTTCAGCTTGAAAGATGGGGAGGGAGCAGGGATTGAGACCTTCCTAAACATGTGGACTGCAGGATGGAGGCAGCAGGGATTCTGAACAAGGCTGGAGTTAGCATGCAGAGCACACAGCCCGGCAGAGTATGGGAAAAGGAGAGAGCAGCCCAAAGAGCTGGCGCCACTCGCTGACGAGCAGAGCGCAAGTGATAAAGATTTACTGCAAGAGAGGAGGAAACAGTCCACTGGCCCGATTAGAGCTGTGAATACCGAGTTGTTCAGGGAGGATTTTGCAGCTGACTGATCACAGGCTGTCGGAGCAGGCCTCGGACAACAGCTGCAAGGCTTGCTGGGCTGCAGAAACAAAGGGCGCCTAGCACGGTGCAAAGAAAGAGTTGACAGGTTGTTGTTAGCAGTGGCAAATGTGTGAGGTACGGCAGTGTGGGTGAGACGGGGTGGGGTGGGTTGGTGGGGAAGAAGGAGGGCAAGAAGCACAGGCAGAGCTCAAAAAAGGGAGGGGGGGGGGTGGGAGAGCAGAGACACAGGCTTGGACGAAGCATTTTCCTAAAATCAGGCCGGTGTTTGTAAGGAGGACAATCACAAGGTCTGTTTACTGCTGCCAAGATGAATTAACCCATCGTCTCATTTATAGGACGAATCCGGTGGCACAGACTCCAAGGTGCATGGCATTAAAGGGGCTAATTAGACAATTCCGGCAAATCTGAATTAAGACCCTTCCTTTCTTTCTTTCTTTGAAAGCTGGAAAGCATTTCTCAGGACTCGAGTCAGAGGCTTAGGTTTTGTTGGGCTTTTTCTTTCTGTTCTGAGAAGGGATATCTTGTGCGGTTCCTAACTCACCAGGGTCTGCCCCTGCACTTCTAAATTCTGCCCTGAGCTTCAAGAACAGTTGTTAGGAAGCTGCTGGCATTTACATCATGTCTAAAAAGGTCCAAACCAAAATCCCGGATTCTGCAGGAATTCAGCTCCCAGTCCAGGGACACATTTTGCAGCTGGTCCCTCCTGTTACAGAGACTAAACCAGAAGTCCACATGTGAACATACCTGAGCTAAGAGCCTACAGCTGAATTCTCACTCACACAAAACAATCAAGGTTTTTCAAAAGCTGGCTTCTCATCTGACATCCACCACCCCCTCCCCTCTAAATAGAGCCAAATACTTTTCCCAAACAACTCTCTGCTTTCTGGAGCCATGGCTCACTAAGTTTGGGAGTGCTGGGTAGGAATGTATCAATGAAACTCCAGAGATGATCAAAGACAGAAGCTGGGCAAGAGGAGAACTTACTTTCAGCTCCCTGCTTGGAAGGTTTAAGATTCAGTTCTTGAAATCTGGCAACATTTTACTCCGATTGTGACATCTGTGAAGCAATGGTGCATGCTGTTTGCACACAACCATACTACAGTGGTCACTATTAAAATGTTTTGCAAGTGGTTAAGGTTACCATGGTGTTCACAGTATAGGAAGGGAAAGGAATAACATGAAAATCACAGAAACATCCAGCACTGTAAGCTGCAAATATCAGGTGTTTCATAGTAATTAGTGACACTTTGGAAAGTATAGGCTTCTTGCTTTTCTACATATGTAGCTATTACTGTCCAAGAAATAGGAGACACTAAGAAATTACAATGGTCTTCATAGTATCCAATAAACTCTACCAACAAACCCTATTTTGATTTTTCTCTTCTAAAGAGTCTCTGGGACTCTGTTACTCCAGTCCCAGTGGGCAGCACTTGATACACTGTAAAGGGAATTCAGAACAAGAGGCATTTCAAGGCTTCTAACACAGCACCATTCTCCCAAAATGTATAAAAAAAAAAAAAAAAATACCAGCATGCAGAATACTCCATCTAGGGGCAGAAATGTAACCTAAAATTTCCTTAGCCTCTGCTTTGACATGTGTTAACCTCATTCTACCAGGACTGAGAGCATGAGAAATAATCAGACATTTCACAGAGGTTCCAAATAGTTCTTCCTCAGTATGAGTCCCATAGATTTTTACTTTTTATTATTTTAAATACAGAGCTTCCAGCTTGAGTTTCCGCTTAACAGTGATGAAGAACACAGGCACTACTATTATATGTCTACTAGTGACTGGATTATACTTTAAACTAGAAATATTACTTTAGGAACAATTTATAATCCATTGTATCCATATGCTCAAAGTTTTCAGCTCAGTAAGGGTGGTCAGTGACCTCAACTGCAAAGAAAAATGAAATGTCTGAAGGGCTATTTAGGTAACTGTCTTTGGATATAATTAGGCTTCTACTGAAGTCAAAGCAAGGTCTGAATTTCACTTTAGGGGGAGTAAAAATTACTTGTGGCAGAGGCATACTTCTGAGTAAGAAAGACTCTCTGCTGATGGATAATTCAATAGCATTTATGCTTAATATTAGCTGATTTTTTTCGCCAGCTGTATTTGAGAACAATGTATACAGCAGACAGAAGCAACAAATTCATAGGCTCAGGAAACAAACAAACAAACCCCACCAAACTGAAAAGATATGATAATGCCCATTAACAGCTTTTTCTCTTGAGGGGGAAAGAATAATTACAGCAAATATATCAAGCCTTTCCCTTTCATCACATGTTTTCTTCATACAGATCACTTTCAGCTGACAATTCCTCACTAATTTTCCTTAGTAAGCAATGGGTTACAGCTTGTCCATGTTACAGCTTTCCACTCCACTCTGTCTTGCTCTTTGTTTCTCTGGTGCAGAGTGGCTGATTCCAAGGCTGGTGTAACACTCTCAAAAGTAATCAAGTTCCTTCCTACATTTGCTCTCCTAAACACCTGAGATTTGCTCACCTCCATTCTTCCCGCTCAAGCCTCCTCGCTACAAACTTCATAAACGCACAGGTGAGAATTTTCTAGGCACCACTTTAATTTTTCAAATAGCAATCCAATTACTGAGCAAATTGGCACATGTGCCTGGTTACATAGTGACTTGGCACTGCCTCCACTCAGTGCTGGCAGTGATGAATGTGTTCCCCCTTAGCCCTCCTCATCTATCTGCTCCAGCCTCCCAGCCAACACCAGTGACCACATAAGGAGAGTGCCTGGCAGCTGCAAGCCCGAGGTGCCAAGAGGCAGATTGTGTTCTGTAGCAGCAGGATCTGGGGCTGTGACTGGCTTCCTGGCTAGTCTTTTGTGAGACCTTTTCCATGGCCTCTAGGTTGGCTCTAATGAAGCCTGTAGAAATGCCTGCAGGGAGCTGGTATAGAAGTGAGTTAAGTCAAAGGTTCAATTTAGTTTCTAAAGTGAAGCGAATGTATATTGGCCTTCTTTTTCCACCCTGCAATTATACTCCTGCCACATTTATGAGAAAATACAGTATTCAGTCAACAATAGGAGTGCATTCCTGGGGATGTCTGCACCTCACATTGGGGCAAAGATCCCCAAGCCAGCCTCAATTAACTGAGCTGCAGAACCAGAAGCAATATAGCTGTGTTTGCTCGGTGTGACACCCGAGCTAATTATGTATGGCAGCAATAGAGCTTTACTTTTTCTGGCACTGAATCTGTATCCCTGTGTGGTAACCTCCTACAGACATCCCAGCTCCCTTGGAGGTAACCTGAGGGCTCCCTAATCTGATGTTGCCTTGCACTGCAATGATCCATATAGGAATCCTCCAGGAACTGGCAGGAATTTGTCCACCTCTTTATATCACGTGAGAGTGGTGTGGCTACAGATGTGGTTACAGTAAATCTGGACTGTTCCTCTTCCATCCCATCCACATTTTTTTTATTACTCACAATATGATGGTTTCAGAGCATCTCTAAGTAATATGTTAAGCATCTTGAGCAGCATCTCTCACATGTGCTGCTTTCTCAAGTTCTTACTTCCTCCTCCAGGGGCAAAAAGCTGGATGAATCTTTTAAAGTATTTCTCAAAATTGTATTTTCTGGGTTTTTTTTTTTTTTTTTTTTTTTTTTTTTTTTTAAATAATAAAAGGAAATTTGGATCTTAGCTTTTAAGTGAACTTTTTGGAATATTTAGAAAGCCATTTTCAATTATTTCAATACATCAGATAAGAACTTCCTCACAAGAGAATATTTTTTCCCATCCAGATTTTTTATGATTGCAAGAAATATTTCTTAGAATATTTCTATTTCTTAGAATAAATGAGTACAGGTACAAAAGACCAGAGATGCACTATGATAACTGAAATACAAACAGGCTGTGGTGAAGCCAAAATTGAACACAACAACCTGTCAGCTATTCCTCTTCTGGAACCCCACCTCAGGCATACCAAGAAGCTACTGGAGAGAATCAGAGTTATTTGTCCAGCAACTTTCTGATGCAGCTAGTAGACTGAAAAATATCTGAGTGGACTCTGAACTGCACTCAACAGAATATTTTGCTTGGACTTTAATTACGAGTACAGTTGTTTGTTACTGATGGAAATTTTTTTTCCTTTTTTTATTTTTTTGTTATTTTGTTTTAAACAAAGTATGTTGGCAGAGGTACTTAATGAGAGCTCCGAGCTGCGATTGTTACACTGTATTTAATTAATTTCTGCTTATCACTTAAGAACTTCAGCAGCTGAGCTGCCTTTACTAGTGTTTATCTCATTTGGGTCTTCTGTTGATTTTTGAGATACCAAAGCTGAGTTGGAAGTCCAAGAAATACCATGAAGACCTCAGAACTTCCCCTTTAAACCTAATCATCCTGCTCTCAACGCTGACTTTTCACAAGGCAGGAAACATAGTGATAATTTTAAACACACATACCTCAAGACCATCCATCAATACAAGCTCATACCACTGCAACACAGCAGTGGGGATTTTAAGTGTGATATCTGACTGTGCCACTTTGCCACAATTCTGCATGGGTTACTTGAGGAGTAGTTTTTAACAAGCAACACTAAATTCTACACAGGCTGTACTGGCCATATATTTAAAATAGTGGTTTAAAGCAATATGGGCATTTATGGACCCCTGATTATTATCTAGTAAATCTACTGATCTCACCTATAAGAATGGGTCTGTCCATAGAAGCTCTGGTGACTGCAGTACTTTCAGACACCTTCATAAAAGGAAACAACACATTTTGATTAACATATTTTTAGGCTATATTTTAGATTTCTAGACTATGGGAATCCTTTAACTTTTTCTAAGACACCAGGGAAGGTAAAGCAATGCAGTATAGGTGGGCTTCCTAACATTATTCAGGAGTTCATACCTCTGTATTTCAGTGATGTTCAAATGAAGGCTTCAAACCTCAGAGGAGTAGATGATGTGAAGCCTTGTTGTAATCTTCAATAGTTTCTACAGCACCAGGAAACTGAGGTGGAAGCTGGACTCCTACTCCTGGCTCCAGGCCTGCAGGACACAAGAAAGAGTTATCCAGAAGGGCACATAAGCACGTGCTTAGCACTAGGCATGTGAATACCACAAACTCATAAAAGCTCCCAGGCCAAAGTTAGCAACACTGCTGCAGCTGGGAGTTCAGCATCCACTTAAGAGCTTTGCTGGATGGCAGCCATTTACAGATGTACAATCAGTAAAGAGACATGTAGGCAGAGACTTCCTTTAATGGGTCCACTAATTTATCTTCTTGAAGAGACATACTTGGTTATTTTGATTCATATATTTATAAACCAATATACACCTTTTTTTATTACACCTCAGACACTGGCACATGCATCTTTTTGCCTAGAGTATTTTGCTTACCGTACTTCTTTAAAATTTGGGGCCAGACAAAATCAAATACAAAAAGCAGCTAAAATCTGATAGTATGAGACTCTACCCATTCCTATTCTACTTTTGCTTTGTCCTTGATTTGTTTGCTTTGAAGGTGCTGATAGATGCCTGCCCAAACAGAACGATGACTCCTAACAGCAGCTCGATGAATAAAAGAAGAGAAAGTGGAAGAAAACAATAGGAAAGGCATTAAGGTCACTAAGTCATTCTTCCTGGGATGGGCATCAGACATATGCTTGCTACTCCAGTCACAGTGCAATCAAAGCTGTCCTGTGCCACTGCCAAAACCTGCAACAGGTGCCAAAAGATTACAGCATTGGTTAAATCCACTCCTAAGGCACCAGCTCAGGGACTGCTCCAAATCCCAGAAGCCAATGAATATCTTTCCCAAGACATTAACTGTTTCGGAATCATTCCCTCTTATTTTCAGCATGGTGCTGGTAGGGGCAGGGAGGGCAGGACAGGGCACAAATAAATTCAGCTGCCAGGAGGCAATCCTCTCATTTTGCCACTGCAGGTTTGGAGAGGTGCCAAAGGCAGGCACCCAGCCTCCCCAACACATTTGTAACGTAATTAATATTTTATATTCACAAGTATAAGCGATCTTCATTCACGAGGAACTATTAAGACAGTTTCTGCTTCCATTCTCCCCAGCACATTACAATGACAACTCCATGCCAGCAGCAGCCACATGGCCTAAAGGTGCCAAGCTGGCAAGGATACACTCTCTCAGCATTTGGCATCTCACCCCTTGGCAAAGCCCCCAGCAGTTGTGCTTGGCTGCTTTTGGATCCGTCATGTGGCTGGGCTGCTGATAGCATAGGAGGGTGCTGCGTCCTCTGGGCACCATTTCACTTTAACACCTGTCTGATTCAGAGGAATGTGTGCACATGGAGAGCAAGATCCCTGCACAAATCCTCCCAGAGACCCAGAGCATATGCTCCGTTTGTTACTGAAAGGGGTCGTTTCCTCAAACCCAAAAGTGAAATTTTTTTTTTTTCCCCTCCCCCCACCTCCTTCTCTTCCCCTTCACATATCTGTGCACAACCCTTAGAGGGTCCTACATCCTGCCATGCATTCCACATGTGCTGGAGGTTTGCTCTGTGAACAGGAATACAAAACATACCCTTTTTGTATATAATGAAATCTCATATTTTATTGTGCTCATATAAAGCCATTTCTCTGTGAATAAGACTTTTTTATTTGTGACATTTTAATGATCTACGAATGTTTGGTATAGATGAAAGGAAATTATTATTTCCAGGTCACCTTGCAGTAATACTTTTTGATAGGCACCATAATTCCAATTAAATTGAGTAATATGGGAGAGGGGAAAACTTTCAAACGTTAAGTGCCACTGAAGCAAAAATATTTTTAAAGGAAAACATAAAACCAAGCATAGATCATTTAAAAAGTCACAAAATACCAGAGAGGAGTGTAGATAAGAAAATTCAAGGCCCTTTTTCTACTGGGGACTACTCGAAGAAAAAAATGTAAAAGTGGCTCTTATGACACGGAGAATGTAAGAAAACTCTGTGCCCAAGCAGCACGTGCCCTTGCAGTAAATGCAACAAGTCTTCACATCACAAGACTGGGTCTGATGTGGATCACAACTGCAGGAAAATAATCTCAGTTCTGGTGCCTCAGAGGTCAAAATCCCAGCTGTCACCCCAAATGTGGCAGTGGGGCTCAGGGGTGCTCCCGTGGAGGTGTGGTTAGGTGTGCAGAAAAGCGTGTTGAGATTTTACCCAGCACCTCTCCAAATCTGTGCCTGCCTGAAAGGGCTACAGCCCACCTCCCGTTTGCACTGCTTCACCCAGTACATTCTGACACTTTTGAGCACGGTTATCTTTGGATCAGACACTCTCTAAAGCCTGGGAAATAAATTCAAGTCTTTGGTTGCTAAGCTCAGGGTCACAAAATAATCACTGCTATCGCTGGCTCCAGCGGGGAGGCTCAGTGTACCCGTTTCACCCCAACTGGAACGTGCAAATAAAAGCCAGGACTCCCGTGTTCTCCTTCAAGCCATACCATTTGCCTGTCACGTTGTTCCTGCAATTTTTGGTTTGCATCAAGGCCCACAGACACCACCAGCCAAGGCCCCCCTGTGCCAGGCAGAGCACTAGCACACAAACCCTGCTGCTCCCTGCACGTAAGTTTGCACCTATCAGTATTCCTGTGTTTAGCCACCTGAGTTACTTTTTATAAATAAAATTTTTAAAAAGCAAACAGAAACCAAATGACTACTGATGGGAAATCCTCATACTAAAAGTAGTACAAGTTTAAACATGATATCACAAAGAGAAAGCAACTGGGGCTGCCCACAGATAAAATTATTTCCAAGTTTCTTGAAGAGAAGATAGGATAAAACATTTATAAAATTACTCTTGTCGTACACTAGCATCAGGTAATCCCCTTATTTTGAAGGAGCTGACTTTGGTTTGTTCTCTGAGGCTTTTTTTCCTTCTTAAACAGTTCTTCCCTTCTTATTTAGGAAAAAAAAAATGTTCTCTCCTTCCCCTCCTCTGAAACACATGGTGTCTTCAGAACACTAGGGTGACATACAGGATGGACACTGAGACCATGACTAATTTAAGATCCAGCATCTTGGAGGCTTTCCTGGCCACAAGCCAAATCTTTCTGGAATGGAAAAGCTTTTCAATAAGGCATTTTCAGTAACAAATTCACTATTTAACACTTGGGAGGTAAGAAAATATCCCAATGTAAAATTGTTATTCCATTACTTATGAAAATGTTATTTTAGATCATTTTTAGGAGCTTCTGTAATTACATTATTTTCCGTTTTTTTTTTTCTCTGTGACCTGGGTAGTTAAAAAAATAAATACCAAATAAACATATAAAACTCTCTAGCAACATTCCTGAAATAGTTTTTCTGTAAAGTACATGCCATGTTGAGAACACATGATTTTGTAGCACAAAGATTTTATTGGCCTCACTGCTCAGATTCATGCCAATTAAACCTACCACACCGTATCGTCATTTATTTTCCATCTCTGTGTACACACATACTCCTTCTAAAAAAGAAGTTCCCAAATCCTGCACAAATTCACAAGCTGACTGCATGCTATACTATCTTCCCTTGGAAATAATAGATTAAGAAGGCAACAGATATTACTCTTGGCAACTAAAGTGGGAACAAGTAAGTGCAGGACTGCAGAAGAGGCAGGAAAAGAGCAAGGGGGCAGGAGGATTTGCATTCAAGAGGTTCTTTGCACCTCCTTTTTACAGCAACCTGGTGTTCTGCACCTGCAGCAGACTTGCTCTCACATGGGTCTCGGCTGGACTGAGCCCTGGTAGGAATGCACCCTGAGCATAGCTTGTATACAAGTTCCATGGGAGACCAAGGAAAGAAAAAAAAAATTAATGTCAAAGTCAGAAAAGCTTCCAGTTTCAATTACACAGACATAAACCTTCTACATGAACAGACCTTGCCAGGTGTTTCCTTATAATACACTTGCCCTTATTAACATGACTATATAAATACAACCAGCTTACCCAAATCAAACCCTGCTCATTTCCCCATTTAAAACTTAATGAATTTTCTGAGGTCTCTAAAGTCAAGAGCTTCTTCAGGAGAACATGACAGATTGGGACTTTTTTTCTTTTTTTTTTTCTGTTTTTTTTTTTTTTTGGTATAAAAACAGTGATTGTGCCATGACACAAGGGTAGAACACTGTTTTAAAGGGCTGCTGACTCTGGACAATTTATATGCTAATTTCAGAAATGATTCCTCTCACATTAAATAAGGAGCTGAGGAATGTTCCAAAGGTCTAGACAGACCACACCATTAACAGATTGGGTAAATCAAGGCTAATACTGCCCACAGCATATTACACTGTGTGAACTTTCTTCACTGTACACACTTTACTAATTTTAGTTCCACGTGGTTCCCCAGCTGACTGGCCAAAATATAAACTACACCAGCTCCCTAAAGCCTCCCAGTGCCCATCTTGACCTTGGACGTGCCTTTAATATTAAACTTGAGGAAGAAACTGAATGGTCAGAGTGCTGTCTTCTGGGTACATTTATAAATGGTTTATAAAGGGTTAACAAATGATTACTAGATTATGAGAATGCTGAAAAAGGATGGACAGCTATGAGCAGCTGTGATGCTAAATGATCAGCTATTTGGGAAAGTAACAAAGAGGACCCATATATGCTAGCCTGAACCTCACCAGGGTGTGGCAAACAATTCCAGTATCATCAAAATTATTTGAACACTGACAAATCCACCATCATTTATTAGAAGTTTTCTAAGGCTATTATTGTTTTAGAGGACAATTCAAACCTGGCTCCAAATTTAGACTTTGTACGAACAAGCTGCTGTAAAGCCTTAAAATAACACAAAGATTTCCAGTTTTTATTTTAATTCCAATAAAAATTATCTTCAGGCAAGTTCTCACGTGCTATGTGTAATCCTAACAATGAAGAACTGAAGAACTCAAATTAAAACAAGCATCACTAAATCAAAAGAGAGGCACCATAAGATACTGAGTTCAAGTGAATTTTTAAAATTCCTTCTGGTTTTATATCTCAGTTTACTAGCTACACTGGTGAAATAAGGCCATGATTCAAAGTGTGATGCTGAGTCTAAAGTGCTTAGTTGTCACAGGAGAAAAAATGTCTCACTAGTGATGAAATTTTGGTTTTAGAAATCAACTCCAGTCAGCATCCAGAGCATTCACAGCATCTTATTCTGTAAGTACATGATATTATTCTGAGGTAACAAGTTCCTACAAATTCACTTACTGGTAAACTCTCAGGTACTAAATAGTATAAAGCACCTTCATGTGACAAAAATCTGATTTGTTTTCAGCTGAAGATGAGCTTCTCCTAGACTTTTTTTTTTCTTTTTCTTTTCTACTTAGCTTTCTGAGGATTATGCTGAATGCAAGTAACTCACACAATCTCATAATACCTTTCTTAATTGATAGTGTAACATTCTGGGGACACAGAGTTGAATATCAAGTCAAAAGAGCACAGGGCACAAACCTCCTCTCATTGAACTCAATAGATGAGCTGCCACTGACTGCCAAGGAAGAGGATTAGGTGTTCTGTTTATAGTGTGGGTGCCAGCAAACTCTTGCCCCCTCACAATCCCCATCACACACACACACACACACACCCCAAGTGATCAGTGTATTACAACTTAATTATAGGGTAGGGACTCTCTCTCTCAGCCAACTACAACCAGTTATGAAATGCAGCCTTCTATAAACCAGTACAAGCAGGACCCCAAGAGCTGAAACACCTTTTACATATCACACCCTGCCAAGAACATGCTTCCCTATACCTCAGACACCTCAGTCAAATGACTCCTGATAATGATCAGTGATGGTAAATGGGCTATTGGAAAAATTCCAAAGTTCACCTTCCAACTACAGGAATGAGTAGGGTATGTGTGAATGTGAGCTTTGGCAGGGAAAGGGACATTGTTTCAGTGCTGTGGGAAAAATGCTTAATGCTCAAACATTTCCTTAAAATAAGATCACAATGAAACATTAGAGGTAGCATTATTAAGGATAATCAACTTCTCCAGATGAACAAAAAATAACTCCTAGCCCATCTCCAATCTGCAGAAAAAAACTAAGTTCTAAATTCTAGTGTTTTGGGCCCTCGTTTTTTTCTGAGCACTTCAGCAGAGATTCTGCAAAAAGAATAGGCCCTTGTGTGCTCTGGCTCTTGAAACTCAAGCAAAATCTCAACTTACCTGTTCATTTTCCTCATCAGTGAATGAAGAGATTAATCAAAATGTTGAGGGTAGTCTGTAACACTTTTGAGTTACTGAAAACACAAACCCTTACATCCCAGGTTTATTTCTGAATGGGGTGTATGCATACAGCCTTAAACAGGATTTGGAGATCTCAGGAACCAAACTTGTTGCTGAATGCCATGAGATACAGAAAAACTGAGCTGGTTTTATAGTATTTGTGTTGAAACTATTGCAATAAAATATTCCATTCCATTACACCAAGCCAGAACTTCCTCTCAAACCACAAAATATTCCATCACTGACCATGCTGGAGTTTTGCCATTGCTACCATTGCTACCACCTTGGTCCCACAGCATAGGATGCACTAAGGAGGCACTGTGTGCTAGGAGAAGCCAGGATCAAAAAAAGCTTGTTTCCTGGACATTCAGTCTCTCATGCTTTTCCCATGACAAGAATAAAAATCTAGCATAATGGTAAGAATGTTGCTAAATATTCATAGAGCCATGGTTCCTTGGGAAACCACTGGTAAAGGGCAGGCAGGCAGATGTCTGCTGTTGAGCACACACGTGCATACATACTTATAAATGTATAAAAAACACTCAACACTTCTCCACAGAAAGAGTAGTGATCACCAGCCAGAGATCATTTGTACATTCTGACAGCACTGCCCACCCATTTTGGAACTGCCTTTCTCCTCCCCTTTCTCAGTTCATCCCAGCTTCATTCCATCATTTTTCACCTCCTGTGCAGGTTCAGCCAGCTCCTTTTCTTCACCAATCCACTTGGTTTCCCTCAGGAGATGCCTCACCTCAACAAAACACTGAAGTTAATAATTTTTATTATATCATTACTTCTCTGTATATCCCTTCCTTATGCTGTAGATTACAGTTTCTCTAAGACAGAAGTTATTTATTATTCCATGAACTAATACAACAAAGCCCAGATCTTACTCAGCCTCTAGCCACTACCATAACAAGTTGAGAATAAAAAGAAACTGCCTTTGCCATGGGTAAATGCTCTCCAGAGTGATATAAATCATATTTATCCATCTTTGCAAAAGGAACTCCAGAAAGCACGTAACAAACATGCCAAATATTCTAGAACTTAAATCACTGATTCTTTTCAAAAACATTCATTTCAAACAAATTTTATAGCATGAAATGTAATCCCTTTTATTCTAGGCATCCCTGAAATATTAAACCATGGTAGCAAATTTGTTGTGTTTTTTTCAAGTCTTGATCATTTATCTTTTCAGGGTACTTAGGAGTATCTGTTCACACCTGTTTGTAGCCACTCCTTTCTCTTCACTGAACTTCTGCAATACAATTAGGGAAACATTCAATTTGTAAAAATTGTCCTATGAGCAACCAGATTTGGATACAGAAGAATTTCAAAAGACTCAGGAAGACACCCTGCAAACCATTTAAAAAAATGTTTCTGAACGTGTTCAGCATGTAAATATTTTTATACTGATAACTTTATAGCAACTATTTACATAATTTTCTTAGTGGCAAAGCACTTGGAAAATATGAGAAGCTAGGCTATAGGTATGTTGCCAATCTGCCTTTAGGGTTGAAAAAACCACAGTGACATTCTCTGCTATTTTCATAATGCATCACATGTCTGACCGAAACCAGTGGAAATCTTTCAGACTCTTCAGTGGACTTAAAGGAAGAAATAATTCCCTCTTCTGCAGAACAGCTCAGAAGTAACTTAACCACAAATTCTGCTGAGTAGCAAATGAATTTCTACAACTCTTAAGAAAGCAGGAACTCAGAGTCTCAACCTTCTTGTTAGGAAAATCATTTTGGATTATTGCAAGGACTAACCCATTCTAAGATGCCAAAAGGATCTCTTTTCTTTCCCATGAAGCTCAAGTTTCCACCTTTGGCTACATTCTCAGAATACAAAGTTCTGTTTTTAACCCAACTCAGCAGGGCATGCAACAAGGAGAGTGGAAGAACTTCCCTAAATGTGAACTGAGCAGTCAGCCAAGGCTGCTGGAGAAAGAGATGTTTCAGATCAAGCTAGACCATTACAGCTACCTTATCTGAACATCTCCCCCACATGGACCAGAAACCATGAGGCAGACATAAGAAGCTTAAAACTGCACATTCCAGAAAAGCATGCACTTGGCAGCTCAGAAGCAATACAATAATGCTTCAAAATGCCATGATTCTTGAAAAGGGACATCTGAAGTTTTTGCTGTGAGCGTTGCTCAGATCTGGAGAGGCTGTAGCTCCTTGCTTAGGATGGTATGCAGTACACACCATGTGTTCTGAAAGCACAGAGTGGTTTAGATCTATGGTCAAAACCTGGCAGGAACAGCTCTTTCAGGAGAGGAGTTTGAGTAGTTCATCCATTAATTTAAGCTAAGTTAAGCAGGTGATAAAACCTTCAGCTCTGCGGGTGAATTGAGAGGAAACAGACAAAATGATAGAAAGGTTATTTTATGAATAATACCTAATCATTCATTTCCTCTTATATAAGACCACATGGAATGCCAAAGGTCTGTTGTACACTGGAAAAGAGGCATAAAACCCTGATTTGTAACCACTTAACAAGGGGAATGAGTCAGGACTTAAACAGGAACATTCACAATGCTAAAGAAGCAGCAGCAGCTTAGATGCTTCTTTGGGCATCTATAAAAATTCATCTGGAATGTCCAAGACTGTTATACAGCAGAATTCATGGTATTAATGTAGCCCCATGAATTATCAACAGCTATTTTATCACATACAGAGGCAACTGTACCACTACCTGTCAACATTATAGCTCTCACTCAGTGTAGAATCAAAAGAATTCCTCTACAATTTTTCCATTTCCATTTTCCTGGGAAATTCTTTCAACAATGGGGACAGTACATATAATTGAACACCAAGGCACCTCAAACTGTCAGATGTCACTATTGCCCACATGGTCACATGAGCATTGCTTTCCTGTCTACACAGAGATGTCCCTTCAGAGTAACTGCATTTCACCTCAAAGTGCCTCAAAAATACATGAATACTTTGGTGACTCAGGTTGCCCTTCTTCAAAATGTCAATTCCTTCCTTTTTTTTTTTTTTCCCTCAAGAATATCTGTAGAATCTTTCCTAATTACACAGTCTGCAGCCTTCTAGCTTACATGAACTTTCATTACAACAGGCAAAATTACTGAGCCTAAAAATCACCCTTTTAAATCTGTGAGGTTTGGATGCACTTTTGTTGAATTCAGGGCAGATCCAAGGGAACCTTCAGGAATTCCTGCTGGCATTACTGGCAGACCTGACCTTTGATTGCAGTCACCAAGGCTGGAGGGACTTGACACACCAGGCAGTGCTTATCTTACAGATCTTCTTCTATTTTGGTAACATGATGTTTTTATGTTTCCTAGAGATTTGCCTCAAGACAGCACCCTCTGCAACAGCCTGCAGAGGTACACATGCAATTACAAGCCTGCAAACAGCCTTTTTCCACTCACTGGAAAATTATCAAATATCTTTGACACAGGGAAGCTTAACAGAGAGGAAATGGTGGTTATCCTCTTGAAGTAACCCCTAGAGAAGATGAGAATGTCATTGCAAGCTTGTGGGAAAAAAAGTTTTTCCATTGTCAGCATGTAAAACAGGCAGAGGACAATAGGCACTGTGTTTTTTCTGTGATCAGGTTGACAAATCCCTGAATGGGAAGAAAATGAAAGTCAGGGGCAGTTTGGCCAAAAAAACTATTAATTAACTAAGGGTTAACAAAGTTAAGATTTAGAAAGCTGAATCCTCAAAGAGACAGAAGCAGCACAGTCTTGAAAAGGATATAAAACATCAGTACTGGAACAGTTCTAATGCATTTATAATAAATAGCCTTATAAGTTTTTCAGGCATAAGCCTCTTTCCTCAGCTAGTGTCTTTATCCAAAAGAAAATAAAACATGTACTATGTGCACTTCTAACAAAAAATTGACAGCACTCCCATTAGTGACCTCCATTTTGTACCACCCACCAATTCTCTTCATCACCACAGGCTGACATAATCCCAAAGTGGCTTCAAATAAATTCTCTGCAGATAAAAAGCTCACTTTCTACCACCATATTTTCACAGATGACTGCATTCCAAGCCTGTGTTAGTGCCAAAGAGAGGTATCAGAGGAGTTTGTACACTTGACCTTCTGTACCATAATTCTGTCATTTCCAGTCCACACCTTAACATTCTGCAAAAGTTAACACAAAGCATGGAAGTAAATAAAAAACACTGTATGAGGGAACATTTTCCCACTTTTTGGGGAAATATAAATAATCACAGAGCTGTGTTGACACCACAATTAACAAGGAAATTACTTAGGCTAATAAGAGAAAGTGGCAAGGAGGAACTGAATTAACTATAGTTAACTCACTGCAGCTATGATGAACAAGATAATCTAATGTAACAACCTCACAACATGTGGTTCAAACACAAGGAAGGAAGTCTCACTGCCATCATACCATCCTTGCCATCTTTTCTCTTTCTGCTCTGTGCCTTTCACTAGTGCAGCTCCCTTGGCTGCAGCACATCCTTCCTAATTAGGTTCCTAAGTGAAGTGGTAACTTTTATTTCTCACAGAAAGCACATTACATTGTTAGCGAGAGATGTGCTCATCCTGACCCACCAAACCAGGCTGATGCCTGCCACTGGTGTTCCCATGACAGTCAAGGTCACCTGAAACATCTAGGCTTGCTCTGCTCTCTTGCCTCTTGGTTTCCCAAAGACAGAAGCCTTCAAGGGTTGGCCTTGCTGATCTCAGAGGTCCCTTCCAACCCAAACAATTCTATGATCCTATGTGTTCAGCATCAACCCTCTCCAGGGCTGATGTGAAAGGAAAACACAAAACAAATTAAAATAAATTCTCTATTTCTTCACTGAAATGACAGACACAAAATGCCCTTAGCTTCTAGTTACAAAAGTCCTCCAAGCATCATCCAAATTATAAAGAAAAAAAAAAAAAGACTCAATATTCACCTTGCAGAATAAATATGGAGAGGTGAACTTTTTCCTAAAAGGATAATAAATACTAATTCTCCAATTTCTCTGCTTTTATTGCAAAGAGCCATATACTACTGATAAAAATTACCAGTTTTGGTGAAAGTGGATAGTGCTGGTCACATTCACAGAGCCACTTGACTCCTTCCAGCAGACAAGTAATTTAATACTATTACAGGAACTGTCAGGGACAGGGGGTCTAATATGGAAGCTGGTAGTTATAGTAATCACATTAAAACTCCTCACTGCTCTACCACAGAGCTAAAACCTACAGATGCCACACAGATAACGTTTTTATATGTACATGTAAGTAGATATATACATATATTTGTAAACAAATCTGTTTTTTTATAAATACACATATATAAGGATAGATATGCAAACACACTTTTGGAGAGAAGTCTCCTGTCTCAGGCACAGAGCACTCTCTCACCACAGATACCATCCTGAGATCTCATTTCCAGTTTCCTCTATCAAAATTATGAGCACTCCAGTCCTTTCTGCCTTTAGCTTGCTGGGGTGCCACACTATGTGGTAAATGCTCTGCTGCCACCCAATGACTTTCCCTGGTATTTCCTAAGGTCTTTCCCACTCGATAACAACCAGGTAAAGAAAAAAGAAATCAAGTGAAATTAAAGGCAGCCCTTAGAGGTGAGTACTTTGCATACCTGGGGTGCCTTGGCCAATGTGGAACACGGGAACATCACCACCTCTCTTCACCTGTATGCAAATGACTCCAGTTCTTTTTATCATTCTGCCAACAGAAGCAAAACTTTATCACAAAAACATCATTGTGCTCTGGCAGTTAATTTTTACTGGTTTACAATGTACTTTCCTTTACACAAGAGATAATGCCAGCTAACTACAGCAAACCTTTCACAGAGCTGTTATGCTTTATAGTTGATCAAAGCATTGATTTCGCAGTATTATGTCAATGCCAGACACGCTGATTCCCTTCACTGTTTTCACTCAGGGACTGTTCAGTTCCTTTCTTTGCTCTCTTTACAAAGCACAACTTGTTTTAGTCCTTTCTACTATGTCTAAATTAAGTTTGCAGTAGTCTAAAAGCCCATCAGGTTTAAGAAAAAAAGGGAAATTTTGTTACTTGTATCTTGAGCTTCACCCCACCTGTAATTAAGTCTTCAGACTCTTCAGCTTTCCTTGCAGTAAAAATGTACATTTGTAGAATGCCCTTTAAAGAAATTTTAAAAGAAATTCACCAAATTAAAGAAAGAAATTCACCAAATTACCAAGGATGGTTTTGTCAATGTGTATTTGCACACAAGAACAAGCTGCTCAGTTCTGAGGAATGTGTCCAGATTCCTAGGGCAGCAACATGTACATCTGCTCAAATTACTATAATTTAACATTTGCAAGACCAGTTCACACAATTAATTACTCCAAAATGTGATTTACATTTTTAATTATCAGCTTGAGATGGTCCAAAAGACCCTGACTGCTCAATGGATGAATGTTCAGCTGAGAGCTTACTGTCACAGAGGAGCCACAAATGTAGGTTTAAAGGAAGGCCCTGCATTGCTCCATTTATTTTCACATATTTCATTATTAATCTTGTCTTGCCACATAAGATAGAGCAGGATGTCCCTGCCACCTGAATGTACACCAGAATGTGCACCAAAAATCCTAAAAGAAGAACAAATTAACTTCTTTATTAAGAACAGTCTACAAGAAAATTTGATCATAGTGTTAAAATATAGCACTTATTTTCAAAACAATTTGTCTGCTGCTGCTCTCTGGGCTTCTCAAAAATCAGAGCTTGGTTTGAGACTTATTAGCAGTTAATTATATTTAACTGTATTTCATTCACATGGGACAATGAAACTGGATTAGTCAGTTTGCAAGAAGTTTCAGTTTCTTACTTACATTTTCATGCTCCAAGCACAATCTAGAAGTATTCCAGATACAAACATTTTGGTACAAACAGATGTGAATAACTGATAATTCACTGCCTCAAAACATACCTTCTTACAATTTAGCCACAGAAGACAAAACCTGATTGTATTCCAAGCCCTTGATTTAGGCCCCAGCACTTAACTAAGCTGAGAATGTTCCATTAAGTGCATCCAGAAGTGCTGCTCATACAGTCCAACCTGCATGGTCAGTCTATAACGAGGTCTCGGACTCCCTCTACAGGCTAAAATCACAAGGAGAGATTTAAAAACCTCCTTTTATCATGCCTTACTTGAGCCTGAACACCATCAGAAGTGCAAGATGGACAGATCTAATGATACAAGAGTTGTTGGAGCATGGGAAGTTGTTTCCCGCAATCCTACAGTGAAGCAGTGGAGCCATCCCCAAAGGCCATGAAAAAGCAGTGTCAAGAAAGGCCACGGGGCACCATAATACCCCTTGATAGTCTCATGGAAGGGCATGAACTAGTTTAATTTTGCTAGGAGTGAAAGCAACTGTAGCAATGTAATAGCAGAATTAAATCCTATCCAATATTCCATCAAGAGTTTGTTTTGTAAAACGATCCAGTACAACTTTCTCTAACACATTAGTTGTGTTTTCTGGTGAGTCTGTTAGCACACCCACACACTGATGCCCACAGAAAACGTAGCTGCTAGTTGGCACAAATCTTGTGGAATTCTTTCTTCTACAAAGAAATTGGCTTCCTCTCAGCAGGAGTCTTACGAGCGTCAAAACCCTTTTTATCTGAACCACCATCTTATCCATATGGGATTTAATGCCACCCTTCCTCATTCAGTCAATGAGATGTGGCCCTCCCCAAACACCTGTTCTGAATGCCTGGGGAAAAGGCAGGTAACACCTCTCTGTGCAAATCAGAAATCCCACACCTGAAACTCTGGGGCACTCTGAATGTTCAGGGCTCCAGATCTAAATTTCAACAGTGGCCACCTACACAATGAGGTGGGTTTTAGAAAATTTAAGCCTGAACCCAAACCTACAGCCCATGCTTTACTTCCCAATTTGGATTTACAGATCTCCAGAGAGCTGTATTAGGGTCACTCAGGAGCATAGAAAAGAAGCAAAGATTTTGGGAAATGTCAAAGGCAAAAGCTTAGTAGTCACTGTGGAGGGTCTCAATCAAACAGATGTTTCAAACGTGTGTCTAAATATTAAGTGCTGAGTTTGATGGCAGTAGATATTACAGCAGGCACCAACCCAAAACAGAGTTAAGGAGGAAAAGCTAGCAGACAAAACAGAGGGGAAAGCAGAGCATGAAAAACATTTTTTTCACGTGCTCTATTAGTCTATGTAATCTACCCTAGAGAGGCCCCAGCAAGCAAGTTAACTACAGACCTCAATTACAACATGTGGGCAAGTTTATTACCCAACAAAAAGTACATTAGACATTTATGATCTCATTTTATTAAATTCTCTCACTTATGACAATCACAATTGGGTGTGTATGTTTAATACAAAAACCTAGGCTAGATTTTTATATTAGCAAGACTAAAAGCTCACCTGCATGGCAGGTGCTGCTGTGGCCACATGCTTGGGTTATGGATTAACCAACTCCTATCAAAAGCTGGGGTCTATCAACCAAATTTAAAGCAAGTGAGGCAGGTGCTCTTCCTGCTGATCTAGCCCAGGGCTCTGATTGAATTACATCAGGAAAGAGCAGCTTTGCTTTATACATGAAATCTGATTAGAGAAAGAGAGAGGTAACACCTTACACAACGTGGTGAAGCTTAAAGGACAGCCTGCTCCTCTTAAGGCCCCTTCTGCTGGCTACTTTGATCTAAGTTTTATTGACTGGGTTTGTCACATTCACCTTTGATTTATCAGAGAACTTCTTTAGGGATGTTTTTCTATACCAAGTAATTGTTCAAGTCTTTTCAGAGAAACCACCAATTATCCAGGATGATAGAAACTAAACACTGGTAATTCTGATGAAATACAAGATTATTTTCACTGGTATTAAACAGGTAAGGGAAGACACATTAAAAATTGAAGTTTTACCTTCTCAGATCATTACTTATTAAAAAAAAGAACACTGGGAACAGCTAAGCACTTTATGTGTGGAACGAATTCACTCCTAAATGCAAGGAGACCTCACATAATAAAGCAATAGAGGCTAGACTGGCTTTCCTACTCACCTCTGTAGATGCTCATTGTACAAGGTCATTGTTATACTATAGTGTTACAGTTTTGCATCACACACAAAATGGTAATCCTTTTCTGGAAGCTAGCAGAACCCAGTCTGATTTTCAGAATCCTACACTGTAACCCTGACTTTAAGAGCAGAAGGGATATTGATTTTGATGCTTACCTGATTTAACACACTGCATAATACAATCTTTAAAATTTGACTCAGTAATTTCTGCATCCAGCCTGGGAATCTGTATTGGTATCAGAGATTGTATTTCATCTTACAGATACACACCTGCTTCATAATAGAAGCTGATCTTAAAAATGCACTTCATTCTCTATTTTGACATGAATTTCCACTCTCTTCCTCTTTCTCAAATGCTGATGATCTTTGTCAATGAGATCACACAGGGAAACTGGCCTCTTGAACAGTCTTACAACTTCAGGATGGCATTGCCAGCACTCATCAGCTCCAAGAAGTGGGACCCTTCACTCACCTCAAAGAACAAAATAGGAACAGTACAAAGGAAGGTGAGACCAGAGGAAAAACTCAAGCATTCCTGAAGTGAATCTCAGGTTTGAAACTAGTGACTAGCTGTCAAATAACTGCTTCTTTAGGATGATCATCCTATACTTCTTGCTGTAATTTCATACAGCTAGAGTAGTACTTTAATTACTGGAATCCAGTTTACTTATAGTTACTAAACTTCAAGCACTTGTGCCAGCCTCAGATCATCCCTACTAAACATTTATAAATCAGAGGGCAAACCAGTAATAGTTCTCCCTCCAGTCCTGGCAATATGAGAAATAAGAGGGGTTGGAAGTTGAGAGGTTCCAGGATGTTTCTGCAATTTTAAAACAAAGTAAACAAAAAAAGTTACACACACAGGAACGGGCAGTAGCAAAATTGTAAACCAATTGATGTGGAAATGTCAACACCATCTTCTAAACATACATCTAAAGTTCACAGCTGTTGCTGTGAAGGCAGTATTGTCTGCTAGCAAAGGCAAGGAGCAAGGACTGCAGCTTTTATTCTTGACTCTCCCACGGATTTCAAGTTCAGCTGTGGGCAGATCACCAAATTTCTCAGCTGATCATCTACAAACTAAGGACAGTAATATTTTCCTATCCAGGCAGGATGTTTTCAGGAAAGTACTTGGGAGGCACTCAAATAATGAAATGATAGGGGCCATGAAAGTATCCACACAGAACAAAGACAACACCTGCTGAACGAACTTAATGGAAAAAAGATGACTGAGACTGTTCTAGGAAATTCCTAGCATTAGGGGAAAGGATAAGCTGCAATTGCCTTCAACTTATAGTTTGAATTAAAAAAAAAAAAAAATTCAGCATCAATAAACCAAGCTTGCTAGAAGAGCTAACATGTCAAAGATGTAAGAATCACATAGTTTGTGACAACTCCTAGCAAGCACAGCTGAATCCACAAATTAAATATTCTCACAGAGGGAAAAATCAAGTTCTGCCAGTGAGCACACACCAACTGGGAGAAAGGCAGCATGCTCCTCCTCTTGGCCAAAAAGTTAAGGGATGTAGAAACAAGATTAAAGGGAATTCAGCAGAAAGAACTGCATGGAGAACTACAGGGAGATAGTGCAGGAACCAGAGGATGCAAGTTGAGTATTAGCAAGAGAACAGATACAACTAAATCTCATCTTCCTGTTCACAATGGGAAGCTGAAGGAGCAAACTACTTATGCTATCCCTACTTGTAAAACATTTGCAGGCTGTCAACATTTGTAAGCCATTAGCTAGAACCAACAGTACATGCTGTAACAACAAAAGCAAGGTTTGTTACAGCCATGGGAATTCTTTCTAGTGAAAGCACAGAGAGGTAGGCGGGACAGGATCTGAGGGACCAGCTGAGGCATCACCAAGCAGGGGCAGGTTCACAAACATCCAGACAAAGCTGCAGCAGGTGACTGTCAAATCCTTCCTAAAAGGGCACTCAAGTGACCTCCCAGAGTACAGTGCTCAGAGTTAGGAAGTATCCCTCATACCTAGCAACTGTTTTTTTGCTAAAATCCAAACTACAACTTGTTCTACACTCAGCACACAGGGGTTACACAACATAAAGAGTTTGCTCCTCTCAAACGTTTACGTCCTTGAATACTGCTTTAAAAATATTTGACTGAAAAAAATTATTTCTTCACAAGCTAAAACTTCCAAATTTTTAAGACCACTGCTACTGTCCAGAAAAATTGCTTTCCCCCACCTGTTTATTTTCAAGTGTAGAGCCCAAAGTAGGAATGGTGGGGCCTCCTACATGGAGTGTGTACTTGGGTGAGTGTGTACTCCAGTGAGTGTCTGTTCAAGTGAGTGTGTACTCAGGTAAGTGTGTGCCCCAGTGACTTTATGCCCCCATGAGTGTGTCCTCAGGTGACTTGGGTGAGGGTTAGGGTTCCCAAAACAGGAAGAGTGGGGCCTAAAAGGAATTACCATCACAAATTCCAGCAAAGCCATTTCCCGTTGATCTCTTTCAGATATTGTCAGCTCATGCAAACACATATTTTGAATCCATTCAGTTTCTTATTCAGTTTCTTCCTGATGACAGCCTCAAGAAAACAGAGGTCTCAATAAATCAGTCCTTCCCACCAGTCACCTACATAACTGCAGGTGTGGATGCTGATGCAGTTTTTCCATCAACTCTTCCTCTGTAGGTTCTTCCAAAACATCTCTACAAAGAAAAAGGGTGACTTGTTAGGGGCAGCAAAAGGAACTTCTCAGCACTTGTTTTTGCACTGCACAGACCAAGAGGTAACGTGTGCTTCTTTCATGAATGAAGCAAGGAATTAAAGTTATAATAAGATGATGCTCCCTAAAGATGCATCGACTTGCAAGTGATCCATCCTTTACAGATGTGTCAAGGAAACCAGCAGCTGTTTTCCCACAAGAAGCTGGGAAGCAATTTCCTGCACACAGGACACTACAACTCAAGGTCAGGACATTGCTTTTCCTGAAAAAATTCCCAAATGAGAACATGCTCCCAATGCTACTCTTGAATAGCCAATGTGCACCACAACTTCCACTTGTGTTTGATCAACTCTCAACTCACCACCCACAATTTCACAATAAGCCAACAACACACATCACTTTCCTCATCTTCCCTTTTCTTTTTTCTCTCTTTCTCAGCAGAGTCCCCACCCAAGCCCCCAACTCCTCTTCTCCTACCACACTATGGGGAGAACACATTCAGAGGTTATGCTGGCAGATCACCTTAATGCAGGCCCAACAAAAATTAATTTCTCCAAGCCAACAGATGGAACAGTTGGAAAGCCAGCACACTTTCTTTACTACAGAGGAAAAGAAGAAACTAAGATTGATTTTCAAGCCTAGTTCAGCTCACCTGAACATCAGTTCAACTGTCCTCTGGTATTCAACATCTGAAACAGGCTCTCGGTGAGAGCGACGGTCCCACTTGTGAATGAAGTTCTGGAATATAAAAGGAACAAGAAAAAATTAAAGGCTGCTTCTAGGACAGTAGAAAATATGTTTATTATATGCTTAATATTTTGGGACACAGGTTTTGGGAGGGGGTTGAGGTTTGTTTCTTTACACAGAGTGGTGGAGCAGTGATTTTTAAGGCATCTCCAAGTTTATTGGCTGCAGGTCACTACTTGATTCAAACTCCTTCAGGAAGGAAATAACTTTCTGCTCTCCTGTTCTTTCAGTGTCTGATGGGAAGAGAGCCCTGCTGCCTTCTCCTCATAGCAAGGACTGCCTCCTCAAGATGACTGTGAGAACTGCTTCCAACAGTTCACCTGCTTAGAATTGTTTCCTCTTTCTGGAGTGGACTAGGATGCTGTGTCCTTCACCATCAAAAAATACAAAAGGTGTTTTATTTTGCAGACGAGGATTCATACATGAGAGACCAGCAGAACTAAATGCTCTTCATGACATTGCTGAGGTACCTAACTTTCCACAGCTCCTTAAAAAAAAATCACTAGATATAAAATAAATAAGTAATCAGTCACTGGCAAAATAAGTAAATCAGTGTGGCACTGAATAAGGATAATAATTCAAACTGGGGTAGGAGGAAATGCAGGACAATCAAATCTAATAAAAATGTAAATTTTAAAGCATTAGCCTCCTTTGCTGATAAATCAAAATGCAAAAAGCCTGCAGCTTGAATAACTAATGCTGAAGTTAAATGCTAATGCACAAGAGACAAGCAATTTTATAATACTTAGATTTTTCATGGTTTTAGACAATGAGCTATAATGACAAGTGTATGCACCTACTGAAGTATAACCAGATTTGTGGTTAGAAAAAGAGGGAGAAAGATTTAAGATTTATGTGTACACACACAAAGCCAACACACTTCTGCCAAAAACTTATCACAGTTCTATTCATTTCCCACACAAATCAGAACATGTCTTCAGGATCTAATACCAAAGAATCACACTTCCTTACCTCTAGAAGTAAAGCTACAAAGAAATTAACCCAGGTGATCTTGGGTTTTAGAACTACTGTCTTTTACTTGTTAGAAAAGAAAACGTCTTTTAAAAGAGACCCTTCATCAGTTTTGCCCAGATGATTTTATGATTTTAACCTAAAAAGACTGTTCTTGAAATAAGTTACAACTTTACTCCTCTGCATAAAGATTCATTTGCCCTACGATGACTTGAAATAAGAGGGGAGCTATCTTTAAATGCAAATGTTGTTATAAAAAAACCCAATATGCTTATCTATAAGGAATAATCTAGTCATATTTCTCTATTTTGCTACAAAACAGACCCATAAGGGAAGTCTGAAAGAAGTAGCAGGGAAACTGCTCTGACTTGTGAACCACAGCACTTTGAACTCCACTGGAATAAGCTGAAGATGGAATTTCACAGCCTGCCAGAAGATGGGGTATCTGGCTTGGCAACAAAAAAGATCATTTTATTCTTTGCAAAAGATACACCCAAAACATGCACTGCCTGATAAATTAGCTAATCCATTGCATTACTTGAGCAGCAGGTGTTCCAGGAGAACATTAGGAAAGATGTTTTGCATCAGGTAATGGAGTCAGACTACAACAGAAGCTCAGGGACAGCTTTCATGCAGCATCAAGGCACTGAAATTAAGGCAAGTAGCAAACACCATGGCAGACCTGCCTCACAATTGGTGTAAAATCACCATTCATACCCCCAGCACTAAGAACTATCAGCAGCAGCCACTTCAGCTCCTTCAGGAACATTAAAGTCTTACACATGTGGGTAGGGACACCACACTGGAACACTGATATGCAGTTCCTAACAAGAAAACCCTCATCTTTTCACTCTGCTCCTAAATCCTGAAGTACAAATTCATAGCAAATCAAGAAAGAAAAAATAAACCTAAGGAATCTCTAATGAGCCAGCATTCTGGTGATGAAAGCCCTTCTTCAGAAGCTTGAAAAATCTAAGCTCTGTTTTATAAGGCATGATGACTTCCTGTTTGCTTTAGCTTTCACATGTTTCACCTAAGCATCCACAACAGAACAGCCATCATCCAAGATTCTAGAAAATGGAAGCTTTTAGTACCAATTTTGGTCTGGTCTTTAAAAAAAAAAAAAAAAAAAAAAAAAAAAAAAAAAAAAAGCCTGAACCAGTTTCAAAAGAATGGCATGGATTCTGCTACATTTTATGTGAAACCTGTCCCAACTGAAATGCTATGACAATGCTTATTGCACTGCTTGTTTCAGGCAAAAGAGATAAAGGAATATCCTAGTATGCAAGATGCAAAGACTGAAATGCAAATGGGAGCCAAGCTGCTCAATGCCCTCAGTGCTCAGTTCCAATAAAATTTCAGCATAAAAATTAAGCATATCAAATACCTACAGATGACATTATCTGCCTCTAGAACAGAAGAATAACAGCAGCATACTTCAGGTCCTGCATTTTGAAACCAGGCAGTTAGGTCCCATCTGCATGAAAACTCTTCTATGGCCCCAGCCTCCAACTAGCAAAGATAACAGGAGCATAGATGCTGAGCACAACAGAAATCAGTAGCAGGGGGAAGGGAAAAAACAAACCACAAGAATCATTTCCACACCCCAATTTTCATATTTTAAGAGGGAGAAGCGACTTCTTTAATAGGAGAAACTCCAAATTTTACCCAGTTACATACATTTGTTTCCATGATTTATACAATTATTGCATAAGACTTGGCATTTACATCCTTCAGTACAAGTGACATCAGGTATCACAATTTTGTGATAAATTCTAGTTACACTTTCAGTCTACTACACAACTGTGAAACAAGAATATTTCCTACAGAAAGACTTCTTCACATTGTCCAGATACAAACACTGAATGCATAATGAAGACATTTGTGATGTTTGTGATAATCACATACCAAGATGTGTTGTTTTGTAGAGGACTGTAATGACAAAAAAAAAAAAAAAAAAAAAAAAAACAACAAAACCAAAACACCAACGTTCTGAGACAAAAAAATAGTAAAATTTAAACTTGCAGACAGATAAGAACCACTTCCTTTTTGGCAAGGCAAAGCTACTTCTCCAAGTATTCAGAAGTCAGGGGGGAAGAGGGCAAAATAGAGTATTCAACCTTCTTTATTAAATGCCAATTGGTGACAGTGATTACATCATGCTTAGCGGATGACATCAAAACATACAAAAATAAATCAAACCCAAATCTAGAAAGGTCATGTGCCAATGCCTTTATCTACTTGCTATGATGTGTGTTCCAAGTGCATAATTGAAAATAAGCATGGTAACACTACTGAAACTACAGCAAGTGAGTTACTGGGTGGATTATTTTGGAAAAGAGACATGAGACCAAACAGAGACAAGATCACAACTTAAGAGGCAAGATCACAGCAGTAAAGAAAGATTGCTGGAGTGGCTTAGAGCTAAGTTCATATGTGTTGCACATTCTTGCAAGCTACAACACATATTTTGTTCTATAGTACAAGGAAAATTTAAGCAAAAGATAAAGAAATAGACAAGAATCAGTATGGAGCTTCTAAACAGAGAAACATCAATTCAGAAATGCTTTTGAGTTCAAATGCACCATCATCCCAGATATATTCCTCTCCCTTGTACAGGAAAAAAAAGGAGGAGTCACTAAAAAAAGACTAGGAAAAGTACACAGGATGACTGCTTGGCACTTCTCAAAAATGTTTTGTTATCTAAAAAAGGATCAAATAACTTATAAATAGTAGCAGTATCATATGGCCAATTATTTTTCCCAAGACTTTGTCAATGCAGATGGCATCAAATATCTATTTTGGTGAGAAGTGTCTCAATGCCAAGGCAGCACCCCAAAGGATAGTTTCCTTTTTATGAAAAGAGTTGTTGGGGTTGATTCTATTCTTCATACTGATTTACTAGTGATGTGACAAAGACTCATAGAAAAATGCTTTTCTAGAGGAATAGTATGGGAAAATGAAAAGCACGTGGACATGCCTTACTGTTAATTCTCTACTTTAGGTTTGTTGACAAAGTTATTTGCCCAAAAAGTATTACCCAGGTGAAAGCTACAAGCATACAGCATGTGGTCATTAAGCCATAAAAGAATGTGACCTTGCAATGCTGGTTGAGCACTTTCAATTCCCACCAATGTGAATGAAAATTTGAACTGCTAAGCACTTTTATTACCCCCTTCAATCTTTTCTTCTCTCCCCCTTTCTGTTGGAGACTTGCAGTGATCACAGTGCTACATTCCAGTCAAAGTTCATTCCCCACAGCATTTTCACTGAATATGACACTGTAGAGAACAGGACTTGGAAGAAAGTAAAAGGAAGAGGTTCACTAAAAAGTAATATGAAGATATTTATTCTAAAGGAGAGCTCCATTTTACCACACTGAAAACCACAAGTGCAATTGCTCCATTCAAAGTTATAACTGCTCCCATTTACCAGCATGATGCAACCCACAGGAATGCCAGATCCAAACAAAGAAACAGAGAGGATGTGCAAAGTAGGCACTCCTTGTTACTATGTTGAAATTGATTGTGTCCTGAAGCAATTAACTCCTGAAAATTTGGTAAATATGCTGGTGTCATATTACAATAAAAATAGTGTTTCACCTCTCACTACAAAAAGATTAAGGATTTGGTTCTGGTCCTACCTAATCCATGCATGAACTGCAGGGCACAGCCCTTGCCACTCAGCTACCACAAAAAGCAGTTCCATTTTGTTGCGCTGAAAAAAAGTAGAAGGCTTAGTGGTTACAGAGTTCATGTTTTAAAGTGCATTGTCATTTTAAACACACTTTCCCTTCTTAAAAAAAGAAAAAAGAAAAGAAAACATTCCAATCTCAACAGTCTATAAAAATAACAGCGGAAATAATCCTCTAAAATTGTAACTTAAAATCAAGTCAAAATAGAAAGATTCAAATCTTTTTCCAAAAAAAAAAAGATGTGAACCAAAATTTTAAAACTTCCTTCTGCAGAGAATTGCCAAGCAAAACCTCACATAATGTCCTACAGACTTCTCTCTTAACAGCACCTCACGAAAAATCCATCCAGTTTCTTCCTGATGACAGCCTCAAGAAAACAGAGGTCTCAATAAATCAGTCCTTCCCACCAGTCACCTACATAACTGCAGGTGTGGATGCTGATGCAGTTTTTCCATCAACTCTTCCTCTGTAGGTTCTTCCAAAACATCTCTACAAAGAAAAAGGGTGACTTGTTAGGGGTATCAAAATAAACTTCTCAGCACTTGTTTTTGCACTGCACAGACCAAGAGGTAACGTGTGCTTCTTTCATGAATGAAGCAAGGAATTAAAGTTATAATAAGATGATGCTCCCTAAAGATGCATCGACTTGCAAGTGATCCATCCTTTACAGATGTGTCAAGGAAACCAGCAGCTGTTTTCCCACAAGAAACTGGGAAGCAATTTCCTGCACACAGGACACTACAACTCAAGGTCAGGACATTGCTTTTCCTGAAAAAATTCCCAAATGAGAACATGCTCCCAATGCTACTCTTGAATAGCCAATGTGCACCACAACTTCCACTTGTGTTTGATCAACTCTCAACTCACCACCCACAATTTCACAATAAGCCAACAACACACATCACTTTCCTCATCTTCCCTTTTCTTTTTTCTCTCTTTCTCAGCAGAGTCCCCACCCAAGCCCCCAACTCCTCTTCTCCTACCACACTATGGGGAGAACACATTCAGAGGTTATGCTGGCAGATCACCTTAATGCAGGCCCAACAAAAAATTAATTTCTCCAAGCCAACAGATGGAACAGTTGGAAAGCCAGCACACTTTCTTTACTACAGAGGAAAAGAAGAAACTAAGATTGATTTTCAAGCCTAGTTCAGCTCACCTGAACATCAGTTCAACTGTCCTCTGGTATTCAACATCTGAAACAGGCTCTCGGTGAGAGCGACGGTCCCACTTGTGAATGAAGTTCTGGAATATAAAAGGAACAAGAAAAAATTAAAGGCTGCTTCTAGGACAGTAGAAAATATGTTTATTATATGCTTAATATTTTGGGACACAGGTTTTGGGAGGGGGTTGAGGTTTGTTTCTTTACACAGAGTGGTGGAGCAGTGATTTTTAAGGCATCTCCAAGTTTATTGGCTGCAGGTCACTACTTGATTCAAGCTCCTTCAGGAAGGAAATAACTTTCTGCTCTCCTGTTCTTTCAGTGTCTGATGGGAAGAGAGCCCTGCTGCCTTCTCCTCATAGCAAGGACTGCCTCCTCAAGATGACTGTGAGAACTGCTTCCAACAGTTCACCTGCTTAGAATTGTTTCCTCTTTCTGGAGTGGACTAGGATGCTGTGTCCTTCACCATCAAAAAATACAAAAGGTGTTTTATTTTGCAGACAAGGATTCATACATGAGAGACCAGCAGAACTACATGCTCTTCATGACATTGCTGAGGTACCTAACTTTCCACAGCTCCTTAAAAAAAATCTCTGGATATAAAATAAATAAGTAATGAGTCTCACTTTTCCAGTGTGGCACTGAATAAGGATAATAATTCAAACTGGGGTAGGAGGAAATGCAGGACAATCAAATCTAATAAAAATGTAAATTTTAAAGCATTAGCCTCCTTTGCTGATAAATCAAAATGCAAAAAGCCTGCAGCTTGAATAACTAATGCTGAAGTTAAATGCTAATGCACAAGAGACAAGCATTCTTATAATACTGAGATTTTTCATGTTTGTAGACAATGAGCTATAATGACAAGTATATGCACCCACTGAAGTATAACCAGATTTGTGTTAAAGTTGCAAATGAAATACACAACTGTCCAGTAAAAATAAAAAGCTTCCTCAACATCTCAGGGCAAGATGAGAAAGATTACTTGTACACACACAAAGCCAACACACTTCTGCCAAAAATTTAGAGTTCTTTTAATTTCCCACACAAATCAGAACATGTCTTCAGGATCTAATACCAAAGAATCACACTTCCTTACCTCTAGAAGTAAAGCTACAAAGAGATTAACCCAGATGACAGAGGAGATCAACCACCAGGCTACAAAATAGATCTTTGCCCACCTGTAAATCAGATTAACAGACAATAAATAAAGTATGCTGGCAATAACCTCAGATTGAAAGTGACCAAGAAGAGCCTTGAAATCACAGTTATCCTTGAAACAATATTCCTACTTTCTACATGTAAAAGGAGGTCTGGAACAAAACAACATGAAAAGATAAAGGGAGGTTTAAGTTAGCCAAACAGAGTTGCTCCCCTCCACCTGGCATACCTAATTGAAGCCAGAAGGCCAGAAAAGCAACCCAGAAGTGGCACAGGAAAGAGTGCAAAAAGATGGCAAAACACCTCTGATAAAATACCCATTACCCCTAAGTGGTCTCCCAGTCTCCACCTATTTGCACTTCAGATATTTCCTGAGCTAGAGGGAGCTTCCATTCCTTGCAAACCCCAATGGTTTTCTCTTTCATTACTTGTTTGGTCTTAAGCAAACCACATTATTGACACAGCAACCTGTAGAGCATTCCACTTGCTGGGCTAACTAGCCAAGGATCACAGGAACAGTTCAACCTGGAGGCCATCAGCTCATTAAAATATTCCCATAAAGTAATTAACTACAAGTGAAGGATACATCCAAGGCTTTAAGTCTAGGAAAAAATCATTCACTCACAGGGAAAATACAGAACCAGCCCAAAATTCACCAATATCTCACTTCTCTGAGATAGGCTCTACACTGCGAGCCTCCCACCCAATAAATGCAAGGTTGTTTATCATCCACTTAAGTCACTCACTCTTTCTTGGAAGGCAACAACTATGCAGCCAGTTTCCAATATCTTCTAAATGGATTTCATGGCATCCACCAAGTGCCAAACCAACCATCAAGTTAACAAACAGTCATGAAATATTTTTCCCAGATATCTGAATGACCCAAAAGAAAGGTAAGCAGCACTTGTTTTCCCAGTTGGAAGAAACTGAGCTATGTGTATAATCCCTACTTAGTTTATAAACTAGAATTGTATGTGATTTTTCAGTATTATTACTGTTACGTACGGACTTGAGTATCTTGAAAAGGCTTCCAAAAAGACTTGCCAGTTGTTTACCACCATCACATCCCAGAGGGTCACCACTGCTGCCTGAATAACATGGGTAAACCAGGAGTCAAGAGACTTTATCACACCTTTAAGCCTTAGAAAATGAGGGGAAGAGTCAAGCAGAGAGGGAAAAAGGAACAGAATCCATCAGTGATCAGACTCACAGCAAAGTCATCGAAGTTGTTCGACCAATATTCCAGCTGCTCATAGGTCCCACACTGCTGAGTGCTGTTGTCATCTGTTGTATTGACAGCACTGGAAGAGAATTACAGGCAGATATCAGCATAGCTTTTTACATACTGTACCTTAAAAACAACCATCTTCTGAGTGCCCGGTAGAAAGTTAAGTATTTCATATGTGCAGACAACAGGGGAAGTAGGTAGGAAATATTAAAGCTCTGTAAAATTTCAAGCTGCAGATAAATGTTCCTGCAGTTTCAATAGAGCAAGAATAATAAGGAGCAACAGATTAATTTTAAAAATGTCTGTATGATTTAACTTTAAAGGGTAGCTCTAAGAATAAGAGGGGGGAAGAACCCACAACAACCACAAAGAGCTCAGCAGTACCATGTTGCGGAGGCTTTTGAAAAACAGGTTATTTCTGAATAATAATGTTGAGCATATTACCTGCTATTTCCCAAGGGAACAACAGCACCTTTGAATAGCATTATGCCAGTTAGAGCAAATACATAGAAAACCACCTGGAAGGAATTCAGCAAGTATTAGTTTGGAATCTTTCTGTCACCAAATAAGAAAACAACTCAAATAGCATGAAATTCATTTTAGTACTACAGTTAAAAGAATTTGGTCAAGCAGCAGAGCTACTACAGTGAAATTATTTCTCAGTATCTGTCTTACTTAACTGTTACTTACATTTTAATATTATATTTAACTTTCAGCTGTTAAATAATTTCATTTTATAATATGGTTTATTTTTATATCTCAGAATGCTGATGTTTAACAATTAATGCTGCAGAATAGCAAATTAAACTATAAAAAACCCCAATATGCTTATCTATAAGGAATAATCTAGTCATATTTCTCTATTTTGCTACAAAATAGACCCATAAGGGAGGTCTGAAAGAAGTCGCAGGGAAACTGCTCTGACTTGTGAACCACAGCACTTTGAACTCCACTGGAATAAGCTGAAGATGGAATTCCACAGCCTGCCAGAAGATGGGGTATCTGGCTTGGCAACAAGAAAAGATCACTTAATTCTTTGCAAAAGATACACCCAAAACATGCACTGCCTGATAAATTAGCTAATCCATTGCATTACTTGAGCAGCAGGTGTTCCAGGAGAACATTAGGAAAGATGTTTGGCATCAGGTAATGGAGTCAGACTACAACAGAAGCTCAGGGACAGCTTTCATGCAGCATCAAGGCACTGAAATTAAGGCAAGTAGCAAACACCATGGCAGACCTGCCTCACAATTGGTGTAAAATCACCATTCATACCCCCAGCACTAAGAACTATCAGTAGCAGCCACTTCAGCTCCTTCAGGAACATTAAAGTCTTACACATGTGGGTAGGCACACCACACTGGAACACTGATATGCAGTTCCTAACAAGAAAACCCTCATCTTTTCACTCTGCTCCTAAATCCTGAAGTACAAATTCATAGCAAATCAAGAAAGAAAAAATAAACAAAGCTTTTCCTATCATAAGCAAGATTGGATTTTAGGCTCCTCAGATATACTTTGAACTGCAGAGACAAACTTCCCAGTTTGTGCACTCCCAAGGCACTTCTCAGATTCAAGAGCAGCTTCTAGTGGCAAGCAATATTTGTACAGCACAATGGAGCTGTTACCAACTCAGCTTTGCCTGAAGCAGTATCAGCTTAAGAGTTGGGAAATGGGGAACTCATGTAATGGACATCACACACTGTGATCTGTCCTTTAATTACATGTTTATAGAGTATGTAATCTTACACAGACACACCTAACTATGGGTAGCAGAGGCTTTTAAAAACCATGTCCAAACATGCCAACAGAAGACCTCAACTGAAAAAAAAAATTCAAGTTGTTTTGCTATTTACTTCATCATAAGCATGCCAGAGGAAGGAGAAATTGGCTCCTTTTAGCATCAGATGAATTTTTATCTGAAAGCAGAGTATCCAGCCTGAGACAAGCACTCTGGTGAGGTTCTAAATAACCTTTTAAAGGCACTCCTAAAGCCAACTGATAAATGAAGCACTGTAACAGTGTGTAGCCCATAACAACAAACACCAGTGTGTTGCAGCTTTGCAAGACATGCCCTGGAGAAAAAAAACATGCTGCTTAACTGCAGCTGAAGTGAAGTGTTACTGTTAATTGTGATTGTTGTTCAAAGAACCTAGTTTATTTGTTAGATAGATACTCTTATCACACCGGTAACTATATGAAAGAAAATTACAATCTTGCATGGTGACTTACCACAAGGATTCCTGCAAAGGCTCTCAAGTTTTTTACCAGATCCAGCAATGTAGTAACAACCAAAGACATGAACTGAAACAAAGCAAAATTTCATATGCATGGCATTCATCACACTTCCAGTTGACACCAGATTATTTTTACTGAAAATAAATAAAAATAAAATAAATACCAACCACAAAAGTGAAATATACCTAAATGCTGATCATCTTTTACAGTGACATTTCCATGAGGTATTTAAAATGAAGGACCAGTGCTGTTGTCCTTTTCATACACAAACATTATGATAAGGTTTAAAAATGCATAGGGACTGGGACTTCAAGGGCTATGTGCCTAAAACAGGAAAAAAAAATGTGTGTCCCACAGCTCCAGGCTGACTGCTTCATATTTGATCCATATCATTTCTTGTGTACAATTTCTACTGACATTATGACCTCTGATAATTCTGATATTTATGATTTATTGAACTAAGATACAAATTTTGCACCTGACATTAATTTGGGTTTAGCTTCCAGGCAAGTCCAAATGCAGAATTATAACAATCAAACAATTCAAAGTGATTTCAGGTTCAAGTACAGGTAGTGAGGTGGAAATACCCATACCAGGAAGTGGAAACAGGGATTTGTCCCAGGTAACTCTGCATGATGAAAATGCCTACCAGGATCTAGTGAAAACAAGTCTATCACCCCCTGAATACAAAGTTCTCCAAGGATCACTCATCTCATTAAGGCTGAAGTACTATGTAAGTTGCACAAATGTTTCTGGATGTCAGAATACCAGCATCAGCTACAGTAGGATTCCCTGACACCTCCCCAGAGAAAACCACCTTAAGAGACAGTTTGTGTGGTGCTGTGCAATAGTTTGGACATTCAAAGCTGAGTTGTGATTCCACTTAGGTGCAAGAGGGTTGCAATCTACTACATGGAGTTCTGTAAGGTTCTAACAAAATTTATAGTTTGACCCACAAAGAAATCAGAAGTGTGGAGAGGTAAATAAACACCTTCATATTGGGAATAATCCTCAGGAACCTGAACACAATGAACATGTTCACCAGTCGCACCATATCCCACAGGGATAACAAGCCCATGATCTCAGGTCTCCTAGGAAAGATGAAAAAAAAAAAACAAAAAACAAATCAGAGGAACAGTCTGAGACAAAAAGTCACTGTTCTATGCACATGAGTACCTGAATTCATGTATGTGTATGTATGGGTATGTATGAGAATGAGTTTGTGTAAAGAAAGAAAGTATCAGAAAATGTTTTATTATCACCCCAGAAAGACTCAGGAAATCTTTAAGAATTCCTTTGCTTTCCTCTTCGGTTGTGATGGCAGTTTTAAATCTTAAGGGACAAAAAACTATGATTTTTAGGGTTTTAATAATGAACAAAGATCTAAGTTAGTTATCTAAGTACTGCTTGAACTTCAGAAAAATAAAAATACAACTGCTTGTTATTCCAGTATAAATTGTTTAAGTCATTGGAATTTTTCAACTAAATTTTACTGCACAAAAGAAAATTCAAACTTTGATCTACATATAAGTTTGAAGGGGCTTCACTAGCTGTTCAGGAATTCCTGTAATTGGACTTATAACAATTTCATACCAAGTTAGTCACTGACTGCATATGTTACACCAGATTCCCATTCCTGCAGCTTCAGTAAGTGTAGGACTGCAAAGATCTATCAGATTACAATAAAAATGCATCCTTCCCAAAACAGCTAAACAGATCTCTATATTCTATGAAAAAACAAAACCATTTTTCTTTCACTTGCCCATACTGGATGGCCTCTAATGACTACAAGGGTGGGAAATTCTACTGTGTTTGGTACATGCCAGACTGGGCTGACAATCCCAGTGTAATGACACAAGTGTGCCTGAACATGTGTGCATATTCCCCTGACACACTCCAGACACTGAGCAAAGTGCAACAGGTCATGGAGATTACATACCAACCAGGATGAGGAAATCCATAGACAGCAAATGTTGCAATCTCTAAAATCTTTAGTTAAGGAAGAAAAAAAAAAAATAGTCAGAGCCTCACTTTGTAATCCCAAATTTCAAAGATTATGTAAATTCCTTGACAGGAAACATTTTCAAGAGCTTTCGCCCACTCATTTGTCTCATTTTAAAGCTCTGGAATTGTCATATGTGACTGGTTATTCCTCAAAGAAATCCCATGTATGCACATCATCCATCAGTGACAAATATAAGGACATATAATGAACTACATTAGCCATGAATTTGGCCTCATCTGCCATACCAGTTTCAGGCTTTTAGCAAATAATGATAATCTAATCAAATGCTTCTAATCTAATGATAATTTTTAAATTAAAATGCAAAGTGATTTTTAGCTGTGTAACAGAATTTGTTATGTAATTACTTCAAGAGCTGAAAGTTGACAAACAACATTAACAAGGCTGCTTATAAGAGAACATTTCCTACCTATATTCCCACATATGAAAATGCCTAACTCCAGAAAGGGCACCCTAAGAGAACCATTTGCCACCAAAATGTTCAAGCCTCTGAAAACAACAACACTGTGTCATGCTATTTAACTCAGCATATTAGCATTGAACATAAAGCAATTCCACTGGCTTTTGCAGTTCCTAATCATACTGATCAAGAAACTCAGGAATACAGAAGTTCACAAAAAGCTTACCAGCAAAATTACTGTCAGGAGTCCATCAAATATATTGCTTGGGTATGACAAGTATCTTTTCAAGCCCATGGCTATGATTTTCAGCAACATTTCCAGCAGATAGTAGAGGATGAAGAAGCAGTTGATAGCCTTCACTCCCCCCCAAAAATAATAATGGCAGCAATTAGAATTATTGACATCTCAGAGAACAGCAATAACTAAGAATACTGTTGCATCTTACCCCCAGGAAGAAGTCATCTCTTTCAGAAGGCTGCTTATCTGCATCCATCACCAAAACCACCTTTAACAACAAGAATTATTTTATCAGTCCACTACTTTACTGCTGAAAAAAAAACAGATTTTTAAGCAGAAAACCAAAACACAGTCTTTGACACTTTGCACAGACCTTTTCAGGCAGCTTAGAGAATATTTTTAACTGCAGGTATTCTCTCCTAAGACTTTGCATGACTAAAGGATACCAAACAGAGACATCTGCTGCAAAAAGGGGATATCAGAGCAGAGACTAAAGAACAAAAACAGAACTGGAGTTTGCAGCAGGAACAAAAGAGCACCAAATAAAGAAAATTCTACTTACACAGATAGAAATAATGTTTGCAAGGGCTACAACATTCCCCAAGTAACCAAAGTAGGGATGGCCAAAGGCAAACTGCACCTTCTGCATAAAATGAGATTGGTACTCTGGGCTGGGAGGATGCTGAAAAGAACACAAAGGATTTGCTGACACACAAAGCATAAGCTTTTACAATAGTGATTCAGGAAAACCACACCCAATCTCAGTTGAAGTTAATTAAATTGCTCTTTCAAAACAGAAGTTTTCAAGGCCACCTGCTCATTTTAACTTTTCAGTAAAAAGATGCTTTCAAGCTCTGGCTATTTGCAGCAAAAGATAATTTCTAATTGGCAAATGGGTTGACAATTATGGCACAACACAAGACAGTGGCAATGAAGGGAGATAATCCAACCTCTTCCTAATCTAATCAGTCTTCTTATTAAAAAAAATACACAGAGCCCTCACCTACTTTGTCTGGCAAAATTGCTTAAGAATTCTGACAGAACAAACCACCATGCATTTTGTACATAACACTACCTGTCAAACCCCAACTTAAGTTAAAACCCCTCCAAGAGCAATGCCATTGCTGACTATAATTGTAGTCCCTGAACAATTTAAAAATCAATGACACTTCATCATGCCTTGTGTTCAACATGCTGTGCTGTTTGTTTATATGCTTTCTGGCAGAATACTATCACTTATTTTTGTGCAAGACCACAATTCATTTGTTCCATTTTGTAAATTATTGTCAGATACGTACTTGTTTAATGGCATCTTTGTCCAGTTCTTCAAAGAGCTTCTGAAACTGGACAGCTGACAGCTTGTCAGAGGAGCACATTTTGAGTGACTTCACATGAAAAAGAAACATTCAAATCAAGACCTGCAATAGGAGCATCTTCAAGCAGGGCCAGCACACACTTACTATATTACAAGTCCAGGAACAGAGATGTGACACAACCTACATCAAGGTGTTAGGGTGAGCTTCAATATTGCTTGAACACAAAACTGCCTTTTCTATTTTCCCTCTCTGGGATCACATGTTGCTTAAGAATAAGCATGCTGCTCTTTTGACCTGCTCAAATGTTTAGTCTCATCTAATATTAGCACTATTATGTTATGATCCAGGGAATAAAGATACTGTGCCATTTATCACACTTCTGCGGAAGTTAATACCAGGAAGGACAGAATTGTTTTACATATTGTAACAAAATGAGGAGACTTCCATAGCATACTAAACACTAGGTGCAACTGTAGCACACATAGTAACAAAAGAAATAGAAACAACCCACTACCACCAAGAAAAAGCAAACTGAGAACTTGGATTTAAAGCTCAGTAATTTCTCTAATCTCTGAAAAACATGGCATGAACTGCAACATTAAATCTTTAGTTAAGAAAAAAATCACTCTCCTTGTAGCCTAATAAATTTATTAATACCTAAAGGGAGCAGCACAACTAAAATCACATTTTTAAATGGTAGAGAAAAGCTGCTATAAACAGCAGCTCTATACCACAGTGAGAAATGCTTTACTTCCAGAGAGAAAGTACAGCAAACAAAAAAAAAATCAGCTCTGCAAAACAAGAGTTTTCATTACCCTACACCTCTTTACAGGTGAATGCATTCCTCATTACACAAACCAAAGAGCTTTTTTTTTTTCCCCAAAGACCAAAACCCCAACAGACACTGAGCTGGGCCTTCCTTCACACTCTTAAAGAAAGAAGCATGACGAAAGCTCAGCTGAAAATGACTGCTCCTGGATTCATGATCTGGTTAAAGAATTTTCAGTTTCCACAGCTGTCCTATCAGAGGCTTTGATAGTTACCAACATAAAGACTACAGAAAAGCAATCCTTACTCTGATGATGGTTTGCTTGCAGCGATAATCCATCTCCACTTTCTGTACCACTTGCAGCACGGCCTCAACACTGACATAAGACCTATTTAAACCAAAACAGGATGAAGGCTGAACCATAAAACTCTTTGGATGGCAAAAAAATTTGCTGTTTCAAATTTTTTTTTTTTTTTTTTGAAAAGCAGGTAAAGTTAGAAGTAGAAAGAAATAAAAAGAAAACAAACCCCAGAAGAGTGCCAAACTGTTTGAAGCAAACAGTTAAATTTTAAAAAATTAGATTTGAGCAACAAACTACCATTTTAAAAAAAGGGATCTTCAGTGAATATAATAAACAAGACAAAACAACAAAAAATCTGCTCTTTTAGGAGATTAGCTGCTGTTCCAGCATTATTTACTTACTGTTGTGCATTAGCAACAGTCTCTTTCAGGGAAGAAAGCACTTCAAAAGCAGCCCGGATCCCCAGTCGCCTCCTGAAGAGGGAGGACTGAACTGATTTCTGGACAGTAGAAACACCAGAAGAGACAATTGACTTACACTTGTGTAATCTAGTTAGATTTCATTTAAACAAGACCTGAAAGTTATTTGCCCAGCCCTCAGAGAGAACCCACTGCAAGCCTCAGAAAGGGCCATCTCTACATGAAATAATTTTTCAGCCAGGCAAGACACTCTTTTCTTTCTCCCATCACTGAAGACACAATGAGCCACCAGATCTACTCATCCAACTACTCAGCCTTGCCAGACAGACATTCCACAGTTTAAAAGGGATACCACAAAGATCATAGGCTGAAAACAGTGAAATCCACTCCTAACAGAAGGGATCAGGGAAGATCAGGGCTACCCAGCTCCTCGTGTAGTACTATGTCCTGGGGTCAGAAAATTTACAGATCCTGTGGCACACAGCCCAGATTAGTGATCAGAGATCAGAACAGAAGACTTCCCTAGGCCTAGCTCTCTTCCAGAACTTTGTGCACAAGGAGGAAGGAAGTGAGCAACTAAGTGTCTGAAGTTCAAGTAAACATCAAGGTCATGGTTTATTTTTAATTCTGGATTGCATAGGCACAAGCCTATTCTGGAGACAACTGCAAAGTTTGGATATTCAGACTATTTTCCTATTTCTCCAAATAGGAGAAAAGTTTTCATGCTTCATTTTTTTCATAGTAATCACTTTCAAACTCAGCTGCTTCATCAGGAGTCAGATTATGACATGCCCTCACAAAGGAAAGAGGAAAACAGAGAAAGGAGGAAAGTAACAGCAGAAGGCAAGGAAAGCAAAAACTCCTCTGTGCATACATTACATTTAAACACCTGGGGGCCATTCCTTCTGTATTACACTGCCTAAGGCTTACTATCCAACAACTTTGACCTTCTCTGAGGAACTCTACTAGAGCAGCTATTATTTCATTTTTCCCCCTAAGCCCTCCACTCCACTTCTCTGAAGGGATGAATAAACTGTAAAACTATGTAAGAGGAAGAAACTATAAGAAAATATGGCACAGAGAACATGCACAGGTTCCTTTTATTTGAGACTGAATACTACCAAAAATAAAGACTATGCCTGCTGGCAACTGCTCCTGGTACAAGTCAAAGAAAAGGCTCAAGTCTATCCTTTAATAGGCAACAAACTGTCCAAATTATTCTAATATGACACCGTCCACCATGGCAAGGATTAAGTAAAAACTACCAGACATAGTAAACCTTTAGTATCTTAAAAAGTGTATCTCCAACCAGGATGGGCATATTGTTTAAAAGACAGTTGAAAAGTTGACTGCTCAGGGCTTCACAGTTTTAAGATCATGGTAGAACAGAAAAATTAGGAATACTTTACTCACCAGAAGGTATCCTCGAAACTGGTTATATATTATTGCTGTAAGCAAGTTCATCAGAAACAAGTTGCCTATTGGAGCAAAACAGACAGTGAGATTTACTGAAATAGATTTGTTTCTCAGAGTTACAATATATACAGTGTATCAAATGTAAGATTTGAAAAGTATTATTCCTTGTCTTTGAGTTGCAAAATATTTTAATGTTTAAGTATAGTGCAATGTATCCATTTCCCTATGCTGTGTTACTGAAAAAAAAAAAAAAACCAACCCTAAGTGCTTTTCATGAAAATTATTTTGCAAGATACTACACACTACTTGGAAGAAACACAAAAAAGGAGAAGTTTATTACTAAATTTTCCTAGAAAAATAATGCACTGAAGCTGGTATGCACATTACACTGCATTTAAATCACTGAAGACAGAAAGCAACCTACCTAATACAGTGAAGAGTATGAAGAAGATTGAATATGCTCGATTCTTCGAATATGCTGGAATCATCACTGTCAGATTTAACAAAAAAAGAAGTAACGATTTAATGCTTATGCTGAAAAGTGGAGAACTCTATCAATTTTTGACAACAAGTAGAAGTTCTTACATAGCTCCACTTCAGAGATGCATGTATAATTACACCAAAGGAAAGGCATGTTCTAAAAAGCATGAAAAATCTCTAAAATAACCTTCTTCTGGTTCTACTAATCACTATCAGCTGAAACAGTGGTTAGAGTCTGAAGACAATTTTACTCATTTATACTTTGAAAAGAGAAGCTGAATGACTGCTCACCATCAGGATTATTTGCAGTAGTTAGCAGGACCAGCAGTGTTGTCAGCGAATCTGGCAAATTCCGGAAATACTTCACCCACTCCTTATCCTGCTGCCCATCCTAGTCAGAGAAATGTTCATTTTTAGAGAAACACTGAAGAATTACTAAGAATGTCTTACCAAGGAAGGTTAAAAAAAAAAAAAAAATATATATATATATAATATATATAAATATACATAATAAATATAAAAAATAAAAAATACAAAGTTGCTTACACAATCAAATCTATGACATGAAAAAGCACAAGACAAGCATAAAAATTAAGACAATGCAGTGCAATCACTTCACTTATTCGTGGTCATTACAAACTGTAAGGAAGATCAGCAAGCTAAAACAGACAGGAGGCATAACATAAGAATTATATCTAGCTAGAAACTCAGACCCATGAAGATCAGTAACATTACAAACACAGAGCATAGGAATCTGAAGCTAAAAGGTTTCCCTAGAAATTATTCAAAGAAAAAATCAAAATCAAAACAAAACAGAAACTAACATAATCTTCAATGTCAACTTGCACTATAAAAATCAGTGTAGAGTAGCAGCTTTGTTTTTTTAATCTTATTCCAGCTGCAGCATGCTGTTCCTCAGCACAGATGCAAATCCAACCACCCTGAATTGTATACTCCAGGATTATACTTCAAGACTTGTCCAAAAGTATAATACAATTTGAGGGCAGGATTAACATAAATTTTGTCTGTACTCAAGAGCAGACACAAAACAGCCTCCTGAAAAAAACAAAAAAAACACAAAAAACAAACAAAAAAGCCTCAATAGCTACATTAAGATACAGGAAGCTTAGGAGAGAGAGAACATAACAAGAGCGATACAACACAGAATCATTTAAACCACAAAATTTTAAATTTGCTTTTTGGAAGCAAGATGAGAAAAAAACAGGCAAAACAACCAAAGATAAGTAACAAAGCACAGTCTGGAAAAAATTTGCTGGAGGCTGAAGAGATTCCAATGCTATTCTGAGAGGCCTTCTAATGCACACTTAGAGAAAGAGCACTGTACAGAGACTATGAACATGATCAGTCTCTCTAAATGGACTTTAAGCTCATCCCAGTAAGACTGACAAGGTAACATGATCTGTTCAGGGGAAACAAGTTTCACCAGTTTGATTATACAACCAAACATGTGGCAGTGGTGAGAGAAAGAAAAAAAACAAACCACTGAGGTCTATCAAAGCATAAATAATAATGGGTTACCTTTGTTCGAGCAAACAGCAGCATGGCAAACATGGTGAAGAGAGACAGATGAACAGCTAGCAGTAGAACAACACTGTTGGAAAGAAAGCATGTGATATGTGTTAATATCAACTTTATCTTATTCTTAATGTCCTTGGCTAAAAATACAAGAGGATGCCATTTAGAGAAAACCAGGGGTACTTTTAAGAAGTTACATGGAGTAAGAGAAGATGATTCAGGATAAGAATCACACTTGTTCAGGACTCCTCAGCTTCAGCTTAGACACGAGAAGTCTAAGACTTGTGAAGTCCATGAGATTTTAACACTTGTTTTTCTATAGTTAGGGGCCATTTTTATACCTCTGATCAAAATACAACATCTTGGCTTGAATACAACTATGATTCTCTTACTTAAGAAGTAGCAGGCAAGGACAGCAAGTTCTATATGCTGTAGGTGTACAGGACTCCTGTCACAGAAAGAGATAGATCTCTTTCAAAAAGTATAAAGCTGTGTGGTTATGATTTCACCAATGGGGTTTCCAGTTCAGCAGTTCTAATGACAGTAAAATTTAATACATACATGGCTACAGCCATTTAGAAATGAAAAAGATGAAGTAAAGCACTCAAAAGATGTAAAGAAAGAGGTATCTTTTTGTGCAGCACTCGTGTCTACCCGTGTCGTGGTAAATTGTGTCTACCCATACATCTGAGAGGCTACCTTAGAAAAACACAGAGTAGACCTTTGCCCAGATGATGCCTCAGTTCTTCCTTAAAAAGGACTGTACATAACATACACAGAATTAAAAAACCCCACACAGCTAGCACCAAAACTCTCAAACAGAGTCATATCACATGCATTCCAGAGAAATTTGACAGACTAAGGGAATCAAGAAGTTAGCACAACATTCCTCCATTGCTACTTGATCTCACCAGTCACTTAGCTAGTCCATCAAGAAGGAAGCTACTCAAATGTCACATGCCAGAAGGCCCTTGGTGTAGTTACCCTTGGTGTAGTTACCCTTGGTGTGAAAGGATGTTCTTTATGCTTTCACCCACCTTGCCATTTCAGGCAATGTGCTGTTGATACTTTTTAATGTTTTCTTCATCATAGAAGAATTCTGAAGGAGAAAGAAAGGGCGAAGGATTCTTCTTATTCTCACATTCTGCAAAAACCAAAACAAGAGGCCAGATACTGAGTTCCTGCAAGACCAATGCCATAAATATTCTAAATATAAGTTAAGACACTCCTCTCAGAACAGAGCTGTTTTGAACACAACACAGAAGTTGTTAAACTATACAATTACCTTTTACCTAAACCATACAGCTTGCTTTTACTTAAAGTATGCAATTACCTTTTACTTAGACATCACTACATAAATTCCACCACTGAATCCAGTTAAGAACACAACTCTCCAACTCTATGACAAAATTGGTGCTATGCAACCAAAGTTTTCTCAATACTCTTTCAACCATAACAAAGATTGAATTCATTTTATTGCTGAATTCACATCTTATCTTCAGCATCAAACAGAATCCCTTGGGAAGCTGTATTACAGCAAACCTCTTCTGCATTTCAGTGTATCATCCAGCTATCCAAAAGCAAAAATAAACTATCTCACCCTCCTCCTTTAATTCTCCAACACACCACATACAGCCTGCTGACTATCCCTTAGTAGGTTCATCTCCTCTGCCACTCTCCCCAGCCAAGCTGCTGATAGTTTCTGCAGAAAGCAGTTCTTACCTCTGTGCAGAAAAAACTCAGTGATACAACCCAATCAGTAAGGGAAACAACTAATGTCAGTATATAAGCCATTAGCCATTTATTCTTCCAAAATTCTTCCCATCCAATTAAGTAGCTCTGGAGAGGAAAACAAATGAACAACTTATTTTAATATTGAATTCCAACACCCTTGTAAGTCAGAACCAGTTACTGGGAGGTTTGGTAATTTTACATGAGTGTTCATAATGAGCTCCCTGAAATCCAAACAAAAATGCACTGATTAGAGAACTTTTCTACAAGAACTAAATAATGGTCTTTAAAAGCAAGAGCTGCACATATACCATGCATAATAAAGCCTCTGAATTCAAAAAAACATCTATGTAATAGGCATAGACATCCTTTTAAAAGTTTAACTTCTCACTATTTTTTTGTTTTATTTAAATTAACTGGCTTACATTTGACTACTATATACCTCAATTTTTATAGTCTAATACAAGCAGCTAAGCCAAAATCATTGTATTCTTAGCAAAATTTATGGCATTTATTCCACAAAAACAGGAATTTCTATTTCTTAGTTTAAAAACCACACCAAACAAAAAAACAGTAAAATATTTAAACAGAAAATATGCCCTAATTTCTCCTGAAAGCAAGGCTTTAATAGAACAGAGCACTCTCACAATGCAAATCCCAGATTTGAATAACAGTCCTGGGCTGTTTCCAAAAAGACAAAATGAAGAAAAACCACACTGACAATAATGAAGTGCCCAACACACCCAGGATTTCATTCAGCACCAGGTGACTGTGATGCTCACCTTCACAGATATATCAGCTATGAAGACAAGAAAGCAAAGCAGCTCAATGCTTTCTGTCAGGCCACACGGAGGATTCCACGCAGGAACACGGTATCGTACGTCTGAGGTCATGGTAAGTGAAGAAGGCTTTTCAATGAAAGCCAAAACCAGGATTATAGTAATGGTTAAACTCAAAATCCTGTTGGGATACAGATTACATTTTGAAAAACAAACAAAAAACCAGACACAACAAACAAACTAAACCATCCCCCAAAGCACCAAACCCATAAAATGAGTCAAAGGAATAACAAAATACACTCAGTAAAGCAATTTTCTTAGAAGTAAACCAAGCTTTTTAATACTATATTTAACACAAATGGGTTTGACCACAGCACATCACTTTAATAGCATGCTAAAAATGTAACTGCTGACCACCAAATAACCTTAGGTGGTATTCTTTTGAACTTGCTTGCTACAGTAAATCCTTACAGGAACGAAAGCATAATTATCTAATTATTTAACCAAACAGAAAGTGTAATTTTCTTTTTTATTTTTTTTTTTTAAGACTTACTCCTACATGAAAAATCAAAAAGAATGTCAAATTCTTACCACTGACAAGTTCTTGAGTAGTACCATCTATAAAGCCACAGGGATTTGGAGTCCACACGGTGATTTATAGATCGATACTGCAGGCAGAAAGCACAAAGGATAAATCAAACATTACTTTCAGCCTCTCCTGAAGATCAAGTTACCAAAACAAATCAAGTTCTAACCAACAAAGTTCAAGTCTTGAGATGATTCCAGTATCTCAGTAAGATAATTATTATACAAGTTATTATTAGAGTGTCAGTCACTTATCATTACAAGTAAGAGCATCTCTAATAATTCAGTGCCTACTTCATCTACTCACCAAAACAGTCCATCCATTTAGTTTACCTTTCATGGATCTTCCTTTGTCTTTCTTTTCCAAAGAGCCATAAAATGCTAACAATTTAATTCTGAATATAAGACCTCAGCCTACAGCTCTAAATAAAACTTGTTTTCAGTTCAAGGCAGTGGCTCTAATTCTTGAGAAGGTGCCTGTCATCTCAGCCCACCCCTTGCTCCTGGGCTGCTGTCACTGCCTCCACCGAGAAGCATCCACTCTCAGGAAGGTGTGTATGCCTCAAATATATCTGATCCCCAGAAATCTCCCAACAAAAAGTTATCTGAAAGCAGAAAGAGAGCTCAAGGACTTCCCTCCAGCATTCCTGATAGTGACTGGGAGATAGGATCTGGGAATATGCAGCAATGGCCAGTCAAGGAGAGACAGGGAGAAAATCAAGACTTATTAAATTCAGCTGAAGCAATAGAGTTCCAGCTTCATTTAAACTCTACCAGCTCTTAAACTATTCGAGCAGTTAGATTTAAGCAAATTACAGGGTTTGCTCAGATAGTTTCTCTTAGCAGTAAGGCAGTAATGCCAGTCTACCAAAAAAAAAAAAAAATCCCACCCAAACTACCAAAACTACCCCACAAATCAGCATCCCTTTTGACAACCTTGAAAAGAAGACACTCTTTTTCATCCCGTGGGAAAACATATTTTTCCTAGGCCAAAACTGACTGAAACTTGCATACCACAGGAATTTGGAATTCTCATTTTCCTTTGTAACTCGAGATGATGTTATGTGGAGGTTGCCTGAACACATAAAACTTAAAAGCTAGCAGAATGTGTGACAAATATCCAGGATAGGAAGCATAATAGCTAATAAACAATATTTACCTGTATTGCATCTTCAATGAATACTATAGCTTGATTTATATAAAGGTCATTATCAGCTCCAGTACCTATGAAGTTAAAAAGAAATAAGACTTACTTGCTGTATTTTGGATAAAGCCTGCAGCTTGCTCCACAAAAGCTACACAACTGTGATTCTCATACTAAAAAGCCACAATACACCCACAAAAAGTCAAGAGACAGCTGCTGCCACGTTTGCTCCATCAGCAGCACTGTGCATGAAGTTAAATAAATAATAAAACTCCCAAGCACAACATGCATCTTTGTATGTTTTGTGAAAAGATTTTCTCATGTTTAGCTTAAGTAGCTCAATAGACTAGGAGTTAAATAGCTATCACAAGACTGGGATTTCTATACAGAGGCACATCCTAAGTAACACACACTATTTTTTGACTCTACTGCCTCGCCAGTCTTGTCTCAAGAAAGTCACCCCTAAATGAGACAGCAAAAATCCATTTCTATTTAATGGAGCTGCAATCAAATAGCTTTTTTACAAAGTGCACGGTCAAATGAAGCTGCAAATATCAGGTACTGGCAGCCTAGGCATTTTTACTGTTGTTTAATTAAAAAACTGAGGTTTAGATTTATCTTACTCTCTCCAAAACCAACAGAAATCTCCAGTCAACAAATGAACAAAATTAAGTCATTTTTTTAAACTTGTCCCAAGAGTTATTAGTGCCATATCAAACAGACCAGAGGTCGAGACACAGAAAGAAGTGAAAGTATACAGAAAGGAGTGAAAGTATACAGAAAGGAGTGAAAGTATACAGAAAGAAGTGAAAGTATACAGAAAGGAGTGAAAGTATACAGAAAGGAGTGAAAGTATACAAAGTATCAGCAAATTAGTTACTATGCAACATTTCAAAAGCTGTTACTAAGTCATCCTTTTGAAACTATATACATGAATAAAGGACAACCACTTGCTTTCACTTGAATTAGGAGTAACTAACCTGGCAATTAAGGCAGCAAGAGAGACAAAGGCAGTGAAGAGAAAAAGCTGACAGGGGCAAGCATCCCAAGCAGCACCTCATAGCCTCTCCTCCTAGGAGACAGCAATCCCAGCAGAGGACACAATGGGAATTGTCTCAGTGCTAGCACAAGGCTCATCAGACAGAAAGCAATGCTAGAAATACCACTGACTTGAGGCCCAGATGATTTGATGTTCCACATGATTCAGTGGCACTAATTTTCTGCAGAGATTGCAACACAGTTTTTAAATGTCAGCGTTTATCTCGGCATAAGCAACAAGATGGTTTTGTCTTGATTTTTACATGAATCATGGTACAAGAAAAATTGAGCATAAACAAGAGAGGTTCTGGACGCAGGCAAGATCTTATCTTTCTGAAGACATGACACACCGAGGAGATAAAAATAAAGTTGTTTAAAGGAACAGTATTAGTGAAAAGGACAGCAAGGACAGGGAGAGCTGGAGCATCCTGGAGCACACAGCACAAAACCTTGCCTTAATCCCACTGTTTTGAAAGGGCAGAATATTAGCAACTGCTCTTAATATAAAACTTAAACAGGGAAATTACTAAGAAATGTTTACTTTAGCAATTTCGGGGTTGGTTTTTTTGTTTGTTTGGTTTTGTTTTTTTTTTTTTTTTTAGGCAAAACCAAACCCAACCCAACAACAACTCCGCATTTTCCATGCACACTACCAAGGATACCCAATTTATTTTGCAACTCTTAGTCACAGCAAGTGACACTTAGTCAGGAGTGATGATTAAAGCACTGCTGGGGTTGGGTGTGCAGGATTTCTCAGACCCCACTGCACTTTTGACACGGACCAAACAGGAGACAAGAAAAGGTTCACTTCAGTGGGGCGATATCCTAAGAACAGAGAACCTGTGGTCTCCGAAGGAACCTTTCCAAATGGGATTGAGAAGTCAGACATCCAGCGTGTACTGAGAATAAAATTAAGAAAAATAATTTAAAAAAAAAAAAAACAAACCCAAACAAAAACTTGGCAGAACCCTAAAAAATAAAACCGAGGAAAATATATAAAGTAAGATCAAGTGCAAGGCTGGTAGAGGAGCCCGGCGTATTCCTGCAGCCCACGGAACCGCCGCAGGAGGAGCTGCCCGGAGCAGCCACTACCGAAACACCGGAGGGGAAGCAGACCCCGAGCCGAGCCCTAACCCCTCAACAACCCGGGGATTTTCCTCCTCCTCCGGATACCGACGACCCGCCCGACCGGGAGAGGGAAAGCTCTGAGGAAAGAGCGAGCATGCCCGGCGCCCGCCTCAGGCACCCTCAGGCACCCTCAGCCTCCTCACCGCCCGCCTCAGGCACCCTCAGGCACCCTCAGTCTCCTCACCGCCCGCCTCAGGCACCCTCAGGCACCCTCAGCCTCCTCACCGCCCGCCTCAGGCACCCTCAGGCACCCTCAGTCTCCTCACCGCCCGCCTCAGGCACCCTCAGGCACCCTCAGTCTCCTCACCGCTCGCCTCACAGCACTCACCGGCTTCTGTGGCGGAACGGGCACCGCTACCGGCGAGCCACAGCCCCTGTCCCCTTCGCCAGCTTCGCCGGGGCAACAAAGGCTCCGCCTCAGCACCGATTCCCACCTCCATCGACAGCGACCACCGAGCACCCTCCGTGGCACTGCCGGGACGGGACGGGACCGGGGGTGGAGCTGAGGGGAGGTGGGGGGGAAACTGCGCCCGCCCGCCCGCCCGCCCTCCGCACGTGACCGGCGGCCGGGGGCGGGAGGGTGCGGGGCTCCTCCCGCCGCTTCCCGCACGGAACCGGGGTTGGGTCCAGAGCCAGAAGCGGTGCGGAAGCAAACGAGGCAGCACCCTTCGCCTCGGCAACGTCCGGCGGCTGAGGAATCAGGTAATGATGTAAAGAAGTGAGAGGAAATCTCTGGTAAAACGCTTTGGGTTCTTCACCTGAACTCCAAAAGCAGATCCTGGAGGTCGTGCCCAGTTTTTACAAATCAATCCCTCCTGAGGAGTTGCGGCTTTGGGACCTCTCGGTTCTCCTCCCAATGGTCACTGCGGAACAGCACTGCGGCCGTGTGGGGCTGGATTGAGGATTTCTCCATAAAATCCCAGCGAGCTTATCAATAACCACTGCCTGCTTGTTTTCACCTTCTGGAGTAATCATTTACAGCCCTAGCAGAAGGTATTTAATTTGTATTTAACCACCCAGGCGTCCCAGAAGCAACCACGAGATTAGTTTGTGCTACTTTGACTGTGGAAAGATGCTTCACTTCTGCTGCTCCCCCCTCCCTTCCCTTCATACACCTTTTCACTGCTCCCTTTTGTAAAGAAACTTCAAAAGGGTTCATGTTGGGATAACTGGACAGCTCTGGAGTATTTCCTGCCACATACTGGGAGCTGTGGCAGCAGGAGAAACAGGAAAGTGTATGAGGTTGATATGCCAACCTGAGCAATCAAAGGAGGTCCATCCCATATTTTTTAATTGGCAATGGGATGGTTTTCACCTTCAGCTGCATGGGTCACAGTTTTACACTGACTTCTGAATAGGTCAGGGCAAATGCCAGCCTTTTCAGGGAGCCTAAGATAAAAAGGAAAACTCCATGACATTGCTTTTAGCATAATAGTCATCACTAGTAAAAAGTGAATGTCAGCAGCTAGACATGAATTTCCCATTCTCAGCAGACAGTGGTGATACAATTGGAGTTATTTGTAGTAACAGTTGAACAAGAGACAGCAGATGGAAAAGGTACAGTGAAAGGAAAGCAGGGGAGCACTGGTGCCATCTGTATTCAGCACTAGCAGGAAATGATTCTATGAAATAAAATGTAATTGCTAAGAAACACGAGTGTCCTTTTGCTAAGTCTGAAATTTTAGGGTAACCACAGTAGCAGGGAATGTATGTAACCATTTTTGCTATTATTTTTGCTTTGAATAAAATGAAATGTTTCCTTCTTTACCTTTCTGTGATTGTCAGGAAAGAGAATCAACAGCTTAAGGAAGGAAAAAAAAAAACTTCAAATGTACAATGGATTCCTGAAGCTCTCTTTAAAATTCATTCTCTCACTTGGGGTGAAATGGGAAGTTTAAGACCCCAACTGCTGGTGAAGGAAGGCAAATCTGAGCTGGAATTTTCTGTCAGACAAATATAAACACCCTTAGCATGAGCAACATCCACTAAGGTATGTTAGCTATGTATTTAAACAAATACCATATAGTAAACCCACCAAGAACAATGCAGCATCTTTAATCCTGAGTGAATCAACTCTGTTTTTCATGAAAAACAAATGTTGAGAACATGCCCTTTAGCATACATTTTCCATTAGCAAAATGTACAAACATTTTAACAAAAGTCTCACTTGGTCTGATCTCCCCTGCTGTCACAGTTACAGTATTGTTTGCCCAGAACCTCAGAAATGCATTTCTAGTTTCCCCTATTAAAACTTGCCTTTCAAATTAAGTTTTAAAAAAGCAACAGAAATGGCCAAACATTAAATGAACAAGCAGACGAGGGACTCAAGTGAAGGAGCAAGCCTATCCCTGTACCTTTTTTATTGTTCCACAGCACTGGATTCTGGAAACCATAATTATGTTCTCCTCAATTCAAGATGCAATGCACCACAAGATATTTCTTATTCCAGGTAAACCAAGCTACACTTACACATCAAAAATGCTAAGAGGGAAAAAACACCATACCAACTTTATTCAAAATCATTAAAATACAGCTGAGGGTCTTGGAAAGCAAGAACATAAACAGTCCCTGAGCATCCTGAAGTAGGTATTACTCCTTTCTAAAAAAAAGAGATTGTAAAAGTTAATGATCACAAGTTACAGAGCAAGTAGATGCAAAACAAGAAGCTGAGCTCTATTTCTGACCCTGCTAACAGATTACCCATCTGCTTCAAGTTAGACATTTTCCAATTTCTTGCTGAATTAGACTTTATGTGGCTATTGAAAACACTGGACCAGTCTGCACAGCCACTGCTAGATAGTTAAAAACACGTAAAATAAGAACAGAGTCAATTTGCATTATAAAATTACAAGTTTATTGCAAAGTAAAATGAGTTTTTCTCCTCAACAGCACATGCCAGAACTGTTAAAATTTTATACTTTCAGATGGATCTTACTCAAAAATCATATCTCCAATTATTAGAACCAAACTCAGTATTTGTATGTGTACACACTTTCACAAAAGACTACCCTGTGTTTATTTGTGATTGATGGGCTTATCCAAATATTTTCAATTAAGGGTAATTAACTCAAGTAGTTGAAGACAATCATTAATAAAGGATTCCTTAGCCAAACAACAGTTTAACTATATTGGGAACAAAACAGGGAGTGAATCAAAAAAAAAAAAAAAAGGACTTGATGACAAATTTCAGTGTTCACCTCAACAATTGTTTGGTTCATTTCTTCTTATCATCACAACATAATCCAGTTTTGAACATTCTCCTCAGAAAATTAATTAGCACAGTTAACCAAGAGATCTAAATCAGTCCACGTCTTCAACTAGAGAAATGCCTTCCTTCTTTTCTAGCTTGGATACCTGCAAATAAAAAAGGAAATTTATTCAATAGTCATAATAAGTTTGCATTTAATGTCTCCTGTCTTTTCAAGACCTTTATCACAAAACAGTGTAAAGCTCAGATTTATCAGGAACTGAGAGAGGGATATGCTGTGGGAGATATCTGAACTGTTAGTTGCAGTCAAAAGAGAAAGTCAGACTTTCTTCCCATCCACCCTCTAAACCCTGTTTAAATACCAGATTTTTCCCTAAACTTGACTTCCAGTTTTCAGGAAAGAGTTGCAATGCCCTGTAGCCTTGCACATCACAACTGCTATTACATACAAATCTAGTTAAAGAGAGTAACAATATTCTGGATCATTAAAATATCTTAACCACATTTACTGTAAGCATAAAATAATTGCATTTTGGTTCAGACCCTACAAAAATATTTTACCCAACTCTCACTGAGGCCAAAAGAACTTTTGTCCTGGACTTCAGTGGGAAAAAGTCCAAAACTATGGAAAAAAACCCACCATACAGGCCTACCAAAAATCACTGCACATGGCAGCTTTTATCCTAGGTTTCAAGGTAATAAAACCCTATTACAGCATGTCTGGCATTGTACAGATGAGGGAATTAATATTTTACTACATATATAAATGTATTCTTAAAAGCAACTGAGGTGTAAAATCTCTGGCAGAAAAAACATCAAGGTGCCAACATTTTTCAGCCCAGCACTTTTGCGACCAAAAAAAAATGCATTAAAATAACACTGAAGGTGTGACTAAAAACTACAAAAAGCTAAGAACACTCCAGATAGTTGTTTGAGCCCCTCCAAACCTCACAGTGCCCAACCTAAGCACTCTACCATTACTGTTGTTATATTTGAGCAACAAATTTTCAAGTCAACTGACTTGAGGTTCAAAACAGGTATCATAGAAGTGGGTGGGAGAAACATTCACAATTAATTGCTGCCTCTTACTGCCTTTTCCCACACTGATGTAGGTCAAGGCTTAATCCTGCAATTAAACAGATCCTTTCAGACAGGTCCTGAACTGAAACTGAAACACTTAAGCTTGTTCTCCATATTAGTGCAAGACTTCATGAGTATGGGTACACCTATTTGTTTCTGGTCTCAGTATATATGTATATATTTTCATTTTATTCTTGCTTTTCTAGCAATACCACAAGCTATACTTAACAATGAAAAAAAAAACAACCAAAAAAACAAAAATACCCCAGCCTACACTGAAACCAGAAAATTCTTAGCCTCACAGTTGTTGAAAACAACAGTCAGTTATTTCTGTATTAAAACTATTATCCTAAATGCTATCTGTCTGTTGCTGGATATTCATTGGAACTGGGCTTGTCCCATTGCAAAGGCTTTAAACATAAAACTACACAAGAAGCAGAGGGCATTTACCTGTTTATCTATACACCTGAATTGCCAAGACCATGTGGTGTTATAAAGGAAAGGCCTCAGGTCAAATCGGTTGTCATCTGGACTGTAGTTTTCAGCATGATAGGAAGGAGTCAGCGTGGTCATTTTATGTCTGTTAATGGAATACATCCTGAAGAAATGCTTAACCTTTGATGCCACCTGGTGTACAAAAAAATACAGCTTTTAATCAAAAGACAATTCTTAATATGAAATCGGAATGTGTTCTAGAGCTCTACACATCCATTTTCTTCCATTAACATTTGCATAAATTATCTACCACTACTAATATGAATCACTGTCGATGTCCCCACCTATAAAGAGGCATCTAAGACCATTTTCAGACATCACCTCAGGCTCTGCACCTAACATTTACTAATAACAAAGTGTCTTGTAGGAAACCCAAAGGTAAGCACTAGTCTCTGAAATTCAGATGCTAACATGAACTTTTGTCTTTTAGGCACAAGAAAGGAAGAACTGCAGAGCAGCAAAGCAGGTACCTCTTCAGTGTAAACAGTCTTTCAAACTAAGACACAACACATAACCAAAGGCTTCCAGGTGTATTTCAGAGAATAATTTTCCCCTGGAGGTATAGTTCTTAAGTACTTGTTTTCAAATTATTCAGTTACTTTTCTAACAATCTGTGACACAAACAACAAGCTCCAGTAATTTAAGAGATGCATACCACTTTTTCCAGCATATTCTGCTACAACTGTAGAATAACCTCTAAGCATGGAATAATTAAACTATCCATTTCAGTTAAAAAGAATTCTATTCAACCTTTCTCCAAACATAATCTATTTTGGCAAAGACATTACATGACATTTTGTGTGTGTGTGTATTACCTCTCTCGGAGTAAAAATTTCCTTCCACATATTAATCAGCTTACAGAACATACTGTAAGGTCCAGCCTTTGCAATTTTTCTTAATTTGCCATAGATTGAGAGCTCTGCATATGTCATCCCCATATCTGCCTGAAAACACACATAAAGAAAGTCACTGAAAAACTCGATTATGCAAATTATAATTCATAGTCTAATGAGTTTTATGGAGCAATTACAATAACCCAGTTGAATCGAAGAAACACCAAAATGAAATAGCCAAAATAGGGGATTTGAAATTCTTCCATGAATTTATTTGAGTTGGCTGGTGAAAATTTAAGAGCTTAAACTTAGTAGCTTGATTGTAGTATATATCAGTAAGGCAAAGCCAAATTAAGAAAACCATTCAATCTAATTCAGGAACTCTTTGTTTTATCATAAAACTATTTAGGATAACATACATTTCAACATCCAACAGCCCTCAGAGGCAGTGGTTAAGCTTACCAGTTCTCTCCTATCAAGTGGATAACAAAAGCAACAGAGGGGGCAACAAGTAAGGGCTTTGCCAGCAATTATTTTTAATAGCAGTAAGGCCCTGATTGACTCTTTTTTTTTTTTCTATTAAGAAACTTCTAAACAAACTGAATTTCAGACCACCCATCCTTCTAAGTGCCCAAAATATAAAATCATTCCATAATAGTTAATTTGCTGTTTTGTAAACTGTTGTCAACATACATAAGGCTGGTGTGGGATACTAATACCTTGTCAGTGGCTTAAAGATGTTCACAACATGCTTGTCATTAAGCATGGATACATACAAGAGCAAACAATAATTATTGGACAAAAAAACAAATTTGGGGATAAGGCTTACCAGAGAATTTTAAAGTCACTGCCCATTACCTCATCAGTTTGAGCCACTTGTCCATCCACCAGGGGCTCTAACTCTGCTGTGGGGGGAGCTGACATGATACTGTAAAGAAAATTTATAAAGAAGAACATGAAGTCTAACAAGTCTCATGCATATTGTTAACAAACGGTCTGGTTTGTCGAAAATCAAATGCTTCTTTCAAAAAATTTTCAGGGCATAAGATGCTAAGTGACTAGATAACTCTAAAGAAGTGGTACTTGCAAGCTGTTCCAAGTTTAGTTTAAACCTAAACCATAAAACATTTGTTTCCAACAGTTCCTTCAGTGGAATTAATAACACAAACATTTGCATAGAATAGTATCACTTTCAGCACCCAGACAGTTACATTGTCAAGGATTTTATAAAACCCTTTAAAAACAGATGTGCAGAAGACTTTTCTTTATAAGCATCCACACTATTCCTGCAGGTTAGCTCTGCTGGCAGAGAAAACCCAACCAGGAAGCCCACAATACCCTGTACAGAAATACAGTCACCAAATATCACTGCTTCACTACTCACCTTCTGAGGGCTGTGAGCTGAAAATTTTCAATGCAATATTGTATGAAGTTCTTCAGATCAGTCTTGCTGATTCCACCAATGGGGTTGATATCAGCACTGGAGCAATCATACTTTGTCAAATACCCTCGGAGACTGAGCAAGAGGAAATTTTATATAGGAATAGTAAAGAAGGATGTAACATTAGTATAAAACATTATAATTTATACTACATAGAACATACATGTTGTATAAAGACAGAGAAAAACAGACTACATATTGTGAACAAATTTTTAAGTATTGAGCAAACAGGTGCAGAGCTGCAACAGGGTTATCCTAAAGCTATAAAATGGCCAGGAGGAAGAGGAGATTTTACACATTTATGAAGCACTTGAAAACTGCCCATGTAACATAATATAGCTGATGAAAAAAAAAAAAAAAAAGAATACTGTCCTAACCAATTAGAAAAACAAACTCCAAAACATCCATAGAATCAGGACACATCAATCTCCCAGCTTTTGAATTTAACAATCTCATGGTGTTTTGGGGATTGCTTTAATCTTCAAATAGTCAGCTCTAATAACGGACTCCAGATTTTAGAAACTATTTTCCTATTTTATTTCTGGTTTTCAACTTAAAGTTCCCAACTTAATTCCTATTACAGTAATTTAAAATACAACAAATAACAGATTAAAAAGTTAACCTGGCAACTGAAATAGTTCTGAATAACAATCTGCACTGGGATTTGGCAGAGTTGTAAGGAAATGCAGCAACCTCTTCCCAGTTCACCTGGTTTTAGATTCCTGACTGTCACCAACCTTTCATCCACATTGGCTGATCCTAGCACCAGAAGTCCCCCTGGCATCCCTCGGGTCCAAAGTGTCAGCTGAGCAAACAAGTAGGCAAGGACCATTCTTATTCTAGCCTGCAAAGCAAAATGAAAAATAAAGCAAATTTACAAAGCAGAATAATTTACCAATGAAAATGCTTAACTAGAACTGTGAACTTGAGCAGCATTTTATAAGCCTACTGTAAATTAAATATATTCTGATGAAAAAAAAAATAATTATTTTCTACCTCCTTAAATGGAGGACATGTAGGAGTTGAAATGAGAAAGCCTGACATCTCACACAGAGCCTTTTAGGCCTGCTAACATTCATCAGAGGAAAGTCTAGTATACATAAGCAATACTTTTGAGTCATGACCTGCCACAACCCCACTGGACTCAGACCTGTCTATTAAAATATTTTGCTGCTCATCTTCCTGAACTGGCACTCTTCTGTTGGGAAACTTTTCTAAACACTAATCCTGCTGATGAGATACAGGCATCTACTATTTCTTCCTGACCATCTTGTAAAAAACATAAACAAAAGGTATCTTGCTCTTCTCCTGAGTTACATAGGATTGCAGATTTCTCCTGCAGACAATCACCTACTGGAAGCCCAGGAATCTTCAGGGACACACCACTAGTTCAGGTTTTCACAGCAATGCAAACAAAACCTCCCTAGCTATTTTACTATTTCAATCTATTTCAAAAATAAAACAAATGGTCTGAACCTGATTCAGCCTACATGAAACATACCTGCACGTTCTGGAGTGCCAGGTTTTCTCTGTTGCTCCCTCCGTGGACAGTAAAACAGGGAGTACGACCTGTCACCATGCTGAAAATTCCCACAATGGCTTTCACAGCTGCATCTATGTTCAGATTGATGTGATAGCTGAGAAGAATTCAAGCAGAAGTGACTCAACTTGCATGTTCTGACTACATAAAGCAGCATTTATAAAAGTGGAAAAAAAACCCCAGCACCCATAAAACGTTTTAAAGTCTGCTACTATTTCAGATCTGGTATGAAGAATAACACTTTATGTAATTGGTTTCCAAATTTCTATGTCCTTCAACAAATGCTTCTAGGTTTGCCTCATATTTACACCCTTAAATAACCATGTCTGTAATACTCATCTCTAACACACTTACCATTCCTCTTTTTTTTTCCCGTTTTACAATTTGAAAGCTTTCTATGAAAGCCTTTGCCAGAACATGATTTTTTTTCTCCCTCACTTCTCAATGTGTACCTGCCTATTTGCTCAGCCAGAAGTTTAGCCCTGTTGCAAGTATCCTGGGAGGAGTTCTCACTGGCCATATAGCAAGTGGTAAAGATCCGCTTGCAAAATTCCCGAGGATCCTCAGGGACGTAGGTCTCATCATTCACAATCTTGTGCACATCAGCCAGCACATCTGCATCTGAGGACAAAGCCAAAAAAAAAAAGAACAAGAGTGGAAATTGTTGCACTCCTGCTATCCAGGATACTTAAGTATCTTGTATTCCAAGCTCTGCACTGTCTCTCAAAGATAAGATGACTCCATCGTTTAACTCTGCAAACGTATTTTCATATATCAAAAAGAATTACTGATTTTGCTTCCAATGTTGGACATGGGAATATTAAATCCTTTTGTTCCATGCCTTAAAAAAAATTCATAGAAAATGTGATTTAGTATGTACAAAGATTTAGCTAAATGCATATAGTCTACTTAAAGCCAGTTTAAGAGCTTGAACCATGCCTACTCATGTTTTGTAGTGCTGAATTAAATAGGAGAAAATTCTCATGATAACTGAAATCTCAAAACTATATCAACCAACACCTTGAATGACACTCTAGACAGAAACTAGTCCAAGTTCTAAATCCAATTCCAAACCCAAAATGAAAACTATTAAGCAAATTCAAAGAACCTGAAGTTTCGACACACGTTTTGCTGGAATTTCTGAAGACATACAAAGGATTCCATCAAAGCAACTGGGCAGGAGTCCAACATCCATTACCTCTTGCACCCAGCTCATTTTAATTTGTCCATAACCACCAGATCTACTTACTTCCATTCTTGACTGCCAGGCAAACCTGGTGACACATGGAGTACACTATGCAAGCTGTAGCAGAGCTGTCGATTCCACCACTTAGAGGGAGAAGAAATCCTGCCTTGAAAACAGAGCAAGAAGTTCCAAATAACAAAATTGGAATATCTTGTATCATTCAGCAATATGACTCTTGTAATAAGAATGACACATGGATTGTTAGACTCTGCTTATATTCTACTGGGGAAAAAACCAACCAAACAAACTAGACCTAGTAAACCCTCTTAACTCTCTTCTTGAATGGACATTCAAACAAGTAGTTGGTATAAATCTTTTGCCTAAAAGAAATTAATTTCACTGCTTTTTTTAAACATGTCCATTATGCCATTTAAATATTGTAATTTGTTTAATTGCCAGCCTGTCAATTTCCCTTACTGAAAAAAATTGTGTTTCAAGGAAAAAGAAACACCCTTTGTTAGGTAAGATTGAGTGTTTCTTTCAAAGAAAGCACGATTCCTAAGGACAGGTCTGAAGAGTGTACTGAAGTCACACTTTACATAGAGATTTCAAGTCTGAATGTGCTTCCAGTGAAAAACTCAAACCTTGCACCTTGGATAATATGACTTTGCATTAACAGCAGCATGTGATATCAATCTGCACTGTCCTTGTCCAAGGCAAACAGCAAAAACAGCTGTTCTTACCTGTTTGCTACGCCTTAGATAGTCCCAAAGCCAACATGCAGGACCCAGGCTGAAATTACAGAATATGCTTATTTCAAAAGTGTTATGGAAGTGTTATGTCTTAAGCATGTCAACATATCATTTTAAGCCCCCTTTTTTCAAATCAAAATAGTTTTCAAGCAACGGATTTGATATGTGCTTACCTGATCTCCTCCTCAGGACTATGATGTCTCCACTGGATTGGCATGCAAGTAGGTACAGCCACATCATCAGAACATGACAGACCAAAATTCACTTTTACCCTTGGATAAGGATTCACCTTACTTGCCTAAGCAACAGTGCAGAAGAATTGGGAAGACATCAATCTTAATGCAGCAAATACCTATAAAACATCAGACCTACAGAATATTGCGAAAATTAAGAGATGCTGTTACTTTCTAAATTCCATAACTATTCAATTTTGGCAGAGTTTGCAAACACAACCTCTGTAAAGAATTCTCACCGCTAAGTTACGAGATGAAATCTCTGCTCTGTAACTTCGAACATCCTCCAAGTCCAGGGTGGCAACCAACACCTCCTGTGGAAAGGCTTTCAACATCAGATTCTACACAAACTGCTAAACAATGTTTTGGCAGGTTTGGACAAGAAAGAAAAAGCTGAGGAAGTAGAATGCATGCAACATTTTTCAATATAGATTTTTAAACTCACTCCCCAAGTCATTTCTGACTCTGCAGAATTACTCCGATTACAAAGAGAGCACAGCTGACCTGCTTCACTGAAAGGACAAGGACATTCATAAACCACAAATTTACAGTGCTTGTCAGATGGCTGAACAACAGATTCACCATCAGCTGTGGCAAAGACAAGATTCATACTGGGGAAAGAGATTAATTCGGCACAAAATGTAAGGAAAACTACAGCTCTGGTGGTAAAACTACTAAGAAAGGACTTTTTCAAGTAAAGCTCAACCTACAGAACCTTTTATATAACAGATGAGGTCTTAATTAGAACTATGTCCTCTTAGATAAGGGAATACAAATTAACAGAGTCACTCCTAAACATGGTGATTGCAGATGCAAACATTTTCATTACATTTTGTAATTTTGACAGCTCTTCTTCATTCACTAAAGCAAGAAAGCTACCATGTATAGGGTCTGTGAAACTTAACTAGGATAAAACCTGGATCTAGTTGAATAGCATAATAAAAAAATGTATCTTTTTAGGCTAGAGACATGGACTTAATATCTGGAATGCCTGGGAGGTGGTGAGCTTAGATGAAGCCATACTTATTTCTATTTTAACTAGCAGCTATAGGTTGAATGCATTACCACATCATCAAGTGAGAACTGGGATCCCTGTGCAATTGTTTCTCCATTCATGGAAATCATGGCACAGCCATCGTAATACAGACGATCACCATCACAGCCTTTCTGGTTAGCTAAAATATATATCCCACCATTCTGGAAGGAAAAGACAAAAAAAAATGCTTTTCAGAATATAGCACCTGAAAGAAGACAAAATGTTATTTCTCTGTTCCTGTCCTCCTTCTGTCTCTACATTGTCAATAACTCATGGCTGAGACTCTTGTCATTCACATGTGATACATACAACAGAAACAAGTGATCACATAAGTGAATCTAGTAGGTGAGCTCTGTCCTTTTCACACTGTTGGAAGACAGGAGTTTTCTGTTATTGAAAAAAAGAGTAACTCACTTAGGCAAAACAGAGAGGGCTTTACTTCTAAATTGAAATTCTAAGTTCAAGTTGAGACTGAGAGAAGGAGAAAGATGATGACAAAAGCTGTGTTTGGGTATCTGAGGACAGAGCTGATACTGTTAAATAGAATCAAAGCCTGTTAAATTTCAGTGACAAGGCAGTTGTACAAATTGAACATTTTTCTAAGTGTACTGTACATTCATTACTTTGTCTTTGTCCCCATCACTATTAGTCAGGTTTACAATCTAACAACTAAATGTCTTCTCTTGTTTAAAACAAGCAGAGCTTTCCGAGAAGAAAAATATATTTTAAGAAAGAAGGGGAAATTAAACAGTCTGAGTTTAAACACTGATTTCAATTTCCCCTTCCGGATACCATTATCAGTATTTCTCCAGTCAGTGTTGCTATGTGACCAAAAATTGGGAAAGAAGCTGTCATTTTCAGGAAAACGAAGAGATTTCTTTACGGTTTTCTATGTGCCAGAAAATATCCCCTGTTCTTGACCAAATTATGAGCTGGCAATGAGCTACCAATTCAGTAGAAAAAGCATATGAAGAACAATTGCTTAGGGACAGATAACTACAGGGAGCAACCACAGCCACTGGCTGTTTGCCCTTTATGCAGAATGTGCATTCAACTAGACCCTCTCAAGCTGTTTTTTCTCTGTATGCAGATTTCTCTGGATTCAAGAGTTCACACTTCCAATTAGTGAAAGGCAGTTATTCTGATTAACCATTTCCTATCCATCACACAAATGCAAATTTGATGTTTAATGGAATTAAGATCAAGGATATCAAATACATTTTTGGAGCATAAGTCTCCAGAGTTGGGAGTTGGAGCTGTGAAGGATAGATTATATAGTAGGCATACCAGTGAAAAACTATAATAAAAGCTCCCATACCAAGTTCTTTCTGGGGCTTTCCCCCCCACACAGGTAGGTCTGGATCTCCTCTACTCCCATGCAAATACCAAATGGCCTCTCTTCTAGTCCACTGACCAGAGAGCTGACAGAAATCCTGTGTCCTGTCACAGGACAGGAGGCTGTTCTGACATTTTTTTTTTTTTTTTAAAGCACATACCTTTGCTGTGGCAGAATTCACCAAATCCACCCGGGTGTGAGCTTTCCGGAGCACATGGTGACTCCCTGAAGAGTTTGTGAAAATTTCCACACCATCAAGTCCCATTTCAATATGAGGGCTGTCAAAGCAAGAGGCAGAAAAAAACTCAACTGGCAATACTTTGCTGGAAATCCTGCAAGTATCATTTGAAATCACTGACAAACAGGAACATCTTTGTCATTGCCTGTTTTCTACGTGTCTTAGCTCAAACAAGTATATGACTCTCAAAAACATCTATTTTCTTGCATTGTCTGACTCTTCTATCAAAGACTAGTGCTGAGAGAGCTTTGGGTCATTCTCTTCTAAATGAAATGGCTTATAATTTACTCAATAAAGTAAATTTGAGCCTGGGCCTCAAAGAAGAAGGTCTGAAGGGGCAACATTGAGATACTCTTGCAACATCAGTTGTACTATTTTCCTTCCTCCTTCTTTTTGAGATTAGGTACAGCAAGTGGGAATAATACAAGATTCTAATTACTAGAGACAATTGATACTAAAAAATTGATAAAAAATGCCTTTGCCACTCTGACTCTAGATCAAGTTACTGAGGTGGATCCAGAGAGGATGCTTTGCTCCCAGTCTGAAGTAAAAGCTGAACAGTGTCTGGAATGACAGCACTTGACTTATTTGTCATTTGTTTCCTCAAGCCACCTTCTTCATTCTGCTTCTTTTCTATATTTCTCTGTTCCCTGCTCTTTCAAATTAATTTAGCTTAACTACTTAAAACTTATTTTGCCATTCTGTATCTAGCCTACAGAAATCTTTTCCATGGTATAATTATTAATTTGATTATATTTTAGCTATTTTAGCTTACTGGCACATTCTGAAAGATACACTACCTGGAAGAATAACAATTAGCAGATTTTTCCAAACATTTATTTTAGGCAGGTCCAGTTTATGTTTTAGTTTACTTTTCATTTCTTCTTGTCCTTTACCTGTTTGGTGCCCAGAGTTCTTCACAGATTTCTGCCCCTAGGCAGGTATCTTTGGTTGCTAGCACTGCATCACCAAAAGGAACAGTTTCCTGAGAAAAACACAAGAACACCCTTACACATGTACTTCCATGAATCTGTTCAATTCAAAGTTATCTACAAATATTTAAAAAATATTATAAAAATTTAATACTTATGTGGAATGAGAGACATAAGGAGGAATATCAAACACACCACACCTTCCTTCATCAGTGCAAGCAAAAAATCAGCTCTAAACTGCAAGTCTCTGGATAGTACAGAAATTTTGAGTTGAAATTTCAGTAGTATGACATTTCAGTTTGCCACAGGACAACTGCTTTTGAATTAACCACTCTATAAAACAGAGACTGTCTTTTGCTAGGAACCAAACTTACACTTCAGCAGAAAATAACCTACATTTTTACCCCTTTTGAATCAAAAAGGTTACATTTAATTTCCTTTTTTTTTTCCTCTCAAACACATACTCATTTCTAGTCTCCAGCACAGATAAACTCAGTGCCAGAACTGTACAAAATAAGACAACCTGAATATATAAATAAATCAGGGACATATTTATGTCTTGAATGTCCTGAATATATAAATACCTCAAGCAAATTTAAAGTTCACTTGTTATGTTGTAAAATACAAACACAAACAAGGTTAAATTAGGCTCTCGTTTAATGTAACTGAAAACTACCACTGAAACCTACGAATCTCCAACATGACTGACAACAGAATTTGGTCTACTATGGTTTTGTGCCACAAATTCTATTCATTTGTGTCTGGAATATGATAAATTTTAAAAGAAAGAATCCTTAAAAAACTTACCTGTCCAGTCACTTCCTGAATTACCTCAGGTAGAAAATATTCCTCCACTTGCCTGTATTTATGGGTCATAAATACACCATTATGTAAATCATACCATAAAAACTGATTCTAATCCCCACATTCTGTCACCTGATAACAATGATTAAAGAAATTGTGTTTCAGTTGTACAGGGCTGCATATATTTTTAAAAAAAAAAGCCCTTCACACTTTCAGTGAAATTAATCAGAAAAATTATGATCATAAACAAGCAACATCCCACTTTGCTTCAGAAATGCATGGTAAACAATGCTCCATCCTAGCTATAAACTAGACCTAACACAACATGCAAGAGCAATACCAAATGAATGTTTACCTTTTTGCAGTGTTACTACAAGAGTAACTCAGAACCCAACTGGAATTACTGGAGTTAAGAGGACAAATGCTCAGGGGCTGTCTAAGGTGCAGTTTACTGAGACCACAAAGTCAGAGCCATTCTCTGACTACAGGATGAGTTCACAGCATCAGAGATGAGCATCAAGTGTATTTTGCAGCATGACAAGGTATGTAGCTTTTATCCTCTGCAGGAGTTAAAATTCTGAGAGCTCATCCATTTCACATTGTTTTTCAGATTAATACTGAACAGGATGCAGATAAAAAGCAGATATTTAGAAAGCAGACCCTGCTTTCAGATACACTGAAACATATTTTTCCTACTAGCTCGGCGACTCAGAGTTTGATTGTACTTAATAAACTTTTTAACTGAACTTCAACTATGTATCTAACTCTGTCTTGCTGCTTACCCTGTAGCAGCACTGATGGATTGCTACAGAGATTTCAGTCCTGCTGTGGCTGAAAAGGCAAGTTGTGTTTTGAAACACAATTTTAATGGTAGCCAGCTTACCTTGGCCTATTCCACGGGGTAAACCATCTAAGTTCCCTGTAGTTTCCTGCATTTGCCAAAGATATTTTTGGCCTGATCAGAAGAATTTTTCTTAAAACATAAAACAAAACAGAAAGGGTGAGTTAAGACTTGCTGTACTGGTAAACAAAACTAAGTAGGAACACTGATTAAGACCAATGAATTTTTTCTGTTATGAGGTACATTAAACAACTCCAACATAAAATAATTTTCAAAGCTTCTGTCTTAAGGGTTTTCTCTGGAGACTTTCAGAAAGCAGTGGAAATTTAGTTTCTACAAATTCAGAAAGGAAAAAGAAATAATGAAAAACATTAATTGTCTCTTTGAAGTTTAGTAGGCATGAAAACAACTCCATCACTCCAGCACTGAAGAATCTTTCTTGAAGGCCAAACAGGTCTCTGAAAGGATATACTAATTTATTTTCTCACAAAATGCATAAAGTACTACTCACTTATTTAAGAAGATCACTCGACAGTTGTATCGAACGTTTCTGTGCAGAACAGGCCTGTGAGAATAAGAAGCAACATTACCAAGGGCTAAGCTTGTTAATAGAATTCTAAAAAGCTGCAGAATCGACTTCACTGCATGAAAACTATTTTTATGACAACAATTCTACAATGTATCACTGAAGGGAATTAATCAAAGCAATATATCAAGCTTAGCTGCTTTTAATTCAAATAGTTGTTTGCAAAAATCAGAGTTACTGACCATTCTGCCAGTCTCATCATACATCAACTACTGCCAGATCACTGTCATGCCTGAGAAACACAAGCAGACGAGAAGAATACCCCTGGCTGGGGCTGACTTCTTTAATTAAACACAAGTTCCTGTAACACTAGCAGACTAAGTCAAAATACAGCTATCCTTATGCATTTATATCAGTACTAACACGTAGGTGTAGAGATGTTAATTTCACAGTTATCACTGTTCACTATCAACATGTAACTTATAACAGTTACTTATAAACAGTGATTATGACATACCCATTTATGTTGCTTAAAGACGTCTGCAAGGCAAATTACGTTTTCCTTGACAGTCCTCAGCCTTTATAAAGCTCTCTGTGTTACATATAACACACAAAATCTTACCCATGGCAATAGGACCTACCTATTAATGTTCCAAACAACTGTAATTTTCCAATTTCTTTTCCTGAAGGGCTCAACCACCAGAAATCTTTAAAGGGATTATCTTTAAGGAAGCATTTTGCATGTTGCAGTCCTAGTTATGGTAATTTTGGAAAGTTTGGTCCAGAGCCCTCACTATCCAGATGCACAGCAAAGGCAGAGCTCCTTAGAGATCTACCTCCTTGTCATAAGAACACAAAAATAACTTACATTCCCACATCACAGATAATATCTTGTGTAGATGGAGACTCCAAAAGCTTTGCCAGAACTTGGAACGAATGCAAGAGCGTGTCGGACTCATAATAGTGATCTGAGCAGCCATAACCACTGCATATAAAAACAGAATAAATACAGAATTCAGACAGATGAGCACCAAAGCTACTTCAGCCAAGGAAAATCTCACCCACACTGGTAATTCATAGAGAACATGCAGCAGCAGCACTGCCAACATCACCCCTAAGTTGAAAATTTGGTGGTGTTGCTATGATATTCCTCTCCAGAACAGCTGCCTGGGCCTAGGCAGAATTCCATGTGCTACAGCTTCCGTGAAATAGGTAAAAAATTACCAGTTCCAGTCACATTTCCCAAGAAAACCTACAACGCTCCTCTTTGCATCCCATGCTGAACGCTTTGGGCATAAGCGTCCTGATTGCTCTTCAGTAATTAACAGGGAAGACGCCAAACAGAACCGCAAAGCCTTCTTACCAGATTTCCAGCTCCGGACCAAGCCGGTATCGGGCTCCTTTGCTCTTCGCGATATCAATACCTGGGAAAAGATTGGATTAAACACCCTCCGGGCTTTCAGGCCCTGCCCAGCCCATCCCATCCCAGCCCCTCCGGGAACCGCACCGCATCACCCAGACCCAACCCGCTGCTGCCGGCACCGGCACCGGCACCGCCCCGCTCACTTCGGGAAATCCTCTGGAGATTGCCTTCAAAATCCAGGGCCCACTGGTTGAGGGCACAGGTGGCGACAGTCACTGCCCGGCCCATGGCGGTTCTGTCACCTCCCCCGCCGCTTCCGGGGCTGCCCGGGCCGCTCCTCCCGCCGCCCGCCAGTGGCTGACCGGGGGGCGAGGGCCTCCCCTGGGCGGGGGGGAAGAGAAATTCCCGCCCATCAGCGAGTGCTGGATGTGCTTCCCACCCTCTGCCTGACCCTGTGCAGCCCCCGAGCCCACAGCAAGGCGAATACAGCTTTTTTTTTTTTTTTTTTTTTTGAGACCTCCCCTCCAAACAAGTTCAAAACGCGAGTACTGAAGGTAAGGGGAGGAGGACTCAAGGTTCTGTGCCTTATTCAGGGTGCAAAACCCCAAAGCTGCAGGGTGCTCGGAGCCGAGTCTCCTGCCTTGTGTCCCTCACATCTTGGGCTGTCATGAGCCACCTTGCTGGGGGGATTACAAATTTATTCTGTATTAAACTGTCTCCTTGGACGTTCCCTTTCTTTCAAAACCTTCATTCTTTCTAGCAGTCATTCCTGCGTGGTGACTGAAGCCACCACTCCTGAGGCCGCTGCTGCCCACAGCATTCCTGGTTCATTGGATGTTCTCATGGGAACAGCCACCCATTCATCCATCACCCCCTTGGAGTTAAAATCACTCCGTGCAAAACCTGTAACTGTTAACTTGACAATCTGCCTTGCCACGACCCCTCCAACCCCAACAGCATCAATACCCTGGGAGGCTACTCACTGACATGGACCCACGCGCTGGTGGTGACTCCTGGGGACAACTCCAGAGCCTGCCCTGGCCTTGAGAAGTTTGTCACATCTCAGCTAAAGGTCCCTGAGTGGGTTGGGGTCTTCTTCACCTGGAGAAGAGAAGGCACCAAGGAGACCTTCGAGCACCTTCTAGAGCCTGAAGAGATTACAGGAAAGCTGGAGAGGGACTTGTCATAAAGCGCCTGTAGCGATGGGCTGAGGGGTGTGATTTTAAGTTGAAAGAGGTAAATTTAGATAAGATATTAGGAAGAAATTCTTTATAGTGAGCATGGTGAGGCACTGGCCGTGGTGCCCAGAGGAAATGTGGCTGCTCCATCCCTGGAAGTGTTCAAGGCCAGGTTAGATGGGGATTGGAGCAGCCTGGCCTAACGGAGGCTGTCCCTGACTGGAACCAGATAATCTTTAAGCTCCCTTCACCCCAGCCCGCCCTGTGCCTGTGCCTGTTCCTGTGCCTGTCTGCCTGTGCCTGTCTGCCTGTGCCAGCCCGCCCTGTGCCTGTCTGCCTGTGCCTGTCTGCCTGTACCCAGCGCTGCCGCCACTCCCGGGTGTGCAAGGCTCCCCACGCCCCCTCAGCCCATGGGTTGAGCTCTCTCCACCAATGGGAAGGCGCGGAGGGGAGGGGAGCGCGGCGGTGATTGGTCAGCGCTGAGGGGCGGGGCGGGGCCGAGAGGCGCCGGGTTGAGGCGAGGGGCGCGGCCGCGGGTAACGGGAGGGGTTCTGGGGCTGCGTGGCCGTGAGGCGGGAGCTGCTGCGGGATTGTGTGTCCGTGAGGCGGGATTGTGTGTCCGTGAGGCGGGATTGTGTGTCCGTGAGGCGGGAGCTGCTGTGAGGAGAGCGGTACCGGGCTGGTGGTACTGACCGGCTGCTCTTGGTAAGTTGCCCCCTGCGCCATCTCCGGGTGTTCGGGTACAACCGGAGCGGCGGTGGTGGGTGTGTACCTGATTGAGAGGAGTGTTGGGCCTTGTCGAGAAGTGTTATCGGCTGGGGAAGGTACCCGGGTACCTTACCCCCGGGTAAGAGCTGCAGGCATGGGGTTGCCTGAGCCTCCTGGGCAACCAACCCCCTGCTCTGTGCCTCTCCCGGGCAAAAGGCTCTGAGGAACGCTGGATGTCAGCTGAGGATTTTCGTTTAAAATATATATTGACGAACAGGGCTCTTGCCTTGTTTTTGTAGGGCAAAAATCTAAAAGCAGGGTTTGTTTGGTTTTTTTTTGCCGCACTTCTATTCACTCTCAGGTTTTCTGCAGCGAGTCCAGAGTCTGCTGGTGAAAAGCACTAAATGTGTTCATTGTTCTTGCTTTGAAGGATTTGATGTGAACTTTGCCATGTGAATTGTGTAGATTTGTGCTTAGGCACCAAATGGGAAGTTTCCAAGTGAATTGTGAGGCTGGTGTGATTTTCCCTTTACCTGTGAGCAGGTAAACCCTGAATTTTGGACTCAGAGGGAGAGTGCATCTCTGGAGTTCCCTGTGCAGGTGATGCTTGATTTGTCATTTTTGCTTCAGGCTCTTCTTAAGAAGCTGTCTGAGGCTTTGGGAAAGCAGCATTTGGGGTGTAGCAAGGCTTCTATGAGTGCTCAGTAGACCAAGCAGAGTTTCCAAACCTAGTGTGCTGAGCTCTGCAAATTGGATGAGCTATTTGACTATTTGAGAGTCTAAAACAAAACTACTCCATGAAAATTCTCAACCTAGGATTTCTTTTCTGGGTCTCTTAGGAAGAAAACCAAGCAAACAAAAATATAAAACAAACCTGCTTTCTCAGTAGGACTGACACATCGTGTGGGAATCCTTGGAAATATTAAAAATTTAACTGGGGGAAAGGTCAGGGTCAGGTGCCTGGTCTCCTGTGGGGATGGGTCTACTTAGTTACAGAACTTGATTTTCAGAGGTTTGTAAGAACATAGGAGAAAAGATTTTTTTCTCTTAGCATCTTACATGTAGGTAATAAGCCATATGTTATACAGTATATCTTAAAAGAGAGGTCCAGTTAGCAGCAAGTTTAGTGGTTTACTTTGACATCAGTGTTTTGGTTATGTTTTACTGAATACAAGATCACAAGGAATTGTGAAAGATTTTTTCCTCCTCCTCTCCCCCAAATTTCTTCTAATCGGAAGGCTACATAATAAGTTTTAATAATGTTTATTTGTATTTTTCTTTCTTCTGTACAGCCTTAAGAATTACTGGTAGCCAGCTGGAGTAATAGCATGAGTACTTTCTTTCATACAGGAAGGCCATCATGGCAGCTTGTCAGGAGAAAAACCCTTCTGCAGAAAGAAAACACAAGAACACCCAAAATGGTACTCAAACATCTCAAGTCCAGTGGGGAAGAGCCTGGTGAGAGAAGCTGATGACCTAAATGAGTCATTATGTTTCAGATTGGTTCACATTTACTTGTATAGATACTTTAAATATCACTCTTAATAACAGATTGCTACAGTGCCCTTCTGTTGAGAGCTCATGGATAACAACCTGTAGTAACAGATGCCAAAGAGGAATTCTTCAAGATTTTGAAGCCAGGGACCTTGCCAGATGGCTTAGGTTAAAACACACTTCTTGCAAACAAGGAAAACAAATAATAAAAATCAGTAAAATTTGTGGTTCCCTCAAGGGCTGAACGAAAAATTTATTCAGATTTGGTAAACAGGTGAATGAATACCTGTGAAGCTGCCAGCTGATGTCTTTTGCTGTAGCAAGATTCGTGATTCATCTCCCTGTGCTCAAAGACTTGTGCAGGTATTTGTAGAGTATTTTATTGCAGCTGGAAAGAGCCATGGGTGTTTATGTGGCTTGCCCCTGCAGACACCTTGTGCTCCAGGGGTTTCAATTAAGGGCTGTCCTAGGTCTGTCCTTGCCATGTTTCCAAATTTTGCATAATATTCTTGTGACTCTGTTACCACTTCCAACTGAACACTTAACCAGTTACAACCATAATTGCCACCAAAACCATGAAGGCTGTAATAGAAATCATCTTTTTGCAGGACAGGTACTACCTGTTCTGTTGCTCTGATAAACTAGCATAGTTTTCTAACAGTTTGTGGTAAAGCATGTAACAGGCTAGGGTTTTTTATATTGTCCTAAAGAAATGCAAGTGTCCTGAAAACATTTTCCACTTTCATCTGACTAGTTGAAAAAAATTGCATGACTTGATCAAACCAATCTTCTAGCTGAAAGCTGGTAGAAAAAAAAAAAAAGTGTTCTCTTTTGTCTTACAGGGAGGTGGACTGGTTTTCTTTGGCAAGCATCCTTTTCTTGCTTATGTTTGCCCCCCTTATTGTATATTACTTCATCATGTCGTGTGACCAGTACCAGTGCTCTCTGATTGATCCAGTCTTTGACTTGCTCACGGGGAATAAACATCTGTCTGACATCTGGAGCAAGACTCCTACACTGACCTATAGAGCTGCTGGCATCTACACCCTTTGGGTCACTTTCCAGGTATGTTCTTGATTTATGGTATAGATATAGTGGCTGTTTGGTGTGTTTTTTTTTTAAAGGAGTTGCTTGATGAATCCTTTTACACAAAGGATAATGGAATGGCAGACTGGCATTTACTTTTTGGTGTTTATCACTTTCTGTGGCATTTTGGAATCCAAACAGAGGTTATGCACTTGAAAAATAAATATGTGGAGTATATACACAAAGATTCCCTTTTTAATATTTCTTGTGTGACACATTCCTTGATACTTGTTTTTTTTAGAAAAGCAACTGTATAAAAACAATACCCATTTGTTGTAAATTAATACATATTGCATATCTCATAAAACAACACAGCAGAAGGGGTGATATTTTCTATAGACACTCAGTGAAAGAACATTGACATGAAAAATATAACTTACTTATATTTGTAAAATATCACAAAACTTACCAGACTCTTCCAATTTTTTCCAAATGAGAAAGCAGCTTACATATAACATAGATTAACTTCAAAATAAAAGAATGACAGTTACCAACTGTCCAGTCTTCTCACCAAAAAAGGATGACAACCATACATTTAGTACCTCTTTCTTTAACACATTACTAGTCTGAAAACACAACAGCTCAATCTTGACATTTGCTTATCCAATACTTAGCTGAATGTGCCATCTGTTATATTTGATATGTGTATGAAAGGGATGGTGAGTTTGGGGCTTTTATCTTGTCTGATTTTTACGTTAATAAATTCTCTTTCTTCTAGGTGTTTCTGTATGTGTTCATTCCTGACTTCTGCCATAAATTTCTTCCTGGATATGTAGGAGGTGTACAAGAAGGTGCTGTCACTCCTGCTGGTAAGTTCTTCCTTAAGGTGTATGCACACTGTACAATCTTTTAAAAGGATATTATTTGTAACATATTGGTTATTAAAGATTGTATCTGGAGAAAATGTGAACAGAAAGGTTTTCACCTTCCTCATATGTTAAGTTAAAGAAAAAAACAAAAACAATCTACATCATCTTTTAGAAAAAATGGTAGAATTTCTGTTACTGTTAGTAAAACTATTGATATGGCAGTCACCACAATGGCAGTGGAAGAATACAGATTGATAATTTTGGGAATTAAAATCAGCAGTGGACTATCCTCCATTGTATTTGTCAATGCATGTGCACCTACTGAAGCTGTTAACCCATGAGACTTGACCAAATTTGTGATGTGAACCAAGTGTGACAAAGGGCAACTTGTTACCTTAGTCAGTTTTAGGGGACACTCCAAATTTACCATTTCATTCAGTGAGAGTGAAGAGAAAAACTCAGCCTATCACAGCCTGATGGTTACAGCAGAGTCTAATGAAACTTTCAGAGAAGTGTAACAAAATATTTAATTGGGAGGGTGAGGACAGGGAGGTCATTTCTTGAACACTTGATTGAGCTTCCATATGTTGTATGCTGTATGCATATCCATATTAATAAAAACTGTACAAAGGCAATCTCATTAACTTTCTTTTTTTTTCTCCATATTTAAGGTGCAGTGAATAAGTATGAAATCAATGGGCTCCAGGCTTGGATCATTACCCATGTACTTTGGTTTGCAAATGCCTATTACTTCCACTGGTTCTCTCCCACCATCATTTTTGACAACTGGATTCCTCTCCTGTGGTGTGCCAATATTCTGGGATATGCAGTTTCCACATTTGCAATGATTAAAGGCTACTTTTTCCCTACCAATGCCAAAGACTGGTACGTGGGTTTTAATGATGAGAGCCTAGTATGTAATCTGATGTATAAATTGAATGCTGCACAGAATTGTAATGACAGAATGTTTTCTACTGGCACAGGCAGATGGGGCAATGTATGCCTGTGGTTCTTTGCTTCATCAGCACCATCCTTTTTTTCATGCTCCGTGTCATGTGGTTGGCAGCCTCAGTGTCACAGATACCCATCTGTCACAAATAGGATGAAAGCAAGGTTGAAGTTAGACTGTTCAAAAGTGTTACCAAGAATAAACTAGGGTACCTCTGAAGCTAAACTCTCTCTCTGCTAATGTAGTGCTTTGCTTGGGTCAATTTGTGTTATCTTGCACAATATTGTATGCTTTTATGATATTTATTGTCATTCCGTGAAGTGAATCTGAAATGTGTTGTCAGAATAATAATGAGCTGTATTTGTGTATAACTGTATACTTTCCTAATTTTCTAGCAAATTCACTGGCAACTTCTTTTATGACTACATGATGGGAATTGAATTTAACCCTCGAATAGGGAAGTGGTTTGATTTCAAGCTGTTCTTCAACGGGCGCCCTGGTATTGTAGCCTGGACTCTAATTAACCTTTCCTATGCTGCAAAACAACAGGAGCTGTATGGTCAAGTAACCAACTCCATGATCCTTGTCAATGTCCTTCAGGTAAATTCAGAGGAGGAAATTAGGAAACAAGTTAGGAAATAGACTAATATCAAAGAAGAAAAAACTTCTTGCATTGAAATTGAACTTGCACAGTTTTTTTCTGGCCTGAACACAGCCTCATTCAGTGGTGATGCACTGGGACTTGCTTCTTTGGACACTTGTATTCTTTTCTCTGAACACTTGCATTTATTCAGAGTGCCACCAGTAGCATGGTTATGTCTACAGCAGCAGATTTCAGTGTAAAATAAAATTGATATATACTTTTCTTAACCTATATTCTGGTAACAGGCATAGCCTGATCTTGAATCCAAAGAGAACAATAATGAATCCATGGCTTTAGTTGGAGCAGGATTGGGCAGGGGGTTTTTTCTGCATCTCATTCTTTTGAGTGTGTGCAGAACTACAGATGTCTCCACACCTGAAGAGAGCCAGTCAGGTGCTGTGCTGTCTCCTGAAGAGACCCCAAAATAATAAGCACAGATTATAACTTGGATTTATTGACATGTGTAAATGGGAGTCTGCTCAATTGAAGCTCTATTCCCCTCTCTCTAAGAGTGAGATTCATTAAGCTGATGAGAGATAGGTGGGGTAAAGTGAAAGTACATTCTTTAAGTATGTGTCTCTAAGTATCCTTACAGTAGCACACTTTTCTTCATTATCTTGGTTAGTATTGCTTTGCATTACTTATTACTGCTTTATCTACATAGAAGCAGTATGTTTGTGTGATATTTTCCTCTTACTCTGCTTTTTTTGAGGTGTTAAAAACAAAAGTCAGTTTTGAGATCCTATCACAAGACAGCACAGCAAGACTAGGCTGATGCTGTTAAACAGGATAAGTGGTGTCTGTGGTTTGTTATTAATGTGAAACTCTTCTGTTTCAGGGTATTTATGTTTTGGACTTCTTTTGGAATGAAGCTTGGTATTTGAAAACCATTGATATCTGCCATGATCATTTTGGATGGTACTTGGGCTGGGGAGACTGTGTTTGGTTGCCTTACCTTTATACTTTGCAGGTAAAAATGTGGTACAATTCATGTTTGAGCTAAAGGGAAAGAAATTTTCCAGAAACCTTCTGCTCAGTAGTTTGATTTGTGTCTTCAGTTGTTCCTAATGTGAATACTGAGTAACTTTCACAACTTCCTTTGTAACAACTCACTTGTAGGAAGGCTTGCTGTCTGTCCAAGGAATTAACATATTTTCTTCTCCTCCCCTTCTTTTATGCCCTATCTGTCACTGTCTATTGTGTCTGTATATTTTTCTTAAATCATTTCCATCTCTTTTTGTGCTCCTTCCATATTGAGGATTTTTTGGTGGGTGATGGTTTTGTTTTTGTTTCTGTCTGTCCTGATTTTTCTGCCTCCTTGCAACTTTCCTCTCTGTGTTCCACATAAGAAAGACAGTTTTGAAGAAAGAGAAATAAAATGTAGGATGCAGAGTTTTCTGAAATTTTTCTGCAGTTGTTCTGGTAGGGTGAGTTTCCCTATCCTTTCTGTTTATCTGTTGTGGTTCACTTTTGAGTCAAGGAATTAGTCTGACATCCTGAGCATAAATTTAAAGTAAATCAACAACTGTCTCTTTTTCTGCTCCCCAGGGTTTGTATTTGGTTTACCACCCTGTCCAGCTGTGCACAGCTAATGCTGTAGGGATCTTGATGTTGGGCTTGGTTGGCTATTACATCTTCAGAATGACCAACCACCAGAAGGACCTCTTCCGTCGGACCAATGGCAAATGCAAAATTTGGGGGAAAAAACCAGAATATATTGAGTGCTCCTACATGGCTGTGGATGGGACCAAGTACTACAGCAAACTGCTGACCTCGGGATTCTGGGGGTGGGCACGCCACTTCAACTACACAGGGGATTTGATGGGCTCCCTGGCCTACTGCCTGGCTTGTGGGTTTGACCACATCTTGCCTTACTTCTACATTGTTTATATGACAATTCTGCTCACCCACCGTTGCATTAGGGATGAACACAGGTGTTTCAGCAAATATGGGAAGGACTGGAAGTGCTACACTGCTGCAGTGCCTTACCGCCTCCTACCAGGGCTCTTCTAAAGCTAACACAGAATCCAAGGGAAATCAAAAAAGAAACCTTTTTTGTTTTTTCAGAGTTGAAGAGAGTTTACCCACATAGTTAAACCAGCAAAAAGACTTTGTGAAGGACACTCCTACTGCTCTGAAGAGAGCTGGCTGGATAATAATCCTTGCTACAGAAGATGCATGCAGGCAAACTGTGTGAATTAAATGAGGCATTGGAATGTCCTGGGTATTTAGAAGATTCTTTTATCTGGAACTACTTTTTTTTTTTTTACCCTTCTCTCTCAAAATTAACCTGGAATTGAAGAAAAGTTGCATATATTGGACCCTTGACTCATGATGGTCATAAAGATAGATGGTCTACAGTAAGAAACTCCCCAGATGAGGTTTTATTGTTTGTTCCTTTTTAAGAAGTTAACCGGGGAAATGCTGAACTGGGAACCTGACTTAAACTGGTGTGGGGGAGGATTGTTATAATCTAATAAATGTTTATGAAAGCTGATGTAAATTGGTATATCTCAAAAGTTATGTTAGTTTACAGCACCTGGTGTATATATGCTGCGTGACCAACTGAGTATTATTTTGATACAGAAATCAAATCTGTTTTGTGAAGATTCTAAGGATACGTTGAGTTCTTTAATGTGGATAGAAAGCTTGGTTCTCTACTATTTGTATAAAATGTTTGTAAAAATTTAAGAAATAAAGTCTTGCTTTCAAGTTGTAAAAAACCCCCTGCTAATTTTCCTTTCAATTATTTCTTTACTTGTTACATAGTTATCTTCCCCAAGTTACTGGATTCAAAAGGAGCTCTTCCAAGAGCTGTAATTCTGAGAGAGTGGTTCAAGGATGCATAAAGGAGAAACAAACAAAAAGGAAGAGGGATCATAGTATTAACCACGCATCTTGTGATAAGCTTGGTAGTTATGTACAAGCTAAAAGACTTTGTATATTTATGTGTAAAATATAAAAGTTTTATAGTAAGTAGGTAACTAAATTGTGTTGGTTTGTCTGGGTTTTTTTGTAGGAGGTGCTGAATGCACTGATCCTTCATAGCAGATTTGAGTGAGCTGTGCTGGTGAGTGTGCATTTTGGTTTTATTGCAGTACACCCTGCAAAGATGTTTTTTGCAGGGGAAAATGGGTCCCTCCAAACCTAGCAAATAAATGTATTTTATAGCTTGTCTGTTTCCAAGCTGAAGGTACAAGCATGTATAGAGATGCTTTCTTAGAGAAAGTTCTTATAAACCTAACTGTAGCACCAGTACTGTTGCAGACCTCATAATTGTGCTATCACCATTTTGCAGGTAACAATTTCAGTACACTACAGTGCTGTTAATAACAGAAGGGCAATGATGGTCACAATAACAGCATGCTCACTGGCAACAGATGTATTGCTGTGGCAGAACATTTGAACCTTGTACTCCTCCCAGTGAAGGGGACTTGGAATACAAATACTGAAATGGAGATGGGCGTGGGGAAAATCAGTGCCTATTGCATTCACTGGAGGAAAATAACAAACTGCTACAGGGCACAACAGGTTTAGCAAGTTACAGATGGCCAGAGATCTTTCTGAGGAGAGGAAAAAATAACAAAAGGCCACAATTTTCTAGTGTATAACTGCTACAGATTGCCAGTATTCAATTTCCAGTTCAGGGGGAGAAGGGAACTTCCTATAGGGAAGAGGGAGGATGCATTGTGACATTTGCAACCCCTGTCACTAGAGGGCATCACGAAACGATGACATTTCTGAAAACTGAGCTCTAACTTTCAGCAAAAAGATGAATATTTATTTAGAACTCTTGAAGCAAAACTAGAGTTTATTCCTGTACAACCTACAAGAACCCTGAGACAATTCAGTGGTGGATTATAGCATATATAATGCATTTAGGCTTTAAACATGTTGAGAAATATGCAAATTCCCTTTTAAAACTCTACACCTGAGTAACTCTCACTAATGGGATGCAGTGAAATGTGATTGCTGAGTTCCAGTTTTGTTCAGACATGAATGACAGCAGAAGTACATGCTCTTGACACGTGGTGGCAGCCACAGTGTATTTTCTGCTCCAAATTACCAGTCTTAGATTCCAATCATGTGCTAACCTTAACATATTTGGTTTTTTCCAGTGATGTGCTGTCCTCATTGAAGGTTAAAAGTCATGTGCAATCAAAAATAGAACTGGAATAGTTCTGCTTTAACTCATACAGGAAAAAAGCCTAAATATGTGTCAAATCAAAACAGAGAAAAAGCTCTTTTTAAATTATTTTTTAGAACACAGATATGAACCTACTTCACAGCAACTGGACGGGTAATAAAAGTAGTACTTATTTGGGTTTTTATCTTGTATATATTAATAGGAAATTGAACAGTCATTTATTTTCTGTCTTGGGTTTATTTTTAATGCTTTGCAGAAGTATGTCTCCTGAAATATGAATAGCTGAAGTTAGCAGCTGAGCAAAACATGTCAATTGTGACTATAAAAATATTTTGTGCCCTTGTTTATTGGGAATCAGGAGTGCTTGGGGAAATGTTTAAGGCAGGTACAGTGGCTAGAGAGAAAAGAATGGTTTTGGTTTTCTGCTTCTGTCACAGTGAAGAGGGAACTGCTTTCAGGACAACCACATGCGAGTTTTCATTACACTAACACTTCCTCAACTTCCCTTTTGCATTATCAGCCATCAACTGTAAAGTCCAAGAGACTGACTGCATGAAATGAATTCATGTTACTGTGTTTTCAAAGAATGCCAAGATCTAGGATATAGTTTTGACATGGATATGAACTGAAATTTATGACTGCTGAATTTAATCTTATGCCATATGGTAATGTTATTAATATGCAATGCCTCCATTCTCAAGTACTGTTCTGTCCTCATGCCAAGTTTGTATTTGGGGAAAAAAAAAAAATAAATCAAGTCCCTAAAGGATCATGTTTCTATTGTAACTTGGAGTCTTAAGAATCTAAAAATGAAGAAAGAAGTATGCTTCAGTTGTGTTGTTGAGCATTGTGTGGACATATAGTCAACATATCTTGTTTTCTTGAGTGGTTTTACTAATTGTGTGTCCCTTTCTTACTTGCTGAGAACCACTGAGTTGTCCTGGATTTTAACTGCTTTATAGAAACAGCTTAATCAAAATCAGTATTTTTGTTCTGTGCTCTTGTTTACATTAGAAGGAGAGTTACATACTAAACATTTTGAGAATATAATGAATGTATTTCAACTTTGTGCATACATTTCCAAACTGTACTTTCCTCGGGAATTTTTTGTCTAAGTTTAGAAATCTTTACTGAAAAGAAATCTGACTCTGAGTCATAAGCACAGGCAATCTGTACCTTCCCACATAGCTGGGAGTTCTGTTTAAGTGGCAATGCAAAACCCTTGGCCAATGTTCCTGGACTCTGAGAACTTGCAAACTGGAGTACAGCAGTTGTTGTCTCATATCTGAGTGCCTCTGTACCACTTCTGGTTATGCACAAATAATACAGAAAAGGAACTTGGGTAGTTCTGAAGATAGCATCAAACATACAAGACATACATACAACTAATTTTATTCAAGTTTCACAAGCACAGTTGATGGCTTTATTTTAGGGGTGTAGATGGAGGTGGAATTACAATGATCCTTCTGTTGGCAGGGCTGTGGTGTTATTCCTGTGGCTTCATAAAAACAGCAGAACTGGAGGAAGATATAGGAGAGAGATGATAAGGAAGTAGCTTCCAGAATTAAATTCAACACTCTCTGTGCCCTCTAACTTCTTCAGAGAACATTACCCATATGGGCAAAATATTATTATTTATACTGCTTCATAAAACAGCATCAAAAGCAGCGAAGAAAAATGTGAAACTCATAATATGATGTTTTGCTATAATAAATAAAGCAGCATTATGCTCTTTATATTTCATATTTCATATAATTTGATCTGATTTTATGACATTTTCTTCTACTTGCTTCTCTGTCATTTACCCAGAGATGTGAATACAAAATGCTACTTGAAAGCTTCTAAACACCAACACATCCCTTTACCATTATCTAATTAAAATTACCCTAATCACAAGTATAGGCACTTGTGTCTTTGAGTGACAGTGCACTTTAATCCAAGTCTTAGTCTCTTAAGGATTGTGAACACGTAGTTCTTCTTACTCATGCAAACACTTAAGTAGTTTGAGTAAACTTACTCACAAAGTATAAATAAAGTAGATATTTAACAGTGAAGCATTAATGGCACAAAGTACAGAAAAAAATTTAGAAAACTGCTCAGTTTTGCCACAATTTACTGTCCACAAATAATTCATCAATGCTTCTGTCTAAGCTTAGTTTGTCACTGTATGCTGTCAGATAATAGTGGGTGACTACTTAAAAAAAATAATTAAACAGTATTTTTTGCATTTTGCATCAGATTTCTATTATTCACCTACTTGTCGGTAGCCATGGAGGACTACAGATGCCCCTGGCATTTTCAGAACTGCTTCCTTAATCTACCATAACAGTTTCAAGCTGATTTAAACAACAACAAATAGCAGCTGTTATTTCTTTGGGGATTTAAATATGTTCCATGGCAGATAATCTTTTTTTTTTTTTTTTAGCCTTTTCTCTGATGGTGGAAAAATCACTTATTTTTATTCTTTTGGTCAACTTGGGGGCCTAAATGATGCAGCTGAAGATACTCCAGTCCTAGGTGCTCAACTTGCACTTATGCAGGGTCAGGGGAGTTAGGGCAGTGCAGGTGTGGGTGCATGACCCACATGAATGAGCACAACACAGGCCAAAGAAATAACCTGGCAATAGAGAGCTTGATGAGGAATAGCTTACTATATTGATTTAGCATGCTCAGGAACATTGAGATTGCTGGAATATGGTTCTCTGGGCTTTCTTTTCAGCAGTTATTGTTGATTCCCAGTGTGAGTGTCCATTTCTATCCTGACAACAAATGAGGATGAGAGAGGGATTGGGACTGGAGGCAAAAAAAAAAAAAAAAAAAAAAAAAAAAAGTAGAAGGACAAAGCCTTGAGAATTACTAGAAAAGAGCAAGAAAAGCAAATAAATGCCAAGGATATGAGAAGAGTTCAATGTTTGCCTATCTCATAAACAGCTTACTGATGTATCTAAAATGACTGAAAATCTCAGATGAAGATTGTATAAAGTACAAGGTACTATCATCAGTCATAAAAACCCAGCAGCTTTCATGGCTGTAAAATATTTTGATAGCTACTCTTTCTGCAAGTTACCTGGTGACTTCTTTTGAAATGCTGTTACTCTTTCAGTCTGACATCTGACATGCCCAAGGACTGCAGGGTCATGAGGAGTTTTCTTTTTGTTTCTTGCAACCAACCAGATAGTAATGTGGTTTTTTTTTTAATTTGAATTTTTCTATCCTTTAATGAAAACTTCCATGCCTCAGAGAAACTTGGTTGCTGGCTAACAGGATATAAACTCCTTAAAACACTTGATGAAGATGCCACCTCCAAGGCAGTAACACTGAGCTGAAACTACATGTGATGTGCCAGGCCAGGCTTCCTTTTAGCACATCAGAAATCTTTGTGCACAGTTCAGAACTCCCCAGATCTCCATCATCTGGCACTGGATTGAGAGGGAGATTTTCCATGAACTGAAGAAAGAAGGAAGGAGCAAGGACACCTCACAGCTGATGCCAGCCCACAATGTAAACCAGCAAAAACTTTCAATTCTGTCGAGATGACTGTTAACAGCTTCTTTTGGCTATTTGCTGTGTACTGAGGGGTTTTTGTTGTTTTTTTTTTGGCTGAATTGGTAGCTGTCATCCTAATAATAAATGAGAGCCTGGCTATGACTGTACAAAAGAGGAAATACTGTCCCCCCCTTTAAAATAGCTGCAGAAAACTGCATCCAAAGACATGCTAACCAACTGCTATTGAGGTTGCAACATCAAGCGTTATAGAATGGGTTTATGATCCTTAGTAACTGTGACTGTCCCAGTGCTGTACAACACTTCATGACCCAACTTGCTCCCTCCTGCCCTCCTGCCCTCCTGTCACCAGCACACGGGCAGGCACAAATCGGGTTTTATGCTGTTTTATGCTTTTTTAATTATTATTCGATGTGCGCTGAAGCGTAGGAGAATTTTTTTGGTAACCTTTCATCCTCTTAACGTTCGCTGCCATCATTATCAAGTCTCAAAACGTTTACAGCTTTTGCAAGGACTGGAAACGCCTTCTCCTGGTTTCACACCGGCTTTGTCAGCCTCGGAATTCGGCGCCGGTTCCAAGTGTGCTCTCGGCCGCTCCTCTTGTGCCAGGTGGCAGGGGTGGGAGAGGTGAAAACCCTGCTCAGGGTGTTGTAAGAAAGGCGTGGGACTCGGATGGCTTCTAGCCCAACCTCTTGGCTGCCTGGCACAGCCCTCCAAGCAGAAAAGGAGTTGGTCCTTGACTCTGGGGGGGGTGGGTGGGAGGAACCCGATGGAAAAGGCGAAGCCCGCCCCGAATGAGCGGGGAAGGAGGAGTCTGAGAGAAAACCGAAGCCGTTGATCCGCTTCTGCGAGCTGAAGGGGTTCGGTACCACTCCGGAGAGGCTGAGGTGTCTTTCCCAGCTCTCAAACTTAGCGAGCTGCCGGAACCTCCACCCCGGACCCGGCGATCTCTCCGCCTACAGCGGCTTCCAGGCCGGTGTGTGCCCGGCCCCGGGCCCGCCCCTGAGGCGGTGCGGCTGCTCCGCGGGCCCGTAACCAGGAAGCGGGAGCGGAGCGAGGGGCAGGGAGCATGGCGGGCGGCGGCCCGGCGGTGAGGAAAGGCTCGGCGGCGGCTCCCCGGGAGAGAGGGAGGGAGGGAATGAAGGGTGTTGAAGGGCGGCCGTGCCTTCGGTCTGCCCGGCTTTAGGGAGGTGCTCGAGACCGCCCTGGCTGACCCTTTGGAAGAGGAGCCGTGGGGAAGGGGTGCGGAGGGCTCCCCGGGTGGGTTGGGGGAGACCGGGTCGGGTGAAGACCTGGGGGTGCCTTGGAGTGATCCGGACACGGAGATGAGCCGGGCACAGGGCTCTTCCTGAGGCCCACGGGTGTCCCCGGTGCTGCCCGTGGGGCTGCGGTGTCCTCCGGAGGCTGCTCCGCGTTTGGCCGCAAATGGAGCCCCGGGTCCTGCCTGGGCTGGTGCCTCACGTCTGGTTTGTTTGGGGTTTTCTGTTTTGTTTTCTTTTTCCAGGCCTTGTGGCTCTCAAATGTCTTTCAAAACGTGCTCAAGGACATGGGTTGTCCTGGCTGGTTGTAGCTGGGAGTGAGGGTGTTGTGTGGAGAGCCTGATGGACCTTAACCATCTCCCGTCTGGTTTCCCGGGTCCCTCTGCAGGATTAGACACTTGTCAAAGTGGCATTAACTGTGCTTTAAATGAATTTCATATCTCCTAACTAACAGAACTTGCAAAGTGCTGCCTGTACTTCCCGGGAGGGGGAGGGAGATGTGGTTTACAGTTTATAAATAATGTTTGTTGAGCGGTCTTGTGTTAACCACCAGTGTAAAAACCATTGCCATGGGCCTCTTCGACCTCATATGCACAACAGTCCTGGTACTCCCGGGGATAAGGATCTACCAGGACCGTACCCCATCGTTGGAGACCCCAGCACCTGTGATATAGTCAAGGCTACCCAGTAAGTATGTGTTCTGTGTGTGCAAAGTGTTGAAATAGATGAGAGTGTCCTCACATGTGAGCCAGGTTGGATATTTTTATAGAGGAAAAATCTTAACAGTCCTGTTTTCTCCCTGCAGTGAAAGAAGAAAACTCACTTAAAGTACTGTTGTAAATATTTTTATCATAAGCAATAGTATCTCAACCACGTTTGTTAGCTGGAAAATTTTACTCATCAAGGCTCAGCCTAACTTTTTGCAAAGCTTTAAGTTAAGGTAGTGTGGATTTTCCTCAGGTAAGGAGCTGCCAGGTGATCCTGAGATTTACTTTTTCTTTCATATGTGGTTGTCTCTTAACTGCTGTACTCTTAATAAATGAATAGTAAGTAAATCAATGCATTTTATTTTCTTATTTAAGGTATGGAATCATAGAGCGATGCAAAGAACTGGTAGAAGCAGGATATGATGTTAGACAACCAGACAAAGAAAATGTGACCCTTCTTCACTGGGCAGCGATAAACAACAGACAGGAGCTGGTTAAGTAAGCTCTAAAGTATTTGTGAAAGTAGCATAAGTATTCTGTTACTGTTATTTATAATCAGTTGTTGATACTGCTTTTCAAAATAAAGGAATGTGCTGCCTGAGAAGAAAAGCATAAGATTAAAATTTTAACCCAATTACCTTTGTGAAAATATCACTGACACAGGAAGTTGCTGTGTTTTTTTTTTTTTATATATATGTGTAATCATGTAGTTTGGTTTGGTTAACAAAGATGAAATACGGTTTTGTAAGTGTCTTACTAATTATTATATTTTCCTTAAACATTTTCTCAAAACAGCATACTTTACTGCAAAAATGCTCATGTCCATTTGCTTCTCTAGTGATGTTTCTGGTTTTTATTATCAGCTATTTACTACTAGAGCTATGTTATCCTTAGTATAACATTTTACTATTTCATTATGTCTATTCTTCATCTGACTGTGTTTCTGTCACACAGATATTATATTTCTAAAGGTGCAATAGTGGATCAGCTTGGTGGAGATTTGAATTCAACTCCCCTTCACTGGGCCATTAGGTATGCTGCTTGCAACTACTAATAGTAAATCTATTGGTACTAACAGTTATAGTAGCATTTTGTGCAGCACAGCAGTGGTCACCTTAAATTCTATGGTATGGTTATTTTTTTAAGGCATAAGGAATTCCACAGCATGTCCATAATAATGCCAAATTTTTTTTTCTCTCATTCCTGGCAACTTTGTGTGTTGTGTGTGTGTATCTGTGTGTCAGTCACTTGAACTTAAGTTCTGGAGTTTCCCTGGGGATGAAACTGTTCAGACTTGGCCCCACAAGTTCTGCCTTACTGGGCAAAAAAGATTTGCCTGCCTTAGGGCACTTAATTAGCTATCAGTGCTTATTAAGGCATAGTTTAAGTCTGAAGAAATTGTGGTCACAGTTCCCTTGGGACTTCCTCACCCTGGAAAATCAGTGCTTTCTTCTGGGCTATCTTAGCCTTCTGCCTAACAAAGTTAGATGACACTTCTGACAAAGACTACTCACAGGAGAAATGACTGCAGAGTAACCACTGTATTCTTAATTAAGTTTTGCTTACACTGGCTGATGGAGCTATATATTTATTAAAAATATATATATGATTTTCTGATAGAAACAATTTTTTAAAAAGTAATTTCTTGAATAAACCTGAAAGGGAAAAAGATCTTGGGTGGGGGGAAGTTACTAGTGAGAATTATTAAGGTAACACTTAAATTTCCAGGGTTTTTTGTCATCTTTATAGTCTGATTTTCTGTATCATTACAGACAAGGACACCTACCTATGGTCATGCTGTTGTTGAAATGTGGAGCAGATCCCAGTCTTATTGATGGGGAAGGATTCAGTAGTATTCATTTAGCAGTGCTGTTTCAACACATGCCCATTGTAGCTTACCTCTTGTCAAAAGGACAGGTATGTTGTTGGTGTCCAAAGTATTGTTACCTCTTCATGAGTAAATGCCTCTGTGTACAATACATTTTAGAGTTAACTTTTGTTTTCTAGATGGTAAGCAGGTATTTGACAACTATTTCCCTGTGCTGTAAGTTCAGAGAAACTTAGTTTATTTAAAAATATATATATTTATAAAAAAGTAATAGGAGAATTCTTACACAATCCAGACTGGTTCTTTGAAATACTGTGTTAAGATTTTATTAAATTTTTTTCTTATATAGCTCTTCAGAGTAACTGACTTCTGAAATGTAGGTCTGTATGACAAACTTAGTTTTTCGCCTCCCCATCATCTACTAAAAATTCAAGTGACTAAGCATTCCTTTTAAGTAAATCTATTTTGGTGTAATGATGATGATGTGTGGAGGTGGAGAGGAGGGAAATCTTCATTGTGAAGGAGGAGGAGGATTAGGTAATGCAATTTAGATGTTTAAACAATTATGTATTGAGATATAAAATTCTTTCTTGGTTTTTTAATTAATCAGTTTTATGTATTTGACATTCTGTTATGTACCTCTGTTGATTCAAGGAAGATGATTAGCATTGCTTTCTGAGGTAAATACTGTTTATAGTAATTTTGTGCCAAAGAGGACAAGGAAAAGAGTTTGCATGGTATTACTTAATAATATCCTTGTTGGATATTCTGAAAGAGGTGCCATGCAAGACTCATAAAGGGGGAAAATTGTTTAAAATAGAGAGTTTGCTTCTTGGCTGATGCAATTTGATTTCTTACCAGTACTGAAGTAGAGATAAATCTCTTGTATACCTCTGAATCTGATTATCTCTCTGTTTCCTGAAATCATGGGTAATCAGTTGCTTCTTATACTTTTCTTACATATTATATTTTCTTATATTTTTCTTACACTTAGAATATAGACACAACAGACTTCAATGGACAAACACCCTTAATGTTATCAGCACAAAAAGTTATTGGGTAAGTAGTGAATAACTTAAAAGTAATCTATTTTGTTGTACCCAAGAAGCAGTGAGGTCAAATTTTTCATATGAAAACTTCTTGTTAAACTGGCACTTCTTTCTGTTTTAGTTGCACTACAATGTGCAGTACTTCAGAGGTCAGGAGTTACAAAGTAGCTAATTTGATATAACAAAAGAAGAAAAATAATTGCTAAAAGAAGTTGAGGTTTGCAGCTGAGCTGATGGCAATATTATTGTGGGTTTTGAAAATGGAAAAAAAGAAAGGTGGACTCAGCAAAATGCATTTAGAATAGACAAAATGTGGGCATCTAAGTTTATACATGGTGTTTCAGAAAGATATAATCTGTGTATATGCCTTGTATTTGTTAAAATGGTAAAATAACATAGTCTGGAGAAAAACCTTCAGGGCAGGTCCTGAATTATCAGCTCGTATGCATTGTTGATGAGCTTGTTCTGACATGATGCACTGTGTATCTGCTGTTATTTCACAAATGGGAACAGTGATTTTTATAAGGCGTTAAAAAATTTCATCTCCTGTGAAGATTATATTCTGTTAACTTTTATACTTTATTTTCATCTAGACCAGAACCCACGAGGTTTCTCTTGAAGTTTAACCCTTCTATCAATGCTGTAGACAATATTCAAAAGAATACTGCACTGCATTGGGCAATAATGTCAGGAAATATTAGTGCAGTGGATCTGTTACTGGAAGCTGGTGCAAGCCTGGACATAAAAAATGTCAAGGTACAATTTTCTTTCATGATACATTTCACACATTCGTGCCACATGGAATGAAGTATATGAAGGAAAAACCTGAGTCCTCTCCCCTTTGGTTATCCTTTGGAATGGGGATTGACTAAAAGCAGATGTTCTTATTCTTTCTCAAAAGAAGTTAGCACAAAATATGACTACAGAGAGTCTTTGCTATGTGCATTTTCTTTTTTTCCCTTTTTTCTGTTTAATAAGTGCATTGTTGTCCAATGAGATGCCTTTAAGACTTTGAAAAGGTGCTTATGACATCCTGTGAAAAGCAACGTTTGATAATGCCTTTATACATTCAAAGGGACCACTTAGTATGTGGCTACATACTCCAGGCTTCACCCTAATATTTGTAAAAAAATGGATAGTGCGAAGTATAAATGTTGAAACTGTCCATTTCTGTGTCTATAGTGATAGGTTTGTACCATGTAGTAAATTTTTCAGTATTTATGTATTAGGCTGTGCAAATTTTCAATCTGCTGCTTCTTTTTATCTGTATGCATAAATCTTAGGCTATTGCTGTTTGGTTTTACAAAGTTAACATAAGCAAGAAACCTTCCCTTTCAGTAAGCATGTAATATTCTAGCAGACAGTTTAGTGTTTCAGGTTATTGGAGGCAGTCCAACAGAACTCAAATGGATGCAATCTGGTTGCAAGTATCAGTTTTCAAAAGTACAAAGCACTGATTTAAGCACATTGAAACTGATTTTAGCTTCCCCTTCCCCTGAGAAAAAGAAGAGCGGAGGAAGTAACTGCCAAGTTATTTTTATTTCAGCTCTATTTATTTCTTCCTTTTGTTAAAAAGGAAAAGCATTTATGTGTTAAGTGCACTAAGAATTAAACATTTCTGTTGTTAAAGGGAGAAACACCACTTGACCTTGCCTATCAAAGCCCAAATCGCCTCATGGTTTACATGGTAAAAGAGGAAGAAAGGATGAGAAACAGAAGAAATAGTGGGGTACTGAAAATCATAGAGAAATATGAGGTAATTTCACAGGGAATAACTAATGGGAATAGAGCTACAGCATTCCATGTTTAGAAAAGAGTTAAGTTGTATATTATCATAACAAGGGGGTCTTCAAAGGTTTCTGAAATTTAAGGTTTCTGAAATGGGGTGCACAGAAGTAAAATCCTTTAAAAGCATGTAGGTGGGGGTGGAGGATCTTGTGTCACATTGCTCCTTGCCCCTATGGTGTGTTCATGTATCACTTTGTCTTTCTACCTTGAGTCTTCTGCTGTTTGCTATTGCACTATCTGAATACTTTTAAGTAAGTCCTGCTTGCATACTTATTTTAACAGTAATAATTTTTATAGCTCTTCCTCCTGGTGGCATCTTCTTTGACATTCATGTGGGCCCTAGGATATATAATGAACTCAAGTTCCGATTCCTGGCTTTTGAAAGGAGGTCTGCTTCTTGTGCTGCTCTTTGTGATGACTATATTTGTGAGGTTTGTGGCTTTTTCTCTATAAATATGTGTTTATTTGTTACAGATGCCATATAAGACTATCTAATTCAGTCTTGTTTTTCAGCATCTAGTTTCACTCGGCATAAAAAATACCTCCTGAGAAATGGTTGCAGTGTGTGAAGGATTTAAAGATATTTACTTCTCAGAGACCATGGAAATTGAGTGTCTTGAGGTGTTCAAAATAATAGTTCCTTATCACTGAAAGATTTGATTAAAAACCCAACTAAATTGTTTAAGTAGTCTGCTAGCTAATTATAATGATAAAGCGAGTGTTAGTGAAGGTCTGCACCTGGCAGACACTGAGATACCCATTCACAGTGCTCAGATATGTGCTTTATCTCAGCTTTTCCTTCTGTGTTTGTGACACAGGAGGAGTTTTAATGAACCATTCCCTCCCTTTCTGCTCCCTAGACCTCCCAGTGTTATCCTAAGCTGTTTTGCAGGTTTCCTGATTTCTTCAACAGTTACTGCCACACTCAGTTTGCAATACTCAGTGTGCAAATAGAGATGGCACTTTTCACATAGTGCTCCAGGACTTCTGATGTGTAATATTAGGCTGGAACAAAGCACTCTTGTCTATTATATTTGTATTGTTAACCCTCTACACATCTGGCTAAAGAATGCTTTTGAGTGACAATTCTTGATTGACTTAAGAGAGGCTTGAAGTTTCATAGAAACATAGAATTGTTAGGTTTGGAAGGGACCTTAAAAATCATCAAGATCCAGCCCTCTGCATGGGCATGTGAATATGTGTGTGCTGTATGCTGTGAGTGTGAAATTTTTAAAATAACAAACCAAAAAATTTATACAGAGTTATGTTTTAAATACATTTTTTAAAAATTGAGTTATGTTTTAATGTTGTTAAAAAATTCTTTTTTCCTTTAATATTATTTCAGGCAATTTGTAGGCCTCAAGAATCTAAGATATCTTCCCACAGCATTTCTGCTAAGTTCAGTTTTTTGGATGTTCATGACCTGGTTTTTCTGGTTCCTGCCTGATATCCTTTATACCCAAGCAATGCATTAGAACTCTACTTACTGTTCCTAATAAATCCAATCCTGGTCATGCAGACAGTAATGAGCTGTCCTAGATAATTCCATATGACTGTTAATGTCTGGTAAAGTTGGTCTGTTTGCATCAGGCAGGGGTGAAATAACTTTGGGTTTAATTTTCAGTCAAATATGAACTGAAAATATGTACTTTATCTTATCTTAAGCTGATACTTGTGTACAATTCTTGTGTACATCTTTGTTATAAACTTCCATTGTCTCTGTTACCCTCTCCATGTGACCCCTTCAGTCCACCTAGCTGTGTCCATGCTTCTGCTTTTAAAAAGAAAAACAACACTCCCCACCTCCCAAAAAAACAGGGAACAGATTTCTCCACGTCCTTTTGAAATAGATCATCCAATCTGATCCATATCCATATCTGTCTTCATTCACAGGTTATGCTGCATCCTCAGTGTACAGGACATCACTGACCACCTTTCCCTTACTTTCTTTGAAGAGGCTTTGCACTGAGGAGTACAAAAATATTTTAGTTCTTTACACTGACTTTTCAGTTCCCTGCTCTTTTGTTACATGGGGGGCATCTGTTGATTTATTGATTAAGTTTTGTGAAAAGGCCTTTAGGGAGATGCTTAGAACTGTAAATAATTTTATAATAAACCAACTATAATATGTTGCTACAAAATTTTAATGAATTTTTAATTACTTCATTCCTTAAGTGGCGTTTTCTTTTGTACTGTTCCCAGTTTAGATGCCCTTAATGGAATTATCAGGATTAACTTCGATGAACCCATCAAGTAGGTTCCCACTGGGAAATACATGCATATGCTTCTCTGAATTAAAACTGTGATACAGCTGTTTTTATTCCATAATGTAGAAATCATGTTCCTAATAACATAGAGTGTCTGATTAGACTGGAAATTTGTCATTTCATCATCATGGGTTTTTATATATTTGTGAGTGGAAAAAGGGTACTCAGTAGCTGCTCCATTGCCTCCAGAAGTTTTTAGCAATGTGTGCTTGACTATTTTGAATAACAAAGATTACTTCCAGTATGACCGAAGTTGAATTTTTCTATCTAAATTTATTCTGTTGTTTTAACTGAAATAAACAAGAGGATAAGACTGAGCATACAGTCTGAAGAGAAGCCTCTTCAATGACTTATGACTGTGTGCAGCAGTCCTCACAGCTGCTGGAAGCTTAAGAACTATGGATGTCTGTGATTGGTATTATTTAAAATAGAAAAACTTCAGAGGGGAAAAAAGAAACTTAATTAGTCTGTTAAATATTCAAAGGCAAAAGTCTGCACTCTGATAATAAAGATGAGGGAGTTATATTGTAAGTCTTCTCTCCAGCTCTTAAACTGGACAGAATGTTCACACTGAGAGGATGGTCTCTGAAGGACAGAGAGGTTCCAACTATAAAAGTGAAAGTCTGTCTTTTCCTTTTAGTGTGTGTATGCTTGTAAAAAACAAAGTAATTTTAGAATATTTTTCCTGACAAGTAGCAGTGGTATGAAGGTATGTGTAAGAATGCATCTAAGAATATATTCCTTAACCTGAACATTACATGTGAGCAATATAATTGTGGAAATCACTGTCATGTTCAGTGTGGTGGGTTTTCTTTATTATTTCTATAAAACTTGGAGAACTGATCCTGGATATATTAAGACTTCAGAAGAAGAAAGAAAAGAGGTAGGTGAATAAATTTTTTTGTGCTGAAGTCATATGCAACTCCCTAGTTCTGTTTTAGAATGGCAAAAAGAAACCTCAGCAAGTCACTGAATTCCAGTTTTGGTCTCTCAACCTTTGCATTAAGGAAAGCATTTTGTTTGTCATCTCTTTGTTCTCCATGAGGTTATATTTCTTCAGATTGCCAAGGAGAATAAACTGCAAGTAAATGAACTAGTAAAGGTCTTTCTGGTATTCATAAAGGAGCAGTAAATATGGCAGCTCTCCTCATCACTGTAATCTGGCAGACAGTGAGAGGCGCCTTGTATGTTAGTACCATCTCATTTTTAGGCTTATTTCATTCAAATTATTTGTTTCTTTTGGCAACACAAAGATACTTTGAATAGTCCTGCATGGGTACAGTTGCATTAGTCTTGTGTTTTTCCTGGACCTTTTTAAATATCCAATTTTTATTCCTGTGTGTGACTGGCAGACAAAATACTTAAAAACTGCAAAAAGCCTAATGTGAAAATCTTCCTTGATCTCCTTGAAAAAGTGATCCAAATGCTAGCACAGACTACTTTATTTTTCAGAACATTGCAGCTCTTGCAGAAGCAGGTTGCTTGGATTTCAGAACATTCTGTACGTCATGTCTTGTAAGTAGAGCTTTGATTTTTTTTTTTTTCTTTAACCTGACTCTTAACTCAATACTGCTGTAAAATCTCCTTTCTTCATTGCCTGTCATGCAAGTGTTAGATGCAGAGTTTGTTCTCTATCACTTATTTTTTTTCTTTTATGGTGACAAAAGCTCAAGTGCTTTGAGATCCTTGGACTCTAATCTCAATTAGAAAGCATTATTATTTATTAATAATAATATAATGAGTGTTAATATTATTACTATGATTATTAATATTAATTTATGAAATGAAGTTGTGTTGTTCTCAATTATGTTCTGTTTTGTGGGCTTTGTTATACAGTAGTTTGTGCTCTAAACTTTGAGCAAAATAGATGCTTCTTATCTGACTGGATTCTTTTCCTTCATTTTCACTTAGGTAAGGAAGCCTTTGAGATCAATGCACTGCTTAGCTTGTCATTCATGTGTAGCCAGATATGATCAACATTCTCTGTGGCTTGGACAGTGCATAGGTGAGGGTTTGTTTAATCAAATTTGAAAATAGCACCTGTTTTAAAAGTTGCAGAAATAACATTTATCTTGTTGGAGAGTACACCTGGTACAAGAGCACACAGTTGATACTGAAGGGTTTACTGAAAGGTGCCAGAGGGAAATTAATTGGATAGCAGAGAGAAAACCTACTAAAATGATAAAAGGGATGAAGTGGTCTCCCTAGGAGTAGAGACCAAAGAACCTGAGACTCTTCCTTTGGGACAGAGAGAGATGATCAAGACTTAGATATAAAAAAGAAATGTAATTAGGATAGCAGCTAATGTGTATACAGAACTGTTGAACTGTTATTTGCCAAGCACATCATAATAGAACTAGGGGAGGCTTAGTGAGAATAGCAATCAGATTTAAAATTGTTGAAGATAAAAAGATCTTTGCATGTCACTTAGTGAATTTTTGAGCCTTCTGCTTTAAGGTTTTACAGATTGGGGCAGTATCAGAAGGTCAAGAAAGGTACTAGACAGACTTTGGGACCATATGCCTAAACAGAAATGCTAAAAGAACCAGACAAGTATGAACAGTGCAGTAGCTGTGGATAAGGAGAATGAACTCTAGAAAGCACCCAGGGTCATCTGTCCCCCTAGAATAATGTTTCCTGTTGTTACTGATAGAAGAGACTACACAGGAGCAGCAGGACCACTGAGAGAATCCTGTAGGGCATTTTGTGTTCGTGTTCTTTGAGAAACTCCTTTTCTTCCTTTGTCTCATCACTGGTGATGCTCAAGATTAGAGCTTTACACCTATAGCAAAATATTTTTAGCATATTCTTTTACCAATAGCTTTTTTGTAGTGTGGACTTGGAAGTGTTTTTAAAATCTATGCTATTGCAATACACGGTGATGAGACATCCTCTGATACATTGTTTCAAGGCTTTGAGCAATGCTATTTGTAATTAAAGGAAAAACAATACATAACTTCATGAAACCATTTCTCTGACAGAAATACGGGGTTTTACATGCGTATTTGCAATTCTGAAGCATACAAAGGTCATACAATTAAACTGAATAGCTTAGCTTTTTCAGTTAAATGAGACAGTTATAGTTTGTGGGGAGAATTATGGTTCCATAGTATAGTTCTCATTTAGCTCAAACAGCTGAGGGTATGCTCTGAAGAAGAGACAAATCCTGACTGACTTTATTGGAACTATTCTATTATATAAATTGGGATGGCTTACAGGAGAAAGTTGAAAAAGACTTATCAAACTCCCTTGAGGCTAGCAGTAGAAGTTGTTTTGATTTATTTTTATTTCTATTAACTTATGGGTAAATGCAAATACTGCTGAATTTTAAAATGTCAAATGTTTTGGGGTTTTTTTTTGCCACAAATACAGGCATTGGGAACCATCGTTACTACCTGTTGTTCCTGTCTTTTCTGACTATGACCAGTGTCTGGCTGCTTTATGGAACTCTTCTGTGTATGTATCCATGAATTTATTTTAATTTATCTGTCAAAGATGCCTGTGTGTTGTCTTAATTTTTCAGCATTTACTTTCCAATAATAATTATACCTGTGCAAATGATACCATATTTCAGCAATGATGTTGTCTTGTAATTCTCTCTTTAAAGGAAAATATATCTTATCCAAGTCTTTGTTCAAATACCTGATAATGTGTGTTTGGAGTATAAACTAAGATCCAACTCTAGTGGGAGGTCCACTGGAAAATAGTGTATCAGAAAGCATTTTTGTTAATGGTGAAACAGGGAAAACATGGAGCAGGTCAGATTACAGGTTCTAGTCTGGATAACCTTTGCTGCAGTAGAAAATAAGTTTATAAAGACATTGCAAAGGCTTTATTGATCTTGTTATTTGGAAATACCAATATTGAATACTTGCAAAAGTTTCTTTTTGGTTTTAAATTAGTGATAACTTGGAAAAGAGAACTGTATATCTCATTGATAAACCTAAACCATTACATAGAAAAATAAGACATTTATTGGAGGAAAGAGGAGTGTCCCTATAATGTAGGTCCTGAGGATGAATTAACATAGCACTAACCTTTTAAATAAAAAGCAGAGGGTGTTAATTTTATTTTTTATTTCTTTGCGTTGTCCTGAAATAAATCAATATTTAACATAGTGTGTAGTAACAGGCAATGGCAGTGGAGGACGCAGGACACTCTGGTGAGCATGAGTTGTTCTTCTGTGTTTCAGTGGCAGTTTCTGGAATAAATAAATTTTTTCCATGTTCTGTGTGTGGAGGAATGTGGGAGGAAAACCTCTTCTGCTAACACAGAGGCAAAATGTTGCTTTGCTTTTAGTTGTTTTGGGGTTTTTGTAGGGTAAAGATGTATCTCTTGAGAAGCTGGACATTGCATTTTACATCTAATAGTGGTAAAATTCTTGGCATTGTCACCATGATGTCTTCTTTTGTTTATGATGGTGTTTAAGATAAGTGATAAAGTCTTGTCCTAAATTACAAATTAGTATGAAGCAAAATTTTAAAAGTCTTGACGATGAGAGAAGGTGATTTATTTCAATGTCATTAGTTAACTTTAACAAAATCCCAAGGCAGTGCCTTGAATGTTCCTGCAGTGGATTATGAATTTACACTGTAAAGATTATGCAGCCAGAATAGCAAGTAGCTGTGTGGGTGCTTTTAAGTGGGAACATGATAAATTAAGCATGATGTTCTTGAGCATATTGCAATGTAATAGTCATTCTATGCCATAATTTTTGTTCAGTTCTTAAGTGGCCTGTATTAAAAACATAATTAACTGATTATGTATCTTGATAGATTGGTCAGACCATTGTGTGACAAGTTATAATCAAGATGGAGCATGGACATACTTCACCCAGATAATGCAGTGTTCTCCCTGGGTTTTCTACATCTTCTCAGTAGCCTGTTTTCACACTGTATGGGCTTCATCCTGGCTAACTGTTCAGCTTTATCAGGTATTATTTTGCTGCTTTTTGTCCTTTTCCCTAGATTATCTGTTCCTATAAAAATGTAGTGCCTGCTTTCCCTAACTGATTAATTTCACATCTAGGTATTTAAATCTCAGGGTACTTCTTTCAGTTTCTTGGATGCTTGTGCACTCAGCATTCCCATGGTAAAAGTAGGATCATGGTCTTGAAATCATTCCTATAACTGAATTCTGCATTTCCTACTCATCAAAAATCCCAACCCATACATTTAAAGGCAAGAAACTTATATGACTAATAGAAGCTGAAGTTAGTAGCCCAAAAGCTCAGTAGCACAACTTAGTGCTGAACTGAAAATTCTATTGCAGAGCTCAGCAGTGCATCATTAGATTGTATTAAATCCCATTGCTACAATACAAATATATGACCTGGATTTTATCCACCTTGTTTGTGGTTTTTCCCAGAGAGCCTGGCTATACAAACAAAATTAATAGGAGTTGTCTTGAAGCATCTAGGAAACAGCTTGTTTAGCAGCTTTTAGGAAAAATGTGTCATTTGGATATGTGTTAAGCATACTGAGCTTAAGACTTGGTTTACATTATGTTTAAAAAAATATGTGCTGCTGGATTCCAGTGTTGTCCAGGTCACTGAGATATCATCCTGGGGAAAAAAAGGTTCTAGATGGGATATTTACAGTTAACTACTGTGTTTCATAACCAGTCATTTGTAAATGTAGTGCTCTATGATACTTAGCTTGACATTCAGCAAAGTAATCTTGCAACCATTTACAAGGGCTTATGAAATTTATGTTGGTTTTAAAAAAATAAAATGTAAAAGTGAATGGGTAAGCACCTGTAATCTCATGAAATTCTGAGAAAGAAAACATCAGATCAAGAAAATGGAAAAGTTAATGTTGAATCCCTGATGTCTACTTCATCTTTTTTGCTAAGCTACTTTGTCTTTTGTAGGGGAATTTTTTCTACCAATTTTTGTGAGGAGATAGGTGCTTAACTGCTGGAGTTCTTACACCTCTACAGACATCTGTAGAAGTACAGTCTTTACAGTTATCTCAGGCTTGCCTTCTCAGTGGAAACCTAATGTTACAGCTTGCTGTGTTCTGTTTTAGTCCAGGTGACATTTAAAAACATAAATTTCAGTCATTAATTATGACAGTAGTTATTGTTTTTGCTAGATATGGCTAACTTCTCCCCTCCCTTCTTCCTCAATATTACCTTTTGCTGTCACCAGAATGTCAGTTTGTGATGTTCATGTTTTAACCATTGCTTTTATGTTCCTTTCTGTAAGATTGCATTCTTGGGACTGACCTGGCATGAGAGAATGAACCTCTTGATCCAGAGAAAATCTTCTAAGCATCCTGTTTCACTCAGGAGAACTCCATACAAGTGAGTAATAGTTAATAGTGTGTTTTAGGCCTGGATTTTCACTACTGATACGCTTCACTACTTGAGAAATTAAAAAAAAAAAAAAAAAAAAAAAGAGGTAGTCTGTGGGCATGCTGTTCCTGCCTGTTCTGAGTTGTGCCAAGAGAAGGAAACAGACCTCATGTTCCTTGCTGAGAACTTCCTTTGCTGTAGGAAATAAACCTAATAAACCAGCATAAATGCCAGCATAAGAGCTAGTGGAGTTCTTCCCACATGGCTGTGTGTCTAGGAAAAGGATGTGCCAAAATCAGTCCATAGCTTTAATCAGTAGGTGCTGGTTTGGAGGTGAGGGATATTGGCCTTTAATTTGTTCATCAGTCTTTGTATCTGTTCTGTAGGTTCAGAAAGAGACTTGTGAACTGTGTGTGTGTGAACTGCCCTCTTGCTGGCTTTTCTTGCACTATTTAGCTCTACTAGTACTAGCAATTAATGTTTTCTCAGGTGTTTTAACAGATAAGATGTTACTAGGTTTGAAATACTAACCATAATACAAGTTGTAAAAGTTCAGCGAAGAAATTATGTTCAACAGAGAAGTCACCTTGTGTTTCTCCTCCCACAGCTGTCTTCATTGACAGCTTTCTGTCTTAGTCTTGTGGTGATTGTGGGTTTTGGCTGCCTGCAGTATTTTTTTTTTGCAAAGTTTATTAATGGATATTTCTTTCATTTTCAGTCTTGGATGCTTCCAGAATCTTGCAGACTTTTTTCAGTGCAGTTGCTTTGGTATGTTCAAACCCAATGTAGTTGACTGGACCAAGCAATACAACCTTTTTCATCTGACAAAGGAGAAAAATATTCATTCTGTATGAACCTTTATTGATTTCTAAAACTGTTGACTTGAAAGCTAAATAAAACTGAATATTTTGTTAATTTTTTCAATTTCTTCAGAAGTTGCTTGTTTTAATTTTTATCATTGTTTTAAATATTAAATCTATCTTGCACAAGTACATCAGGTTTGATATGAACAATCACTTTGTGTATATATTGAGATGAAGCTATTTGAAATTTTATGTGATGAGATGACACAAGAATATATTTTTTAAAGGTAAGTTTTTAGGGCAGAATTTCAAAACCATGTTGGTACTCTTTGAAAACTGTGGTACATTTGAAAATTCAGGGGAATGCTCATACTTGAAAAATTAATGTTATGATTACCCTGTGATTTCATTGCTTTTTTGTGAAAACCTCTTTTTAAAGTCTTTGTATTTGGAGGAGTCACATGTAATAAAATAGAACTTCCATGGTTCCAAGTGTATTTTTACAGCCCAAAGGGATCTGTAGCAAGTAAGGTATTCAAGAAAGGTAAGCACAAAGCCATGAGAAAAAGCCTAACTTCTAGCCTTATTTTGCATGTGTACATGCCCCATTAGTATATGAAAATGGATAAGTTGATGATGGGAAATAGCAGTGTATATAAAAAAAGGGAATTATCCCCAGCTGTTAACCATGTTCCCAAAGGCTACAGTGTCAGTCTGGAGTGGCCAGCTGGGCAGTGTGGTTTTGAATTTAAGTCAAAGTAGTTAATAACCAAAACCAGCAGGGAAATAGATCAAGATCCAAAAATTCAAGTGAAATACCATCTAGAAAAGACAACACAAGAGTAAAGTAGTGTAACACAACAGATACCTTGGAGATAAGAAGTGGGGGATTTCATACATGTGAGGGGAATGCATTTATCTGTGACACTGGAACGTAAAGAACAAATTAATGTGAAAATAATGTGAAGCAGTATCAGTACTTTATTGTAGCTTGAAAACATACAATTACAAAACTTACAACACTATATTCTAATAAAATGTTGTTTTCCTTCAGAAGTTTCTCCCTTTGAGAGGAAGAATTTCAAAGCATTTTCATTATCTGAAAGTGAGTGACCTGCTTTGCCAGAGCACTAAATGCCAAAATGCTATTAGGAGATAAAAATACAGATGGCAAAACAGTGAATGAAGGAAAATACCACCTAAATCAGATCCCTCCGACCCTCACGTTCTGTAAGGTATCTATCTTACTGGGACAGAATGCTGACCCTTTAAAAATTTCATTCTAAAGTGTGGTAAAAAATATTTTAAGAAACAGTGTTCCATGAATACTGTTTCATGAGGGTTTTTTTCTCTTCTATTCACTGTTAAGCAAACACGGATCTAGTTTTATCACTGTACCTTTTTAAGCCATTCTAAGAACTTCTTAAGATACAAGCTCACAAGTTTTGCCTGCAAGGTGGGAAATACTAAACAAATGCCCTAGGGTTGTAGCAATATGTGATGTTTAGTGCTTCACTTGACAGCTACCAAGAGCAGCTTGAGTCTGTTGCATCCATTTCTTCTCATTCATCCTCTTTCTTTTCCGCTTGAGTGAGGCCACCAAACCCAATTCCTTTGGGACCAAAATTTTTTGCATAGCAAACTGCAGAAGAAGGAGAGAGGCAAATGGTATTCTGAATATTTTCATCATATAGAGGTAAATGGTTTTAGTACTGCTTCCAAACTTAAGTTGATAAAAGGAAGGAAATCTGAAATAGCATCTTTGGAAAAGTCAGCAGGTTCTGATTGGGAAACAGGAATCATACTGAATTAAACAAAACTCCCACCTCATCTTCTCCCAAAATCATTTAAGAAAATTTATGTATTTAAAATCTACAACATTTTCATTAAGTTGTTTTCCTGTCTGAAAGTGGTCAGTAAAACAGTCTGTATGAGCAATACAGACTGAAGAAGAAGTCAGGAAGTTTCAAAGGACGTTAGAAGAACTAGGGCACAATCCAGAAACTATTGATGGTAGTTTAAACTATTCCTTTCTCCCTCTAGATTTCTAACTGTGTGCGTAGTTATGTATCACAGCTCTGCTGAGGAAGTAGTAATGGTCAGCATATTTCTCCAAATATGTTAATTTGATCTCTTACAGCTGTCAGACTGCACCCAAAGGCACAGAACTGAACTTATTCTTCTTTAGCATTCTCCATAAAGTTCAGCCTAGATATAAAACCTTTGGCTATTTTCCCCTTTATGCTATTTCTAAGAGTTAAGTGAAATCTGTGAATTTTCTTGATCTGAGAACATCTGGATGTGTAATTTAGCATGAATGTGTTCTCTATGTCCTCCAACATAGTGGAAGTATCTTTTATTGGGAAGAAGTCCAATTAGGACCATGAGCATAAGTACATGACCTTTGAAGATCTGTATCTTTGTAGTTTGGAGGTTTTTATGGTTTGGATTTTTTTTTTTCCTGAGATTACACATGTACAAGGGTCTGCCCAACAGATATGACCAGTGTTCCTGTTAGAAGGTCTAAGGACAGAGCTGAGATGATGACATATTTGTAGAAGAACTACAGCTTTAAATTTTAAAAGCTAATAGAAGATGAAACTGCAATGTTAGCCACAGCTCTTTCCTTTGCTCTCAGAAAGTTGTTAAAAGTATAAAAGGAATTTTCATGGAGTTATTAAGCATGCAGAAAGGTAAGTCATGATGACAGAACTAGGTCTAGAAAGATAAAATTCATCTTGACTCAGTACCCCAGTTCATCTCATTACAGTTCTTACCTTTACAGTAGAGCTCTCCATCTTTGTCTGTAACATTTGTAGATTCTAAACTCTTTCCACAAATAGCACAGCGGAAGCATGTCTTATGCCAAGGCTGAGGGAATTAAGACAATTCATTGTACATTAGGGAATGTACAAGAACCAAAGAACTGTTGCTTTTTTATGGGGTGATAAAGGTTGAAATTGGTTTTTTTGGTCTTATGGCTTTCATTTTTAGTCACTCTATCTTAGTCTATTTTCAATGACTTTATTTTCACATATCATTATTTTACACAGTGACCTTGTTGTGATAGGAGGCCTAGTAAAAAGCAGGGAGCTTCAGATACCACTCTTGTTTTGGGGCATTTCTTTGATGTGCAAAGGTAATACTCTAGTGTGAGTTCCTCGAGTACTGTGCTATGAGGCAGGCATTTCTTTTTCTAGTTATAGAATCTCCTTAATATATCTGCAGTGTCCACTACAAATAAATTCCAAGTATTCCTAGAGGCAGTAGCAGAATGACAGAGCCAGCCTGTACAATAGCTAGGAGTTGTTCTTCAGACAGCAAAGAGATGCAGAAAAATTGAAGGCAGCCTACAAAAAGATTTTAAACCTGGAAGTACATTGGTCTCTCTAGAGATCTGCAAATTGATCCTTGTGTTTTCTTCCTTGAGACCATGAGTAAAAATTGAAAAGATCAAGGATGTACTAGTTATAGTTTATCACCACTGGAAGAGTATGTTGTGTTTCTAGTGCTGTAGTAACTACTTACTTTTCCTCCTCCCATGATCTTCTCTGCAGCATACACTGATTTGCCACAACGAGGACATTTATCAACATCTACCACCTTTTTGGCAAACTTTGAAGGATTAGTTGGTGTAGAAGCACGAGTAGACTTTGGTGAACCCCTAAAACAGAAGTTTCCAGTGGTTTAACATACTGTTTAAAGTGTTATCTTCATCCCAGATATATGATGCCATGGTTTTTTTGTTGTAAGGGATAAAAAGGGGTAAAATATTACTGGTCTTGGACATGCTGAAAGGGGGAACAAAGAGAAAATGCAAGGATTTTATTGAATTGTGTTGTGTGATTGAAAAGCTGATACTGTAACTGCTAACATTATCTGGTTTGGGCTTAATACAGGGAGCTGACAGCAGGCATGTGGAGAAGAGATTATATTTAATGAGAAGTGAAAATAAAAAAGAATTTTGTTTTATTGAGAGGCAAGAAGGGAATATACAAGCAAAAGACCTCTCTGTTCTCTGTAACTGTCTGCTGGTACTCAGTAGTGAGCAGGGGAAAAAGCCCTTGGATTTTGCATGCAGGTGTTTCATTAGTAACATTTGGACAGGGAGCTGGGGTTCTCAGCTGTCCTGGGCTCAGAAGCACATCAGAAAAGTGGCTTTGCTTTGTATTTCTGGACCTGGTGCTTTATGTCTTTGTGCTAGCTTAAAGCCTTTCACAGAATGAGTTCTGAATTATCGGATTATTGGCCTGCAACAGGTCATTAAATCTGCAGGACATGACAGTTTTTGATACAGAACTCTGCCTATAATAGATTCAGATCTTAAAAGGAGCTACACTTAAATACCTGAGTTAAGCTTTTCTTTCTTGCAGTGTATTGGGTAATTGGTTTCCCTATAGTAAAACCAGAAGAAAGTATTGCTGATTTGGAAATCTGCAGCTTTGAGAATTGTAGAAAAATACTATAAAAATGTTCTGTCAGAGATAATTATGTGCAGCTGAGGCTTTTGGAAGATGGTTTCCCATTAGAATTCCTTTGTTCAAACATGTTCTCAGTGTGTTTGTGAGTGTTATTCGAGCCACAGGGAGGATTTAGAAATGTTATTTCCCCCGTTGAGAGGAGAGTTAACAGTATGTGGTAGCATGATTATTTCTCAAACAGTAAAACTTAACTGTATTTTAACCTCTGAGAGGAAACAAATATGTTCTCATGTTCTGCAGTGAATGTAACTTTACCACTGTGCTATGAGTAGCAAATGAAAATTGCAGTGAATATTTGCATTTGTGGTGGCGTATAAAGGCTGCTTCTGGAGAATAATTGCCCTTTGAAGGAGGAGATAATTCATAAAGAAGGCTTAAGGAGACTGAACATCATTAAAAACTGGTAAATTACTTTGTCCACTGATGGAAAGGGAAGTCTGCTCTGCTACTTACGCTAGTTGTTGTTATGGAAACAGGATAAAATCTCTAAAATACCCTGCTAGACGACAAGAAATACCAGAAAAAGATGCTGTCAGTAGGATTTCACTCACTGTTGCAGATTCAAGCCCAGATGGTCACCAGTATCAGTGCTGAGACATCCTGCCCCTTGTCCAAAGCCAATTCCTTTGGGACCATATTTTCTCCCATAACAAGTTTTGCAGTAGATTTCAGATTCATGAGCTGCTACTGTGGTGCTGTCCAGAGCTTTTCTGCAGGCCACTGAGAACAGGGAAAGAGAGGCACATAGAAACATCAAACTTCAATGGCTGTGGTTCAGAATAATTGCTATTAGTGCTTAAAAACACAGGGAAATGAGGGTGTTAAGCCTACAGGCTCCAGAGATGGCTTAACTCACTGGCAAAGGCCTGGGAGACTTTTGGACCAGGTGGTGCTGTAGGAATGCTTGATGTGTCTTAGTGGAACACAACTGATACCCTCTACTGTGCTGCTTTAACCCTGGCCTCAACTTGGAAGGACCAAAAGTTAATGAGTGCCAATAGCTGCTGCTTTGGGGATCCTGGTAAGGAGGTATCCCTGGTTTGGGAAGCACAAGCCACACCTCGAGCTAACCAGCCTGACGTGTGGTTGATCTCATGGAGTTGCCCTGGCAGCTAGATGCCTCTTTCCCCACTTTTTTCCTCTTCTGAAACTGGGCCAGCAGTTAGGGGCTGAATTCTGTTACCAGTCCAGTGCACCTCCTGGCTGTTTGTGCATGGAAAATGGACAGCAATGAATGGGAAGAAAACCCAGGAGCTGTTCTCTTCATCTGCTCGGTGACTGTTCTGGGAACTCAGCATCAAACAGTTCCCACCCCATTGAGAGAGGGTTTTGTTCAGTTCAGACTGCTTGTAGAAAACCAGGGCTTTGTAGTATGCTTAAAAATGAAAATTTCAACACCTCTTGCAAATTGTTCACCATATCAACAGTGGCTGATAAGAGTAAGAAAAAATAGGGAAAAAACTTCTTTTGCCACTTCCCCTGAACAAGGCTCTGCCCCACAGAGGGAATTCCAGCCATGCATGGGCTGAGATAACTTGGAAAATAAAGTTGCTGAGATCTTGTAAACAACAGAAACCTCTGAAATGCACAAATATTGAAAGTGGTTGGAATTTCAAACTCTAGAAGAGCTGAGTGTTTGATGAGTCCCTTTCCCCCCATATTTATCTTAATGGTCCTGCTGTGAGTCTAAAATTCATTCCCATCAGAGAATTTAAGCTGATACCACATCCTCTGCAGCTTTAATCTCATCACTGTACTGCACAGAGGGGAAAATAATTTGCAAGGACTTTTATAGTTAATAGAAATAAAACGTGGGGATTCTGTGTATGTGTGAACCCCATCTCCTCATGCTACAGCCTCTTCAGCTTTGAGATGATAATTATGTTTGCTAGGGGAATTAAGGGATGATGGAAACTCCAGCAGCAGATAAAGTGCATCTATTTCTGGCACCTTAAGGATAGAGTATCAATTCCCCACAACAGATGGAGCAAAAGCCCTTGAAGTGCTGTTGTTGAACTAACTTGCAGACCTGTCATCTGCCAACAGATTCTGTTCACCAGCCAGCACGAAGAAGTTTCAGGTTGGTGGTGTGAGAGAGATCCTGCCAAATGTCCATCACAGCTGCAGCTTAAGTAACAGCTGACAAGGGAACAAGGTAGATAAACAGCAACCTGCATGGGAAGGAGGGTTTGTTGGAAAGAAATTTCTCTCTCATAATGTTTCAAGGGAAAAACTGTGGAGCGGAGAGGGTGTGATTTTTAGTTGAGCTTGTCTGCTTCTAACTGTGTTAACTGGCTGGTTTGAATTAGTAATAATTTTGCCCAATTTGAACTTTCTTTGATGAAAAATACCTGTGTGTTTTGTATGTCTAGTCAAATATAATGTAAAATGTAAATATTTATACTTAATATAAAAATCTAAAAGCTCAGACAAAGAGGTTAATTGTTTCTGTACCTGAGATTATGGTGGGGAGGATTGGTTTTCTTCTCTGGAGAAATGAAATCCTGTAATTGGTTTAGTGAAAAGCCCATGAACATGATACATGATACTGAGTTGTCCAGAGCTGTGGATCAGTGGTGTGAATCATAGGAAAAGTACATCAAATTACCATACCTCTCATATGCCAGGGGAGCTCAGATGCATCTTTAGTTTTTGACCTTAAACATAGCTCATCTGGGAATCCTTGTTTTAGTATATGGCCTATTAATAATTTACTTAAGACTTATGACAACAAGAGGCAAAATAAATATAAAAAATAACCCCACCAAAAAAACCCCCAGAAAACAACCCAGTTCCAAACCAAGCAAAAACCAACAAAACCCACAATACACCCAAAAACCCCAACCAACCAGCCAAAACCATACAAAAACCCCCAAAACACAACAGACCAAAGAGTTGGCAGAGCTAATGTGTGTGTGTTGTTTATCAAGAATCACTTTTAAAAAAAGAAAAACTTTTTTGTGTGAAATGCATTAATGTTAGGATACACTGTAAGTGACTGTAAGGATTCATCTTGTATAGTATCCTAATATATAGCATCCTAATGAGATACTTGCAGCTTCCAAGCTCTGTTTGTTCAGTTGTTCTTGACTTTTTAACTTGAAAGAAACCTGTGGGTTGTTGTGGGGCAGAGGGCAGGGTTTCTTGGAGGTGGACCTGGATACTGTTTCTCTGCAGAACCTTAATGTCCCTATCAATAACAACCCTCTGCATGTTTGGAAAAAGAAAAACCAGGAGCCTGAGAGGCAGATTGCTCAGAGGGAAGGGCTAGAAAACTGATTATTAAGAGCTGCTTTGGAGTGCCAAACTGGCATTTCAGAGAAGTGGTTTGAAAACAGATAAGCTCATTTTCCATCCTTCCATTACTAAAAGGATGGGAAACCAAAGGTTTTATCTTTAGGTTTCTAGAGGGTGCCAGACCAGTCTCACTGTCCTGTTCTTGAGGAAGGATGATTAGCATGTTACTGCTTTCTCCTTCAAACTTTCCCAGAAGTAAGATAAATAAGCTTTACAAAACTTTCCCTATGGGAAACTCAGTCTGATGCTGGTTGCTTCTCTCACCCTGGATATTATTTAGGGTGTTTAAAACCTGCTGAAGGTGTCCTGTGGGCAAACATGTTAAACTGGGGAAACTGAAACAGAGTAATACAAAAGTAAATTTAGTAGCTTTAAATGGAAGATTTAAGTGGCATTAGTTTAAAACTTGCAGAGGGGAGATTTAGGTTAAACATTAGGAAAAAAATCTTTCTTGTGAGGGTGGCAAGACACTGGAAAGGGTTGCCCAGGGAAGTAGTGGCTGCCCCATCCTTGGAAGTGTTCAGGGCCAGGTTGGATGGGGCTTGGAGCAATCTGATCTAGTGGGAAGTGTTCCTGCCCACTGAGGGGAGTTGGAACAAAATGATCTTTAAGGTCCCTTCCAACATAAACTATTCTATGATTCTCTGATTTGTAGAGAGCTGTGGGAATACTGAAGTGAACCCAGTGTAGCCCAGCTTACTGCAGAGGAAGCATGTCTTGTGAAAACTCCTTCCATTGCACTGGATTTCCTCAGCGTGGTACACAGTCTTTTCACAGGCACCACACTTGGCTCCACCTCCCCAGTTTGGCATCCTTATAGCTGAAGGGTGATCTAGAAAATCAAATTACATAAATGAATACAACAGCAAGAGTGAATGAGTTTAAACCGATAGCTTGATTTTTTATTTTATTTTATTTATTGTTGATTTTTTTTTTTTACCCCTCTCCAGTTAACTGCTATAGCAGGGTGGCTCCAAGCCAGTGCCTACTTGTGTGAATTACACCACAGTACTTGTAGATTATCTGGTATCAGGGAGATGAGAGAGTGGCTGAGAGTCCACACAACTTTGACGTGGCTGTCTCTACCAAGGAGGGGAGATCTGAGGAGACTTCCTTGCTGTTGGGAACTGCCTGGGGTAACAGGGTTTTGAGGCACACCAGTAGCCAGCATATACTGCCTGCCTGTGCAGTGTCCTGTCTGTGAGTTAGGGTGCTCATCTGGTGCTTTGACTGACAGGGTGAGTCTAAATCCTCTGTCCTCTGTCACCCGTTTTTGCAAACAGGGCTGTTCCTTAGCTCAGTAGGTTGTGATGGTAAATATGTCAACTGACTGTGAGGTGTAAAAAGGTGCCAGGATCACTCGAATCTTCTCTGGAGAAGTGGAGCTGGGATTTATTTCCCAACAAATAGTTACTTTATTTTAATCCTTTATTTCAATCCAGTGCCAGCCTTTTCCCCTCAGTTTTTGCTTTAAGTGTGTTGAGCTGGTTTTGTGAGGCAAATTCTCATGGAGGCTAACAAAGACTTTGAACCTTTACTGGAGTTTAAGTAAAAGTGTGGACAGTATTTGGCATTAATTTTTCTACAGAACAGTGTTCTACCTAATCTCTCTGTTAATAGACATCATCTAATAGTATTTATATCTTTCCAAAGCCAAGGACTGAGTCGATCCAGTGCCCCGTGAGCTTCCTCAGTGACATGGATAAAGGCAATTTTCTGTGTCAATATGATATCATTTTATACAGTTCACACGTGGATAGTTTCACCTGGAAGTTTAAGAACTGTAGGATGTTATTTTGGAGGATGTTTGAATGGAAACAAGTTGTTTGTTGCTTTTCTCTGCATTCCTCATAAAAGGAGATCACTTCCTTGCACAGCGGTTACAAAGTAACAACAGGTAGGTTCCTAAGGGGCTGGAGACATGCTTTTCTTTGTCAATTTCTTTAAAAATAAAAACATCTGAGATTCAAAAAAACAAAACAAACCCACAGAAAAGCAGTGCTTATTGTTGCAGTTCTTACTATCCCAGTTATTACTGAAGCAAAATGCCCAAGGTCAGGCGGGACGGCAGTGTCAGAGCCAGGAGCCCAGCTTGGGTCGCCTGATTGCAGGCTCAATAAGTGCCCTTTCTGATGATTGCACTATCAGACATCTGAAACAACCCCAACCCATGGTTTGCCCTTCTGATTTTTTGTTTGAGTCATCATTACTGGAAAGCCTGGGATGTCATCCTGTCACCTGCACGCTGTACTATCGCTTTGTTCTCGAGCTCCTGGCGCTCGCCTTCCCTGTCCTTCTTGGAAATCCAGTCACCCTCTTATTATAGTTCTTTTGAAGCCTGCTGGTGGTATTTGTGTTTGATTAAATTCACCACGAGATATTCCCAGTTAAGAATAGGTTTTTGAATGCTGAATCAGGGCTCGTGCCTGAGAATTTTCCTCCGCAGTCAAGTGAGAGAGAGGAACCACAGGAGTGATGTAACAAAGCTGGTCTTTTACATAGCTTGTGTTTTCAGCTTTAAATACAAACATCCCATCTTCACTGTCATCTCAGTGACTTATGTACTGTATCTTTGAACTGCAGAATTAAATGAGCAATTTCTACATGCCAGCTCTGCAAGCTGAACCTGAAGGTGAAAGGGATTCTTTGTGGCAACTCACACTGAAGTACATTACAGATGTTTCTCCAGCCAAAGGAATACAGCATGGGAGTGTGTGCATGTTCTGAAGGAGAATATTGAAGACATAGCAAGGAGAGCATGTTTTAACAATCAGTGTTTGATAACAGTGCATCTCCAAACATTTTTAGTTTAGTTTTGGGGGTTATTAGTGTAGCTTTACCCCTATGTAATTACCTGTTCACTGTTGTGACTGTAACCTGCAGCAGCCAGCTTACCTGTCATCCTCATGCAAGATCCAACCTATCTCTTTGTGAAACTGATTTATGCTCAGCTGAACAAGCTCCCCAGCTCAGGCAGCCCAGTCAGACAGTTGCTGTCAGACAGCAAGGGCACTGTTCATCTCTTTCAGACCCTGTCTGTTCTCTTGGGAGGCTATTCATGAGCCAGCCTACTCTGATAGAAACAGTACTGATGGAAGAAGGAAAAGAAAACTCAGCTTGCCTCTATCTCTCTTTATCTGTAATGTAATGGGTAAGAAGCAAATATCTCATGTAGCTGAAATAGACAAAAATAACTGCACACAAAGAACAGATGATGAATTTGATCCCTTCTTAAATTAGCAAAGGCTTTATCTTCTTTACCGCTTTTGTAACCCTGCTAAAATAATTTTTGTTTCTTTTAAAGGTGATGTAAAGAAATGTGGAGAAATCTTTCACATAGGTAAAATCTTATTGTCTCATTCTGTATTTTCTCCTATCTTTAAAGTACTTTTTATCAGTACCATTTTGTGTATATATATATATATGAAAATAACGCAAGTAAGAGTTCAAACATTTTAAAAGAAGAGTGATGGGAGATGAAAATCCCTTTTGTGACACGTTTTAAAAATGAGATTTTTGTGTTCCCAATGTTCCCTTTCAGATTAGGTTTCAAGTCAAATCCTGAACCATCTGGAGCAGCACTGGAGGAGAGCAGTTTGTACAACTCCAGTCTCTGTAAAACTGCTTGTGCTGTTCTAGTTCCCCTCAAAGGCACACAAAGCATCTCAGTCTGTGGCGATGGGATGCTTGTTGGAACCAACCTCCAATGACATCATTAGCTGAAGGCAAAAAATAATCTCTGAAAAAGTCTGATAATGCACGATAGCAAACCTTGTGCTGTTGCGGGCTGTGGTTAGAGCTCTTAAAAGAACCATTGCTCCTGAGGCTAATTATAGTAACATGACTGGGCGTGCAGACACATTTTCCATGTTTTTTTGGCATCACCTGATGTGAAGCTGTAGGAGAAAGAAGTTGCAGTAAAACGGTTCCCATGAGGACAGTGGTGTTGGGTCGGCAGCGTGTGCCACGGTGTCGGTGCTGGCAGACCTCAGAGCTGGTGAGCTACCAGGACATGTGCTCCTCCAGTCCTTGCTTTGTTCCTCCCTCTGAATGCTGTGGCCATCCCTACGGGGGCTGCCTGTGCAGCAGTATTACCATTGCATAGTAAATTCCACAGGGCGGGTGGTATCCATAGTTTCCTACTCGTCTGAATTGAAACAGTGGATAAACCTCCACCCTTACAATCTGCAAATAAAACTCAGTCTCCTATTTGTTGTAGAAAAAAAAAAATTGCATCTCAAATCTTAATTTTGCTTCATTTCCTTGTGTGTCTGTATCTAAATCCCCTTCAAATCCCTGAATTCTGTTGTCTATATCTGGTTGTCCTGCAGTGACTGCTAACCACATGTCTCTTGTGTTTTGGTGATGTAGTGGGAAGCAGAGTGGGCTCACTTTGGATGTACTGACCATGCAGCAGAGAAACTTTTGAGTATTAATGTTGCAGCATGCTGGCAGGCACTCAGGCTACTTGCAAAGTGGAGAAGTGTTCTTGGCCTTGCTCTAATAGCATTCAGCACCTCATGTCATTCCTTTTCAAAATGAAGCTACTATGTGGAGTAGAATTTATACACATCAGATGTACAGCCAAGGATACATGCTTCTCATTATTTAGGGCTTGTTACACTAGTGTCTCAGCTAGCCTTGGAGCAAGACCTTTGAAGTGTTTCTGTGCTCTGCACAGGCATGAAAAAATGTGAGCAGTCTTCTCCTGTGCTCTTAGTCATACCGTACAAATCTGGATGGCACATAACTCTCAGAGAGTGTCTCTCATTCTAATAGGAGTGTGATTTATAAAAATATAATCCAAAAATATATTTAGATCCATCGATCTAAAGGGGAAGTTGATGCAGTATTGGCCTGATGAAGCTGTGCAGAGGAGTAAAAGGCAGTGCTAGTGCTTTACAATGTGGTGGAGATAAAAAAGTGTTGAAACTAATTCTGGTGTTTCCTTGCTAAACGTGACTTTTTCCCTTCTAGGTGCTTACACATTTGGTAGTCTGGAGTTCAGGTCATGTTTGAAGCAGAAGTCATGTATTGTGTGGCTGGGAGGATTATCTTGAGGTGCCACATGTGCTCCAGGATGGTTTTGAAGGAGATGAGTGGAATGGGAATGATCCCTCTCCATGATCACTGGTAGAAATTGTGGTAGATAAGCTGAATCAGGACCAATGGATTGGATGTGCCTTACATCTCTGTTTAGTCCTAGCTTGCTGGTCAGCCTAGACTCAATTAATATTACAAGCATACCAGTTCCTTACCTAATGAATAAACAGTAATAATACCAAATTAAATCAGTCTGCACTGAAATGCAAGTATCAAGGCTACACTGGAAATTCTTTTCCCAGCTGAAGTCTGTGGGAAATGCCAGTGCAGCCAGGACCTCACTGCAGTATCTAATCACAGCTCCCCTCTGCCCTGTCCTGTGACCACCAGTGACTGATGTGACTGTGCTGTGTTACAAGCATCACCAGCACTGTGGGGACAACAGTACATAGCTTCCTTTATAAAAGTAGCAATAAAATCCTATAGATTTTTTTTTCCTGCAACTAGTGCTTGCTTTGTGATGTTTTATCTACAGTGTAAAGCACAATTCCTGCCACTGCCTCTCAAAAAGCCTGAAGGTGTTTTTGCTGAAATCCATTGTTGCAGAAAGTGTTCTCTCCCAGCAGGAGGTTCACAAAGGAGAAAGTGTTTGTGTTCAAAGAGTGAGTTCATGTAATGAAATGCTATTATCTAATTATTATTTTTATATTCCAGTGAATTCAATGGACTATGGATACAGGTAAATTTTAAATTTGTTTGTTACTGTCATACATTTCGCCTCCCCGGCAGTCTCCTGAGGGCTGGCATGTTTCCTTTATTTCTGCAGTAAATCAACACATGCAGATCAAGGAATGGGAATTTCCACACTGACACAATAAGCTAATATGATTTTTCACTGATAGGAGTTGCTCTAAATTACTGAATTCTTTGAACCAAAAGATTTTAAGTGTCTTGATATGAAGCATGTGATGCTCAGAGCTGATAAAAATCCCCAAAGTCCTGTGTTTGAGTCTTTTGCTTTCACCTCTGTGTTCTTCCATTTAACTATTATCTTCTAGCATAGTAATGCCACATTTCTTTTAAAACTTCCTTGAAGCACACTGCTGCGGAAATTGAAGATTACACCTCCAGAAATTGATACCCCAACACTAGGACAAGGTACATAGTTCTGACTTAAAAAATACCAACCACACCCCCACACATACTCTTGCCCATACATGCACAGAGTTCAGTTCATGTGGCTGTAGGAAACTGCATCCTGCTGTACAAATGGCCTGTTCCTTTTTCCAGACCTAATCCTGGGCTATCAACTTTCAGTTTTCCTTCCATGAGATCCTTCTCTAAATCCTTATCCATGCACCACGTCTTTCAAGTGCCAAGCAAAACTCTCACAGACTATAAAATGTTGCTGTGGTGATTGAGATCAGACAGTTATTTTACCTACATACAAGGCTTTATTCTTTGGAATAATTCTACCTTTAAGTACTTTTAAAATAACTTTTTTTCTTTTTACTAATTATTGGGGTTTTAAGACTTGACCGACTGTGCTGTCTTTTAATGCTTGAGTGATGGGTGTGTAGATTCTTTTGTTCTCTGTTCCTATCTAGCCATTTCCTCTGAAGGCTGCATAGGAGTTTTCTTCTAACTAGGTAAAAAAACCAATTGGTTTCACTGACATGAAATATTTTGAGGATTTTTAAAATTTTTACTTCTAGAATATTTTTGATCTGAGAAATTACGAAAGCATGGAAATTTGTATTCTTTAAAAGGTTCACGTGCAAAGACAAACTATTTGTGGAAAACAATTCTGTTGCTCTGCAGCAACATTTTTTAAACTTTCTGAAACTTCTGTTATCAAGTCTTACACTTAGCCAAAATCTATCTCTCCTTAATAAGGTCCCCAGAGCCCTATTCTTGTAACATCAGTAGCTATTGGACAGGCTGAGAAGCCCAGCAAGGATTTCTCCTATCAGTTTATTTCTCCAGCCCTAAAATATTTCTCTCAGCTCTGTAGGACTACTATTTTTGTACTGCAGTTACTTTCTTTGTCAAGCAGTAAACTGTTTCTACAAAATACCCAAACCCTTGTATCAAATAGTCTTGGCAGAACCTGATATATTCCACTTACCGGAGTCGCTTGAAGTTTCTCTCTATTTTCTTGGGCCTTGAAGGGTTTGAACACAGGGGATTCCTGCACTCTTTAAATGCAGTGGCCACTGCTCTCAGCCCTATAAGCTTGGAGGGGAGGGGAATGAGAGAGTTTCAGGGATCTGAGCAATGCCATTGCTATCACCAAGCCGAAAATAACCTCTGACAAAAGCCTGGCATTTGGTTTCCCTCTGTCCACTTGTGAGTAGGTGGACAACAATGCAGCCCCTCAGATTACACCTAGAGAGCATTCCTAACTGTGGTCAAAGAGATCAGAAATAAAGATTAAAGTTTTGTAGTTCCTACCACATTGCTTCTTTGTGAGAAGCCCATTTCTCTAAGCCCAAGTAATGTAGTTTCTTATTTTGTCAGCTGCAGTGTCCAAACCTGAAAGGTTTGTGGTTCGTTTCCTTTGAGTAATGCAAATCTCTCTAAACCTTTGCTTTTGCACTTTTAGATTTAAATCAGTAATAGGTGTAAGATTTATCAGTTACCCCTTGGGAGAAGAAAGAATCTACTTTCTGCTGCAGTGAGAATCTCCCCATTTTCAAGCTTTTATCTTTCTCTGCCCCTTATGTAGCAGTATTTTAATGATCCTACTCTGTCAGGTGTATTTTGTAGTATAAAATAATGTGGCATTACTAAAAGTAAGCCAATTAGTTTTACTTTATCAGCTGTTCTAATTATGTTTCTTTTAACCCACTTCAAGCCTGAATCTTGGGCTTTGCTATTGTTTCTACCATCCTACTTTGGCAGGTGTCAGCTGGGAAGGCAGGCACACTGTATTTTCCTTTTCTCTGTTATTCCTTATTTAAGGAGAGTGTGAGCTGTGTCAGGAGGCTTCATCTTTTTCCCTTCAGTGTAGAAGAGTCCTTGCTCTACTTAAAATCAGTTGGTTTGACTTAACCTGTTTGATATGAAATTGCAAAATAGGAGAAACAGCAGTTGGAAGGCAACATGGATCTTGGCTATGTAAGGAGTGGACATCTTCAAACCTTACTGAGATGATCTGTTTAGGTTGAGACCCAAACCATGTCACCTCTCAGCCCTGTGACATTTGTACAACACTTTCCAGAACACTATGAGGTGATAAGGATACTCTGAATTCCAAACTTAATAACTGTATTTTCCTCTAGTTGTTGTTATTAGGAAATTTAATCTCTACTGATTGAGTTCAGAACTCAGATCGAGTTAATTAAATCCCTTCCTAATGAAATACCCTTTTCCCTTTCTTCAGAAGACAAATACCTGTCAGACAAAAAAAAAAGTCAGTAAATGTAGAATGTTATCACTTAACTCAGGTAATTGAATTTGATCGAACAAAAAAAGTCAAAATTTAAGTTTGATGTAAGTTTAATCTGAACAAACTGATTTAAAAATACAGTATAAATAATTCTTAACTTATATAAAAAAATGATTAAGAATTCCTTTTTTGTTGTTTTGGGTTTTTTTACTAACTTTACAAAAGAGCATTATTAACATAAGAGCAAGACATTTTAACTATGGCCTTTTTGTTAAGACATAAAATATGTACACTCTCACAGTACTTTTCTTTGTGCAAAATATGTACTGACTGACAGACTGTACCTTTCTGTACAAAGACAATTTCAGCTTACTTTGCATAGCAGAAGAGCAACACAAAAAACATTAGGCACATAAATTTGTTGCTATAATACTTCAGGTAAGCCTTTTGGAAAAATTATTAGACATTAACTTTCTCATTAAGAGCCAGTTTTTATTCTAAAGCATTAATTAAGGCTATTCCAATATTAAAGTCTTGCCAATACATGTCCAAAACACACATTTTCCATCGTACAATCCGAGATGTGTGCAGTGTGTTACCAGTAATTATGCTTGCTAACACATTCAGCAATCTGATACCCTAAAATTAGTCTTCTGACACTTCAAGTTTTCGTTGGGGGATATAGAGAGTTCCTTGAGAAATCCTATTGGTACCATCTTGATGTGCAGGTTGTGAAGATACTGTGTTCGGCCCTCCTGGTGTGCGGAAAAAGTTTTCTGTAACTGTCTGGGGCTCTTGGGATTCCTTTGGAAGAGAAGGCTAAAGAGAAGAGGGAAAGATACTTTCATTTAAAGGGAATTTAAAAAATAAAATCTGGTTTTAGATTTCTGCAGGGAGTTAGCAAACTAGAGTTTTTTGTCCTGAAATTTAAAACTTAACTCTTAGCAAGATGAGTACACTTACATTCCTTGATATAGCTATAGATATAAAATCAACTGAATAAAAAGCTGGCTTCTCTAAACTCATCCTATCTCCTTTTTTAATACAAGCAGATCTTAAGCAATACAGTATTACATAAAATATATGGAGAAAATGCCTGTGGAAAAAAGTGTTTTTTTAAAACCCCATCCTATTAAAAAAAGCTAATGTTAAATACAGGAACTTCAGAGTAGATTAGGAGAGTAACAAGAAGATAAAGTGAGAAATGAACATTTTTTTTTTTTTTTATTTAAGGATCCTGTCAAATTTATGCAAGGTCCTTCCACTGAAACAGTTCTCTCTTCACATTTTGTCATCTTCCAGCTGGTTCCACTTCCACAAGTAAGATACTTATTCTTCCTTTCTAACCCCTCAGTTATATTGTACTTACTCTGGCCTTCACTCCCAGCTCATTGTGGGTTTACAAAGGTTTTAAAAAATGTTAAAAAAAACACCTTAAAAATTTTACCTGCTATAAAGGAATAACTGCACTATTCTTCTCACTTAGACCACCTCGGTCAAGAAGTTGCAATATCTTTTAACTTACCTTCTCTTCTTGGGGGTTCCTATTTCCTGAGCTATGGTTGACATTTTCAGGTTGTGTTGAGACTGGCTTGTGCTGGAGAACAGGATTTGCAGGAACTTGCACACCAGCAGGTATCAGTCCCACATGTTGCAGTGCAAAGTTCAGAACTGAAGAACTTGGATTTGGGGCAGAACTGGGATCACCTGAATTGAGACAGGAGTTGCTCAGTACAGGTGTAGCTGCTAGAGAAGTTGGTGACACCATGATATTCAAGGGTGTTATCTGAAAAGCAGGAATGTTAACTGCTTTCAGGTCAGATGTTGTCACTGGAATGACACCTGAAACAGAAAAATCCAGGGGGATTAAAAAATTGAGACTCAAGCCATAGGATTGTGATTTCATTACCTGAGTAGGATGAATCTGGCTCCACAATCCTGAAGCCAGACAACAGCCTATGTCATTTAATACTCACCAGCAAGGGGTGAGCTGTAGGTAGTGCACTGTAAGGAACATATTGCAGCTTTCTCTGTATCAGGAAAACTTGTCTTGTTGCCATGGGTGCACTGAGTGAGAGGAATAAGATAGCCAGATGGAAAAAAGGTCTGGAAAAGAAAAAGACAAAACACTTTTACCCCAAACATGTAATGAAGAAAAAGTTATGAAGTTTTTCTCCAAAGTTGTATCCCCTTTGCCTTGTTTATTCTTCATCCTCCATATCCCCAGATCCTATTTCCCATGCCTCTACCACTTTCTGTCTGAAATGAGATGGAACTGACTGCAGGACATGCCTTTTCAAGGAACACTGCACTAGTGTGCAGAAGTCAGCTGGCATCCTCAGTGAGGAACTGGAGACACCTGTGGGATTAACACTGTACAATTAGACAAGACAAAAGAGAAATCCTGATACTGCACACTTTTTTTTTTTTTTTTTCTCCAGAAGAAACATTTGGATCAGTAATCATCACATAACCTCATCCTTGGATTGTTTTTCATAGGACAAATATTGGAAGTCAGTCCTTTGGCATTTACAAGTTTTGTTTTTGTCAACAGAACTGCTCTTGTTTTAAAAGCACAATAAAAATAATCCAGCCAAAGACACATATATCTTTTGCAGACTCCAAGTGGTGTTTTCCCAGGGAATGGCAAGATGTGCTTTGGTGTCTGACAATGCTTACCTCAGGAGCAGGAATAGCAAATGCTACAGGTATGTCTTGTTTAGTTTTGATTTTGTCCTCATCTTCTGGAATATCTTCTCTTTTATGTTGGTCATAACAACTTGCAATGTTTTGAACTAATGGTTCAGTTTTCTTCTGTCTCTCTTCCTGAAAATTGTCCATTTTGTGATTGATTTCTGAGCTACTGGAAGGTGGGCTTTCATTTTTCACGGATTCTCCCTTTCAAAAAGGTACATACAAAACCAAAGTCAGACACTGTAAGATGCAATATCCTTGATTAAAGGTCTGCAATGATACTCGTGCAATTTAATAATAGGAAAGAAATCTTTCTTCTTTCTCCTGATTCCCAGGTTTGTGCTACAGAAATTTCTAGTCAATAAGCCAACCAGTTTCATGTTATTCCCCTTCACTCCTTCACAGCTAGTGGACGTTTGACACCACACATTGTCAAAACACCCTGATAAAACTTCACAACTGTTTTGGCAATCACAATTTAAAGCAGTCTAATAATTTACAGAGACACTGAAACCATCAGCAACTGAGGAGCAGAAAGCAATCTAGACCCAGTTTCTCTGTATGCATCAAGGGTATCTGAACCTCCTTGGCCCTTCAGGTGCTGTATTCTTTTGCCTAGAGCAAGCCAACATGAACAGTGTAAAATATTGGATAGAAATGTTTAGAAGGTAGTTTTGGGACGTTCCCTGTCCAGCAACTTTTCTGTCTTATGTTACATGCTATGCATTCTCCCTGATGCTTTGAAAATACCAGCAAGATTATGTGATATTTATATATCTGTGTATGTAAAGAAGCAAAAACCAGCCCCCCAAAAATCACAACTAATGAATGCCATCCCTAGCATAATGCTCCCTAAAATGCCTACTCATAGTGGTGGGCTCCTAAGACACTTTGAAAAAGAGTAGGTTGGCAACATCATTAAGCTGCAAAATGGCACGATAAAAATAATTTAACTTACCACAGAAATATCAAGGCTTTCCTCATCGCTTTTACACCTTTTAATTAAATTTTCCTCTTGTAATGCTTGTGATCTTTTAAGGCACCGCTGTGATGAAGTTTCTGCTTTTAGAGTTGGTCTTTCTTTAGCTGTCAAGGATTTGCTTGGATTATCTGTTGCTATCTGATTGTCACCTTCCTCAGTGGTTAATTTATTTAATACTTTTGAATTGACACTCTGAATTCCAGTTACATTAGCACAGGGCAGAGGCTGCAACATGAAACTTGGGCTGTATGTTGTCACAGTGTGGGCTTGGGAAGGGTGCAGATAGATTGCATATGAAACACCAGAATGAGTATGAGGTAGAATTACTGGTGAGACTGAACTGTGGCTTGGAGGACAGACCCCGAGCTGTGGTGTGAGAGTTTGCTGCTGAGAGGGTGCTGCAAGGTGAGGAGGTTCAGGCCTGGGGACTGCCTCAGGGGAGGACAAATCACCTTCCAAGGCAGATCTTGACAATTTCATTTTCGTCTCCTTTGCTTTCCTTAACAAACAGAAAACAAAAAGCCCAAACATATTTTAATACCTTGGCAGGGAGATTAATGCCCTGGCAAATTATTTTCTGCAATATAAAGATTTGACATGAACTTGTACTTCTCAATCCACTAAACAGAAAATAATAAATGAAGAAAAAAAGAGCCTGCAGTATCAGGGGTTCCAGGTTTTTGCAGACTATTGCCCAACTCAAACTGAGCAGAGCTTTACCTGAATGGCCAGCAACAACATCAAGCTTCCCTCCTTAACACTTGGAGAAACTTACTTTGATTGTCCTTCCTGTTTAGCCATTGCTGGAACCTGAGACACCTTACTTGGGAAAGGTGATAAATTTTGGTCAGTACCTGGTTGGAGGGGAAGAACAGAACAACACTATTAGTACATCAAATGTAGAAGTGAAATTTTACCTTGAGAAGACTGTGAGATTTAACATGGCACACCTATTTTATGAGAAAACACCAAGACTCCATATTATTCTCAAGCTGCAGCCCCAGTTTAGCTCAGTCATTTAAATGGTAGCTTACCTCAAATTCTAAAACCTTTTCTTCCCTCCAAAGAGGACACCTAACAAGAACATGAACACTGATAGCTCATTTTTTGGCAATTTTATGGAATACAGAACTGCTAAGAGAGTAAGATCAAAGGCAAAGTTTCCATAGCAAAAGAGGGTTAAGAGCAGTTCACAGCAAGAGATCCAGTATCCAGAGAATCAGCTCTACTACACAAACAGTTTGTAGCCAGTGACATCACACAAAGCCAAGACAGAGATCTGTAAAAAGGGATTTAATTTTCTTCTTAAACCAGAAATAGTGATATGGCACTCCTTGTGTATTTGGTGTGAAAGAGGAGGCTAGAGCTTTCTACAACATTTAATTTGGTCCAGATCTCAATATATTTACATTTTTGCAACTTCACCAGCTGTGACTGGATTTGGTCCACCAAGTTGCTGAACACAGATCAGCTTAGCTTTGCCTTCACAATCAGTCTTGTAAGGCCTCAGATTTAAAGGGAACATGTATTTTCCCCATCTTGTTTATTTTTTGACATTTAAGATACTTCTTTTGTAAGAAGTCACTCACACATCCACATCTCCTGTGACAACACAACAAGCTTGTGTATTTAATGCACAATTACATCTGAGTCAAAAGCACACTTATAGCAAAAGATACAGAAACATATTTTTCAGCTACTTACTTGCACTGATTTTAACTGGACTGGTTGGAGCTGATTGGATCTTTCTTCTGTCATTCTCTATACTTTTAACTAATTTTATTAGAGAAGGATGTCGAGTGAAGTTTTGCTTTCCTTTTGAAGGAAAAAGGTTTTTTGAACACTGCTCTTTGGAAGTGATGGATTCTGAAATTGGTGGGGGACAGGTCGTAGAATTTGCTTCAAGTTTTGTATCTTAAAAGCAGAAAAAACCTAGAGTCAATACTGATATGCAGATCAAGTAATTAAAAGCAGTTATTTGAGCCAATTAAGTACTATTAAGGACTAGCAGCAGCAAAAATGGAAATGCCAGTCTCAGCATGAGTACATTACTCTGTGGGAATAAATGCTGCTGTGCTGTCAAGGACAGTGATGTGACTAACAGAGGCTTTCTGCTTAGTTTACTCTGTCTTTTGGTAAAAAAAAAAAAAAATCTCACTAAGAAAACAAAGAAACAATCAAAATCATAAACAGAACAGAAGGAAATGGCACATACCTTGAATGTTTGGTAAGACATCAGGTCCTGTCCACTTGAATGCTGGTTTTCTACCTCTCTCCTCTGTAACATGAACTTTCTTGATGAGTTCAAGGCTACTGAGAACATTTGCTATGTCATAAAGTCTCCTAATTTTGGCTGAAATAAAAATAACAACTGTTAAGTAGAGCAATTCCAATAACATGTATCAGGTTAAAATTATTGTAATACTCTCAGCAGGGAAAAACCTTTATAAATTTTTTATAAGAAGAGTTTTGTGAAACAGGTATAATTTTACACATTCTTAACTGTTTCCAGGTCGAGCTTTTGGGGAAAAGCTTTAGGCAGCAGTCAAGTGACTTCTGGACTGCAAAGGTAATGTGCTTAGGTCAAAACTTCTGCTACTGAAAATTTCCAGTCTAGCAAGTCATGAAGCTCAGGACTATGCTTCCTCATCAAGAACACAGTAAACCAGGTGATACCTGGAGTGCAGATAGATGGACAGAATGCCCTGAAAATGTTTTTATTGCAGCTTTCTTATAGCATTGATACAATTCACCAAAAAAAACCCAAAACAAAACCCCCAAAGGATTCTGAGAATCGAGGAATTTACAATGAAACAGACAAATAATTTTTGATGCCTCAAGAGCAGGCACAATTTTGATTATTAGAGATACACAGCCCTAGAAGGACCTTTTCATTTGAATGGAGAGCAAGAGGAGGAAGTGTGCAGGGAACTGAGAGCAGGGTGAAAGAATGAAGAAATAATTGGCAGTTGCAGCACTGGGTTTCACTTCCTCTCACGTGAAATTTTTTAACAGGACTTTGACACAATTTCTTTAGGTTTTGAACAAGTAAATTATATAACCAGAACGCAGATTTGCAGAAGTCTGGGGCATCTTTGATGAAATGATGCTGAAATCTTTGACAGACTGCTTGAAGAAAGAGAGAAAGAAATTCTTAGCAATAAGCAGACTGGTGACATTACTTGAGGAAAGAAGATTTAATGGACTTTTTCTTACATGTGTCCATTATGTATCAATGACTATGCACAACTGGGTCCCCACTGAAAACTGTGCAAGGTATTTTGTGTGTTTTTAGAGCCTCAAATCTATTTATGGATGGAAAAAGATAATGGTATTTTACACTACACCCACTTGTACAAGAATATTCCTTTTAGATATTTCAAATTAGAATGAGATCAAAAAGCAGACAGCCACAGCAGAATTTACTTACTTTTAAACTTGCTTTTATCTAAGTCTTCTAACTGGTCTTCTCCAATCAGGATTTTAGCAGCAACTTCAAGGCTTACTATTTGAGGAGTTGATACAAGAAACAGCATCACAAATTTCTGACTCATCACTCGCAAAGATTTGTCTTTCCTGCTATTTACTGATGCTGCAGCAACAGGAGAGAGGATTAAAGTGTTAAGTGACACACCAGCCACAAATATTTATAAAACACTGAGGAAATTTGTCAGTAACACTTATTATAACAAAAAACAATACAGCAGCTAGGCAGGGTTGATGTGGACTCCACAATCGTGTCTCTTCATGGCAAGCATGAGATAATTAGGTGGATACCAAGTGTAACTACAAGGAGACCAATGTTTCCCTCTGTATACAGTTCTTATTGTCTGACAACTTATACTCTTAGGGATGATTAACTGAAGGTTATACAATGTATTTAACAATCCCTAATTAAACCCGTTTTCCTGAATCAAACCTAAATTTTAAAAATGGACTAATGGAATAATTGGTAGTTTTGGCTTCTACAATATTCAGTGGTAACAAATCCTGGAGTTGGATAGTATGTTTGGTATGTCTCATAGTTTTACCTGATGACCTCTTGTTCTTGCACTATAAAAACAAAATAAATATGAAAGAACTGAGTGAGAACTGAAAAAATCTAGAGCACTTTTTCTCACCACAGACAGCTGAGGTGCCTGTCAGGCGGTGTCGTTTCAGGAAAAAAAAAGAAAAGATGTCCAGTGAATGTTTTTTTTCCAAATTCATAGATATTTATCCTTACAAGCACATATTATTATTGGCATTACAAAGAATTATTAATTACCAGCACGAAATTCCATTCCTGGGAGCTCAACAAAGGACATTTCTGCATGCTCAGTTGAGCCAAAAGGCCTTGCCATTTCTTCGTTTCTTTCCCCATCGAAATCAAACTCATGCTCGTACTCTCTTTTCTTGATCATCTGAATTTGTTGGGTATATTTGTTCTCTTCTCCAACTTTTTTCAAAGCCTGCAAGGTTTTGGAGAGATTATGTCTCCCATGCCAAGCATATCTGTTCTTGGCAAGGCGGCTCACCATGTGGAGGCTCTCCAACACGTTAACAATATCATAGATGCGTCTGCGTTCAACATCTGAAAGCAAAGAAAAAAAGATGACCATGACACCTCTACTACTTAAAATATGTTTTGTCATACATTTAGACATGATTTGTCATGTTTAGGATTGCTTTCCTATACTTTCTCCTCCTCTTAATACACCTCTAAGTTGTTTTCACCACTTTCTCTTTACAAAGTTTCTGAAAATGGCCCTCGCAGACCTCGCCAGCAAGGAAAATGATTCTCTAGATACAGAAGGATTTGCTTTTCCACAGTTACACTTGGTTTACAGCATTCCTTAAGATATAAAACTTACTGTTGCCAGAAGAGCCATTAGATGAGTTTCAATACAGCTTTAAAAAAAAAACAAAGCATTTTTAATTATTCATTGCATCAATTTTAGCTCATCTCATTAAATATCCTTGGAAAATCATGGTAGAAAACAGTTTTGTAAATTGGTTTTATATGTTCTTCTACTAACACACTGTCCTGTTCTCTTTTGTCTGCTAATTTCTTAGGTTTGACTAGGCATTTTCTAAAAGAGATGTTACTCTGTACAAAGTAAAAATAAAATCATTTCGTTTAATTTGAAATTCACCCTTCTTCTGTGTTCCCCATATTCTGAATGTATTTTAGCAGAGTGATTTATAACTATCATCAGTGCTATAATCTGTAGATTACTGTAATTTCATAGCACCTTGATAAAAATAAAGCTACAGCTTAATGTGAGCAACTTGGACTCTTGGTAGATCATTGGTGTGATATTAATGAGAAAGTTAAAGAGCAGAAAGTAGTTTACTGCTTTGATGTCATGAGTGGACAAGAAATTGTGGGTTCAGCTAAAGAAACAGTGGTTCCTGCCACAAAAATCCAGCCATTCATCCTAGCCATCATCTTTATGTCCAAAAAATTGCACCTGGTTATTTGTAGTATTGGCAATAATTTAGATGTTTAAAATCAAATATTGTTCCAGGCTTCTCAATTCAGATTGCTGAAAAAACTTTAGCTTTTTAAAAGAATGACTTGAGGAATGAAGAGTTTAAAGCTGAGTTTCAATAAGTTTGAGACTACACATTCAAAATTTTACAGAGCAAAAATGTATTAATGCAAATGGCAGGTTATTGGCACAGTTGTATGATGAAACACATAACAGCATAGACACCAACTTACTAAGCTCTTCAGCTACTTCATCAAGTGAAATATAGTTACTCTCTGCAGTGCTGGGGTAATCAGGATATCGAGCTAAGAATTTATGACACAGTAATCCTAGACTTTTCTCTTTCCGACTGGGTTGAGATTTTTCATATTCATCTCCTGATAAGTGCTCCTATGTGGAAATAAAACCAGAAGTTTAAATTTTTTACAGTATGTACACATAGATATTTAACAGCCTCACTGTGAGCCCCATGTTCTCCCTCTGTCCTCAGCCCCTGTGAAATGAAACCAGCAGTGTTACCTCTTGTATGTAAACAAGCAATATCCTTCCTTATGTTTGGTAAATACTCCAAACTATAAAAACACCACAATATGTTAATGGATAACTTTTTATTCTGAATAAACAGCTGTCAGCTAACTTAAAAAAAAAAAAAAAAAGGTAAATAAAGAAGACCCTTTATGACATACCTGCAAACAGTGTTTTGCCTGCAGGACCTCACTTGTGTTGTTTGACAGTTCCCTTTTCTGTTCTCTGCTCCTAATCTCAGGACTAGCTGCACTAATCAGCATTTTCAAGTTTGAAGTAGGTGTCCATGGATCTGCTGGAGGGATTTCTTTAGGCTTTGGGGGTGTGGTTAGAGGCTGACAGTCAGGCTGTATCTCTGTCAGTACCGAAAGTGAGGTAGCTGCTTGTTTCAGAGGAGTTCTCAGTAGGTTTCTGCATGGCTCGGAAGAATGATTTTCCTACACAGCAAGAAAAACCGTGATGTTAAAAACCAGAAGAACACGAATTTATTTGCTCATAAGAGTCATTGTGGGAAGTTGTGACAGCCCCAGCCCTGGGAGTGGTCAAGGTTGGATGGGGCTTGGAGAAACCTGGTCTAGTGGGAGGTGTCCCTGCCCATGGCAGGGGGTTTGGACCAAGTGGTTTGTAAGGTCCCTTCCAACCCAAACCACTCTGGGAGTCGATGACTGATATCAATTGCATTTTTAGGGTCGCTCAAAGGTTGGACTCACTCTGACCCAACAAACCCCTTCTCTGAAACCGTTTTTTTTTTCGGTGCCTTTAGCTAAGACACGGGGCCTGTGGTGGTCTGAAGATAATTTTTTTTTTTTCCTTTTCTTTCCCTTTAGGGAAAATACAGTCAGGATGACCGGCGAGCTGTAAAGGAAGAAGGAAACCCCTTTTTTAAAAGCAAAAAAAGAGGTCGGGAGCAGCACGGCTCCTCACCCAGCTGCCGGATAAAGGTCGACGAGGAAAACTTTGAGGCGATTTCGTTCGGGGGGAGGAATTAAAGCGAAGGTGCGAACCGCTCGATCGCCGCCATCCAACGATTTTTTTGTTTTTTCCTCCGCGTTCGTTGAGGCTCCGGTCCCCTCCCTCCGCCCACCTGCGAACGGCTTCAGCGCGGGCACCGGGAGCTGTCACCGGGCACAGCAGCCCCCGGGGAATGAGGGGGGGGGGGGGGGGATGGATGGTGCTTTGTGGGGGGGATCCCGGTAGCCCAGAGTGGCGGAATTACCTTGTCGCCGGTGCCCATCTTCTCCCCTCCCGCCTGCCGCATTCTCCCGCCGCGTAAACCTCAGGAACCGCCGCCCGCCGCCGGGCTCCGCATCTCAGGTCCCGCCGCTTCTCTGGGAGGAGGGAAACGTTAAACCGGGAAAGCCGGCGGGGGATTCCTCCCTCTCCGTGACCGGCCGCAAACCGGGCAGGCGGAGCGGATCCTTCCTCCCCCCCCCCCCCCCTTCCCTTCCTTTCTCCTTGCCCGGTTCCCGCCGCTCTCCCCGCCGCCGCCGGGGTCCGATCGTCGCCTCCCGCCTCTGGGCCCGGCCCGCGCCCGCCGCCCAACGGCCCCGGCCCCGGCCCCGCCCCTGCCCGCCCGCCAGCCCCGGGCTCTGAGGGCTCCGTGGCACCGATTGGGCGATACCGGCGGGCGGGACCCTTCCGGGATCCGGTTTAAACATTTGGCGCCACCGCTATACTCAAGGAGCTGTTTTTTTTTTTCACCCGCCTTTCGTTCCGTGCTCACCTCAGGAGACGTGAAAACCGGGGAACAGCGGGATCGGTACCGCCTCCGCCCGGTCCCGGTTCGGTTCCCGTTTGCGATTTGAATTCAACCCTCGGAGCGGCCGAGGAGGACGGGGAGGGAAGAGGGGGGGGGGGGGTGCGTGTGTGTGTGGAGGAGAAGCGGGAGGGGGGGGGATGAGCTCAGCCAATCAGCACTCCCCCCTCAGCCCGTCGCAACCAATCGGAGAGCGGCGTTTCCCCCAGCCGTTCCTTCCTCCCGCCGCGGGCTCGGGTTGGAGGCGCGGGAACTGGGGCGCGCGACGCCTCTCCCCCCCGCAACCTCCCGCAACCCCCTCCACACACCTTCCCTCCCTCGCCTCAGAGGCTGAGGGGATCACCGGGGGGGGGGGGGGGGTGTCCCGGGCTAGAGGCGGTAGTTGCTTTAGTATTGTCTAAAAAAGCCTTTTCTCCGTTTGTCAGAAGCGGATCGCCCCCCCCCGCCCCTCCCCTCCCGTTGTCCCTCAGGGCCGCCGCCCGCTTCCCCCGTTCGTATCGCCCCGTGGCTTTTAAACTCCGGAAAACGCCAAAAGCCGCCGTCCCCCCCCGACCCTTCCCCGGGGAGGCCTCGTCACCCACCCTGGGCTCGCTGCTGGCAACCCCCGAATAATTGGTGTGCTCCTCAACGTGAGGAAAAACTTATCGAAAAACAAAAAATAAAAGGCGGTTTATTAACTCACCGATTGCGTGGCTCGCTGCGGAGCGGGATGCTTCAGCCCTGAGGTGGCGGGGGGTGTGGGTGCCCCCGAGATAAGGTGCGGGGCAGGAGGGGCCCTGGTGCTTATCTCGGGTCTTGCGACATTTCTGCTCTGCAGGTAGGAAGATTTGAGCTTCAAAAGTGTTTTTCTGGGGGCTGCTTTTTTTTTTCATCCCAGAGGTAGGATTGTGTACAGGCAACAGTGTAACCTGGAAACCTGTTAATTCTTCAACCTGAATTTCAGGAAAACTTCATGCCCGGGTATCACCAACCCACCCAAAGGTTGTTCTCTTGCAGTACCTCCATGCCTCACCTTAAATAATTGATGTTTAGGGTTGAGTGGATGTTTATGCCTTGTTTGTGCTTTATTACACTAGCTGGGTGAAATTTCTGACTTTTCTTTCACAGTTGTGAGGTGTCATGGAACGATTCTGTAACACTGTTTCTGTGTGAGTCTTAAGAGGCACAATTTTAAATACTAAAAAATGGTGTGTTTCTATTTTCCTTTCATGTTTGCTGGAATTGGGATTAATTAAATGAGGAGCAAATGCATCCATGTATTTCAAAAGTCAAATCAGGGAAAAAAAAAAAAAAAAAAGAATAATCTTGGTTTTTTCCTCCTGACTTCTTTCATTTTATGCTGAGCTTTGAAAATTACCCTTATCCCCCAGTCAAGAAGCCATTATCTTTGTTCAAACACATCTAAGTATCTCTGGTGCCCTTTGCTCAGGGCAGATTTTACTAAGACTGGAAGTTAGCCTTACTATCTGCCCCTCTTGACACTATCAGGTATTTGAAAACAAAGGTTAAAAGAATCGCTTAGAACATTACAAATACTGAAATAATTATCCTGTTGGCAACTGTGTGGTTGTCTTTAACTGCCTTTGCTTTTTTGAGGTGACAGAAAGACCTGGAGCAGTTCCTTGGTTGCAGCCATCAGTTTAAACTGTGCTTGCAGAGTTGCTCTCTGTAGCCCCAGGTCTAAGCAGCTGTCCTTACATTCTCTGCTGGGCACCTTTTAGAGAGGAAAACATAAGGATTAAAAATTCTATGTCCTTGCTTGGGAAGCAGAGGCACCAAGTTAACAATAAGTCTTTTAATGTATAACCTTGGAGCCTTTTGCATGATGGTTCCCATAGGGGACATTTGCTAGTTTGGAGTAGTGTGCTGACTCAAGGTATCACCTGATGCCAGAAATCAGTGCTGGAGAGTGATATGTAATTTTATCTATGCTGTCTCAACTAAAGAGTTACTTAAAGGATCGTTGTGTGGATGCAAAAGTCTGTAGAATGCCTGTATTCTAGTTAAACATGCCTCTTTATCTTGTCCATAGGTATTTTCCTCTTCATGTAGCATCCTTAGCTATGTACTATGCTAAAGAAAATGCTACAGAAAGCACTAACCTGCTTTGCTGTGCACTCTCTGCTCAGAGTTGTATGAAATGTTGTCAATAATGGATTTGTTTTAGCATGAGCACAAAGCAGGAAGGTTCACCATCTTGTGCTTGTGTGCTTCAGAGGTGTGATGCAGAACTGCTGTCGAGTGCAGTTGCAATCAATGGCTCAAATGGATAAAGAACTTTACAGAAATAATTCTTCCCAGGTATTTCTATCACCTACAGCCTGCTCAGGAGGGTGGTGGAATCTCCAGCCTTTGGAAACTGAATTTGTCCCAGCTTTTGGCCCTGCTGCCTGCTTGTTCAGACTCTTTTATGCTGCTTTCCTCACTGGTTTGTGAGTACTCTTTCTAGGACTGGAACTGTGAATTTGAAAGCAATAGTGGCCTGTGGGAGCTTTGCAGGAAAATGCCTTAGGTTAGCCACCTGGTACCATTGGTGAAATACTGATTGTGGGAAACATTGCAGGTACTGCTGTTTATTGCATACTTCACTTTCCATTGCTGTGTTTTCTTCCAATGTTTCTGTTATTCAAGTTATTTCAAAAAGTAGTAGATCTCTCTTTTTTATTATACCTTAATTCTAACGTCTGATGGGTATCTAGGAAAACCTGCAGCCCTCTGCAGCTCTGTACTTCTAGCCAAGAAGTTAATGACCTAAGCAGACCCTGAAATACCTCAGAAATCTCTCTGTAGGGTTGGCTGCAATATTTGAAATACTTCAATTCTAAGCATAGGTAATGAAATTTTTTTTTCTATAAAAATGAAAATAAGGCCAAGTAGATTCAGAAGTACAGTTCAGCACTCAGAACCCACAGCTTTTTCCTTATTCAGATGCTTCTGTGATGATCATCTCTCCAATCACTTCGAAGTTGTGTAATAATTAGGATTATAATACTTCTCCATTTGTTGTCCTCATCTTCACTTTGATTTATGTCATAAAAAAATGTATCTTCACGTCAGAACTGTGAATAAAGTTTTCCAGAGTGTGAAGATAAGTGAAGACTCTGCCTCTGGCAGAAGTGGTGTGAGCACTTGGGTTCACTAGAGGTCAGGCTTATTTTACTCCACTGTGTTTACAAGATTGCTGTTAGATCCTGGAGGTCTGCATGCAGGCTGCTGTATCCGTGTCATATTATTTACCCAGCAAAGCTAGGTGTGTAATTTTCTTTTTCTTTACAGTGTATAACAGCACTAAGTGGCTTTTAAATTTAAAAAAAAAAAAAAAATTGTAAAGATTTAAATATACACCCTAGGGAAATAATGGCAAATAAGGTGGTATGCAGCAGACTAAAAACCCACAACATCTAAAAGTGATCTCGTGTGTTTTTTTCCACCCAATATCTTTGCAGACAGCAGTGTGCAGCCCACAGAGCCCTGGTGGTCAGAGAGATCAGCTCTGCAGGAGTCACACACAGCCTTAGCTGGATGCAGATCCCCCAAGGAGTCTCCCAAGGAGGGAGAACTGGTGGGGAGCAGCAAACTGGCAGCCCCAAACCTGGGTGCTGAAGCAGCTCTTGGTGGCTGTAGCAGTGGGGTAGGTGCAGGGCAGAGTGCCTGGGTCAGGAGGTGACAGTGTCTGCTCCAGAAGGCACTACAGAGTCCTTCCCTCAAGCCTTGCCTAATTTTGTATTCATTAGTCTGCATAAAATTAAATCATACGAAGGCATATGATTGGATGACTTGATTGAATTTAACTCCAAGTGATTTGCTTTGGGTTGTTACATTATCTTTTAAAATTAGGTAAATCAAATTAGCTGGTCGGACTCTGAGGTGAAATCTGGGAAGGAAACAAACAAACAAAAATATTGTGGAAACATGGATTCCTAAACAAATGCCTTTTTCAGGCATGTTAATTTCAGAGAATGCTAATTAAAACTTAATGCATGCACCAGAAACTACACTGGGAAAATATTAATAGCATAGTGCAAAGACATAGAGACAGTATTTCAGTGTTTCAGCTCTGCAGGTACGTGCTTTCTGTTCAGATGAGTTATTAGGAGAAGATAACAGCACAGAAAGGTGGGTACACACAAGATCAAACACATCTGAGGTGCAGCAGGGCACTTTCCTAGCACTGATACAGAGCACATAGAGTTAAGATTTGGAGTACTCAGTACAAAGCCCATTTCTACTTCAAATACATTCTGTTCTTTGTAGTCCAAAATTTCACAGCTAATATCATCTGGGTTATTTTTGTGTATTTAGTGTAAATTTTGGTCTTTCAGCATGCCAACATCTTTACTAAGAGTTGAGACTCAGCCATTTAAATGAGTTAATTTTTTGTTTGAGAAATGGAAAGGAATTCTGCTTGCTGAAGAGAAACATGGAGATGTCTTTCACTGATCCAGCTCTAGAGTGTAGGTTGGAGCAAAGGTCTGTTTGTTTTGTGTCCTTGCACTAGAGGATTAGAATTATATTATTCTACATTCTGCTAAAACACAGGGTCAACTCTGTTTCTGAAAAGATTATTACAGTAGTGACGCAACCTACGCTTATATATATATATATATGTAAATAAAGTATGCATAGCATGTCTACAGAAGTTGCAGATCCAGCTTTGTATGCCTTGGTCTTAGAGGGACCCATACTGCAAGCTCCAGTACCTGTCTCCAGTGCTGTCTTCTGTCTGGAAGGATTACTGACTGACTGGCCTTCTGCAATCTGAGAAATCTGGGTTTTTTCCAAGGTACTCAGCACCAAACGCTCTGCATCCAATCTCCCTCCTAAGCACATCTGCAAGTCAGACTGTTGGTTTGTCTGTGCTGGGGATTCTGTATTGTGGAATAGGTAATAAAAATTTACTTCTTGGAAATGGCATGCATTAGAATGGCATAAAGGGAATAGGGGATTCTGAGTTTCTTCTCTGTGCAATTAAAAGCAAAATTCTGTCATGAGTTGAAAACAGCCTTTTCTTTCCACTAGCTAGTTTTCCTGTGTCTTTTAGCACAGCACAGATAACCTTTCTTCTCTTTCTTTTTCTTTTTTTTTCCTAAGAGAATGCTGCTTGAGTGCAGTAAATCTACCACAAAGCCCATAATACCTGAAATAAACTTTACTTGCACCTGCCATCTTCTGTTCCAAATGCCATCTCTATTGAAACACCCCCCTATATTCCGTATATAGTGTCTTAACCAAGCTGAATTTTTTCACCTGCCACAAAGGGATTAAACATGTCAACTGTAATTATCCTTGCCTTATTCTCTGGCAGTTGTTTTTCCTTAAATATACTTAGAGGTTCATTATAACTTTCTCACTAAATCTCTTGTTGTATAAATATATCAAAGCATCATTTGCTGGCACAGCAAGTGCTGACACGTGTCCAGTAGAAGATGGTCAGGGGGGCTTTACTCATAAATTCTAGTCTGTGATGTTCTAGTTAAAATCCCAGATGAGCTTTCCCTCTGCTTGGAAGCCTGCTAGCTTGCTGCTAGAAAGTGATTATAACCTATGAAAAGACTAAGACTTTTTTGTCAAGTTTGGTGTTATTGATAGAAAACATTTAATGCTTTAAATTTTGGTTTAAATTCTTCTGTATTTTTAACTACAAGAACTGGCAGAGGTGATTGAAGAGAGCAAGCAAATAGAGTTAATAAATTAATGCTTAGGACTTAGAGACTTTTCAAACATATGCCACCCCCTAGCAATGGGCTCCTGAGCCCTTTGTGTTTCAGTTTATAAAATAACTGAAAAATAACAGTTTGCCCAGGGAAATTGTGGCTGCACAGTCCCTAGCAATATTGAATTCAGGTTGGATGGGGCTTGGAAAAATCTGATCTTGTGGGAAGTGTCCCTGGTCATGGCAGGAGGGTTGAAAAGTGATGGTGTTTTAGGTCCTTTCCAACCCAAGCTGTTCTATTATAATTTGTAGAAAAAATACTTCAACTGCTATTTTTGAAAACCAATTTGTAATTCTCATTGTTCAAATAGATTTAATTTAAACAATTTTTGTGAGTTAAAATGACAGTAAAATGTCATTTACCAGAGCCTAACAAAGAAGGTTTTGATTAAAATATCATAGAGGTCAAGAGATGAAAAATGTTGTCAATATGAAGTTCTTAAGAACAGAAGTGGGGTTTTTTGTTTGTTTTTTTTCCTAGGAGATTAAACCCAGGTTTCACTCTTTTGAAATATTTTAATTGGGAAAAAAATAAGTAGTCAACCATACATTAACCTAAAACTGTATCAGGAAAAATATCTTATAGTTCTCTGTTATAAAAGGAAACGTGTGATTATTACTTTTTCACTGTATTCCTGCTGAAATCCTGGTAATTAAGGCTAATAACTAGGCAAATACATTTAGGGTACTCTCTGGGTATTACAATATTCCAGATGAGATCATTGGCATAGACAATATAAATCAGTAATACTCCTGCTCCAAGGAGACCCAGGATAATAAATACACATTGCAGTCTGCCCATCAAAATAAAATCCAGTTTGCTTTGCTTGGCAGGCTCGCCAGTTCTTCACAGAGATGATTATTCTCTGAGGAGGTTTTCTTGTGAAGGCACAAAGAAAAAAAAAGGAACTTAAATGCGTTTGAATATTCATTTCTTAGCTATCTTGTTCTGTTTTGTTTCTCCCCCCTCAGAGCATGCAGGAGAATGTGTGTTGCTTTAACAAAGAGCCTTTTTTTTCTTCTGAATAATCAGACACAGGGAAAAATTTTTACACCAAGTGAAGATGAGGATGAACTGGGGTTTTGGCTGTGAATCCCCTCCTGGCTGTGCTCCAAAAGCTGCCCTTGTCATTCAGGTATAGGCAATTTGCAGAGTTTGCTCCTTTTTCTCCTGAAGGGACTGGTGCAGCATTCAGCCACAATGGTGAGTTGTCCATTAACCTGACAGGGACCTGGGCAGACAGGCTGCACTCCTGAGATGAAGCATAATAATCTGTAAATAGTGATGCAGCTACTTTTTCCAAGGGCCATTTATCCTGCAGGCAGCTTGCTGGGCATCCTCTCCAGATAGGGATGCTTTTTCCTTGATAGTTTAAAAAAAAAAGGGAAGATCCTTGAAAGAGCTTTGGTGTGTGAAATGATGGCCAGTCCAGCTCCTCCCTGGTGGTGTCAGACTGGAAGTGAAGGTTTGTCACCAGGCTGGGACAGCAACCAATTGTTTTTACACCAATTTGCTCTTGCCTTTTCTCATCTGCCTTACAGTAGGATCCAGCAGCATCAGCTGAAATAAAGACTCTGTTTTGATATTCTGTTCACAACCACAAAAGACACAAAGAAGGATTTTTCGGTAAGAAAAGAAGAACTCCAAGCATCATATTAGGAAGGGTTTCAAGATAAATTCTGTGGCACGCAGCAGACATAGATATTTAATTCTGGAAGAGGTGTAGACTGAAAAAATCCTGAGGGGGAGGAAGGTGCTACTAAACAAAATTACAGAGGCCTGGGAGGGATGAAGGTGAAGCTTGTTGAACATGTTGAACTGCTCAGCTTTTCACTCTCTGGAGTTTGTAGGTACAAGAATATTTCCCTTTGATGGATTTAGCCAGCATATCCATCACTGTCTTAGTCTTTGCAAATTATTATCTTTACATTAAGTAAAGGTGATCTCAGGGGGGATTATATAGAAGGGATTAAAAAAGCAAAGTTCAGACACATCCCTCCTCTCCATGACCCCACATCCAAGAAATGTATGGAAAAATAATGAAAGCCAGCACTGCTGCTGCTTTTTATTTCAGTTCTCAGCAGCTGGATTTCACATGGCAGCATGATTAAAGAGACACAATATCAGGTAAGTTAAGATTCAATATTTTCCCTTTAGAAATTACAGTGTGCACAAACTAGCACTGACAGAAGAGTTTTAAGGAAATCAATCAAAACCAGCATTATGGTTTGATTTGAATGGGAGATTTGGGTAGACTCAAAAGGTAGGGTCAGATTCATCCAGTTATGAAAAGACCAAAATTCCCTGTTCTGGGAGCACAATAGAAGAGAGGTGTGGCTCACAAAGGAAATGGAGTCAGATGATGGATGGGGATTTGGCTTGGAAAGCTCCTGTTTGTATCAGAAAAGACATGATGGAAGCTTGAGATGCTGGAAAGTGGAATTCTCTGCAATGACCTTGGTGGCAGCACAAGTGATGCCTTAAGTGGCCTTTATGTATGACCCAGATTGCTCTTGAAAATTTTGTTTTCCCTCTAGTAATTGCTTGAATGAAGCTCAGAGGTAAAAAGCCAGTTCTCTGCTGTTGACATGGGGACAATTTGCTGGGATGACTGACAACCTATTGGGTTGGAGGTAAGCCTGTTTCTCCAGTTGTTTGTGCAAAGTCCTGCCTCATGTTGGATCATTTATCTCTGTAATCAGTGAATCACAGATCAAGATAAACACTCGTGCAGAGTCAATAAACCTAATTTTTATTTTTATAATTAAATCTTAAGAGCCACCTGATTTTTGTATTGAATCAAAATTATAATTTCAGCAGCAAACATCTGATATTTTTATTGTAATGATGAAGCTAAGAATGAATAGAGCCACATTTTTGATTAATTAGAATTTTGTTGCCAAGGAATTAATCTGTTTTCCCTGTGGGAAAAAAAAAAATTAAAAATACCAACAACCAAACAACAAAAAACAACCTCCTCTAAAATGAGTTTCTCAGCAGGGATAATTATATAAATATTGAGTGAACTCCAGCAGCAAATATGTTTCATTGTTTCTTTGTTTTCCTGGATTATGGAGGCAAATGGGAGAAAACAGATAATTTGCTAAATACTGAGTATGGCTATTCTTTTTCCTGAACATAAAGTAAAAGAAAAGCTAGCCCTGGATCTAAGACTTCCTGGGTGCTGCCTATTTCTGGGTGAGATAAGAGAGCAAGTTTAACTAAGACTGGAAATAATTCAGACCCATATTTACATAGAAATGCCCTGAGGGTTGAAGTCTATACTAGTTAGCTGCTGCTGTAACAACTGAGGAGTTGCTGTAGTAATACCTTAAGTGACTGTGCTTCCTCAGATGATCCTTTAGAACAATCCCCATCCTCTTCTGAGGCAATGGGTGTGATGGTAATGGAACTGACAAGCCCAAAAAAAAAGAAAAAAAAAAAGATTTAACAGTGCTGCAGTAAACTTTACTGAATTACTTGCAATTTATAGATGAGAATCCATTTGTGCACATGGCAAGCTAACATGTAATTTCTGTTGGAATGAATAAATAGAGCAACCACTTAGTATTTTAAAAGGTTGCTTTCTGTCATTACTTATGGCAGCAGGGGATGCATTTCATTTCTTCTGAATTTAAAGGAAAAAATGTTTTTTCTTTGGTAAGAAAAGCTACCACACTGACGTGAGTTGTAATAAGTAATGTGTCAGTTTCCATATTCTTCCTTTCATATGTCTCTTTGGGATGCAGAAAGCTATGGTTAAAATAATAACCAGGCACCATTAGAAAATTCAAAAGGATGCTGTCATCCTGTCTGTGTATCAGAAGCAGAGATCCAAATGCCACAGTCCAGGCTCATAAGTGGTTTAGAGGTGAGTAATTGAAACTTGCTGCTAGTGCATGCTTCTAGCAAAGTGTGAAATTGAGGCACCAGAAGATGATACCCAAATGCCTGGCTGCATGACTGTAGCTTGAGTGATTCCCTGGAGTGTTTTATTCTCTAGTTAACTCGGAAGAAATTACAGAAACACTGGGAGGAGAGCACTTTAGGTCCTAAACTTCTCTGCTTTGTTTTACTGTTAGCTAAAAACCCCCACAACAAGCCCTTTGTAAGGCTGATCAATAGCATAATAAGCAGTTAGGTCTTGCTTTCAGAAGAGCTGAAACTGTAGTGATGGTATTTTAAAATTACTTTCTCTGGAAGAGGTGTAGAGTAATGAGGAGTGAGGAGGTATATGGATTGAAAACTGAAAAACAATGATCCAGACTGTTCCTTGAAAATGGTTGTGCTCAAATGAGGATTGGTTTGCTTGGTTCTTCAGCTGATGTAAGCAGTTGCTGAAGAGATCTCCACACATAGGGGAACATCTTGAAAATTGTTTCCTGCATTAATCATCTTTCCAGCTGTAGGGAGAGGGAAGGAAAAGGACAAGACCCTTGTCCCTTGAAAAACATGTAAAATAGCACTAAAGTAGTTTGCTCCCTAAGCTGTCCTGTCAATGAGAGGTGAGTTCTTGTGCACTGGGATCTTAAATACATGATGGAAAATCTAGTATCTGTATTAAAGGGCAATAGACTGACTTGTGTTAGTAATTTGCTGATATAATAGCTTGAAAAATGAAAACTGTTTCCTGAAAATGCCTGGATATGAAGAACCTTTTGTAACTGGGGAAACTCAGCTGAGCATGCCAAAAGAGGAAGAGAATGAAGATGAGGCAGGGCTGAGCTGGGTTGCATTTGATCTTCCAGTTATTCAAGGTGGAAGACCCTGAGTATAGCAGCAACTTGGTAAGAAGTTTCCCCTGAAGACAATTTTTTGTCTTTCCTATTTGAACAACATTTTGAGATAGAAATTTTTGTGTAAACACAATTCTGTAGGATAAGCACAGCTATTTTTTCCCTCTCTGGTCATCTACCTTATTGCCTCATGGAAGCAGTGAAAGAATGTTATTTAAAGTACCTCAGTACTTTAAGATATATTTATTACTTATATTAATTACTTTTTAAAAGAATAAAATTTACACATAGTATAAATTGCAGCCAAAGAGTCTTTTTATTTTAAGAGGAAGCCCATTAATACAATGACTCCAAATTTCTTTGTGCTCCTCCTCTGGAAAGTGAGTTAAAATTCAAATATCACACTCAAAGTCTGCCTTAAGTCTGGAACCTTGTAGTACCCAGTGATGGAGTGAAAATAACAGTAGGTTGAGCTTGACTGCTAACTTATAATATATTCTGCTTGCTTTCTTGCTCTGATTAGTATCTTATTCTTCATACAGTGATGCAAACACCAGTGTGACTATTCTTACAGGAGATATTTTATGAAGGAATTACAGCTTGTGTATGAGGAGGATGTTTTTAATACAAAATTTCTCTTTGCACTGCTTCTAGTAAAAAATACTATGTTTCTCCTGGTACTAATAAGAAAATTTATAAAGCAAAGAAATTGACTCCAGCCAGTTACATATATACATTCACCAGCTGTCAAAATAAAATAAAAAAAGGAAATCAGAAGCTTGAACTGTTGTCTTTTCTCTCCTGCTAGCATATCTGCTTCTTTTCCACTGTCATCATAGATCCAGGCTTTAACCTTTTTCGTGTTAATATTGAAACCGCTATTTTTAGTTGAAAAATAAATAAATATAGATAATTCCAGTCTAGTAGAGTGCTAAAGTATCATTTCATTTCACAGTCTACCTCCTTAAAAGGTTGTCACAGCAGCAGTAAACCAAAGATTAGTTAAAAGCCATGACAAAATTGTAATTTTCTTATCATTTCTATGTATGAGAAAACAGGTGACAAGAGTTCCACCCCACTGATAATTTCTGCTCTCTTACATCTTCTTAACTGACACCCAGTGCTTAGATAATAGTCAGAATACAGGAAAAAAGATGATAGCTTTTTGTTAGTGACACTGGAGTTATGGCTGAAGAGGTGCTTTCATTCTAAGCCTTCATTTTCAGGCATTTACACATGCTTGCTTTCATCCCAAAGGTGGCTTTTGTGGGTTTTATTTAGGTTTTTTCTTTATTCTTTCATTATTTTTCTTGGCTAATTGTTTGGTATCTAAATATGTGGAAAATTGTCTTCATTATTTCATCAATAGTTTAGATTTTTTTCTGCATGTCTGTGTTCGTGCTTCTGCCTTTGATATACAGTAGAAGAAATTTCTGTAGTTATAAGTTTATGTAGTTATCTATAAAGATAACTATGCAAAGTTCTTAAAACCCCCTTGCTCTGTTTTAGTTTTCACTTGAAATAACTAAGGAATTCTTAAAAAATTAAATTCTTAAAAAAGAATCCTAAAGTGAAGAGAAAGTAAAAAGAATCCTATCATTATTAAAAATGTAAATACTTACTAACTTACTAACTTATTCATTAAATTGCCCCATGTGAACAGTGGGGCAATTTAGCAGACTGGATGTGGGAAAATGATAAGGAACAAGAAGAGTCAAATCCACTGCTACAGCTTCCTGAGGAAGCCCCTCACTGTCAGTCCACAGCAATAATAATTTCACTCTCTTGGCTTTCAGTGTAAATGGATTAAATCAAAAGAAAAATTAACATTAAGGGGCTTGTATTTCAGTGAGAAACTACTTGGTGTGCCTGTATATAATATAGAAGACTGAGAGATCAATATATAGTTAAATGACATAAGAATGAAAGATCATCAAAAAGAACTAAAGATCACAAAAACCAAACCAAATCCATAGTGGGACGTTTCTCTACCACCACCATGTCCCATCCTCATTCTTTCTTAAATTATTTCAGATGGTGAACATTGTTGACTTGAGAGCATATGGGTACTTTATTATGTTTTTAAATATAATTAGATATTAAATTTAAAAAAAGAAATCTATATTTTCCATTGTAGTTCAGAAACAAAATAGGGTTTGTAGAGAAAAGGCATCTGGAGAAAGCAAATAGTTACTATGTGCAAAGTCTGTGTTCCTAGGGAGATCTTTACTATAGTGCTTGACCTAGCTGCTACTGGTAGTAGCATCTTGAAGTAACACACACAAAATATACCCCAGCAAGATCCTCCTCATCCTCAGGTCTCTTTGAGGTCATCATTTCACAGTGAAAGTGGTCCTGGTAATGCTGGCTGCTGCTGATCTCATCAGGATTGGCAATATGTTTGGGGGTTGGTGTTTTTTGTGTGTGGTTTTGGTTTTTTGTTTTGTTTTGTTTTGCTTTTTTACTGTTTGTTTTTCTCTAGCTTTTTTTTTTTTTCCTAATTACTATGAACATGTCAGAATTCCTGTCTCTGTGACCTTTTACTGAAAAGATAAAGGCTCTGATGAAGGATGTAAACTGATAGTAATTTTGCAGAAATGCTGTGTTGTTTTTCAAAGCTACTGCAGGGCATTATAAGGAGAGACAGATCAGGGATGTTCCCAGGCTATTTAGCACTGCATGCTGTGAGCAAAACTCCTGCAGTCATAAGCTTACCCATGCTGGCTGACTGCTGTTAAAAACAAGCATCTTTTTTGGAACAAGGGTTAGTTACAGTTGAGGTGGCATAAAAGTGATGGCTTTGAAAAGATGTGGGGTTGTTTTTTTTTCCAAGGAAATATTGAGTCCAAAGCATAGTTCCATCTTTTCTCTTCCTTCTTCTCCATTCACTTTTCCTCTCTCCCCTCCCTCAAATCTCACACAATAGCTTGGTCAACAGCATTTTCTTGCTTCATTGGTTTTGAAAAGGACTTGCTGTGCCCTGCTGTTAGATTATTTCCAGGAGACTGTGTCAGGTCAATAGTCAAAATATTCTTTGCTCAACTCTCTCTTTTCCCTACCCAGATAAAAAAAAAATAAAATATAGACACACACACACACACACACACGCACAATTGGGAAGTAGGAAAGGAAAGCATGTTTTTATTTGTGTGATTGATCCACAGTATTTTTGGTATAGAACATTTTTCTTTACAAGTACCTGCTCTTTGTACACAATTTCCATAGAGAAATTTCTCCTACAAGGCATATGCAGCAGCTGCTAGGTTTCAAGTAAAATAAAAAAATAAAAAATAAAATAAATAATAAAAAAAGGCTTTTTATTGGTATTATTTTTATTGCAATAGAAAAGCAAAATAGAGATTAGCAGTGTAACAGCCATTGAGTGCAAAGAAGAAATTAGCCAAAACTAATATTATCCAGCTGTGGTCACCTTGGATATTGGTTCTTCAGGTCTTGTTTCTGCTCTTTGGCTTAAAATTAAGTTTATAAAAAGCAGAAGGATGTTCACCTGAGGTGTGTGCTGCCCCCAAACTGATGCCTCTTGGCTCATCCACAGCAGCTGAGCACTCCTGAGCAGAGCTGAGGGATGCCTCAGGCTATTTCTTGCCTGGTTTGTGGTAAAATTTGGTCTATACACAAAGGGGAGAGGTGCAGATTTTGCAGCTGTGGTCTATCTGCAGCTCTTTTCCCCCCTCACCCCCTCCTCCCCCTGAAAATGTTTAGTCTTTACAGCTGTCAGTTTAGGAGTACCAATATGAAATGAATTCATCAGGTTTGTTTTGCACACCAGTAAGTTTTGCCTACTATTAGGATGGATTTCAATTTCCTTTAACTGCTTGAACTGATTAAATTAGCATGGAAGCAGATACTTGCAAACAAAGGTAAAGATAGTTCCTGTTAACTGTAATGAAAATCTGTGCAGTTTTAAAATAAGACATTATGTCATAACTAGCAATTGAGTTTTACAGGATACAAAATAGGGAGAGAACATAACAGGTTGATATGAGAAGAGCAGAACTGAACAAGAAGACAACCCAATGTTGTGCAAAACTGTCTCAGGAGCAAACAGGCTTCCTTTATTCCTTGTGAGATTTTTGTAAATCTGATTAGAATGCTCTTTGGCCTCCATCTAATGTTGGTGTTAGTTGTACGTGCCACTGGAGGGGCATGGAATTAGCAGGGTGGCCAAGCTGATTGCCTTGCTGAGATGCTGAATTAACCACATGACTTCTGATCTTAGCCTTATTCTTGCTTTTCTGAGTTTGCTTGGCCAGTTTGGAGCACCCAGAACACGAGAAGAACTGGTATTCAAATTTGTACTGGGTTGTGTCAGTGTACTGGAAATAATTAGCTGGCAAGATCTCTCTCAGTGCACAATATAAGCAAAGATAACTTATGTTCAGCAGCTCTTTAAAGGTGTTGGTCAAAAGTAAAGCCAGTCTCAGTAATAAATGAGCAGAAACATGAACTCTGGAGCTGGACCTTGATTTTGAACGTGTTACACGAGATAAGCTGTTATTTACTGGTTTTGATCTGGAAATCTCATCTTCCCAGTGTCTAAATGTTTGGATTTGGGTATTTGGTTGAAACTGGTTTTTAATAACAAATAATATAGGAAGAACACATTGCACTTTGTCCAAGGAAAGACTGACTTGGATATAAGGAGCTTCTGTCAAGAAAAACAGATTTGGCTGTCCTTAAGCTTCCTTATGTGTTTCTTTTTTAATAGACATTATTCAGTTTAGATGCATAGTATAAATATATATACCTTTGCTTCAGTGCTCTAGTGGAGAGATTCTGAAAGCGAAAAACACAGGTAAGGAAACAGCTTGTCAGAAAGTAAGAATTTAGCATTAAACACTCCAAAGGCACATGGAGTGTTTCCACATCTAAGACCAAACTATGATTACCCAGATGTACTCTTCTTACCCCTGTCAGAAGACAGAGTATTCATTTACTCTCCTAACACAAGAACTAGAAGGCATTGCCTGGCTTAGGCTATGAGCCACAAATTGCTGGAAGCTGGGAGTATACACTACTGAAATGTAATTCTGTGCTTGGTTGGTTCTTACATCTTTTCACAGACTTGGGTTACCAAGCTCTATTAAGGAGAGGATACTGAACAAAACTGATTTTTGGCATGACTTGGTGCATCTGCTTTTACTTTGTAAGACCTTAGAGTAGCTTTAGAGGGAAAGATGCAGCTGGATTTGCTACAATGCTGCTATTCCTGGTTAATCTGAATAGTGATGTTGGTTTTGAGGTTGGATATTTTTCCATCTTACCATACCCTCTGAAAGACAGAGACATGGAGCAGCACAAAGCAAAGGGGAGGATGGCCTTTAAATTATGCTGTTCTTTTGAACCAAGTGGTTGCTTACCAAAGCAACTCAGGAGCTCTTAGAATTGAATACTTGGAACAGTGCCCTCTTGCAGGAAGAAAAATTTGCTGCTAGATGTCTATCTTGAAGCTTCATTATCATAATTGTAAATAAAGTCTAATGTGCATATATTATAACTCGAGTCTTGTTTGCTTTTTATAGAGTGTGAAATGAGCTTCCATTTGTAATTGCAAGTTTTCTTGATTGAAGTGAAGCTATTTTCACTGTAAGCAGTTTCTAGCTCTGTTCAAAGTATGAATAATCAATTAGAAAAAAAACTTGTAAAAAAAAAATCAAATTGCAAAGAGGTTCATTTCCTAATGCCCCAGGACAAGCAAGAACTTCTGAGCTAGGAAATTACATGCCCTTAACATGACTGTTGACTTTTGCATTGAGTGAAAGCTGTACATCAAGAGAGATCTCTTTTTATATGATCACAGGACATATTCTCCTTGGAAGATACAAGGCACTTCCCCTTTGGGTCTTGCTTATGAATTTTCACAGCTTGGAGAACTGCAAATATGCTTGAGAAGAAAATGTATCTGTGACCAATGGAAACATAAAAGGGCAAGAAAACTTGCAAGACTTCACAGACTACCTGCTCACTTCCTGAAATGCCATGTCCCCAACACATCAAAGGCTTCACTTGCTTTCTGAAACATTCTGGTTTTATCATTGCACATGATAATGCATCCTTCGAGATGAATTCAGATAAGCAATAGAATTATTTGTGTACAAAACTTGTCAGATTAGCGAAGGCAGAGGAGTTTGGGTGGTCATTAAAAATTGAAGTGCATTCTAAAGTCCTGTATCCTGGGTGTTTTCCTTCCCTTCATTCCAGGGAGTGCCAAGATTCCTCCTTCTGCTTTGGCTTCTGGGTTAAGGGACTGGGTTTGAGTCTGAGCAGGAGAGTATTTCTCTACTGTCTTGGTTAAGTTATTTCATACAATCCTAACTTTTAATTTTTAAAGCAAATCCATTTCAATACAAAAGCATTCTGTAAAATCTTTCACCTCTAGAGGCTGAAATTAAGTTTAATATGTTCAAAGCAATTCCCTTACTTTGCAATCTGATCCCTTTCCCATTTATTCTCCTCTCATTGTATCCAAACTGTCTGCATGTAAGCAGTTGTAAACACTTCCTAACAATTTTTCCAGTGTTGTGGATTCCTTGAAGGCACATAGGATATAAGACGAAGAGGACAACAGCAGATTTTCCATATGGTATAAGTATTATATTTAGTTTTAAGCATGCTATTTCCCATTTATAATCATTCATCTCCTTGAATTTCAATCTTTAAATCATTAACTTTTCTCTCAGGACTGCTGTGAGGCTTAATTCATTAATGTCCTTAGAATGCTTTGAAATCCTTAGATGAAAGAGATTATAGAAGTGCAAAATATTAATATTAAAGCAAAAATGTGAACCCATAACCTCTCCACCTTCTCTCCCTTAGCTCACCTGTTTATGAAATCTTTGTACCTTAGAATTGAGGCAAACACTTTTTCCTTCGATGTACAGATAATGTGAAGTAAATGCCCATTTTTTAAGGAATCTTTTTCAAGTTAACAAAGTTAATGTAAAAACGTCTTAGAAATGTTTTTAATCTTCTATTCATGGTCTTTGTGCTCCCCAATTAAAATGTGGTCCTGGTTAAATCCAGCTGAATCTTGCAGGATTACATCAGTGTTGAAACAGTCATTCTGCTCTCTCCTCAGGCTTCTAGTAGGAAAACAGAAGCTGCTCTATCAGATTTATGTAACTTCAAACTGTCAAGTAACTGGCATAATGCAATCTTTTCAAAATGCATAATTTTCTAGATGGGAACCATCTTCTCCATCCTAACAACTCCATTGGTTTCTGTAAAATGTAGTCTCTATTTTCACAGGAAGATAGGGTAATTCAGGTTAAAATTATCTCAGGAGATCTCTAGTCCAACCTTCTGCTCAAAGCAAGGTCAGCTATAAGGTCAGATCAGATTTCTTAGGGCTTCATCCAGATAATATTTTAGCTTATCAACTTCTACCTGGAGCTTCTAGATGGTCCATGAACCCAGCTGCTTCTGTTCCCATTACAATCTAAAACCATGGAAGCTTTGACTAATATTACTGAAATTAATACCCCCAACACCTCAGAATAATCTTCACAAAACCTGCTGCAGGTGTTACTATTGGGACCCATGGAATTTTTGGTTTTTCCATCTTAACAATTTATCTCTGTAGCCACAAGATGGTTCATGGATCTTCCAAAGTCACTTTCCCTGCAAAGAAAATCAGAGAGAGGATAAGAGTTGGTAATGAGCCTGTAAGAGAGAAGCCAATGTCTTTATGAGACATTTTTAAGGAGAGGAATTTAGGGTAAGGAAATAAGTGTTGCTTCTCACCTTCATGGTTCAGACATTGAAAATCTTCCTCTCCTGACCTACTAAGAGAGGAAATTCCCCTTCTGCTGTAGCTGCTAATTAAAAATCATAGAAAGTTGCTTGTCTCAGGCATTTATGATTGCCCTCTTAATCCATCCTGTGCATCCCCATCCCATCTCCCACAGTCCAGAAGAGGAAAGGTTCAGCTTCCTGTCTTCTGATTCAGTGTGGAAAGGCCAACCTTTTGTAGGTTTCAGTTTTCTCTCCAGTCTTATGGCTCCCAGCTGTGTAGTGCTTTGTATCATTGCAATCTTTAATGACAAACAGGACAGAGAACCCTATCAGTGGGGCAAACCCCCTACCAAACCTGCATCCAAAGCTCAGTTACAGCATTCATCATTGTTCAAGACTGAGCAGCCAGTCATGTTTTTTAAAAATATGCCATTGCACTGGAGTTCATATGAACCTTTCTGACAACAGACAATTTATTTCAGAATTAGTCCCTTTTGCTGCTGCTGTGCCATTATCCTGCTTGTCTTGTTTAGCTGTTTAAAGTCAGAAAACTCAAGTGACCTCTTTATTTGCAGACAGAGCAGATATCTACAAACCAATTGTGGAGAGTAGCTAGTTTGAATCTATATTTAAATATTCAAGTAACCATATATTTATTCATATTTCTCTTTAAAGTTTGGGCTCTGAAAGTTTCTCCTCTAGTACAGATGAATGTGTTGATACAATCTGGAATTTTGAGTTGGTTGTAATATTGCTACTAGATATTAGACTAGAGGTATTTTACCACCACTTCCTCAAAGGAGAATTAATCACTGACTTAACTAGAATGCTAACATGAATGATTGTGTTGTTATGCATATGTTGATTTATTTAATTTTTTCAACCTTCTAGGTCTGAAAACAAGCTTAGCCAAGCACACTTAACAAGCTTTTACATGAGTGTGTATAAATGTTAAGTAAACAAAATATTTTTTTGCTGCTTATGTGTGCAGTATTCAGCTTCATTAAACATGTTTATATGCAGTCTGCAACATTTTGCAATGTACATGACTAACTTGCACGCCAGACTCCATTCAGATAAAAGAAGACATGGAAAATGTGTTTTGGAGAATTTGCTTGAATGTAGATCTCTCCAAACACTCTCAGTGTGTCCTGTTCAAACAAAACAACCACCTCAGATCTTGAAATGAGGTTGAAATCTTGAATTATGGCAGATATTCAAAGAAGACCTTGGGAATGCAGACCAACAACTGAGGTCTGCTCTCAGCCTCACCTGCCAAAGCAAGGATTAAACTTGGTGTCACGAAGCTGCTTCTCTCTACTTCTGCTTTTTCTTAAAGCACATTTGCCAGTCCCAAGATTTTGATGCCACTATGCAAAGTAAGTACTGCCAGTGACAGAAGCACAGTGTAGCAAGCTGCTACTTCCTAAAAAATTCTGGTATCCTGAGAGTACATACAGACAGCTTAAAGGAGAGAGCAGGTTGCTTTGGTAATATGAAGTACTGGTAAAACCTCAGGGCAGTGTCTCACCACAAGCCTAAAAAAACATTGCAAAGGTTTTTATTGCCACAGTGAGTGGCCATGGAAGGTGCTGGCTGGCCATGGATACAACCCGGGCATGAAGTTAGCTGAGGAAATGCATATTATAGCCATGGAAATAGAGTGACAGCTCTCAGGATAAAAAAGATGCTAGCTAAAAGTAACAAGAGCTGACAGAGGGGTTTATTTACACTGTAAATAACTGGGAAGCAAACTCTTACCTCAGGAAAGCTGCTGCAGAGACATGGTTTTGTGCTTTTTTTTTTTTACTTCATCCAAGCAGCTGTCCTTACGAGCTGTGAGTGAGGAATCTTATGGATTTCCTACAGAAGAGGTACCCACCTTTTAGCAAGTCCAGGGGGGACATAATTATTAGAGAACATCTGTCCTTTTCCTTCAAAATTGCAATTTTAACTGGTATTAGCATATGAACTTTCCCTTTAGTCTGATGGTTTTCAGATCACTGAAGAGGTAAAGCAGCTTCTAAGACTTTATCTACTTGTCTTGTGCCATTGATGAAATGGGCAGTTAATGCCATTTTCCAGTACGAAATTCTATTTAAAGAAATCTTTAATATTTAAAAGCAAAACAATTTTCCATCCATATCCCAAGAATACAACAAAGAATGACAGCCTCTGGCTGTCCTAGAGGAAACCTATTAGCTATCTAAGGAGTAAATCTTTCAAGGATTGTATTGGATTTCATAGAGATAAATAAATTCTCAAGATGCATTCTGTCCCCAAAAGCAACAACTTTTCTTAATGTACATGCATTACACAATAACATCTTAAAAATGCAAAATAAGACATTTTTAAGAATTCATTGCCTTAAGTCAGTAGTTACATGAACACTCAATTTGATTAGCTGCAGCCAAATGCTAAAAGGTACATAAAAAAGCCTTAAAGATTCATGAAAGCCTTGATATTTTAGTTTAACATCCCAATTTTTTGTTCTCTAAACACCCCTACCATTGCAGCCTCCAGTTTCATAACACAATATTTTACCAGACCCTGAAGCAGACAGACAAACAAATGAACTCAAGAGTGTCCTGAAAAGTCTGTGAAAACACCTCAGGAAATGTTGGCTGTTACAGTCTCAGGATCAAAGCTGAGTTATTTGAAAATAAGTGATTTAAATTCTTTAGATGATTCATGTAGCTGTTTATGAGTGTTTTGTTTTCTAATTACAAAAATTATTTTTTGCTTCCTCTAAAATACAATTCTTCCAAATATTAATAATAACATTCATTATTTTGAGGCATCTTTTACTATTTTAGAACTAAACTTCCCATGACATGTTGTGGTACTATAAAATAGGCACTTGCAAAGGAAACCTCAGCTGTTGAAGTGCTTATGGGGAACACTGTGATTATGGCACTGCAGCTTTCACAGCATTTAATCAGCCTCATCTTGCAGGAGGAATTAAAATGCAGAGGGGCAGATCCTGCTGTCCTTGCTGAGTTCACAACACATTCAGTATTAGTGTGTGCTTAATTATTGTGGACTTGGTACCTAGAAATTCCAGCTAAGATCAAGGACTCGTTTTGTCAGAGTTTCTATGGAATACATAGTAAAAGGCCATCTTTGATGTAAAGCACTTACAATGCATGGCTGGCATTTTGATTTTTATCCTGTGGGAGCCCAGTGTGCTCAGAGGAGCCCGTTGTGGGCTTAGAGGACAGAAAGCTGACAGATTGAGGAGTCCTGAGTGCCAGGCTGATGCTCCTACCCCAGCATCAGGTGATTTCTGCAAACATCCTAAAGGCTTTTTTATAGGGATTGTATTGGGATTTGACTGATACTATCCCTAGACTAAAGCTGTGCATTTAAAGTGTTTTGTTACTGATTTTTATAGGACCATGACTGTTTCCTGTTGTTCCTTAGGACCCTGAAATAAGAGAATTATTGCTGTGTTAATGTCCAATGGAGTAATCAAATCACTCCTGGTTTCAGTTCTCATCACTGAGATGAGAACTTGGGCTTTGATCGTTATCTTTTATAGTCCAAGCCTATAACTTAACACATGATTACTTTTATGAATCAAGCAGGCTGGAACACATCAAAGGGGGAGAACCCACAAGAAGTGGAATAGCTTGTGGTTAAGATGCTGATGTTGGTTGAGAGACCTGGTTTTGGCAAATCTTTCTCATCAGCTCTGTGCCACAGCTTTCTGTTTCTAAAACAGAGATTAGAATGATGTTTCTCTTGACTTTTATCTCTTTAGATCATAAGCACTGGTGAGGGTAAATAAGTGCAACAACTGGTTAGTGCTTCTTGCTACAACTGTAACATTTATTCGATAAAAATACGCCTTATACTTCTTTGATTCATAAAATCCTGATTGTCTCATTATTATCAACAGGAGAGGAACATGCATTTGCAGATGACCTTTAAATGGAAAGAGTCCTCTGGCTTTTAGTTGAGGAGTATGAAACCAGTAGTGCAATTTTTCAGGCTCTTGGCATGCAGATTAGCAAGAGATGGCAGTACACCTGTCTTTTCAAAGCTCACAGCATCACACTTACACTGGAAAAAAATAAAAAATGTTACACTTCTGTAGTTCTCTACAGTCAAGCATTCTTTCAAAGGGAAAATCCATCACTTTGAAGAATTTACAGAAGAAAACCTCCACAGCAACCAGAGCTGCAGGCAAGCGAGTGAAAAGCAAAATGCAACTGCTGAGAAAAATAAATAAGGGCCTTTACAGCAGTCCCACTGAATTGAAATTTTCCTTTATCACAGACTAGGCTATAATAATCTTCTTTTCTACCTCTAGCCACGTATTTTAAAGGCATTTTTAAATATAAAAATCTTGCAGTAGAAGCAGAACTTCTTACTAGTGTGTGATAAACCACCCCTTTCTGTACTAAAACACCACCTGGATTTGGCAAAGAACCAATTTGCCTTAATTTCTCATTCTTGTTGTCTGCATGTGAAATATTGATCAGATAGGGAAAACGGCAGATGACTTAAGGAGTGACAGAAATGGCATTTGCCACACGAGATGGCATTCACCCAGCACACTGAATCCTTGCAAAGGTTTTCAAGGGTCCTTCGAGGTCCCAAGATCCACACTTGCTCAGGTGTTTGTGGCCTCTTGTCTTTCCGAGTAAGTTTAAACAAAACTTCAGGCAACCTAAGTTCATGGACTTCTTTTTACCACATACTTTAATGTTTAAATTAAAGAAATGGACTAAATTAGATGTGAATTTTATTTACTGGTGTTCTGTGTCGGCTGACGTCCTGCATACTGGGTGGAAAGCTGTAGCTCTGCTGAATCAACAGCCTTGGGGAAAGCAAAAAGCAAAGTGAGATTGTAGTCAGGATTTTATTGGGGACACACACAGCAAATTTTCTATCCCCAAGAATGAGGTACCAGAGAAAGCATCATGTATGGGACTTGCTAAGGTTAAACAGGAAATGAGGAAAAATTCCTTGAAATTCTGGGCTGGTTCTGCTAAGCTGCCTGCAGTGGACCCAAAATGACATTTCCAGAACCGGTGTGGAGCTGATGAGCTTCCAGCCCAGCTGCCTCAGCCCTGCTGAGTTGTTCAGGTGTGTGAAGCTCCAGAGCAAGCTGGTTCTGCTCCAGGTCAGCCCACACCTGCACTAAAGAGAGATTGGTACCATGGTTAGATTGTTTGGGGGTTTTTTTGTCTTTTTTTTTGTTCGGTTGGTTTGGGTTTTGTTTTTTTGGTTTTGGTTTTTTTGGGTTTTTTTTGGTTTTTTTTTTTGTTCAGTTGGTTTGGGTTTTGTTTTTTTGGTTTTGGGTTTTTTGGGGTTTTTTTGGTCTTTTTTTTTGTTTGTTTGGTTTGGTGTGGGTTTTTTTGTTTTGTTTTGGGGGGGTTTTTTGTCTTTTTGTTTGTTGGTTTGGTTTGGTTTTGGGTTTTTTTGTTTTGTTTTGGGTTTTTTGCATTTTGTTGTCTTTTTTTTTTTTTGCTTGGTTTGGTTTTGGGTTTTTTTGTTTTGTTTTGGGTTTTTTGCGTTTTGTTGTCTTTTTTTTTTTTGCTTGGTTTGGTTTTGGGGTTTTTTGTTTTGTTTTGGGTTTTTTGTCTTTTTTGTCTTTTTTTTTGTTGGTTTGGCTTTGTGGGTTTTTTTTTTGTTTTGGGTTTTTTGGAGGTTGTCTTTTTTTTTTGTTGGTTTGGTTTTGGGTTTTTTTGTTTTGTTTTGGGTTTTTTTGTCTTTTTTGTCTTTTTTTTTTTGCTGGTTTGGCTTTGTGGTTTGTTTTTTTTTGTTTTGGTTTTTTTGGGGTTTTTTGTCTTTTGTTTTTTTTGTTTTGTCTTGGGTTTTTTTTTGTTTTTTGTCTTTTTTTTTTTGTTGTTGTTGGTTTGGCTTTGTGGGGTTTTTTTTGTTTGTTTTGGGGTTTTGGGGTTTTTCGTCTTTTGTTTTGTTTTTTTGGTTTGGTTTTGTTTTGTTTTTTTTTGGTGGGTGGGGCTGTTTGGTTGTTTGTTTTGTGTTGTGTTTTTTTTTTTTTTGCATACATCCCTAATCAAGCTGTGTTTGCTCACCTCGCCTCAGCGGGACAGAGCAGACAACCCCGGCAGACAGCTCATCCCATCCCATCCCATCCCATCCCGCCTCAGGCAGGTGTCTGGGGCCCTCCCCCCGCCATTTTCCTCGCCGGGGCTGTGAGGCGGAGCTCCCCGCTGACAGCCTCATCCCTCCGGGGCGGCACCGGAACGGAGACCCGGGGAATGACCGCGATCTCCCACCGGCCCTCAGCCTTCATTCCCGCTTGGAAAGCGGCTCCTCGGTGCCTTTCCCGGCCGCAGCCTCCACCTTCCCATTGGTTTCTCGGTCCCACGTGGGTGTCCTTGTGGTTGGCCGGGGCGGGCGGTGTTGTCAGAAGGGAGGGGGCACCGGGAAGGGGCGGGCGGGCAGACAGGCGGCAGTTGCCCGGGTAACGGGAGAGTGAGTGGTGGTGGTAGCGCCGGGAGTGCGGGGCGGCCCTTGCATTACCCCGGGCACATGGGCCGCCGGTTTGCGGGAGGAGCACAGCCGCCAGCCCCGCCGCCTCAGCAGTTGTATCAGGTACCGGCGGGGACCTGCCAACCGAGCGGGGAGCTTGCCCGCCTGGCTAGAGGGATGTGAAAGTTTGTCCCGGTGGGTTGCACCGTGGTTCCGAAGCGGGCGGAACTCCGAGCTCTCTCGGCGGTGAGGGGCCGGCAGCGAGTCGTGTCCCGCTCCGAGGTGGGGGTTCTCGGAGGGGTTGTGCCCCCATCCGCACCGCGCTTCACCGGGGCCGGCTCCGCCCGCCCGCCCGCTTTGCTGAGGCGGGAGCGGTTTCTCCGCGGTCACTCACGCCGGTCGCCGGCGTGGAGCTCGGTGCGGGCGGCGGGGGGAGGTTGTCGGTGGCGGGGCCGCAACTTCTGGGGATAGGGGGTGAGAAAGAGGGGTTGTGCGGAGCTGGGGACGGGTCTGCGTGAGGGGCTGGGGGTGTCTGTGAGGGGCTGGGGGTGTCTGAGGGGTGCGAGGTGGGTGTCTGTGAGGGGCTTGGTGGGTGTCTGAGGGGCTGGGGGGTGTCTGAGGGGTGCGAGGAGGGTCTGGGGGTGTCTATGAAGAGCTGGGGGTGTCTGAGGGATGCGAGGAGGGTCTGTGAAGGACCGTGGGTGTCTGTGAGGGGCTTGTGAGGGGTTAGGGGGGTGCCTGTGAGGTGCGAGGAGGAGCTGGGGGGGTCTATGAGGGGCTTGAGGGGTGTCTGAGGAGCTGGGGGTGGTGTCTGAGGGGTATCTGAGGGGCTGGGGGTTTCTGTGGGATGCGAGGAGTGTCTGTGAAGGACGGTGGGTGTCTGGGGGGGTGTCTGTGAGGGGCTGGGGGGGTGTCTGAGGGGTGCGAGGAGGAGCTGGGGATGTCTGTGAGGGGCTTGGGGGTGCCTGTGAGGAGCTGGAGGTGTCTGAGGGGTGTCTGTGAGGGGCTGGGGGTTTCCGTGGGATGTGAGGAGTGTCTGTGAAGGACGGTGGGTGTCTCAGGGGTGTCTGTGAGGGGCTGGGGAGGTGTCTGAGGAGTTGGGGGGTGTCTGTGGGGTGCGAGGAGGGGCTGGGGGGCGTCCGTGAGGTGCGTGTGGTGTCTGTGAGGGGCTGTGGGTCTGTGTGAGGCACCGTGGGTGTCTGTGGAGTGTGAGGGGATTTGGGTGTCTGTAGGGTGCGAGGAGTGTCTGTGAGGGACCGGGGGTGTCTGTGAGGGGCTGGGACTGTCTGCGGGGTGCGTCTGTGTGAGGGGCTGGGGGGTGTCTGTGGGGTGCGGGGGGCCTGTAGGGGCCCGTGGGTGTTTGTGAGGGGCTGGGGGGGGTGTCTGTGGGGTGCGGGGGGCCTGTAGGGGCCCGTGGGTGTTTGTGAGGGGCTGGGGGGGGTGTCTGTGGGGTGCGGGGGGCCTGTAGGGGCCCGTGGGTGTTTGTGAGGGGCTGGGGGGTGTCTGTGGGGTGCGGGGGGCCTGTAGGAGCCCGTGGGTGTCTGTGAGGGGCTGGGGGGGGTGTCTGTGGGGTGCGGGGGGCCTGTAGGGGCCCGTGGGTGTTTGTGAGGGGCTGGGGGGGGGTGTCTGTGGGGTGCGGGGGGCCTGTAGGAGCCCGTGGGTGTTTGTGAGGGGCTGGGGGGGGTGTCTGTGGGGTGCGGGGGGCCTGTAGGGGCCCGTGGGTGTTTGTGAGGGGCTGGGGGGGGTGTCTGTGGGGTGCGGGGGGCCTGTAGGAGCCCGTGGGTGTTTGTGAGGGGCTGGGGGGTGTCTGTGGGGTGCGGGGGGCCTGTAGGAGCCCGTGGGTGTCTGTGAGGGCCCGGTGGGTTTGGGCGGGCTGAGCCCCCAGGGTTAGGGGGGGGCCGGGAGTCTCCCCGTGCTCCCCTCCTGCTCTTTGCCAGGGGCTGGGTGGGTGTTGCTGCCGCTCGTCTCGGTTATTATTGTGCATTTATTTTCTTTTATTATCGTGCATTTATTTTATTATTGTCTCTGGGGCAGAGGGGTTCTCGCCTCTCCGGGGTGGGGGGGCCGAGGCCAGGCGTGGGTGGAGGTTTCTTTCCCCCGGGGAAAACTTGAACGCTGTGGTTTTATTTGCCGTGTATAAGCAAACAAACAAAAAAACTTGTGGAAGTAAACCCGCGAATGAAAAATTTCCGGTGCAGCAAGGGTGCATTTTTTTTTTTTTTTTTTTTTTTTTTTTCTCCCTCTTAGGGGGAAAAAAAAGAAAAAAAAAATTGTGCTTTTTGCTTTGCTTTCAAGACAAGCACAGCGGTCAGGAGGTGTTGCTGGGGATCTGGTTACCTAGTGAGATCTTTCTGAATGGCATTTTGTGCAGGTGAGGGTCCTCCTGGGGCTGTGTGTGAGGATGGACCCTGGTAGGACACATCCACTTTACAGCCCTGAGGGCTTAAATCCAAGAATATCAATTCAGCTGAGGTTCATTGAGATTGTTCATGTGCTTAAGATGTGGTCCAGCTTGGATAGTACATAGCCCAAAAGTGTCCAGAGCCTCTGGATGCTGTAGGGCTGGAAAATGAGAGAACAGAGATTTTTATTTTTTTTTTTTTTTTGTCACTTGGCATTTTGTTTGTTTTAACATCTCTGATGGCTACTTGGTGACTTTCCCAGCAAACTTTCCTTTTTTTTTTCTTCTTCTTACCATTCCTGTTTTGCTTTTATGCCAATTTACTCTTTAACAAATTTGCATTTACTCCTAACAAATCCATCTCTGCGATTAGGTGTGTGCAGAGATAAAAAGTGAAACTTCTTTTTGTTGGAGGGAAAAAAGGAAGTCAATATAGATAATTAGTGTTTTGCTTTGTGGCTGATTTGAATGCAGTTGTTTTTCGCTCTTCAGGAATTTTTTTGTTGCTAGAATATATATGTTTATATTACGTGAATATAACAACTCTGCAGTGATACAAAGTATTCAGTAACTTGTTACTATGTACAAGTAGAAACTTACATGTTTTCCCAAAGAGTGTCAATTCCAGCCACAGTTGTAACACTGTAACTGAATGCACAGAACTTCCACAGAGATTGCACTTTTCCTTTTTTTTTTTTTTTTTTTTTTCTGGTTCAGGGGACATTCCATGCAGAGAGACATTGTCCTTAGTTGCACTGGTTATGTCATGCTATTCCAGCATGGCATTACTCGATGTGACTGATGCAGTCTCATGTGTCACATCACAGAGACATCACTGGAGGGAAAAAAAAATTTTGTCGGTGGTACTTAAGGATATTTATAAAAGTTGAGGTGTTTTGGGTTTTTTTGCATGGTATTTATTGCAAAGGTCAAAGGCCCTTTGCTGCCTTCAAGCTACCTGTATGATTTCCACGGGTGTCACCAGGTGTGAAACCACAGACCAGGAGGAAATTGTGGTTCAAAGTAAAATTTGAAACCTTGTGTTTCTTTATAAAATATGTTAGATGTGGTTTTTAGATTATTTGCAAAGAGCAAAGCACAGCAGCATCTTTGCAATCAGTTGTATTCTTTCCTGTACTATCAGCAGAAGGAAAAAAAACCACCACAACTGGTTTATTGACTCCTTCACAGTGAGGAGTAGTATGAGAGTATTTGAAGTGATAGGCAAAAGCAGTATTTCTGTTGTCCTGTGATTTTTTTACCTTGGAACAACAAGGGATCTCAGCATGTAGAACAAACCTCTTCATGCATTTGACCAAAAATCTTCCTTTTGTGACTTGGATATTTGATTCAGATATTTAGCTCAGGTAGTGCTATGGGAAATCTATTTTTCATGCTACCCATCCTTTTGTGACAGGAAAACATCTGATTATTAGGATTTTCTTTTTTATTATTTTCTTTGCTGCTGTAGGACACTTGGGTTTGGATTTTTTTTGAGTGTCTGTCTCACGACCAAAGCTTGTGTCAACCACATGCAGCTGAGTATGTGGTCTCATTTTCAGCCTTTTTAGATATGCTTAACAAAAGTTCTTCTGGTGCCTGCATACAGAAACCTGTTGTTAGTGATACCACCTTACAAATTAACTTGGGAAAGGATTTGTCTCTCCTGTAGTGAACTTGTGCTTCTCAGTATGAAAAGAGCAATGCTCCAAGGTGGTTGAGTTGGTAACCTGTTATTTCAGGTGCAACCTTCTTTCCCAAGTCATAATATAACCTGTTCATTCCAGCTTTCTGGTGCCCAGGATTTTAGGAAGTGACACACAATACCCAGGGCTCTGTCACCACAGTTTATGAGGTTAAGAGACCCCAGAAAAATCATGAATTTGGCTTTAGATCTAAAACCTGAATCCTGGAAGACTGAGTTTTGGGTTGATCTGTGCAGGTTTCACTTGGAATCACAGCAGACTTGATTCTGATGTACAATGCTGCTGTTCTGGGGTGTTTTGATGCAAGAAGCACCAAAGTAATATGCTAAGGAGGCACCAAAAGTGTTCAGAACTGAAGAGTGTAGTATGTAGAAAACATGTAATTATTGTATTGCTTCTGACTTGCAGCTTATGATGGTGGGTGGGAGAGTATCAGTAGCAATGTTTTCTTTCAAGCTGGTAAAAAGTGCTTTTTTCCCCCCCTTTTTAGGTATTTGTTTGAATACATAGAAGAAGATGACAAGCCTGCATGGATGATTTTACATAATTAACACCTGCTAGATTTGCAAAAGGCAATTATCGCTGTGAAGTGTTTACATTGATTTATGGGAGGAAGGTGGCCCAAGAGAGGGATGCTGATAATATCAACACAGTGGATTAAATGCACATTTACACCTTTATTGACATATAAATTACCCGTGCCAGGAATGCACTGAAAAGGCTGCTGATGGAGCAATAATGTGGCACAAACTACTGGGTTTGGACTCAGCTCTGTTGTCCTTCTGTAAGGCACGTAAATGGAAACCTTCATCTGAGCTAAAATAGAATATAGAGGCTCACAGAATGGCTGCTTGTTAAGATAATGAGCAGTGATGGCAAACAAGAACTTAAAAGGATGATCAAAAACATGGACAAGGTCTGAAGGAATTCTCTTGCCTTTTAAAATTATTTCTAGATTCTTGTTGTTCGTACTATGGATTTTTAGGGAAAGCTTTAAGAGGCCAGAAGAGTCTTTGTAGCTGGGAAATGGAACCTGGCTCTGAACCAAGCCAACATCAGAAAAGAAAACCTGTGACACATGGACTGGAAGATCAAAAAAGGGTAAGTGACAAAAGGCAAAAGTGATTTCTGCTTAAATTGCTGGATACAAGTGGCAGAAGAGCTCCTTATAACTCTTCTATTAATTGCAGTTGCTGCTTGCTGTGTTGTAGATATCTTCTGAATATAGATTTTAAAAGAATGTTTGTCTTTCTCTTCAGGCTTGTTTCAATATATGGAGCAAAGAGCTAAGGGAAGGGAAAATTGCAATATGAGTGAAAGAACAGAAATTTTTGGGTATCTGTTGTTGAAGAAACTTTGAGTGTAAATGGAGTTTACTGACTAAGTCCAGTCAGATTACTGATTTGTTTTAACTTCAACTTTTTTATTGATATCATTAGAGCGGTTAAAAAATTGCTTTCTTTGGATTTGCTGATTAAATTTGCTGAAAATGCTGTAGACTTTCTGGTATCCTCATTGTCCTGGTGGTAGTGTTCCCATCATACTGTAGTTTTCAGATGTGAATTTGACTTGCAGCAAAATGCACATTTGAACAGACAATGTCATCTGGTGGACAGTATCTTGTACAAGTGCTTTGGGGAAGCTCTGTGTGTCAAGGTAGTAGTTTATTATTTAATATTAATCGATTGGCACATTAAGTTGACCTAAATGAAGTTGCCATCTCAGACAAACTGTAGCTTGTGAACAACTGGGACTTCAAAGTTGTTTTCTTGGCACCAGTCGAGCAAACTGTAAAACTCAACATGTTTCTGCTGGATGAATCATTTATTTAGTTTTTCCATGCAGATTTGATGGGTGACAGAAAACACTGTGTTCAGCTTGGTGTGGAGAGCTCCTTTTTCCTGTAGCTTTTACATCTGATTTTTAGTTCATTTGAAAAATGAGTTGCAAAAAAACCTGACCATCAGCTGTTGTTCTGCTGTTCAACAGTGTTGTCTAATCCTGGAGAAGGGAAGGTTTGTGTCAATTTCATCAAGTCTGCTGAAGAATGAAAGTGGTTTCTCTGTCACCCCATTAGCAGCCTGGAAAAGTTTTGGAAATTGGATAAAATGCAGCTGCTTCCTAAGAGGGAATTTACATTAGGGAACATGTATTTGGGGAAACATATAGAAGTTCTAAATGTATTTTAATTGCACCAAGCATGACCTATTAGCTGATAACCTGCCAAAATTTCCTCTTTTCTTTCAAGGAAGCATTTTGGGACTGAATTAAATCAATAAGGGTTGAAACAAAATCCTTCTATCAACTCAATTTCTGGAGACTGCTCGTATGTTTTTTTCTCCTTAAGTATACAACATCATACTGCATGTAGGATCTGATGGGGAAAAACATTTGGGACCTGTGACACCAAAGGATACTATAATTGTTCTGATGCACCAAAATTAATATGCAATTATGTCTGTCTCTCCTTGCTGATAGGTATAGAAGCCTACATCTCCCATCTGCTCCTGGCTCGGGGTATTTGGTGCACATGTAGTCTGGGGCCTCTGAACGTATAATATAACCCCAAGTGAGGCTCAGTGGCAGCTGGGATAACATCAATTGGTCATGCTTTGCTGCCATTCATTTTAACTTGAACTCTAGCTGTCATGGAGATTATTAAATTTATAATGATATATGTAAGATCCATTTTAATGACTCTGCATGCTTGGGTGATCTCTCTCACTTCTGTTTGCAAAACAAGTCTTAATAGAGTATTACATTTCATTTCCTATAGAGTTTTGCAGGGAAGAGTTACTGAGGATAACTTTGCTTAGGCTTATGTTTACTGGGAAAATCAGTTTGGAATACAAATGTTGATGCAACTCAGTTGTGGAGATGAATAATAATACAGACTTTGGTGTTCTTAAGCTTTGAATTTTGAGCTTTCTGATTGGAAAAAGTGGGCGTCTGATCAAGGACCATTAGAATTAATCATCAGTAGACACTTTTGTTCTTGGAAATGAGGCTTGTGCTGGAAGAAATAAGACCAAGCTCATTTTAAAGCAGGCAAGTGCATTCTCCTTTCGAATGCAATAGATTTTATGGACATAAAGTCAACCATTGTTTAGTGGTTTTGAAGCAGTAAGAAATCAGTGTATATGTGTACTCCAATCAATGATGCATCCGGCATGTCTTGGCCAAGTGAAATACAGAAAGCTAGGTTTGCATTTGTGGTGGAGGAATAAAGCTTAATTGGCTTTTTATTTATTTATATATATATATATATATATGTATATTTTCAGGTTTCTACTCAGTAACCATATTGATTAAAGCAGGACAAGATTTAGTATTGGTGTGTTATTTTTAATGGTATGAGGTTTTGCTTTTTGCATTTTGTCTGATCTTCAAGAACTAGAAACTGGACTGCATCTGAAGTTGATGAAATCAGTAGAAGCAGATTCTTTTCACTCAACCTTACGTTAGCTTTCCAGGGTGAGTTGAAGAGGACTCCAATATTAATGCTGGGGACAGCACTGCATCTATCTACATAAATTATGATGGCTGCAGTGGGAAATACATAGCCAGATTCCCTGCAACTTGTAATGCAGTAGTGAAAAATCAGGTTTCACAGCCATGTCAGTGCACCAATAGAAGGATTACTAAAGGTGAATGCTAATGTGAATAAAGTCAGCAGGTTCTATGCCATTATATGACTTTGGCAACAGTCTTTAAATACAAGAGTGTTACAAGTTATATTATAGACCTCTTGATTTTGTGTATAGGTTATTGCATTGATATAAAAAAACCAGATGATTGCTCATGGCCAGTAGATGAAACTGTGGTCAAGCAGGTAAAGACTGCTGCAAAAATACTGTAGTTCAGGATATTTCTTACAAAAAATTTAGTACTGGCCTGTGTTCTCATTAAACACATGTTCTGCTGATGAGTGAAATGGAATATTTCTTCGGCTGGCTTCCATCCTTCATTCCCACTCTTCCTGATTTCTCATTCAGATTAGTAGCTCTTAAGTTAGTGAAACATGATAAAGAAATGTCTGTGTAATAGTGACAGAAATGTCTTCTGTTCTGCCTGAATGAGCCTTCTTTGAACAAGTAAAACATAATTGTGAAATTAATGAGGACTTTGGAAGGATCTCTGTAATGTGAATTTTACCTGCTTAAACATGCTCTGTTGTCCAGCTACACTTTTGGTTCTAATGAAAGCTGAAAGTGGCAAGGTAAGCAGATATTTCTTTGTACCTATCTGGCTATTAGACCAGCAGGTTTTTGAAGGACTACTTTTTTCATCAGTGGCACAGGAAGCAGTGTGCTAATGTTTTAACTTGAAGAACTCATAGGTGGTTGGTTGCTTCTGTGTGTGATTTTAGGTTTTTTGACTGCAGAAAAATCACCACTCTGGACCATCTTGTAAAGCTGAAGTGATGGTGGTCTTCCAGTAGTTTTATCTTTCTGCCCTCTTTCTACTGGATAGAAAACTTTTTTTTTTTTAATGATGAGTGTGTGAGTTGCAGTATTGTAGTGTTAAAAGCAGACTAACACTTTTTTCATGAGGTGTCTTTTCTCTTTACTTATTTCATTGAAACAGTCACCATGACACACATGACTGAAGCCATATGTTATAGTTTTTTGCTGGTTTGTTATTATTGATACACTTCAGATATGCTTGAGGATACTTTGCTGCTCCCTTTCTGTCAATATTGGCTTAAGGAGCTCAAGTGGTCTTGCACGTATTGAGAACTTGTGTTTAAAGTGGGGTTAATGTTGGCTGAATACCATATTTATTAGTAGATTTTTGTGCTGACACATTATGCAGTTGATGGGTGCTGTTGTGTTGAACCACTGTGAAAGCATTCAAGTCTAACCACTTCTAAATTGCAGCAGGGCTTACTCCATGAAATTACAGCAAACTGCTCAGTGGTGTTTGGTAATATAACAAACAGGGCTGTTATGGAAAAAAAAAATCTGTAAAAGTCCACTGAGCAGGAGAATTGAGAAATGTCAGAACCTCTCCTTGATTTTAAAACCTACTATAAGCATAACAATCTCTAAGATTTGAGTTTCTAGTGATGGAGTTCATGTTATTATTCTTATTAAGATTGTTAATAAATGTACCCTAAGCTGGATATTCACTGAATCAGATTTGGGACACTTATTTATATGATGAGTGTTGGTGATCTGTATAAAACTTGGCTTCTACTTGAAGGCTGTAGGTTTTCTGCTTTTGAGGTGCTCCTGAAACTCACTTTGTGCATGTGCTCTGAATATTTTTAACAATTCTTTAAGAAACTGACTCAAAGAAATGGGTAGCTGTGTTCATTTCAGCAATGCAGATTTAAACCTTTATTATTACAAGTCATTCTGATCTTATTTTTCTTCTGTTTAAAAATTCTTTCCAAAACAAAAAAATTGGTTTTATGACAGACTTGTATGAGATACTGTGATTGTTGTTATTGTTAGTTTTCTCCCATGTAGACTCTGCTCTTAAAGAAATCCCCTGAATGAAAACAGTGCTGGCTTGGTTTGTCCAAAATATTTACATAAGGTAGCCAGTGAATCTTGCCTGTTGGGCTGATGTCTGTTCTAACATTTGTATACTGAAAGGAATGTTGCAAGCATTTTAAAACCAGCAGTGTTTGCTAAAACTGTGTTGAACAATGTAGAAGAATTCATTATTTCCAGTCCCAAAGGAGTAAGTGTTAATATTGATAAGAACTTTACATAAGACACACCTAACCTTGCTTATGTATGCATCTACACAGCATCTTGTTTTAAACTGGCTTCCCCCCTCCTTCTCTCTGATGGCAGATGAAGAATACATTGGTGTGATCCATTTGGACAAATCCTGCAACAATCTGTCTGGTTTGCTGTGCTGCCTGTGGCATTGATCAATATCTGATGTTTCAGAGCCAGAGAGAAACCCAACAATATAATGCACCAGCTTGGTTGCCTTGTGTGGAGGGAAGAAATCCAGCTTTTTTTCCAGCTGCTGCTGACAACTGGCTTTAAACCCTAAGCATTAGATGTGATTATCATTCTTATCTTGGATGAATACAAGTATCAATGTTCAGAAATTTTTGAAATTCAGCCAAGGACCTTGGTTCTGTGGAAAATCTCCAGTCAGTGGTGAATTGTGTGGAGGGGTAGGGTTGTGAAGGCTGGCTTCTTGTTGATGTCTTTGTGGGGCTATTGAGTGCTAGCTTGGGCTGAAGAGGGAAGGCTCTGAGGGAGTGTTTGGTGTTTTAACTGTTTCTCAGTTCCTTAGTGAGTCTGTGCCTTGAGTTTCCTGTGTTGTAAATGAGAGTTTGATAGCCAAGATCCCAGCAGCTTCATCATTCTAATTTCAAAACTAAATACAGGTAAGTGCAATGCAGTTTGATATGTTTTCCTTATAAATCTACACTAATCTAAGCCCCAAAAATCTATACTATAAAGAACACTTTCTGCAAAATAAAGAGAATTTCTGCTATGTTTGTGTCAAACATGGGATATTATGGAGAACCCACTGCCTAATCAGTTTTCTTCTGTTATTGGTTAGACTGTAAAAAAATTAACTCTGCCTTGTCAGAGTGTTCCTGGAAATGTTTCTCCAGGTGTGAAATGCACCTCATCTATCCTTCCCTTCTTTTACAATAATTTGGCAGCAATGGCTTTATTTCACTCATGTTTTCTGTTATCAAGATGTGGCAAAACCACATTGTCTGTGCCATAGGATGCATTTCCCCTGATGCTCAGCCTCATAAGCCAGCCCTCTCCTGATATCCTCATACACATTAACAGTCCAGCTGAAATTACTGAATCTCAAGTGGCTCAGCATGGCAAAATATTGTCCTGTGTGGGTTTGTTCACTTGACAGGACCAGTATCTCATAGTCTGGTACATAAAAGGTCCAAGTAGGTAAACATTAGAGATTGTGTTTCTACTTATTTTAGAAAACAAGTGTGACTTTCAGATAATATACACCAGAACCCATTAGCTTGTAGTTTTTTGCACACCTCTAGAAAAATGTTAATCATTATGCAAATGGATGGCATCTGGCTTTGGAATAATTGTTGTAAGGAATAATGTGTGGGCCATGATATTAAATTCTTCAAAACATAAGCATCTGAGAAACCCATACTGGACAGCCAGATACTGTCTCTCATGATGTCTGTGCCTGGAAGCAAATTTGATATCCCTGAGGTCTGCTATCTATTTTGATACTCCTGGGGAAGGAAGTGGTATGAAATGGAATGGGAGGAAGGGGGAAAAGAGTGTAAAGGAAATGGCCTCTCTGATAATACTGACTTATTTAGTAATTCTAGGGCATTTTGCAAAGCTAAGCTTACCTCAAGGGTCTTCCAGAATGGGAGGCATTAAGGAGAGACATAGATGCATTTGTCAGTATTTATTTTTAGGTGCTGAGTGTTAGGGTTTTTTCTGGTTGATTATAGTCTAGTTTGACAGATGTGGTATGGATTTATGTTTGCATACCACAGCAGTTCATAACAACTTTAAGAAACAAATACTAGTGACAGGTTCCAGCAGCAGCAAAGCTTTAGTGTCTTTTTTAACAAAGAAATTAGATTTCTGTGTTAGGGTGTAGATACACTGCTATAGTCAAAGCATATTTACTGTAGGTTTCAGTGCAGATAAAGGAATTCTTAGTGAGTGTAAGAAACGTGTGTGTTACTTGGCTACAAATTTCTCTTTGAAAAGCATCATATGTGTGTATGCTTTCAAGTTCATACAGTATTTTTCAAAGGGTTGCTAGAAGGAATATAACAGAACCTGGTAGTAAAATAACTGTGTTCCAGCTGAAGGCTGCAGTGTTTTCTAAAACTGTTCAGGGTTATACTGGTCTAATCCTAAAATAATTGGTAGGAGACTGCTGGACTAAATTACCTTATTCTTCCAACCTGAACCCCCTCTTGCAGTGCAGTATCTTGTTGGGGGTTTTTTGTTGTTGTTTTTTTTTTTAGATAAGTCATCATTTCCCTTTTCTTTGCAAAGAAAACCAGAGAGGGGCAGTACTTCTGTTAAATTTCTTGGCTTTTCATGCACTGAGCTTTTGGCTGTCAGAAGTTCACTCTCTCTTTTTGCTCTTTTTTTCTGGCAGTCTGGAAGGAGGTGGCAGAGAACTGTAGTCTGAGGTGGCAGTGATGTGTGTAGCATTGCAGTCTAGATAGCCAGACCTTCCTCCTATTCCTCAGGAGCTTCCTGCAACTTGAAGCTGGGATCCAGGCCTGTCCTTGGAGCCTAACAAGAAGGTCTTGTAATATTCTCATGGCAGTAAAACTCTTCAGGAGAAAACTCCTCAGGAGAATGATCTTTGTTTTTTTTTCCTTTGCAGAAGACTACTATTCATCTTTTAGAAAGGAAAGATCTGTCTTACAAATTAGCTTGTCCTTGCAACATTAAGGAAAAAAATAGCACAGTATTGAAGGCTGTGATTCCTTTTCTGGCTAACAGAATATGATGTGTGATGTCTCTTGAGGCTATCACACACTGATAGTAATAAATATGTACTTAGACTTGTAGCCATTTCTTCCAGTGTTCTGCACTAAAAAAGGAGTTGCATTTCTATTTGGGGAGCTGAGGGGCAGAGGAGAAGCTTCTGAGATCTGGTAATAGAGAAAGTTGAGAAATCAGTAGGGACAAGGTAAGCTTGTTATGAAAAACCTCATTTATAGGTGGAAAATGAGACCTCTGTGTTGCAAGGATTCAGCTTGCAGGTTTTTTTCTGAAGTCTTTATGTTCTTCATTGTGATAACAGCAGAGACTGTCAGACCTTCAGTAACTCAGAGGATTTGTTTTGGATAAACACCATGCATCTGATATAACTGCTCTAAAAATGTATCATGGCAGATGGAATTGCCTTCATTACTTGAGTGTATATCTCTGAATTTTTCCAATATAAATGACTTATTTTCTTGATTGATTTTCTTTGCTCTATCATGTCAAACAAGGTAATTAATTTTGTAAATGTCTTGAATTTACTACCATGATACTCAAAATTTCTAAGCAACTGCTGTGAACACAGAAGAAATCAGAAACTGGAAATGAGGGAGATGACAGAACTGTAGTTAAATTTTCTGTGAGTTCAGTTATTGAAAGAACAATGTCCTTTCCTTATCAGCCTTGGTCAAAATGTGTGTTAAAAGCTGGAAATAAGTGAAAGTTGCACCAGCTGTTAGCTGCATAAAATAGGTTTTTTTAATGCTATTTAGGCTGATGGCTCACATCCTAGTGAATGAGAAAACCATCACCAAACACCAGATAAGGTGTTTCTTTCAAACATTTAATTTTTACAGGTTTTAAGTCCTTATTGCATTCCATTGTTGCAAAGCTCATTAATCTTGTGTGCTGGCTTTTTTTGTTCTGTTTGGTTGGTTGGTTGTGGTTGTTTGTTAAATTGCCTTCCAAATCTGCATCGTTTCACTTAATATGCTGAGTTCTGGAGCTCAAGTTGAACAATAGCAATAGCCTGTCTTCAAGCTCCTTTTTTTCTTTCAGATGTTTGCCTAAATAATAAGATAAGTTATAGTATGTATGTGCTAGGACTGGAATAAAACCTTCATAAATATTTATCAGGTGGGAAAAAGAAATACATGGATTCATCCCTCTTAAACTCAAATGATACGACATAACAGACCAGCTGGCAGAGGATGAAAGCTGAATGTGGGGGAGGTTTTTCACCTTCTGTAAACTACATAGGAACTTCAAGTGCAGTGTGGCACATGGAATCACTACAATAGATGAAAGCATGTACAGACAAGGGCCTGCCTAGGTAGGCAGATGATTGCTTTTGGAAGAGGCTGGCACTTGAAATCTTGATGGTGGGTGGTCTGCTGCCATTCATTGTATTTACAGGAGCTGAATCTGAAGTGGAGGTGTTTAATGCTCTGATTAAATCAAACTGAGATGGAATATCCTTCTTGCACAATGATAGTGTTCTAAGTTGCTTGTAGCATCATGGAATGGTTTTGGTTGGAAGGGACCTTAAAGGTCACCTCATTCCATCCCATTCCATGATGGCAGGGACACCATCCACTGCACCAGGTTGCTCCAAGCTCCATCCAACCTGGCCTTCAGCACTTTGAGGGAGTCTAAGTGTATGTCATGTAGTTGTGTGTGTGTATTTTATTGATAGAAAAGGTGTCAAATACAAATATGCAGGGGTCTCCTTGCTCTCCTAGTCCACAGCATGGTTTTCTGGGAGATGTCCATAATCTAATACAAAAGATTTTTTTGCCTCTTGGTCTTCCCTATCTGTAATGCTGGGAAATGCTTGCTTCATAAAGCTGTTTGGGGGCTCCAAATGACAGAGTGGAATGACATTAGTAGAAAACCTAGATTTAAAAAAAATTTTTTACACACATTATAATCAATAACAGCATAAACACTGTCCTGCTGGTAATCTTCTGTACTTATCTGTCTCTATCTGACTGGCAGGTAATTTATCTTCAGCTCGTAAACATAGCTAGTAAATTTATCTGTGTGTGAGGGTATTTCTTTATAGAATAGAATATTAGTTTCTGACAGTCAGAAATAACAGGAGGGAAGATGGAGCTCTTCAGAAGCAGCATGGCATGTGCTGAGGTGCCAGAGCAAACCTGAACTCCCTCTCTCACTGCATCCTTACAGCAGGATCTGAATTTCAATTGCTGCAGTCAGGCTGTGGTGATTTACCCAACCTCTGTCTGTTCCAACAGCAAAAGGCATCTCTGGAGCTTTACTGAAAAGTACAAACAAACAAAGAAATCACTTAAGAATCTGAGTGTGTGCAAGACAGGTTGGGCTGCTGCTGCCTGGCTGCTGCAGATTAGCATTTCAAGGGCTAATGTGTCCTTTGAATGCCTCCTTCAGTGCTGCCCTACACGGATGAGACTATGACACACAGCCAGTATTAGATTCCCTTTGGATTGTTGTTTTTTTTTTTTAAGGGGGGACATTATTTGCAAATGAATCTGGCTGATCTGGCTGGCAGTGTGACTCCAAGATCTTTGGATGATCTCAGGAGAGGAAGGTGGAGAACAGTGGCTTTTCCTCTTGCTCTTTCAAGGTTTTTTCCCCCCCCTTGTTTTTGTGGTTTTTTTGTTTGGTTTTGGTTTTTGTTTTTTTTTGTGTTACTACAAGTAGAATTTGGAAATGGGTAATTTTAATGACAAGAAATACTTGTTCTAGTCTTGCAAATTAGGATGCAAAGTAAGCAGCAAATAACAAGAATAATAAAAGCATTCTGCTCATACAAGAAAATCAGCTGAAAAACTGAAGTATATGCTTGTCCTTATTTCTAAAAGGAAGCACAGCCCAAGTACTGTCTCTCGAGTTTGTAGAGGTCTGTGGGTGGCTTTTCATTTGTGAATTGAGGCTTTGATGTATTCTAGGAATAGTGAGTGTGTGATGGGTGTGTTGGGAGGGATGGATGTGGAAATGGAGCTGCCCTGTGCTGCTGGGGAGGAGGAGGAGGACCAGCTGGGTGGCTTTCTCTAAGCTGCATCAGCTGCTTGTGTTGCTGAGGCTGGGGAAACAGTGACTGCTCTCCCTTCCTTTCATTTCTTCTGCCTTAAGGTGATGGATCATGACTAATGATGTTTGCTGTGCAATCAAAGCTAGTGACTATGTGCAGGAGGACTTGATGATGAAGGCTTTGGGCCAAGATGTTTTCAATTCTCCAAAGAGGTGCATGTATAAACCAATTAAACCTCCTAACTAGCTTAGTAGCTGTCTTCAAAGTCAACTTCTAATTTACTGAATCAATTTTGTGATCTTGGATAGGGGAGTAGAGTGACTGTGTCTTGCTTCCTGCTTCTCTGAAAGTCCAATCGAAGCTTTTATAGGAAAGGTGTTTTTAGGTTTTTATTTTTTTAGTGAACATGGTCTGAGTGGGAGAGCCTAAGGCTGGGGCTGCTTAGAATCTCTTAGGACACAGAGCTGCTTCTTATTCAGCCCTGGTAAGCTCTGGCTGCACCACATTTAACACTGGTGGATGTTCTACACCCCTCGCCCAGTACTTTTTCAAGCTTGCATCTGAGTTCTTGGGAAAACTGGTCTAGACTCAATAATTTCCCTAACCAGAGGAACAAGGGAAATAGTCCCTTTGTCCTTGCCACAATGCTTGCTGAATTCAGGAAGACAACCCCCAGCCCTGATGAACCTCACTATGTGCTCTTACCAACCTCTCAGTGCATGAAGTGCTCTAGAGTGGATTGTACCTGCTGCCCCAGCTGCCCGGCTGGGGATCTGCCTTTTGAAGAGAGGCAATACAAAGCCTGTTAGACTGCTCCTTGGAGGCTACAACAGGATGTAATTATGTTTCCTTAAAGCTTGAGTGTGTTTTTAGCAAAGTTAAAGGATGTCCAGATATCGTGCCCAAATTCTTTTGGGAGCTGGGAATGAGTCATTTTCTTCTGAAAGAGAATAGTATGCTGAAATTACTCTATTGCAAGGCAGCTCCTATAATGAACTTAATTTATATCTTTTGTTGCCAATTAAGATTAGTAAACCAGGGTGCTTTTTTTTTTTTTTTTTTTGCATTATTGCAGTTAATTTCTATTTTTATATGCATTCTTGCAAAATGACAGTGTGGATTCCAAGTCTGTATTTTTTATGGCATCTAAATAATGAAAACAGTCAATCTTGATTTCTATTTCATGGCTGGATGAAGACTGTTTTTATTTATTATATAGTTACATCTCCTTTGCGGATGCTGTCAAAGATAACATCAACCAACACTGAGTGTTTAATTTGTTATTTTCATCCTTAATGCTTGAGAGGAAAACATCACTGTGCACTATAGCTAATTGTTCAAAATCAAATCTTGGACTCCAATATCTTAACTACTCTGCATCTGCAGCCCAAGCACATTGTCAGCCCTGAAGTTGCCACATGGGCTGTGTTAGGGGAGAACATCATGCAGCCAAACCCTTTGGAAAGCAAAGTTTTCATGAGGCAGAGCTAGGCAGTATGTCAGATGTTTTGAGTGTTGAACTCTGGAAGCCAGTAAGTATTCATAAACATTGTTGATAACTTAATATCCATGAGTTGTTGGTTTGTTGGGGTTTTTTTTCTTCTTTTTGGCCAGCTGCCCAGATTCTAGAATGATGAGTAGTTATCTTTGCAACCTTTCACATTGTTGACAGTGATTAATAATATGTTGGGCACATTTCTGTTGCATCAAATAGCAATATTTTGGGTAATGGGAAAAGAATATCTAATCAGAAAACTAATGTAATTCAGTTCACACATTAAAATTTGAGTATTGCTTTTGGAAAAGCAAGGATATGAGTAGTAGTTTGCAGTATGATTTGTATGTAACTATGAGAGCAGAGCATTAGATTGTTAGGTTTGTTTCTACCAGCTTCCCAAGCTGTACAGACTGAAATAGGAGCATATGAACATGAAGTATATTTTAAAGGATTTCATTGTAAAGAAGAATCCTTGAAATCACTAAGTGCCTCATACATGCTATTTCATGTTCAATCATAAAGAAAGTGATAAGGTAGCAAATGGTTGTAAAAAGATGCCTACAGCTTAGAAACTTTTTTTTTTTTTTTTCCAGGCAACATTGCTTGAAATTGCCATTGTGTGCAGATAAGCACCCAGTACTAGATACCTGTGTCTTGGGCAGTGTATTATTATGTATTATTGATCACAGTGCATTATTGGTGATTAAAAGATGAGAACTATTCTTCTACTTGGGTATATTTCATGTGGGGACACTTCCTTCAGGTGCTATAATATTTTAAAACCAATTAGACAATATCTATGTGTGTATATTAATTTCTATTCATATGGCTAAAGCCTGACATATTTAACTGCTATGCTTTCTGGTTGGTGTCATGATTACTTCATTAAGCATGTTGAATTATGCTATAAGTGTTTGCAGGAGCTCAGCCTTTGGAGTCATTCCCTGTGGGGAATTAGCATGGATATTGATGGGGCATCTGAGTGCAGGAAAGCTGCTCCAGTGGCATCATCTGCTCTTTCAGGCAGGAGAGCTTGAGTGGTGGAATATATTTTTAGTTGCTAATGTACTGTAAAGCAATCAAGGGGATGATTCCTTTGGTGATGTAGGTGGGAGGGGGAGATCTGTTTACTTGGGAACAGTGGAGGTTTTGACTCCAAAAAGTTCTGGATAAAAGCAGGGCTGAACAGACAAAATGTGGGAATATTTCAGTAAACTAAACGTCGATGCAAGTTGAATAAAACAGGTTTGTGGCTGCATAAAACCCTTTCATTTGCTGCTGCTTCTTCTTCAGTGTTTTGTGCCTACTGTGCAATACTGCACTAAAGATGATGCTCTGAAAGTTTGCTCTAGAGTATCTGTCTGAGGGGGTATATGCTTACAGAGAGCTACAGAACAGAGGAAATTATTTTTGAAAATTATTTTAAGCAGAATTGACACCACATTGAAAATCTTTGTATAAAGAAATGCAAACACCAAGGAAGAATATGAATTTCCTTGCTTTTCTCACTGCAGCCTTGGGAAGGGCAGGTTGCTGAAGAACAGATCTTATGCCACATGGAGAGAAAAAGCACTTGGAGCAAGTTAGCTTTGCAGACACACAGTAACAGCAGAGAAACAATACAATGATCTCATTAAAAATGAGACAAACTGTTATTTACTCTGACTATTTGGCTCTGACTGCTCTTTCAAAAGTATACACACAAAAAGAATGAAAACCCTCTTTACTTGATGGTCTTCTCATGCTGGGTCCTGCAGGGCTCTCTGTCACTACCACTGAGCATATTTAGCTCCAGGTTCCCCAGTTTGTGACTGCTTGAGCAACTGGATGAAGAGCACACTCAGGGGTTGCAGGATTTACTCCCATGTGGGGGGTTCAACTCTGTCTTCCAAAGAGATTAATGATTTCTGGTGAAACTTCTGTCTTTTTTTCCCCCTCCTCTGACAAAGTAGTGTATCACCCATAAATTGTTTGGCCTGTGTAAACTCATTTCTTGGATAACACAAAACCCATGGCTTTCTAGAGGAAAAAAAAAAAAAATTGCTGAATTTTCACTTTATTTCCGTGACTTCATAAAGCATTTCAAACAATGAAAAGGAATCTTGAAAGCCATCCCTGACTGCATGGCCATGGTGGTCCATGTGACATAAACATGGATGGGTCATAGGCAGGGATCTGTGAAAAGAGTTACATGGTAGAGTATAAAATGAAGGGGAAATTTATAGTGTGTATGTACTCAAATACATATTTACTGCACAAATTGGAAGTATAAACCCCCTTATTCTTTTGCAAATATTTGTATGTTTCAGCCTTTCATTTTGGTTTAAAGTATGTAATCTACCATAACAAATACTTTTTTTTTTTTTTAAGCCCTTAACAGACCTTGCCAAATAATTGCTTTTACCAGCTGTTCCAAATACTGGAAGAAATAGTGAGCTTTAAATAAATAAATAAAATCCTAGCTTGTTCAAGTATCACTAGAAGATTTGGACAGTTGCTCTGTAATTAAGTACCTACTTATTTTAAAGATTATATTTGCAGTGAAAATAGCACATCTGCCATTTAAGTTTGTAGTGCAAAATATCATGCATCCCTCTTTTGAGGGAAGACATCTCTTGTCATGTAAACCACAGATACAATTAAGAGACATATATACAGTTAAGAGACATATAGGTCTTAAAAATAGAAAGATTGCTCAAATTGCTCCCTCTCCTCCCAAAATATAAGCTAACTGAGTGTCCTTAATGACAGTTTTCATAGGTTTCTTCTGTCCTGTTGGTTTCTTGAGGCTTTATGTTTCCATTAATTTTATTTCAGATCTGAGGATCAGTTCTCAAAGCTTATGTGCAATAGAGCTCCATTCCTGAAAAAATGCAGCAATGAATGGTGTGCTGACCTCTCCTTGGGTTATATTTGTGATTTAGAGATTCTGGTTGGGTGTTTGGGTTGTGGCTCCCCAAAAGTTTGAGGCTTTTTGAAACTGCCTTCCATCCTAAATGAACCCCTTATTTTTAAGAGCAGCAGGTTTAGTGTTTATTGAGAACATGACTGAGTGTAATTGAAAGCTTAGGCTCCATATGAAATTTTCTAAGCTTCAAATTAAGCTCAGTTATCTTCTCAGTGGTGAAGAGTAAACCCAAAGATTAAAAGGTTAAGACAAGACTTAAGGTGGTCATAGATGCCTAATGAAATAGTGATGTGATTTTTATTTATATAAATGGACTTGGTTGAAGTAAGCTGGAGAAGTGTCTCTAAAGTAGTTCAAGGTACAGAATAACTTCTAAGTAATTTTTTCTTATTTTTCAATCACCTACATCTCTATTCCTCATTCTGTTGATGTTGTTCAAGGTTTGCTGTGTTCCTCTTTTGCTTTAGTATTTTGCTTGCTTGTATTAGCAAAGGCAGAAATGTTGGATGGTTTACTTGGACTTTCAGTCTTTGCCTGGGGTTTGTTGCACACAAAATCATTAACATGGAGAATGTAACTAATAGTGTCAATGGTAGCTGAGTTTTTCCTGTAATCAGAAGTATTTATGGTTTAAAGAGATCCATAGGCTGGTCAGGTTTTTTTTTGGTGTGTATGAGTAATTTATTTGGCTACCACTATGCTTGGTTTTTGGGTTGGAGTTACATGCATGTATTTGCAGTGTCTTTAGTCACAGTTTCTCTTTTACAGTTTGTCATAAATACCTGTAGTAGCTTATTTCAGCCCCCAGCAAGGGGCTTGCCCCTTCTGTGAAGAATTTCCTGTTCCTAGGGGAAAATAAAACATCTATTCCTTCTTGGATGTCTTTCTTTGATGAAACAGCCACTCTTTTGATAACTAACCTTCTAGTTGTGATTGTGGAACAGGGATTGGCCTTGAAGGTAATTAAAGGATCGAAGTTTGATCTAAAATATTTCTTCTGCAAGACGGATTCCTAGTCAGAACTAGGCTGCTGCATTTGTTGTGTGTTTTTTATTCTCTTTCCAACATGGGCTAAATTATGAATTTGGAACACTTTCAGTATTCCTCCTTGCACAACAGTGATTTAAAGGAGGGTAAGTGCCCTACTTACTTTTGTCTTTTTATGCTTATTTAACATAAATTGTGCTTCTGTCTGCCATAGCTGTGGACTGGAAGATCAAATGCACAGATTCAAGAAACCTCTGCAGCTGCTCTTAAACTTTGTAACTGTAGTCACTCCAGCTGTCAAGTTAAAATAATTATTTCTCCTTGCAGGAGTTAAAATAGCTTTGCTGGTGGAAAAACTGTGAGAAAAAGCAGTATAATTGGTATGGCACCCTGAGGTCTTTTGTTTAGTGAGCTTTCCCAGTTATGCCTCTGCACAAGGCTTATCTGTGTGTAAGATCCTGAATGTGCAATGAATAGTCCTTTGTGTAAACACAAACTGATAAAATTTTATCAGGGAGTACAGCTATTTTCATGTAGCAAGTTGCATCTGAAATTCAGAATGACTGATTAAGGAGAAGATAAGTTTGATTATGTTAG